>OX467716.1:1323422-2053290 GCA_950111635.1 Agelastica alni | reverse complement strand
AACCACAATTAAGTGGGCGTCTGCCTTTCGGCCAACCTTCAGTATTGTTTGTTTGAATGATTAGCGCGGAGCTTTAATCATTTGTCTCACCACGTTGGTCAGTGTCAGGACCTGTCTTAGAGATAAGGCTCTGAATCGCTCAGTTCCTATCCCTAGTAGGTTTCTCCTAAAATTTCTGTTCTGATACCAATCGTCTGGCATCTCCCATGGCTCGTGTTGGTTTGCTGCTTCGATGCAGCTCCAATTTGCTACTCTTTGATTGCGAGTCCTGCCTGGTCCATCCTCTTTAAACGTTTGGAATCCAAAACAATACGCTGCTCCCATCGTAGCTACGGAACTAGTCGCAGCTGACAATGCTTGCACGTTTCGCTCGTTCCAGCGTTCGTGATCTTCTGTCTCTGTCGGGCGGTTTGTCACTACTTGAGTTTCGCCTCCATTTAGAGTAAGATTTTTAAAGCACACTTTCTCTATTTTAAAAGTTGTAAATGACCGATTGTGTCGGACAATGCTTTTACATACTTCAAATTAAAGCGCGTACCTCTGACGTACTCTTGGAATGCGTTAGCTGTGCTGCCTAACCCTGCCAATCTTTGAATTATTTCTGGTCTTCTTGGACCGATTGGTGTTGTATTTCCGCTTAGGTTCTGAGTTATTCGCGTTTCCTGCTGGTATTTCAACTCTGAAGTTTGGAATCGGCTCTGGATCCGCTGCAGCTAACGACATGACCATATCGCCCGCGATTCCTAATGAGGGAACCTCTTCGAACAGATTATGTGTGTCAGTTGTTTTTGCATTTGCGTGATACCGACAACTGTAGTACAAGGTTTAGGCGGGTAAGTCCGGCACTTGGTGTCGCGTCTCTTTACCCATCTTGTCTGTGTAGTTACCAATTTCAGCAAGCATGGTAAACAGAGGCTGAGGGACATTGAATTGTTCGTCCGTTATAGCTTTTCTGATTGCCTTCTCCTCGCTGGTTAGTGCTACTTGACCTTCTTTTGATTTGACGTCAATCAGTTTCATCCACAACAATGAGGTAGCATAATATGCCATTTTCTCTTTCATCATGATACGATCTAATTGCTTCTCGTCTGGTCTTAAATTTTGGTATACTTCTAGTGATAGATCTACCATCCTGTTATAGCTTGCACTGAATTCTTGCCTCGGCGCTATCTCAGTTACGGCTACATCCACTCCAAAGATTGATTCCGATATAATCGACTCATTTCTTTGCGGTGTTGCACCCTTCTGTAAATGTGTAGGTGCTGGCAATTCTGCGCTGCTTGGTCCAGGTCTGGGATTGTTTGCCTTTGGTCTCGGTGCTGCCTCGCGCTTCTTTCCAACCTTAGTTATGTTGAAGTTCTCTGGCTTGCCACGGTAACCGGGCGCAATCTTCTTGATTTCTTCACTTGTGTATATTTTCTTCGCTTCCATTTTGCGATTTTATGTTAGTTTACTCTCACAGAGTCCAGAACATAAACTGGGGAGGATGTCTCAATATATTTAAAAGTGATCACTACCAACACCGTATACACTATTCTCGTGCTTGCACAACTTGTCGCGTGCGCACAGAAAAAGCCTATTTTCTCGACTCCTAATGAAATATACTATTTTCTGATGGTTTAGATTGTAGATTGATTCAATAAAAAATGTATTTATCTCATTTGGATTATTTAAATTATTTGGTGTATCCACTTTTTTGTCTGGTAAATTTTTTTATTTTTTAAAGTCGCCACATATCCCTAGGAGTGTGTTATTATTAAAATGTTGCAAATGCTCCTTTTAATAGACTGGAATGTATAATTACGTAAATCTTTTTACGTTTGAAAATGGACTTCAGATCTAGTTCGCTTATACCTACTACTAAGTGCTTTGTCTCTTTTGGCCATCATCATTTTTATAGGAAAAGTTAAACAAGGTGCTTTTGGCTTAATGTAACGATGTATGTCAAAAAGATTATTCAAACAGTTAACTAAATACGAACCTTTTTCATCTACTGTGGTTTGATCAAAAATTCTAAAAAACGATGTGCTGAATAGATCATGTTGAAAGCTTCATATATTAAAAATTTTCAAACTTCTGTAAGTAATAAATTTTGGAGTTTTTGATTGACATATTAAAAAGATATCAAAATCATTTTGAAATATAATTTGTCTTACATCAGGTATTGAAGGTAACAGTGATCTAGCATTAGCACAAACTATCCTTAAGAAATGCATGTGCTTAGTTTAGTTGTTAAATTTTCGTAAAAATATAGTTAATTTAGTTAAAACAAAAACAATAAATACATTCACAAAAACCAGTACCTGTTGCTATTCTAAATCTACACACCAATGGTGTAAGTCAAGTGTACGGACATTTCCAGTGCTGTGAAATTTTATTTAAATTAACATGCAAATTCATTTCGTATTTAATTAAGAAAAAAGAAACAAAAAAATACGTTTTTAATGAGGAAAACATTAAAATGACAAAATAAAATAATAATCATAAAATAAATATACCATACAATAACTCACAATAAGCTCATATGATAACAGTATACTTACTTCGTCCAGAGTTGTTATTTTTGAAATCTTATCAGCATTATTAAATTTCACAAGTAAATTTTCAGTAATAATATAACAAGAGAGTGAGAATAAATCGAAAATTATTTGACAGATTTTTTGAAAACTTGTTGCCAGGCAATAGTCACGAAAGCCCGCGGGGCACATTGTGAATATATTAACAGAATTAACAATTTAAATTAGTACAATGAAAAACGCAATTATTAAAAATATTTCGAGACTCATTATTTATTGAGGATTTGGAGTGGCTTGTTATATTAAGTGTTTCCTCCTGCGTATTTTCTCTAAGATTATTTATTATATTTGAATGATGTTCTTGGTTCAATTGTAAGTATGGTTTAATCGAACTTGCAGAATTATGACCAGTGACTATCTGACACTTGCTATGCAAATAAAAGGCAGTGATTATTCTCTATTCCCGAGAATAATAACAAGAGATTTATTCCCACTATAATAATGACATAATTGGTTGAAACTTACTCTTGTGACAAATAAAGAAGCATTTCATTGGTTTTAAGAAACGTCAAAAAATAATCATATTTATTCTACACTTTGCTTGTTTTGAAAACTTTTACCAACACTGCTTTCAAAATGACCATCCTCTTCGGCGTTAGATCCTCCGTAGCGACAGTTTTACTTTGCTTGAGTAATTTTTTATTACTATAAAGGGTGGCGCAAAAAACCGACTATTTTTTTTTAGTCTCGTATAAAAATATGTTAGTTTTTGATGTTTTAAGAGCCCCTCCAAAGGTCGCTCCAAATTTTTTTAAATGACAAAAATCGTCAGAAATTGAGTTTTTTTTTAATTTTCTTTTTTTTTATGGTAGAATGTTATAGACCACAAAAAATAAGTTTCAGCTCAAAATTTGAATTTTGAAAGGTCGCTCATAATTTTTTTAAATTTGTTAGTGCATTATTTTAGGTTTGTTCGAGCTACCTTTAAATATTCACCATACACAATAAGATGAACTAAAAATCAAACACAACATACAATTTTTAAAAAACTCAATAATTTTATTTGATCTACACTATTTTAACAATATTTATTATTTAACAATATGATTAATTATTTTTATTTAACATAAATAAATTATTTAACAATAAGATTAATATGATTTATTATTTATTTAAAGTGATCCATTTTATTTGCGTTGGGATATAACTTTCGATTTTCTTCGACCACTTGTATTACTTTCTGGATTTCTTCTTCACTTTTTGCAATTTGTAAATAGTTTTGCATCAATGAAACACCACGCTTAGCAGTGTCATTAACTATACGTATGTAATACACGAACTGTATTTAAACTTCTTAAGTTTCAGGTCGCAGGATTGATTCACGAAATGGTGAATTTCCCTATTCATAATATCACATTCTTAAATTTGAATACGATTTAATTGTTGCTGCCCTGATTGATTTTTTAAAGCTGATACCATTTTAATTTTTGTTTCAATTGAAATTTCACAATCAAAAAATGCCAATCCAATTAAATAATCACTAATGTACCATAAGTGCCGAGAAAACTTTTCAATGCCGCTGAACCTAACTTCTCATTTTGTTCTTTGAATTTGACAAGATCTTTCAGTAATGGTAAATCAATTTTTGGGACTATCGTAGGAATCCGGCATAGAAACCAGACTTTCAGATATATTTTAATAACAAATGCGTTAAACTCTTGGTTCTTTCAAGACTACTTTATATACTTTAAATTGACTCCGAAAAAGATATATTTTCAAACTCCTTATAATCATTTCTCGGATGTTAATTTTTTAATTGATCAAAGATAAATTCCTTAATTCCGCTAATATCTTTAATTTTTCCACATTCGAATTTTTTTTTATTAAATTTTTTCTTAAAACGCTCAAATAATTTTATTTGGGGACCACTAGTAACGGGTTCTAATTGTGAAGAAAATGTTGCTGTTAAAATCAGTTTTAACATATGGTACCTACAAGCAAAATGAAGCATTTTTCTAAATGAATAAAACCTCCTTGATGTAGTCCTGTGTTACTGGCAGACGTGTCAAAACTTGGTGACCGAACACGATTATAAACACTTCAAAAGAGTATTGTAAATAGCTGTCGCTTGATTATTACCTGATGGATCCATCGATTTTAGGAATAGCCAAAATTTTTGATATTTTTTCTTGTAACTAATATTGCTAATCTATCTTTAGCTTCGGAAGATGTTACATACTTTTGTTTGCAAAGAAGGATAAAATTAGTGTGATGACACACTACAACATTTTAATTTACTTTAATTTTACGTATTTATTTAGTGGTCCCAGGAGATAACAAACCTTGCCTTGGACCGGGCAGAATTAATATACCGGGTGAGATTTAGGCGGCTAAAAAAATATAAATAATAATAAATGGGAATAATGTACGAGTTACACTTTTGTTTGGCATTAGAATTTGGAAAAAATGTAACGAATGATAAAACAGTGAAATCGCAGATGTTTTTTGAAATTATAATTATTAAATACTTTATACTCGTAGGGCCGGTTGCATAAAAGCTAATTAAGTATTTAACATGACTAAATATTTAACGTGACGTTAAATATGGAATCGGGTTGCATAAAGATCCATTATATATTTGATGACATGCTAACTTAATCACAACGTTACCTTGAGATAATGGCCATTGTTGAGTAAAAATGCCACGTTGTGGATTTAACTTAATCAGTGCTCCACCACCGACAAGCAGCGAGTCAGTTTCATCAAATTTTTTTTTTAGCAGTAGTACCTACTTAAACAGGAAAAAATTGTTTAAGTTGAATTGGTGAGTGCATAAGTTATTGACACAATAATCAAAATACATATAATATATTAATTGTATTACAGAAAATGTCTACTAAATCATTATCTCCACTATCTGATGTAGAACAATCTATTCCAAGGCCAAGAACGTTTCGAAACAGAAACAATCCCGTTGAAATATACGACGATATTGATTTTTATACACGGTTCAGAAAACGATATTGAGCCTGTGACTAAAAGGAACATGTCAATAAGTGTTATGAACCAGTTAGTATAAACGCTACTGGCGCATACCAACAAATTTTAGGAGATTGTATTAATATCCGTAAATTCAGAGTATGTCGTATTGTTCATCGGGTAACACAGGTAGTAGCAAGAATAAAAAATCAATACATTAACATGCCCAATACCGAGAAAATCAATCAATCAGGTTGCTTTTGATTTTTATGGAATTCGTGGGTTTCCTAGAGTAATTAGTGCCTTAGATGTACACACATCAAAATTTTGTCTCCGGGAGGTGTGAATGCAGAATCCTCCAGGAATCGAAAAGGTTATTTTTCGTTTAATGTACAAGTTAATTGTGATGCGAACATGAAAATCCACCATATTCCTTTTTTTTTATTGTTTTGACTGTAAGTTCAGTTGGTTAAGGCACTTGGAAAAGAGGGATCGGTAAATGGATCTCTACTGGCAACTATGACTGGAATTTAGAATCGGAGGAAACCGTCGGTAAAATCTCTGTTAAGACTTTGAGACTTTTAATTGATTTGACAACCCTGTTTTTTGTTCGTTAGAGAGACATTGTTTTTTGTTGTAAATGCATAACGAATGTTACATTTTATTTTATATATTTGCTATTGAAAGAAATTAAAAGTATTAAGTGAACGTGGAGTTTTTCTTAATGTGCGAAGATAAGAACGAACAATTTTTAAATCACCACCTAGGGAAGATTCCAAAAAAATATTGAACATAAAAAGCACGATTATTGCAGGTATTCACCTTTAATAGATAAGACAAGTACAAGATGTTTTTTTTTGGTTGCTACTATAAAAGTTGTAAAACGTAATTTTTTTATTACTTATATAAATCACTGACTACTTATGTCTAAAAAATGTGGTAATCAGGTCCATTTTTTATTATTTTGCGACTGCACGAAAAAAAAACCTATAATGCTCGTGAAAGATTGTGCAGACAGAGGAAGGATATTGGGAGAGGATGAGGGTATTGGAATTATTGTTCAAAGTTTATAGGATGAAGAATGGTTTGATTGATCAGTTTTATCAAAGAAAAAATTTATTTATTATAAATTTTTTAAGTTTGAAGCACTTCCATCTATATTGTTAACCTCATTTGAATTAAACAAATCTTGATATTTACCCGTGTAGTGTCTACCTTGGGGTGAATATTAGATACTTTGGTAGTTTTTTAATTACAGCGCATAAAGCCGAGGTGTGTTCATGCTTAATTGAAACATGCATTAGTTTTCGAGTGCACAAGGCTCAGTGTTGTGACCTAAAACATTCGTAGACTTAGTAACCTTATCTTATTAAGGACGGGTTGTAACACAGTAGTTTAACCTCTGGTATTCTTTAATCAATGGTTATCCTTCGTTGGGTCGTTGTATGACTGAATTATTGAAGTTAACCACTTGGTTAACTGTTGGTCTTCTTACCATCTGATTTTGACGGTTTAACCAGAGTTTAGACCATAAAACTATAAAAAATTCTAATTCTATGTCTCAAGTCTCAAATATTTCAGTGCATAAGCTAACCTATAAATTTGCAAACATTGTGAAAACAAAATTGAAAAAAAATGAATATTGTAAGAGAGAATCTGCATGAAATAAATTTAACAGACAACGAGGACTTCTTAGAACTTGTTGAATTAGAATTGTTTCCAAGAGCTCCACGAAATTTTAGAAGGAGAGATAATCATTTTTTGAAGTGGAGTGATTAGAAATTCAGATAGGTTAAGGTTGTCTAAAGGCACAGTGGAACTAATAATTGAAGAAATACGAGAAGCCATTTCATACGTTAGATATGAGTATATAAATTTAACATGTACTGATACATTAATTTATTATAGTCATAGTTAAAATGCCAGAATCAGAAATAGAAGTAAAAAAGGTGCAGAGGGAATTTTACGACATAAGTCGTTTTCCAAGATGTATAGGTGCATTGGATTGCACTCATGTAAAAATACAATCTCCTGGAGGAAATAATGCAGAGACGTTTAGAAATAGGAAAGAATTTTTTTCCTTTAATGTACAAGTTTCATGCAAAGTAGATTTAACCATACAAGATATAGTATGTAGGTGGCCAGGATCAGTCCATGATGCTACAATATTTGATAATTCACAATTAACCTTTCGAAGCTAACATGATTAATTTTAACAAGAAAGCTAACATCCGTCTCTGAAACCGACTAAGAAAAACCTAACTAACAAGTGGAAAAAAATATGACTTGAAATGTTATACTTTAGGGCAGGGCTTCTTAAACTTTTTTATATAGCGACCCCCTTCAAGCTTAGGAAATTTTAAACGACCCCCTCCCCCATATAATGAAATATATATTAACCGTAGATGTAGATGTAATATCGCACTATTTTACAATGTAAATAATTGGAAACGTTGACGGGATATCGGTCGTAATAAAACACAATAAATAGAATGACATAAAACTATATATATATATATATATATATATATATATATATATATATATATATATATATATTTATTCAATAAAAAAAATAAACTTTTGTAACAATTTTTTTAATAAAAACATATTATTAACATCAAACAATATTAATGTGACGGATGTGATTGTTTATTTTTACACAAATAATTAAATCTAGGCTCAATTTAAGTTAGTGCAGATCGTAATAAATTTTTAACGTTTATTAAAGTTGAACGGTATTTTGATTTTATGTAAGTTAATGTGGAAAAGGCTGATTTACATAAATATGTTGTACAAAATGGCAGTCATTTGTTCATTGCCATTTCCGATAGTAGGGGATATTCTGATTTGATTTCTATCCCAAAATTCATGCACAGGCACTTGAGAAAATCTGAGTCGCAAGGTAGTATCACTTGTTAATTCGGCAAATTCTTCTTGTGCATTTAAGTTTAAAAAATTAATTTCTTCCATTTCAATTGAAAATGGATTGCAAATCCATTGTTGTGTATCGATATCATTGGGAAAATACCTATGCATGTAAACTTTCATATCCTTCAAATGATTAACTATAATTTTTGTTATAGGAGTATCTTTTTTTAAAATATTGTTACTAATTATATACTCGTCAGTAAATGGAAACATTTCGAGCGATCCACTTTCCACTCTGTTCTTCCATATAAGAATTTTAACAAAGGCCTCAAGTTTATTTTTTAACATAAACATATTAACGCAGACTCCCTGCATTGATAAATTCATATCATTGATTTTATCAAAAATATCTGCCAAATAGCATAGCTTGAGAAGCCATAAATTATCGTGAAAATAATCGGCCAAATTAGAATTTTGCTCGGTTAGAAATATAAGAACTTCATCTTTTAAAGTTAATAATCGTTTCAAACTTCGACCTCTTGATAGCCACCTAACTTCAGCATGTAGCAATAAACTTGTATAATCCGAATCCATATCAATGCACACATTTTTAAACAATCGACTATTAAGTGCTCGACTTTTAATAAAGTTAATGATTTTGACTGCATCAAAAAACACAGTGTTTAATTCTGGTGCAATTTTTTTAACAATAAGTGCCTCTCGGTGAATCATACAATGTGTAAATGTAATATGATCATTTCCAGCTTTAACAAATGCTGTAAAACCAAGATCTTGTCTGGTCATTGCTGCAGCACCGTCCGTGCACTCACCAACACAATTTTTCCAATTTAATCCTTCTTTTTCAAAAAACTCATTTACTTTTTTATATATATCTTTTCCACGAGTATGACCTTCCAGAGGACGACAAAACAGTATATCTTCATGAATGCTTCCCTCATAAATATATCTTACAAAAAGTAACAACTGTGCCATTTTTGAAATGTCTGTCGACTCGTCCAGTTGTATTGCAAACTTTGAGCTGTCTTTAAGCCTCATAAGAAGCTGTTGAAATTGATCATTGCTAATGTCTGACACAGTGTCATTTGATAATGGAATTTTACTAATTTCAGCAGCATACTGTTTTCCATGAACAATTTCAGACATTCTTATAGCTGCAGGTAGTTGCTCTCCAATAGTAAAAGGCTTTTTCGTTTTTGCTATCAAATACGAAACTTCATACGATGCCAATAGATATTTATCATTCAAAGTAACATACTTCTCCAAAGTGTTCTTTTCTTTATTTGATGTTTGCAAAAGACGCTCAAAATATTCTATTGGCTTTTTTGATAACGTTGCATGTTTAGTATTCAAATGTCGTTGCAGTTTTGACGGTTTCATGCTTTCTGCAGCCAAAACTTCTTTGCAAAGTAAGCACACTGGTTGTTCTTCATTGTTGTGAGAAGAGTATGTGAAGCCATACTGCAAATATGATTCGTCATATTTTCTTTTTTTTGTTTTGCTAGAAGTCGGATTCGAAGCACTGCAACTTGGTTGTGACGGCGTGGCAGACTTATTAGTTGGAATTTTAATTAGCCATTTATCCATGATGGTTAAATAATAATAAATAATTAAACAAAATGAACTTTAACGTAATAATTAAAAACACCAACTGAAAATTACACAGTAAATACACACATATCACTACGAAGACAAAGCTGAGTCCAAACTGAAGTACAAACAGAAAAATAACTACACTCGAATCTTTACCAGTGCAATGACAACAAATTACGATCAGATCAGCCCCGACGCATGGCGTGTTCAAAGTGTGCAGCGCACAAAGGCACCGTATCACAAAGACGCCGAAAAAGAAGCTTTCATTTAATTTTTTTTATTATTCTTTTATAAAAATAATATGCCGATTCGCCTAGCCTAGCTTGATTATGCTTCCGTATTGTATGTGTAAGCTGAAAGGCGACGCCGGCGGCCAGACATCAATGTCGAACGTTCAGTTGAAAATCGAGGAGCGCGTTGTATTTATTATTTTAAATGCTACTTCCATATTTTCATTTATAGGCCCTACATAACAGTTTTGCATTGCCACTTTTTTCAAAAAATAGTTATAATAAAACTACAATAGTATTTTGTATGATTTTTATTTGTATTTATATTTGTACGTAGTGTGTATACTAATTTTAAAATTTTATTTATGATTGAAAAGTATCAGATCTTTGCGACCCCTTTTCAGTAGTCACACAGTTTAAGAAGCCCTGCTTTAGGGTAAGGTGGTTAAAAAGAAAAAATGGAAAAATTGTATTTGTTACACGATTTTTAATGAGATTAAAATAACAAACAAATTGGGGTGGAAAAAAAAACATAGTATTTTATCTCTATAATTAAAAACAGAAACAGTTTCCATGGTAACTAAACTAATTATATTATTTACAAAACATTAGAAAACAATAAAAATAAAAAAAAATTGCACATTCATTAGATATAAACTGAACACAAATATACAAACTTGGCCTTAAATTTCAACACACTCCTTACAGATAGCAGATAAGTGCTCTAAGCACATGAATTTTTTACATTTATAGCAACTAAATCTGGTTTTCCTACTTTTTTTACTAGAGCAGTAATGGCATCGACCATGTGTAGGTGGTTGATTTTGTACGTTTTCAGTAGTTGAAATGTTATAGATTTCTTGAATCCGCAATCTTGACGTTCTAGGAACCATATTACAGTAAAAACGCTTTTTTGTATGGTTTGCAACTAACTGTTTTGCCAGTGTTTCTAAAAATATTTTCTTTGGAATCTTTTTGTCGATATTGTTGTTTTTATATATAATGTAAGAATTAATACCTGCTATATTCAAAAGGTCATAGAAAAGAACATGAGGCCAGCGGCGGGTAATCCTAGTGCAGTTATAAGCTGCGCATAACTTGTCAACCGTATCCACTCCGCCTTTGGTCTTGTTATAGTCGATTATAATCGATGGTTTTCCTGTTTCCTCATCAATGGAGTCGTCAAGATGCATAGTTGAAAGAAGAAATACGTTTTTTTTGGTTTGGGGATTGTCACGTGCCTATTTTTTCCCTCCTACAGTTCCATTATAATTGTGTCTCTGATAGTTTTGTATTCCTCAGGTACCGTATTTTGTTGTAACTTAAATATATCATTCGTTGTAAATAGTGTTGCATACCTTGTAGTCATAGGATTCGATTGTTAATGGCTGTGGCATTTTTTTTGTTAATCGATGGAGATTGAGTGGGGGTTTTCGTTATTAGATTTTGCTTTGGTTTTTGGCCTCGATTGTTGTGTGTTGTCGGTTATATTATTGTTTAGTTGACATTTCTGTGTGGATGGGGCTGGCTATCAACACGGACGAGTGCGATTCTGAGTGTGGAACATAGATTTGCGAATATTGTTGGTTGACGTCGGTTCCGTGTCATTTTTCTTGATATCCGGCCTGGGAAGTGGTCAGTCGTTTGGTGGCAGTCTTGGGAGTGGTGTGGGGAGAATTTTTGGGACGGTGTGATATTAACACGTGTGCAGAACCTCTACGGATTTTCTTTCATATCTGGCTGTATTTGGGCCATCTTAATTGGATTTTGAAGAAAAACCATTTAATTTTTAACTTGACCATTCTATCTTTTCCCATCATGCAAGGTATGCGAGTTTCTCTTCTCTGTTCACAGCTTCCACTTTCATTTAGTTTGTTATCTGTTGTGTCTTGTTCACTGTCGGAATTTTCTTCTTAAATCTCAATATTGTCTTCCCCCAAACTTGAATCGCTATCTTCTGCTACGTCTACGTCCGTTTTAACTTTATCAAACATACGTTGTAGTCGTCTTTGTTCTTCCTCATAAGTTGAAGAAGCCATATTTACGGAAATCTCTAAAAACAATTAATAATTAGTACAATTCTTACAAAATAAAACAAAATGTAACTTACCACAAAAGCTACACCACAACTAACATCCGTCTCAGAGACCGAATACTTAATAACACACGCTACAACAATTCACCTCCGCGCTGTAATTTTGATACTGAGCAGCCCACTAGCCCTAGAAAATCAGCTATTGAGGATGGCCAAGCGCGTTCACGATTTCTTCGGGAATAATCAAAAATTTTCTTAGGCGTCGGTCTCACAGACGCCGTGTTAGCTACGAAGGTTAAGAGCAAGATTGGAAAATGGTGATTTCGGTAATGCATTTGGTAGTTGACGACAGTGGATATGCTGTTAAATCATATTTGATGACACCTTTGTTCAATCCTCAACTACCAGTTGAAAATCTTTTTAATGAAAGCCAAATAAGAACTCGTAATCCTATCGAAAGATGTTTTGGGGTCATAAAAAGACGATTTCCTGTTTTAGCATTAGGCATTCGTCTTGATGTTCACAAAGTAGAAGCAATTGTTATTGCTTGTGCTGTGCTTCATAACATAGCTTGTCAAAGGAATGAACCTGAAATCCCTATAGAGGATGAAGTTGCAGCACTTATTGAAGAGGCAAACAATATTAATTTGGTGTTACCCAATGTACCTCGTTTTAATATGAACAATTTAGTTAGGCTACTCAATATTTTCAGGCACTATTATAAAACTATTGTAAACTAATCAGTAAAATATTTAAACATTTTTTAAAATAAAAGTAATAACAATAATAAACAATTTATTATACTAGATCTTTTAACAATTCTTGCTTTTGCAATCTCAGTAGAGACATTTTAAGTTCATGTTCTTCTTTAGACCTTATCATCCTATCTTCATGGACCTCCCGACTCTGTTTTAGTTTTTATGGTGTTTTTCTGCATTTTTTGGTTGCATTCATTCAACATGCATTGTTGTTGAATGCTGACACAATCTTGTTTGGCTTTGGCCCAGTTGGATAATTTTGTTTTTTAGGTATTATCTAGAAACCAAAATTTTTAGTACACAAAATCATAGCAAAGATTTAATATTAGCATCATTATCACCTGTTTACAGTCTTATTATACCGAACTATTTAAAATTAAAGTTATATTCTTAAAAACATGGTATTGAATCATTAATAATAATTAATCATTAATATTGCTAACCTCTCTTTCTTATATCCTTTGGATCCTTTACTGTCAATTTTGTTGAGACAGGAGTTCTTAAATTATCCACACAATTATTTGATTGCCTATAGAGGAATCTTCTGTTTGCTCCTCTTCAACAATGAAAGTGAATTCGTCTTCTTCACCTAGTGCGTAAATCAAGGAATATTATAAGTAATTGATAATAGTTTAATATACATTCACATTTGGGATGTGGATCTGTAATGAAAATAATTATTAACAAAAATATAAAACCATCACAAGAATTCTGTATATAGTGTTATTTCTAGAATGATATTATTTTTTGGGTTATAATAATTAAAATTGGTAAGAAACACTAATTTTCTCAAGAATAATCACAAATTTTCATTGTGACTAATATATCTGATTATTTTTAGAAATAATACTATACCTATAGTATCACTATCAAATTTCGAATCGAAGCGTGTCATGCGGGAGACGATTATTTCCATAATGATTAAATCTATTTCATTATCTTGGGTGGGTTTGCCACCACCTGTTGCATAGGTTTCTTTTTTTCTTTGGGAAATTTTTGAACTGACTTTTTTTTTAATTCAAATATTTGTTTTTTAAAATTGCCATGCTCCTATATACTTCACCCCTGCATTATTAAACTCTTTTTCGATTTGCATCCAAGTTGCCATTTTCTTTTGGTTGTTGCAGCTATCTGTTTTTTTGTTTTCGATTATAGCTGCATATTTTTTCACTAATAAAATCAGCATGTTTTCCTCACTTCTACTGAAATTTACTGCACGTTTAAACAAATTGTTTTTAGAATCCATTACCAATTTTCACAAATACTTTAAACTGCTTGAATAACAAACTAACACTGATCACGAGATACATTCAATGTTACCAATATAAAATGGTGGTTTACTAGACCTTCCGTGTTACAACAGGAAATGACTATAAACTTCGTTGACAGGTTAACCAATGGTTCCAATACCAGTTGGTTAACCAACTGAGTTACAACCCGCCCTAATTCAGTGGTAATATGTACAACAACAACTAGTTAAACATTTTTGAAGGTTTTTTAAAGTAATTTTGATATTTATTATTTTAATAATATTTATTTTCATTGACTAATTTTTCAAATAAGTTCTAAAAAAATGATACATTTTTTAATTTAATTATCCTACCCAGATGATAATGATTTATCGACTACTCCAAGTTTAAATCAATCAATTAGTTCGTCAAGTGATATATCTATCGAACATATTAATGACAATGAAACTGATGAGTTATTTGGGTCATTGATAGAATATATAGCAAAAGGTTATCGAAGAAAAGGAATTAAAAATTATCTCGATATAGTAAAATCTTTTTGAGTGATGCTGAATTTAAAAATAATTTTCGATTATCGCGAACTACTGTTTACCATTTGAAAGTAGGTATTTTAATTAATTATATTTTTGAGTATGAACTATTTATACTACTTAGTTTATCCCTTGTATGCCGATGCTCTTAAGATCAACCTAAATGCCGGTACGGGGTCCCTCAGGGACCCCAATCAAATATATGATTTTTTGTAAAAATGTTTATGTATTTTTATGAAAAATTCACACTAAAGTATTTCTAATACAGTTTATTTCAATACAAATGAACTTTCAAAAAAATCTTTCTACATGAAAAAAACCATTTATAGTCCGTTCATAATTTGTCGATAGCACAAAATGTGCGTCCAAGTCATAAAACGGCCGTAATAGTCGTAAAATCATAGGCGGAGGTTCCTGAGGTGTTTATTCATGTCCGTACACAATTTGTTGATAGCTCACTGCAAGTTTGACCCTCATTAGGTTTAGTACGTTTTTGATCGCATTTAATTTACGGCTCGTTGGTGTTTCGGCGTCTACGGCAGTAATTAACCCAACTTAAACAAAATTTTACAAGAAGTTAGAGACGACCCGGATTTGCCTCATGTCGGACGAACCAAATTGTGGCAAGTTTTAAAAGAATTAAATTTCCGGTGGGAGAAATCAGACCGAAAATCACTTTTGATTGACCGGGAAGAGATAATATGTTGGAGAAGAAAGTATCTAAGATCTATACGAAAATTTCGGGCTGAAGGAAAGCCAATTTACTATCAGGACGAAAAGTGGGTAAACGCAGGTCATACTCTCACAAAAATTTGGTCAGATAAAAATATATCAAGCTCCAGGCAAGCCTTTATGGAAGGTTGGTCTACTGGTATTTCCCCACCCTCTGGTAAAGGCAGTAGATTAATAGTTTCTCACATTGGCAGTGAAAAAGGATTTGCTAAGCATGGTTTGTTGGAATTTCAATCCAAAAGCACAAAAGACTATCACGAGGAGATGACAGCTGATGTTTTCGAAGAGTATTTTGAGCAGATGATTGAACATATACCACCAAACTCAATTATACTATTAGATAATGCACATTATCATTCACGACTAGTAGAAAAGACTTCCAACGACTGCGTGGAAGAAACAGGATATCATTGAATGGCTGCGGAATAAGTCCCTGCCTTACAAAGATGGAATGGTTAAAGCAGAACTTTTAAAAATTGCCCGGCAACACAAATCTAAGTTCAAGAAATACGTAGTTGACAAAATGGCGGAAAGACGAAACATCACAGTCCTTAGACTTCCACCCTACCACTGCGAATTAAATCCAATTGAACTCATTTGGGCACAAATGAAAAGCTATGTGGCTAGAAAAAATACGTCATATAAAATACAAGCTGTACGTGAATTGTTATAAGAGTCTTTACAACATATTACAGAACAAAATTGGCGAGATGCAGTAAGACATATAATAGAAGAAGAACAAAAAATGTGGGATCTTGACAATATAATTGATGCGACTGTAGAGACACAACCGCTAATTATTAACCTGCAAGACGACTCGGATTCCGAAGATGATCCTGTTTATTTTGAATTTGAATAGTTTTGTAAGTAATCGTAGTTTATATCATTTAAAAATAGGTATTAATTAAATAAATGTATCTTTTACAAATTGCAAGTAACTTTTTATTTTTAAATAAAATAAAGAAATTTTATGAAAATAAAAATATAATTTACAGTACCTACAGTTTAAGAATATTAATATATTTATTTATTTAAAGTAACGTAATGTTTTAATCATATACTCTACGACACTGGTCAGTCATTTCCACTCAAAATACCTACATAATCGGATTAAAAGTTTTATAGCTGTATTGTATTTATTCAGATACAAGGTGGGTTAGTCGAAAACATCTTAAACTGCCAGTTTTAGGTTGGTTTTTGTTATTATATCATACTACCTGTCCTCTCTGTATTTCAGTTCTCTAATGAGGGTCAAACTTGCAGTGAGCTATCAACAAATTGTGTACGGACTATAGAAAAATAGGGATACTCATTTAGTAAATAGGAGGAATATTCAGTTTGACAAACAGGTTGTACATACAATTGTTTGTTCTTTTTTTTTCTGATCTTCACACACAAATTTGCGACAGAGGGCACACGTTGTATTTACTTTCTTGTCGAAGCTTCGAGGGCACTTATAGCATCTAGCCCCTTTTTTTAGATGGAGGAACTGGTTGACGATCATGTGCATCTTCTACTATTATTCCGCAATCTCGTAGAGCCGATATTACACCGCTTTTATGATATTTATGTCGGGACCTCTTCTCCATATGGCTCCAAACAAGATCTTCTCCTAATTGCAAAAGAAACAATCGTCTTCGTGACAAAATATTTTTTTTTTAGTCGGGATTTTTTTCAATGTGTAAAATGAAAGCATTGGAGGCGCAAATGTCTATCATGTTCAAAAATAGTCTGTATGGCCATCGATTTGTTTTTCTGCTGCACGAATACTCTCTAATAAGCTTATCCGCATTGTCAACACCACCTTTACTAGCATTGTAATCTAAAATCATACATGGTTTGTTTCGGTTGTCTGGACAAACTTTATCATCATCGTGTTGGCTTGATAGTACATGTACCACTCTATTTTTCTTGGGAATGTAGGAGACCATCGTTAGGTTATTAGAAAATGCAAACATAGATGACTCTATTGGTCTAGATGTTAGATTTAGCTGAGTTGGTGTGTCGGGCTTATTTTTGCGAACTGTCCCAAGTAATGTGAGTTTCTTTGACAATAAGTAATTTGCCAACGGAACACTTGTAAAAAAGTTATCTGTTGTTATTCCTCGCCAACTGTCGTGGTACGGTTGCACCAGATCTGACACAACACGAAAACTTTGATTCTTCTCTGGTATTCCTCCTCGGGGTTTTCCAGTGTACACCTGAAGGTTGCATAAGTATGACGTTCTTACGTCAGCGGCTGCCCAAATTTTTATTCCATATCGTCCAGGTTTAGATTTGATATACTGTCTAAAGGGGCATTTTCCCCGGAAACACACCAACTGCTCATCAACCGTGATCTGTTCATATGGTTCAAAGGACATTTTACAATTATCAACAAACATGTCCCAAATATTTCTTATTGCTGCTAACTTGTCATGTTCCTTTCGCTCTGCTCTTGTTACCTTGTCGTGAAATCTCAAAAATATTGATATTTGCTCAAACCTGTCTCGCGGCAACGCAGCTGTGAAGAATGACCGGCGAATTGATGTATTAGTAGACCACATTTCTCTGGTAGACTCCTTTCTACATCTTAGTGCACCCGCTTTTAGAAGTACCACTAAAAAGCTATCAAGCTCATCTTTTTCAAGAACTGACCATTGTTTTTTTTTGTTAGGATTTTTGGTATTCCACTGATCGAAATATCTAATAGCTTCTTCATTAGTATGACGACAAATTATTTCTTTCATTTCCGTTGTCAAAAATAGGTTGAAAATATCTAATATCGTATTGGAATTTTTACTATAGTCTGTGATACCTGGGCGTGCATTTACAATGTTCCTTTGGCGTCTTCTAGTTGCCACAAAAGGATGCTTATTCCATTGCAAACCCGATTTGGCCGTATATATTGGACCACTGCACTCCTCTGCAAGTTCTTGAGTTTCCGTAAATTCTTCGTCCGACTCTACTTCACTTTCTACTTCTAGCACATCCTCAGTTTCTGATACAACTTCTGTCATCAGATCTTGAGCCTCCCCATCGTCCAACCAGTCCGACCCTGCATCGCTTTCACAATCAGTGTCGGCGTCCAAATCTATGTTGTCCATTAATTCTT
Source organism: Agelastica alni (assembly GCA_950111635.1). Lineage (NCBI taxonomy): Eukaryota > Metazoa > Arthropoda > Insecta > Coleoptera > Chrysomelidae > Agelastica > Agelastica alni. The sequence continues at coordinate 2,034,684 of OX467716.1, read as the reverse complement.
CCTGCTCTTTTTGTGTAAGTGGCCTGGTTCGATCCCTGCGGTTCATTTTGACTGAAAACTATAAAAAATATGTATTTACTAACGCAATTTTTTTATATCACCTAATGCCGAATCGGGGTCCTAGTGGGACCCCACATACTTACATCGCTTGTAACTGAACACTACCGCTGCAATAGGCTGTAGCGTACTAAAAGGATACACACGACGTGTTTACCGACACATACCTAGAAGCGCTGTTGCCAATATGTTCAAATAATAGAAATATTTGTGAAAATTCTTACTTGGCTTAGGCATATGAGGGTTATTATTCACACCTTTTTTTTGTAGATGAACTTGAAAGATCGACTTTTATTACAAACAACAGCTTTGGCATTTTTAATTTTTTTGTGGTTTATTGCAAATACTAAATCGTTGCGGACTATTTCTAATATTGTTGATACATATTTCAATTTCATCAGCATTCCGAGTCATTCGCCGTATAATAACCAAATTGGATGATATCAAGTGTAATCATGCAATAATCAATACTTGTGAAAGTTTCTATTTAAAAAAAATATATTAAATATCTTGGGGGCAACACATATAAGGATTGTAAAACCTTCCGAAAATTTCTCTATACATCTTTAAGCAGTAGTTGATTCTAATATGAAATTTACTAATATTTATTGTGGTTAGCCAGGTTCTTTACGTGATGTTCGTATTTTACGAAGTTCACCTCTGCATGAAGTATCTTAAAATAATAAAGAAAATGTATTTCCAAAAAATACCTTCGCTATCATGGCTTGTTTCACCATTTCGAGATAATGGTCATCTTACTCCTTAACAAAAGGAATTCAATTATTTGCACTCATCTACACGAATGGCAGTTGAAAAAGTTAAAAAGTCGTTTTCGACGAATTAAATTCTTTACTGAGTACAGAAATTTATCGTTCGTATCAAAGGTTGTTACAGCAGCATGTATTTTACATAATTTTTGTATCGACGAGAATGATAATTTCGATCACTTTGAATATACATGTCGGAATTGATTTAAATGACTATGGTTATGAAGAACATTGTCAAAATAATAATAATGATAGAGATCGCAAAATTCCACGAATTGTTTTCCGATGTACAAGTTGCTTTATTTCAAAATTATTAAACGATATTGCAATTGAAGGGTTTTTATCAAAAACAGCCAATGTCATATTTTAGGAAATTTTAAATTTTTGCGCCAATCCAAGCAGAATGACCACCAGTATGTGCGTGCAAATGTGTTTGGCCATAAATCACCAAGGTCAGCTATTTATAGCGGTTTAAAAATAAGGTATTTTAGCAAAAACAGCATATGTCACAGCGATAAATATGAACAACAGCCAAAGTCAGTCGACGTTGGTCGTATTTGCCATAATAATATTGTTCTTTTAGTTTATTTGTACTTTTGAGTCCGGCCGACACCGACGTGTTTGTGCCTTTACGAAGCTTGGTTATTGTTTTTAAGAATTTTGCATTGTTAAGCATAAAACCATATCTTCAAATATTTTGAGAGACCCTGATTCAAGTGTCGCATGGCCTGCTAAAAGAAAAAGAAAAAGCAGAAAAAGTGAAATTATAAAAAAGTTAAGAGTTGCTGGAGAAGCACATATCAATCACAAGGGTGTTGCTAAACCGGCAAGAGCGACAGGACCGGATTGTAGGTAAGTTTTTGTAAAAAATAAAATTATGTGGTTGTGTTTGTCTGCTAGTAGTTTAGAAATGTGTAGTTGGTAGGTGTACATGTGTTTCTTTTTATTTCAGATGTAAACTCCAAATGTTTTGAAAAGATACGAGCGGACCAGCGTGAAAATATTTTGACCGCATTTAATTCCTTGCCATCAAAAAATGAACAGGATAGCTACTTGGCTGGTCTAATTTCGTTTAAAAATGTTAAACAGAGACGACCTAGGCTAAACCTTAATGGCGACAACGATGATGGCGGCCCCTCCTTTGACCATTCTGTAGCATTTTATTATAAAATTAGACTTGATCGAAATGAACAAAACATATGCCACACGGCATTCTTAAGTATCTTCGGCATTAGCAGAAACCGACTTCGACGTATTCAGGATTCAATTAAAACCTCCGGATTGCCTCCTTGTGATGGACGTGGCAAGCATGATAATAGGTCTTCAAAAACTCCAGAAGAGGTCTTGAACTTAATACGGCTGCACATTCGGTCCTTTCGGGGAAGACAATCCCATTATTCACGCCGAGATAATCCTAATAAAGTTTATTTGCCCGAAGAACTTAGCGTCAGAAAAATGCACAAAACATTTTTAAATGAAATAGGAGTGAGAGTTTCTTATCTTGTATATTTCAACGTGTTTAAAAATGAGTTCAACATTTCGTTTGGTGTCCCAAGAACTGATACTTGCGCGAAGTGCGACGAACTAACTTTAAAGATAGAATCTACTGATGATGTCACGCGTAAAAATGAACTGATGATCCAAAAAGAGCTTCATTTGCGAAAAGCTGAAAAGTTTACACAGTTGAAAAGACATTACAAACAAGAAGCAAGAGCAGGTAGATATATGGCCATATCATTCGACTTTCAGCAGAATCTTCCGCTGCCACACATAAGAACCAGTGATGTATTTTTTAAAAGTCAGCTATGGTATTACGTTTTTGGCATTCATGATCTTGCAAAAAAAAGTTCCAATGATGTTACATCCATGCTCCTCCACTATTTAAAGAACAAAACTGTAATACACGATCACCTAGTTTTACTTAGTGATGGTTGTTCTGGTCAGAACAAGAATCACGTAATGGTGTATTTTCAATATGTACTAGTTCATGTATTAAAACTATTCAAAAGAATAACACACATATTCCCGATAAGAGGACACTCATTTCTGCCAAACGACCAGGATTTTGCGCTAGTGGAAAAGAAAAAAAGTACCAACAGCCCGGAAGTTCCAGAAGATTGGGATTTACTAATATTCGAGGCGCGAGAGAAGCCATCTCCATTTAACGTTGTTAAAATGACTCAAGATATGTTCTTTAATATCCGACAAGCATGCTTCCCTTATTTCCTAAAAACTCCAAGGCCAAGTTTATGTCTAAGACAATCCAGATTTATTGAAGTGTCTGCTGATTCACTGTATGTCAAGACCCGAGATTCATATACCGGTTCCTGGAATCACTGTGCCGTCAGAAATAAAAAGAGATTGGATAACTTTGTAAATTTACAACCATTATATGAAAGACAGCTACCTATCAGCGCTGATAAATTAAGAAATATCACCATGCTCGCCACCTTTCTAAAAAAACCACAAAGTGTGCCATTTTATCAATCATTTACGATCACAGAAGCCACTACCAATGTTGACATTGACGAGGATGACAACAGTGATGGATGTGAATAATGGTTATTTTTTTTAATGTTGCTATTTTTAATGTTGCTATTTGTTTTTGCAGAAATAAAACCTTTTTGCAGTATTATTTATATATTTTTTTATGGATATCTAAGCAAAAACAACCAATGTCAAAGGGTTATTATTTTTTTTCTGTCAAACCAAATATAGTACAAAATTTAAAATTAGCTCTTACTCAAGCTAACATATATACCTTCACCGACAGTTGCTTTAAAAAAATAGAAAAAAGATAGTGTTGAATTGTTTAAGTCTTTTTTGTTTATTACAAAGTTATTATTTTTGACGTTGGCTGTTTTTGATAAAAACCCTTCAATTGTGGTTTCCAAAACATCTCCTCGTAGATTTTTAAAGAAAATAGGTTTAAAATGGAGGATTGAAAATAATGGAAAAATTTTAATAGAGAAAATGGACATTGGAGCATTGAGAATCAAGTATTTACAAAAAATCAATTATTTTCGTAGCCAACAGCGACCAATTGTGTTTCTTGATGGAACATACCTTCATAGTGGACATACATCTTCCAAGAACTGGACGGATGAATCAACCAAAGGGTTATTTAAAAATATTTCCTCCATCACCTCCATGCAGGAGGTGACATGGGCTTTATACCTACCGCTTATACCGCTTATATTTAAATCAGGCACAAAATCAGGGGATTATCATTTAGAAATAAATTCTGACAATTATCCCAAATTTGGTATAAATTTACTTTATGGGACCCAAAAAAAAAAAAAATTCAGTCGATGCGTCTTGTAAAGCTAAGACGCACGCACCCCTCTCAGGTTGCAAAAAAGCCCCGTTTAAAAGTTAGGCCCCTTTTAATTTTTAACATTCCAATTTTTTGAGGCACAAATTCTCGTCCGAAACGTTTGGGCGCAGTTTATATGATGGTGTTATTTCAAGCAGCATGATCAACCGAGTGGATTGGCACCATTCCCAAGTTCAGAAAACGGCTCTTTCAACTTTAAAAAATTTTAATTTTAAGAGGCGTGTTAAAACAAAAATGGCGACTGATTAACAACCCTAAAGAGGTCGTCGTTCGATGACAGTATGACCAACCGAATAGAATAAACTCTAAAAATATCGAGTTAAGGGCCGGCTCAGCCACTAGTGTCATTCGACGCAAACAATCTTTCAATTTTTAGAAAAACATTTTTCACTCCTCTTAACCATCGATTTTTATATAATTATAGACAACAATCTTAAACAAATGAAAGGGGTGGGCCCCCCCTTTTACTCATTTTAATAACCTTAATCAAATTTAACGATTGTTGTCTATATTTACATAAAAATTGATAGTTAAGAGGGCCCGCCCCTAGGAAGGGAACGCGCGGCCCCCCAGAATTATACGAATTGATCAAGACAAATAAAAAGCATCATATAAGATACAAATTTGATGTGATTATGCTTGAACATGGCCATAACGTTTTGCGACTAACCTAACCACCCTACCATCCGGATTTGAACGCCATTGAATTCATTTGGGCTACTGTCCCAAAAGAATGTGACTTTTATGTTGGAAGATGTGAGGAAACTGACGGAGCACGAGTTTGATCAAATCACTTTCGAGGAATGGCAAAAGCGTTGCCGACATGTAGTAGATATAGAGCGGAAATATTTGGAAAATGAAACGTTCACAGACTTTCAAACAGAGGTAAATCCAGTAATTATAAATTTAAATGACGATAGCAGCACAAGTAGTAGTGAAGATGAAGAAAATTTGTATTCAGATAGTGATGATTAAAATTTATTTTTTGATTTGTATCATTATATAACATTTTAATGAACTGTTCTACTTCCAAGTCATGATCCATTTGCTACCCTACTTAAAAATAATTATAGATACGACACTGGCCGGCAAAGGGCTTATCGTAATCCAATAGTAATTTAGTTGGGAGAGTCCATACCTGCGCCAACGCTCGCCATCAGCCGTGGCGATTACAGTATCTATTCTTTATTAAATATTATATTTTAATCAAATCATTATTTTTGTCTTCTATTTTATACAATGATTTAATCTATAAGTCATGCATAGCATTAAAATGTACGATAAACTTTTCCTCCATTTTTATAAAAAATTTGGGACACACTGTATATCATACCTGACCAAAAATCATTCCCATATCCTTTTAGTCATTATATTGTGTGTCAATAATTTGAAACTCATTTCTTTAAATATCATACTAAAAAAATACCCATTATTACTGTGATCATCCACATATTGACAACATTGTAAAACGTTTAATATCAAGCGAGTGATCATCAAGCAAGTAAATTCGGGTAAATTCCATCCTAGTCTGGCCGTATACTTTATCTCTACGCACTAGAAGCTCCGCCTGTAAACACGTCACGTTTAATTATTACTCGAATACTACGCTAAAAATTGTTCGTACCTTCATATTTATAATGTCGTAAGAAACCAATAGCAATACAGCAAATGCGCATTCGCTAGCGGGCGGAGCCTATAATAATAATTTTTAACGTATATAACAAAACATCGTCTTCAGCCTTCAGTGTTTCAGTCGTCAGTCGTCAGTCCAGTCGTCAGTCAGTCAGTTTCGATTTAATAATCGAAGCAGTAAGACGTATATATCATATATATATATATATCATCTCCAGTCGACATAGACAAGGTAAATATATACACGTTACACTAGCTGTTTCCTAGGCCAGGAATCCTTTAGCCAGGGTGTAAAAACCCCTAAACAGTGAGTCCGCTGTTTATAGCAAACAGCATTAAACACAAATTACACTAATAAATTTATTTCACACTGCACACACTTACATACTTAACACAAAACTTAAAACTTACTAAGCTACGAGCACCGTCGGGTGCTCGTGTTTTTCAACAAATCAGCGCGATGGCGCACACCATCGATTTCGACCCGGACCAGTTGTTTGAAGACAACGCAAACCTTAACGAGACACTGCTCGAAAGAAACGAGCTCATCCGTACAATCCAAAACCAAAACCAAGCCCTCCAACAACAAAATTTAGCCCTTCAAAAAGAGATCCAATCTCTAAACACCACTATAAAAGAAAAGGATGAGAAGATCTACAATCTCATCTTGAACGTCGGCAGTGACGTTCAAAAAGTCATCGCCCACCAAACGGGCTCCCCGCCCTCCAAAAGAACCCGTTCGGAGATCGTTTCTAGCGACTCCGAACACGACTCTGAAATGTCGGAAGACATTTCACCACCTCAAATAACCCCTACAACACAAAAAAAAGAGAGCTTTCCACCTCTCAATGCCCCACACTCCTCAAATCAAGCGATCAAATCGCACTTCATCAAAATCGACCCCTCAAAAACCCCAAAAAATTCTACCACAAATGCCAACTCAAAGGCAAACACCTCCACTGCCCCCCCAAAAACCACAAACAAAAAATCAGTCGTCCCAATAATACTGAGGGAGACTAAAAACTACACCAAAATAATAGAGATTTTGAAAAAACAAAATCTTAACTACGGCGTACCTAAAAAGGTAGCACTTGGCATCCAACTAAACCCAATCGATGCCAACACTCACAGGGAAATTACGAAAACCCTGACAAACATCAAGGTAGAATACCATACCTACCTTCTACAAGAAGAAAAAGGTCTCAACGCGATAATCAGAGGCCTTCCTAAAGAGATTGACCTAGAAGAAGTCAGAAATGACTTACTTCTAAGTAATATAAACGTACAAGAAATCTACCGAATGCAAATCGGTAGAAATAAAATACAAACGGCAATGATAAAAGTCAGAGTCCCAAAAGAAGACTCTCATATCTACGAGCTGAAAACTTTATGTCACTTGGCAATTAAAGTTGAAGCCCAAAAAGCCTCCCCTCAGTATTACACCCCACAGTGTAAAAACTGCCAAAAATTCGGCCACTCCCAGCTAAATTGTCACGCAAAAACTCAATGCAATCGTTGTAGTGGAAACCACTACTACAAAGATTGCGACAAACTTAACGAACCCTCATTTTGCATAAACTGCAAAGGTAACCATGCTACGAATTATGGTAAATGTCCCAAAAACCCCAAAAATTTCAAACAAACCCCCAAAACACCCCAACCCACCCCAAAAACATTCACAAGTAATTACGCCAGACCAAGCGTAAATTACGCCCAAATAGCTAAAGCCCCATCCACATCTAAAACCCAAAAACCCCCCCAAAACCCCCACCAACCCCAACAACAACCCCAATCCGCCCCCTCGCCCCTAAACCATCAGCTATTAAGCTTGCTGACTCTTCCAGCAAGCGAAATAGAACACAGGATGGCCGCCCTCCACCATACAATAAACAAATACGCGAACATTAAGAATTTACTCTCTTAATGCCCCAAACCCGAAAGCCTGCCTCCCTCAAACTAGTAACTTGGAATGCAAATTCCATCTTGCATAAAAAAGCCGAGTTTCTAGACTTCTTATTAATTCACGATATTGATATCGCTATCGTTCAAGAAACACGTCTAAAACCATCTAGACATTTCACTTTACAAAATTTTATCACGTACAGGAACGATAGAGAAAATAGAGAAGGAGGTGGCACGGCTATCTTCATCAAAAATGATATCTCGCATCACGAGATCCCCACCGCCCCCCAAAACCTCGCCGAAAACACCGCCATACAAGTGCACATGAGTGACGGTCCTATTAACATAATTTCATGTTACAACCCCCCTCAAAAAACCCTCCAAATACCCTTTTTCAAACATTTCTTTATTCAAAGCACCCCCACATTAATAGCAGGAGATCTCAACTCCAAACACAAAGACTGGGGTTGTAGACGAACTACTGTAAACGGCAAACGTCTACAGGAGTTCGTTAACGACAACCTCATCGCTTTATACGCCCCCGATGAACCTACCCATCATCACATAAGATGCCCCGACATTCTAGACATCGTTTTGTCTAAAAATATTTCAAAAGAGATAAACCTCGAAGTTCTTAACGAACTTCCCTCAGACCACACCCCGATAATAATACATCTTGGTCACAAATACGAAAAAATACCCAAAACGACCCTAAAAACGGACTGGAAAAAGTTTAAATCTATCCTAAACGAAAATCCATTAAATCTAATTCGAACAAATAACGCGGAAGAAATCGAAAATAACACGATTTCAGTAAAAACACATATTTTAGAAGCTTTTAATCAAGCTTCCAAAATAATACCTCTAAAATCCAACCCTATACAACTTCCGAGACATATTCGGGATCTTATAAAAGAAAGAAATAGACTAAGAAAAAGAGCATTCGCAACCCTGGATCGCAGGATAAAAATCGAAGCAAATAGATTAACAAACCAGATAAATTGGCAAATAAAAAATCACAGAAACAAAACTTGGGAAGAAAAACTCACTAAGTTAAATTCGGCAGAACCAAATAACAAAACAAATATTTGGAAGCTAACCAAAGCGTTATGCAAGGAAAAGAAGATAAAAATACCACCTATTTTATCCGAAAACGGTCCAGTCTACACAGATAGGGAAAAAGCGGAAGCTTTCGCCGACACTTTCGAACTACAATTCAAACCAAACGTCGATATACTTTACGATCTGAACCTCGCAAATTATATCGACAGACAAGCAAATGCGATAATAAATTATCAAAATCAAGTAGATGAAACAGAAACGACGAATTTCATCGAAATAAAAGCGCTTATAAAAAACTTGAAAGTTAAAAAAGCTGCTGGAGAGGACAGAATCACAAATAAAGCGTTGAAAAATCTCCCCGATAACTCAATCGAGTTGTTGGCGGGAGTTTTTAACGATTGCCTGCTCTCATGCTATTTTCCAAACATCTGGAAAAGAGCACAAATAATAATCTTACCAAAGCCAAACAAAAACCTACAAAACCCTCAAAATTGGCGGCCCATCTCCCTACTACCTTGTTTAGGCAAATTATTCGAAAAAATAATTTTAAAAAGATTACAAAATCATATAGAAAGATATAAAGTGATCCCGGATGAACAATTCGGCTTCAGAAGAGATCACAGTACAGAATCGCAACTCGCAAGAATTGTAGAACACATAACTACAGGGTTTAACAAAAAGAAAAGTACCTTAATGATACTTTTCGATATACAAAAAGCCTTCGATAAAGTATGGCACGAAGCTCTTTTATATAAACTGAATAGGATGAACTTTCCTATTAATCAAATAAAGATAATAAACTCGTTCCTAAAAAACAGAAAATTTAACGTTAAAATAAACGAAAAACAGTCTACGGATAGAAGTATAGAAGCCGGCGTACCGCAAGGTTCAACGTTATCGCCAACCCTATACAATCTTTACATAGCAGATACACCGAAAACATCAAAAACCGAACTAGCTATGTACGCAGACGACACTGCGGCCTTTAGCACACATAAAAACCTAAGATTTCTTCACATCAATATGCAAAGGCAAATAGACGAAATAGAAAAATGGACTAAAACTTGGAAAATCAAGTTAAACGCCGAAAAAACACAAGCTATTCTCTTTTCTCGAAAAAGAAACCCGAATATGCCTCAACTAAAGGTTAATAATAGAGATATTATTTATACAAATAAAGTAAAATATTTAGGTATAGATTTAGACAAAAAACTCTCATGGCACTCGCACATAAACACGCAAATCTCGCGTTGTAACAAAACATCCGGCAGACTCCGTAATCTTCTGTATTACAGAAGCAAATTAAACCTTAAAAACAAACTCCTAATCTACAAACAAATTATACGTCCACAATTACTTTACGGCTGTATTTCCTTCTGTCAAGCAGCAAAATCCACAAAAAATAAATTACAAAAATTTCAAAATAAAATTCTAAAACGTATAACAAACGCCCCCTGGTACATAAGAATGTCCGATTTGCATAAAGACCTAAAAATCGAAACGATTACCGAATACTTAAAAAATCGTCATAAAATCTTCTTCGATAAAGCCGTTTCACATCCAAACGCACTCATAAATTTCGACATTTTACCAGGTCGTCCAAGAGGCAGACACAAAAATCTAAGAAGTAAAATTCTTTAATGTTCGCTCCCCTCCCCCCTTAATAAAACCCCCCGTTTCTTACACGTAACACAACACACACACACAACACTTAGTTAAATACATCACCTACACAAGGGGTAAGATTGTCCCCTCCCAAGGGACAATAGCCCAAAAAAAACACACTCAAGAGTTTTTTAGTGGGTAGCATTGACCGAGCGGTCGATGAGTCCCACACTATTCAGCGCCGAAACTCGCTCTTTTCAGAGCAGTGAAAGCGCTGAGTGTCTATAAAAGATTTTCCTCTTGTAAAACAAAAAAAAAAAAAAAGCCTTCAGTGTTTGTGTTAACAAATCACCACGGTGATACTTTGTGTTGAATTGCGTGAATAGAACAGTGAATTTCTTGAGATCTTTTCAGATCTTGGGTCGAACACTGTTCGCTCTGTGCCGAAGGGCACAAAACATCGACTTTTTTAAGTCGAAACGATAATCTTTCTGTGTTTTAGGACGTGTGCCAACAGAAGACAAATACAGTGAGTGTCCAGTGGATATCGTGAAAGTTTTTTCGATCCAAGTGCACCGCACAAGGAGAGAAAAATTTTTTTCGAGAGGCCACGCCCACCCGAGCGTCGGAAAGGAAAGGAAAAGCAGCTGCCAACAAACGAGGAGCCCCAACGAAGCCCAGCACACCCAATTCGGTAAATATCCTTTCTTTAACTAATTTATTTACAGAATGGATAGCGAAAACGAGTACTCAGAAGTAGAGGAAATCAGCGACGCCGAATCCCCCGAGAACAAAAATGCGCTAGACCAACTGAAGGAAATCATCGCCCATCTCAAGGAAGAAGCGGTGATCAAAAACAAACTAATCGAAGAGTTACAGGACAGGGTGAAACACCTCACGGATGAGGTCACCAAACTGTCCGCCCCGCTGAACCAGAAAATGGACCAACTCCTAAAAGTATACTGCAAGGAACCCCAAGTAGCCCAGACAACCGAAACATCGGAATCCGAAGCGGAATGGACCGCAGCGAAGAGAAAGAGGGCCAAACCATCCCCCCCTACCCCCCCCTCAGCCAGAACCCACCACCATGGAAACGAACGGAGCAGCTCTTAGCAAACCAGCCAAAGAGGCTCAACCTTCCACCTCAGCAGCCCCAGCTGAAACGAAGAAAGAAAAAACACCCCCCCCCCCAATTACCGTCAGGGAAAGAAGCCAATGGAACGTCATCTCCACCCAATTGAAGCTAAGGAAAATAAATTACACCAAGGCAAAACTCCACGAGGACGGAGTTAGGATCCACCCTGCCACCCCCCAAGACTTTAGGAATATGAGGAGTTTTTTCAAGGAACAGAAACTCCAGCATTACTCTTATCTGCTCCACGAGGAAAAACAAGCGAAAGTAGTCATCAGAGGACTACCGGAAGACTCCTCAACAAATGAAATCATGGAGGACCTAAAGGAACAAGGATTCAACCCCACCAAAGTACAGGCGATGACCTCATACAAAACTAGGAAGCCTCTTCCCCTCTTCCTCGTCGACCTCCCAAAAGAAGAGGAAAACAACAAAAACATATATAAACTCAACCGCTGCTTGAGCCTGGTAGTAAGAGTGGAACCCCAGAAAAGGAAACAAGGACCTTCGCAGTGCTACAACTGCCAGGGTTTCCACCATACTCAAATGAGATGCAATATGCAAACGAGATGCGTCAGATGCGGAGATGAACATAGGGCAGCAGACTGCCCCAAAAATAAAGAGGAAGCAGCGAAATGCGCAAACTGCAACGGACCCCACAAGGCCAATTACAAGTGGTGCCCAAAGGCACCGAAGAAAACACCTAGAAGCCAACCCAAATGATGACCCAGATGATGGAGTTTCAACGGGTGATGACCCAAATGGCCTCCATCTTCAACTCGCTGATGCCAACCTTCTCAAGCAACTGAGTTCAACGCCCAAACGCAAGCAGGTCTTTTGAAGATAGCCTCTTGGAACATCAATGGCTACATCCCAAATCTACATCCACTGAGGGAACTCATTGAGAGAAAGGACTTGGATATCATAGCTGTTCAGGAGACCAGGGTTGACAACACCATCAACATCAGGCTTCCGGGATATATGATATACAGGAACGATCGAACAAGACGAACAGGAGGCACAGCCATCTTCATCAAGAGAAGCATCGAACACTACCCAGTGTTAAATCCAGATGGACTGAGGACCATGGAGGCAACCTCAATAGTGGTGAGAACCACCTTTGGTGAAGTCAAAATATCCTCAGTGTATGTGAGACCTCGACAAATTCTCCATGATGAAGACCTGGATCTGCTGCTCCCAGTGAATGGACAGACAATACTGATTGGCGACTTCAATGCAAAGTCCCCCTTGTGGAATTGCCAGAACAGAGACCAGAAAGGAAGAAAACTGGAACGCTACATTGATGGTAAACCTGAAGTAACGGTAATTGGACCAAACAGCCCAACTATCCATCCATATCGAGGAAACCCAAGCGTGATAGATTTCGCACTGAATGCCAACCGCACTTTCCAAACAGAAATCAGAACCCTCAACGAAGGCGTTATGGACCACAATCCAATACTGTTACAAATTGGAGAAGGAGAGGAAGTTGACAATTCGTACGAAATAAAGCGCACCAACTGGCCAAAATTCAGATCTGAATTGGGAAGAACTATTGGACCAATCCCAACAATCGACTCCATTCGAGATCTGGAAACTGCCCAACAACATCTGGAAACTACCATCAATCAAGCTTACACTAATTCCACGAGGAGAGAAAAAGCACAACGACCCAAAAAGTATGGATACTTAAACCGACCGACAAAAGACCTGATCGCGCTCAAGAATAGAGCAAGAAGAAGAGCTCAAAGAACTGGACTCAGAGCAGACAAACAAGAAGCAAACAGATTGCAACGACTTGTCAGGGAAGCACTAAAGGAGCACTGCCACCAAAATTGGACAAGGTTCATCGAAGATTTAGAACCAGGAAACGGAAGATTCTGGGACGTCCAAAGATCACTTAGAAAAGATCACCAACCGCTGCCAACACTACATGGAACAAGGGAACAAGGGGTCTAGTATATACACCGGAAGATAAAGGAGAAGCACTGTTGGAAAACTTGGAGCGACAATGCCAACTAAATCAACACGAAGATGATGATCTAGATTTCGAAGAAGAAGTTAGTCGTGCAATACGAAATCTGAGACGAGAAGAATCAGATGAGCATATAAATCCCACTTCCCCAGCCGAAGTTGGGAAAATAAAAAAGTACCAGAAGAAAAGGAAAGCCCCAGGACACGACAACATCAGCAACAAGTTACTACAAGAGCTCACACAAAAGGCAGTCGTCTACCTAACCACAGTGATTAACGGAATCCTCAAACTAAGGCACTTCCCCAAGGAATGGAAAAAAGCAGATGTCATCATGATCAGGAAACCAGGAAAAGACCCGCTCTTTCCTTAAAACTACCGCCCAATCAGCCTGCTGCCAGCGATGAGCAAGATCGCCGAAAGAGTTATACTCTACAGACTACAAGAGCAGACAGAGCAACTGAACGTAATCCAAGATGAACAATTCGGATTCCGAAGTCAACACTCTACCGAAATGCAAGTGCTGAAGCTAGTAGAATACATCAGTGAGGGTTTCCACAGAAACAGCTACACCGGTGTCATTTTCCTAGATGTCAGCAAGGCTTTCGACAGAGTTTGGCACGAAGGGCTCCTATATAAAATGAAGAATATAGGATATCAGGTCCCCCTGATACAACTACTAGACTCCTTTCTCAGAAACAGAAAAGCGAGAGTAAAGACAGCGAACCACATCACCAGATACGCCAGGATGGAAGCGGGAGTACCACAAGGAGCGGTTCTCTCCCCCTTTCTTTACACGATCTACACCAGCGACGTCCCCAAGACGAACAGGACCAAACTGTCACTCTACGCTGATGACACCGCAATAGCAGCAAGAAGTACTCAACCAAGGATGGTTGAGAGATACTTAAAAGAAGAGGTAGACCAATTAGAAGATCGGTGCCTAAAATGGAAGATAAAAATCAAAGCGGAAAAATCACAGGCAGTGCTCTTCGGAAAAAGAAGAAAACAGCCCACAAGGAACATCCAATTCGAAAACGAAGACATTCCTTGGACGGAATCAGCAAAATATCTTGGAGTTCAACTGGACAAGCGCCTAACCTTCAAGAAACAAACGGATGCAGCAATAAACAAAGCAAGATTCACAAGAGGACAGCTGCAATGCTTAATAGGAAGGAGAAGCAACCTTCTCCTAAAGACAAAACTCCTATTAATAAATAGCATCATTCTCCCGATGATTACTTATGCCTCTCTAGCCTGGGGACAAGTGACAAGAAGAAAATCACACAGGACAAGGATCCAAGCGCAGCATAATATATGCATAAGACAGGCAGCGGACGCACCGTGGTACGTCTCCTACGCCCAACTGCGAGAAGATTTAAAAATCACAACGGTCCTAGAACGGATGAAGACGCACGCAGAAAAAACATTCGATAAACTAAGAGCGCACCCAAATAGAGAGCTACAAGAATTGATAGACTACGACCCGGGAGATGTCCATTGGAAACACTTGAGACCCAAGCACCAGCTGCTAAATAACTAAGAAGAGGATACTAACCTTTCTTTTCAGGAATAATCAAGTTATTTTCAGACAAGAAAACCAAAACAAAAGCAAGAACCAAGTGAAGAAAGAAGAACAGGAAGCCGGATCCACAACACACCGGACAAGAAAAGAAGATTAACAAAAATTTTTTCTTTCAGCAAAAGGTGGATATTTGTCTTGACAAATTGAAGCTGGCACGCGGACCTTCAGTCATAGTAAATTCACTTGAAACAGAATTCGAAATAGAATTAATGTAACTTCTAGTCTACTTAAGACTTTAACTTTATAGTGCCCTGCACTGCGTTAGGTACTTGTGCGCTGACTTCATCGGCCACCTTTGGACCTTAGGGTTTCGGTTGGAGAGTAAGCCTGGTACAAAGAGTACTGGGGGTGGTGGCAGGTTCAACTCTTCAAGTTGCTCCTGGGGCTTTGGCAGCTTGGCAGGCGAACAAAGTGCTCGCTTTCCAAGTGATCCAAGCTTGGTGTCTCAGGTGCACTTTGCACTGGGGCGAGCCTTCAGTTCAGTCATTATACGTCAGTCGACATAGAGCTCCACAAAGGTAAATATATACACACTACACTAGCTGTTACCTAGGCCAGGAATCCTTTAGCCAGGGTGTAAAAACCCCTAAGCAGTGAGTCTGCTGTTTATAGGCAAACAGCAATAAACACAAATTACACATTTAAATATTTCACACTACACATACCTTCACATTTTAAACACAAACCTTATTAAGCTACGAGCACCGTCGGGTGCTCGTGTTATAAATAAATCAGCGCGATGGCGCATTCCATCGAATTCGATCCAGACCAGTTGTTCGAAGACAACGCAAACCTAAATGAAACGCTGCTCGGAAGAAACGAGCTAATTCGCACCATCCAGAAACAAAACGAAGCCCTCCAGAAACAAAATGAAGCCCTCCAGAGAGAAATCCAATCTCTCAATATCACAATCAAAGAGAAAGATGACAAAATCTATAACCTAATCTTGAACGTCGGCAGTGACGTTCAAAAAGTTATTGCCCACCAAACAGGCACCCCGCCCTCCAAAAGAACCCGATCGGAGATCGTTTCCAGCGACTCCGATCACGACTCTGAAATGTCGGAAGACATTTCACCACCCCAAAAAGCCCCTACATCCCAAAAAAAAGAGAGCTTCCCACCTCTCAATGCCCCACACTCCTCCAACCAAGCGATTAAATCGCATTTCAGCAAAATCGACCCCACGAAAACACAAAAAACATCTAACACAAATGCCAACTCCAAGGCAAATACCTCCACCGCCCCCCCAAAAACCACAAATAAAAAATTCATCGTCCCAATAATACTGAGGGAGACCAAAAATTACACAAAAATCCTAGAGATTTTGAAATATCAAAATCTAAACTACGGCGTACCTAAAAAGGTAGCACTTGGCATCCAATTAAACCCAATTGATGCCAACACACACAGGGAAATAACAAAAACCCTGTCAAACATCAAGGTAGAGTACCATACCTACCTTCTACAAGAGGAAAAAGGTCTCAACGTAATAATCAGAGGCCTTCCAAAAGAAATTGACTTGGAGGAAGTCAGAAATGACCTACTTCTAAGTAACATAAATGTACAAGAAATCTACCGAATGCAAATCGGTAGAAACAAAGTACAAACAGCGATGATAAAAGTCAGAGTCCCGAAAGAGGACTCACACATCTACGAACTGAAGACTTTATGTCATTTGGCAATTAAAGTCGAAGCCCAAAAAGCCTCCCCTCAGTATTATACCCCACAGTGTAAAAAGTGCCAAAAATTCGGCCATTCCCAAATAAATTTCCACGCCAAAATTCAGTGCAATCGTTGTAGTGGAAACCACTACTACAAAGATTGCGACAAACTAAATGAACCCTCCTTCTGCATAAACTGCAAAGGAAATCACGCCACAAATTACGGCAAATGTCCCAAAAATCCCAAAAACTTTAAACAAACCCCCAAAACACCCCAACCCACCCCAAAAACATTCAAAAGTAATTACGCCAGACCAAGCGTAAATTACGCCCAAGCCGCAAAATCCCCATCCACATCTCAAACCCAAAAACCCCCTCAAACCCCCCCAACCACAACAACAACCCCAATCCGCCCCCTCGCCCCTAAACCATCAGCTATTAAGCTTGCCGACTCTTCCAGCAAGCGAAATAGAACACAGGATGGCCGCCCTCCACCACACAATCAACAAATACGCGAACATTAAGAATTTACTCTCTTAATGCCCCACACTCGAAAGCCTGCCTTCCTCAAACTAGTAACTTGGAATGCAAATTCCATGTTGCATAAAAAAGACGAGTTTCTAGACTTCCTACTAATTCACGATATTGATATCGCTATCGTTCAAGAAACACGTCTAAAACCATCTAGACATTTTACATTACAAAATTTCACCACGTACAGGAACGATAGAGAAAATAGAGAAGGAGGTGGCACGGCTATTTTCATCAAAAACGATATCTCGCATCACGAGATCCCCACCGCCCCCCAAAACCTCGCCGAGAACACCGCCATACAAGTGCACATGAGTAACGGTCCTATTAACATAATTTCTTGTTACAACCCCCCTCAAAAAGCCCTCCAAATACCTTTTTTCAAACATTTCTTTATTCAAAACACCCCCACATTAATAGCAGGAGATCTCAACTCCAAACACAAAGACTGGGGTTGTAAACGAACAACTGCGAACGGTAAACGTCTGCAGGAGTTCGTAAACGACAACCTCATCGCTTTATACGCCCCCGATGAACCTACCCATCATCACATAAGATGTCCCGACATTCTAGACATCGTTCTGTCTAAAAATATTTCAAAAGAGATAAACCTC
Source organism: Agelastica alni (assembly GCA_950111635.1). Lineage (NCBI taxonomy): Eukaryota > Metazoa > Arthropoda > Insecta > Coleoptera > Chrysomelidae > Agelastica > Agelastica alni. The sequence continues at coordinate 2,016,827 of OX467716.1, read as the reverse complement.
GAAGTTCTTAACGAACTTCCCTCAGACCACACCCCCGTAATAATACATCTTGGTCACAAATTCGAAAAAATACTCAAAACAACCCTAAAAACGGACTGGAAAAAGTTTAAATCTATCCTAAACGAAAATCCACTAAATTTTAATCGTACAAATAACGCGGAAGAAATCCAAAATAACACGATTTCAGTAAAATCTCATATTTTAGAAGCGTTTAATCAAGCTTCCAAAATAATACCTCTAAAAACAAACCCCATACAACTTCCGAGACATATTCGGGATCTTATAAAAGAAAGAAATAGACTAAGAAAAAGAGCATTCGCAACTCTGGATCGTAGGATAAAAATCGAAGCAAACAGATTAACGAACCAGATAAACTGGCAAATAAAAAACCATAGAAACAAAACTTGGGAAGAAAAACTCTTCAAGTTAAATTCGGCAGAACCAAATATCAAAACAAATATTTGGAAGCTAACCAAAGCGTTATGCAAAGATAAAAAGATAAAAATACCACCTATTTTATCCGAAAACGGTCCAGTTTACACAGATAGGGAAAAAGCGGAAGCTTTCGCCGACACTTTCGAACTACAATTCAAACCAAACGTCGATATACTTTACGATCTGAACCTCGCAAATTATGTCAACAGACAAGCAAATGCGATAATAAACTATCAAAATCAAGTAGATGAAACAGAAACGACGAATTTCATCGAAATAAAAGCACTTATATAAACTTGAAAGTTAAAAAAGCTGCTGGAGAGGACAGAATTACAAATAAAGCGTTGAAGAATCTCCCCATAACTTAATCGAGTTATTGGCGAGAATTTTTAACGATTGCCAGCTCTCATGCTATTTTCCGAACATCTGGAAAAAAGCACAAATAATAATCTTACCGAAGCCTAACAAAAATCTACAAAACCCTCAAAATTGGCGGCCCATCTCCCTACTACCTTGTTTAGGCAAATTATTCGAAAAAATAATTCTAAAAAGATTACAAAATCATATAGAAAAATATAAAGTGATCCCGGATGAACAATTCGGCTTCAAAAGAGATCACAGTACAGAATCGCAACTCGCAAGAATTGTAGAACACATAACTACAGGGTTCAATAAGAAAAAAAGTACCTTAATGATACTTTTCGACATACAAAAAGCCTTCGATAAAGTATGGCACGAAGCTCTTCTATATTAACTAAAAAGGATGAATTTTCCTATAAATCAAATAAAAATGATAAACTCATTTCTTAAAAACAGAAAATTTAATGTAAAAATTAACGAAAAACAGTCTACGGATAGAAGTATAGAAGCCGGCGTACCGCAAGGTTCAATGTTATCGCCAACCCTATACAATCTTTACATAGCAGATACACCGAAAACATCAAAAACCGAACTAGCTATGTACGCAGACGACACTGCGGCCTTTAGCACACATAAGATATCTTCATATAAATATGCAAAAGCAAATAGATGAAATAGAAAAATGGACAAAAACTTGGAAAATCAAGTTAAACGCCGAAAAAACACAAGCTATTCTCTTTTCTCGAAAAAGAAACCCGAATATGCCTCAATTAAAGGTTCATAATAGAGATATTATTTACACAAATAAAGTAAAATACTTAGGTATAGATTTAGACAAAAAAACTCTCATGGCACTCGCACATAAACACGCAAATCTCGCGTTGTAACAAAAAATCCGGCAGACTCCGAAATCTTCTGTATTACAGAAGCAAATTAAACCTCAAAAACAAAATTCTAATCTACAAACAAATTATACGTCCACAATTACTTTACGGCTGTATTTCCTTCTGTCAAGCAGCAAAATCCACAAAAAATAAACTACAAAAATTTCAAAATAAAATTTTAAAACGTATAACAAACGCCCCCTGGTATATCAGAATGTCCGATTTACATAAAGACCTAAAAATCGAAACGATTACCGAATACTTAAAAAATCGTCAAAATCTTTTTCGAAAAAGCCGTTTCACATCAAAACGCACTTATAAATTTCGATATTTTACCAGGTCGTCAAAGAGGCAGACACAAAAATCTAAGAAGTAAAATTCTTTAATGTTCGCTCCCTCCCCCCCCCTAAATAAAACCCCCCGTTTTTTACACTGAAACACAACATACACACACAACATTCTTTTTAAATTCCACACCTACACAAGGGGTAAGATTGTCCCCTACCAAGGGACAATAAGCCCAAAAAACCACACACAAGAGTTTTTTAGTGGGTAACGTTGACCGAGCGGTCAATGAGTCCCACACTATTCAGTGCGGAAACTCGCTCTTTTCAGAGCAGTGAAAGCGCTGAGTGTCTATAAAAGATTTTCCTCTTGTAAAACAAAAAAAAAAAGCCTTCACAGTTGCTACCGAAGTCTGAATGCGAAAGCACGTAAAAATTTCGAGCGACAAAAGTGTAAAATACAGTGTAAAATCAGTGATGGTGATTGTTAATCACTACTGTGATTTCTTGAGATCTTTTTAGATCTTAGGTCAAACACTGTTCACTCTGTGCCGACGGGCACAAAAACATCGACTTTTTTAAGTCGAAAACGCTAATTTCTGTGTTCTAGGTTGAGATTCAACAGAAGACAAGTGCAGTGAGTGTTCAGTGGATATCGTGAGGATTTTTTCGATCCAAATGCTCCGCACAAGGAGAAGAATTTTTTTTTGAGAGGCCACGCCCACCCAAGCGTCGGACGACCCCTATTGGCCGAAGCAACCAGAGGAAGCCCTGCCCCTTCGAGATCTAGCCTACCAATCAGAACACACCGAGAGCCGGACGTTATAATTGGCCAAGGCGAGAAAAATTAGCAACCAACCAGCGAGGAGGCCCAACCGAAGCCCAGCCCTCCCGAAATTCGGTAAATATTCTTTTGTAGTAATTTATTTTCAGAAATAAATATCATGGACAGCGACAACGACTACTCCGAAGTCGAAGAAATCAGCGACACCGAATCCCCCGGGGACAAAAATGCCCTCGATCAGCTAAAAAGAGATCATTACCCACTTAAAAGAAGAAGCAGCGATAAAGAATAAGCTGATTTTAGACCTGCAAGACAGGGTGAAACACCTTACAGACGAGGTCACAAAATTATCTGCCCCCCTTAACCAAAAAATGGACCAGCTTCTGAGTGCCTACAACAAGGAACTCTCAGAAGTCAAAAGGACAGTGGAGACTTCTGAATCAGAAGCGAAATGGACTGCAGCAAAGAGGAAGAGGTCTTTTGAAGATAGCCTCTTGGAACATCAATGGCTACGTCCAAAATCTACATCCACTGAGGGAACTCATTGAGAGAAAGGACCTGGATATCATAGCTGTTCAGAAAACTAAGGTTGACAACACCATCAGCATTAGGTTTCCGGGATATGTGATATACAGGAACGATCGAACAAGACGATCAGGAGGTACAGCTATCTTCATCAAGAGAAACATCGAACACTACCCAGTGTTAAATCCAGATGGACTGAGGACCATGGAGGCAACCTCATTAGTGGTGAGAACCACCTTTAGGGAAGTCAAAATATCCTCAGTGTATGTGAGACCTCGAGAAATTCTCCATGATGAAGACCTGGATCTGCTGCTCCCAGTGAATGGGCAGACCATACTGATTGGTGACTTCAACGCAAAGTCCCCCTTGTGGAATTGCCAGAACAGGAACCTGAAAGGAAGAAAACTGGAACGCTACATTGATGGTAGACCCGAAGTAACATTGATTGGACCAAACAGCCCAACTTTCCACCCACATCGAGCAAACTCAAGCGTGATAGATTTCGCACTGATTGCCAACCGCACTTTCCGAACAGAGATCAGAACCCTCAACGAAGGCACTATGGACCACAATCCAATTCTGTTACAGATTGGAGAAGGAGAGAAAGTTGACAATTTGTACGAAATAAAGCACACCAACTGGCCAAAATTCAGATCTGAATTGGGAAGAACTATTGGACCAATTCCAACAATCGACTACATTCGAGACCTAGAAACTGCTCAACAACATCTGGAAGCTACCATCAATCAAGCTTACACTAATTCCACAAGAAGAGAAAAAGCACAACGTCCCAAAAAGTATGGAAACTTAAACCGACCGACAAAAGACCTGATCGCGCTCAAGAATAGAGCAAGAAGAAGAGCTCAAAGAACTGGACTCAGAGCAGACAAACAAGAAGCAAACAGATTGCAACGACTAGTCAAGGAAGCACTAAAGGAGCACTGCTACCAAAATTGGACAAGATTCATCGAAGATTTAGAACCAGGAACTAGAGGATTCTGGAATGTCCAAAGATCACTTGGAAAAGATCATCAACCGCTGCCAACACTACATGGAACAAGGGGTCTAGTATATACACCAGAAGACAAAGGAGAAGCACTGTTAGAAAACTTGGAGCGACAATGCCAACTAAATCAACACGAAGATGACAAGAATTGACAGACTACGACCCGGGAGATGTCCATTGGAAATATCTGAGACCAAAGCACCAGCTGCTAAACAACTAAGAAGAGGACACTAACCTTTGTTTTCAGATTTAATTAAATTACTTTTCAGATGGAAAACCACAGCAAAAGCAAGAACCAAGTGAAGAAAGAAGAACAGGAAGCCGGATCCACAAACACACCGGACAAAGAAAAAAGAAGACTAATATAAAAAATTTCTTTTAGCAAAAGGTGGATATTTGTCTTGACAAATTGAAACTGGCGCGCGGAACTTCAGTCATAGTAAATTCACTTGAAACAGAATTCGAAATAGAATTCATGTAACTTCTAGTCTACTTAAGACTCTAACTTTATAGTGCCCTGCACTGCGTTAGGTACTTGTGCGCTGACTTCATCGGCTACCTTTGGACCTCAGGGTTTCGGTTCGAAAGTAAGCCTGGTACAATGAGTACTGGGGGTGGTGGCAGGTTCAACTCTTCAAGTTGCTCCTGGGGCTTTGGCAGCTTGGCAGACGAACAAAGTGCTCGCTTGCCAAGTGATCCAAGCTTGGGGTCTCAGGTGCACTTTGCACAGGGACAGCCTTTAGAGTCAAATCACAGTTGTGACCGATCTTTGTGAGTGCTAGCACGTTAAAAGATTTAAGCAATTAAAAAGCGAAAAAAGGCAAAACAAGTGATAAAAACTTATCAAAAAAGGGCTTAACACAGGTGCAAACCTTTATGTTGAATTTGTAAACAGTGCACATAAAAATATACCTGATATAGCAACAAATAAGTGAAAAAACACCACGCCCAAAAAGCGCGCCAAACCAGGCAACCGAAAGTCCCATAAGACGATCGGAAAACGGATTGGGGTGAGTAAATCGTAAATTACCGCGTGCGAAACCAACTTCGCCCGCATAAAATTGTAAATTCGACAGCCGATAAATATACGACAAGGGTTCGAAAAATAAATTTTTTTCAGTTTTCAAACTGAGAAAAGTTCATTGATCGAACCTAGTGTTTTTACGTAATTACAAGAGATATCGATTTTTGAAATTTTTCTGGGTTTACGGACTGAAAAAAAAATTTTGGTCGATTTCGACTTGGTAACTTTTTTTTCCTCAGTCGCGGGACTTGGAATAATTTCGTGGAAAAAAATATTTTACGACTTAAAATATTTTTTATAAAAAATTTCTTTCAGACAAAAAAAATCATCGTAGATAAAAATCGAACAATTATTTGTTCGAAACTAGCACTCTCCGAAACTTTAAAGAAAAAAAAATTTTTGCCCATACAAAAATTTTCATCGACTTGGAAAAAAAAAAATTTCTTAAGGAAGACAATTAAATCTGTCCGGAACTCGGATCTGGACCATTCTAAAAGAAAACAAACGCAACAAAAAACACCAAACATCAAAATGGAGATAAATAACGGAGGCAATTATAGCAGCGAAAAAGAGGACCAGCAACAAATAGGATCCCCATCTACGACAAACCACGACCAAGAATCCTACTACTCAGAGGATTCCAATCAATCAACAGTCAATCAAGAGAAAATAAAATATATGGAAGCAGACCAACTAAGAGAGCTACTGCTGAAACAAATAGGTGAAAATCAAATACTGAGAATTCAACTCGAAGGAATCCAAAACCAAATGGACGCACTGAGGAAGGACCACCAAAAAGAAAAGGACGAACTTAACAAAAAACTGAACAGCATGGAAACCGTGTCCCAACTACAATTGGACCTGCAAAGACAAACCTTGGCAGCAATAACCGAAAGAAGCCCCCAAAAAAAGAAACAAAAAATGGACACAACCAACAAGGATGCAGACATGGAAACGGAAGTCACATCACCCAAAAATATTGAAGACAGCGACTCAAACGACGAAGACCCAATGAAGCTGAGCAGAAGGCAAAAGAAAAACTTCAAACGTAAGTTCACACCGTTAAACACCCAAGAATCAACACCAAACACCGACTCAACACCGGTAAATACAGCAATACCATCCACGAGCTCGGCAACCACCGCCAACACTTCTACCACCATCAAAGACAGGACTCCCTCTCCAATAACTATTAAGGATAAAACAAAATGGAGCAGCATCTCTCAGGACTTAAAAATCAAAAAAATAAACTACACTAAAGCCAAGTTACATGAAGACGGAGTACGCGTACACCCCGCTACCCACAGGACTTCAAGGACCTAAGGAAATATCTGGAAACCACCAAGCAACAACATTACACTTACATGTTACATGAAGAAAAGCAAGCAAAGGTAGTACTGAGAGGACTACCAGAAAACTCTAACCCACAGGAAATCATGGAGGACCTAACACATCAAGGATTCAACCCAACAAAAGTTCAAGGAATGACCTATAAAACGAAGAAGCCACTGCCCGCATTTAATTTACGGCTCGTTGGTGTTTCGGCGTCTACGGCAGTAATTAACGATAACTTTTTTTCATATTCCTACAAACATATACGTACCTTTCGTTCCTGCTTGTTTTGTTTGATTGCTTGCGATGGCTTCGTCATCATCATCAACATCATCAAGTTTTACACCGATACTGTTGCGTACAGTCAGTAAGTCTGTCTATTCACCAAGAGAGAAGACTATTGTTTTGAACGTTCACGATGCTCTGGTTTCTCAGAATCCCACAAACACTGTTCAGAACATAATCAAGAGTTGTGCCAACATGACGGGCGTAGGGGAGTCAACAATATATAGGTTCCTATCAGAAAGAAAAAAACAAGGTATAGCTAACCCAAATACAAACGAATACTTAAAGAGGGGGAGAAAACCTATTGAAATTGATGAATTTGCCAAAAATGGTATTCGAAGGAAAATTCACGAATTTTTTTACAAAAAAGAAATACCCAACTTAGAACAAAAATTTTACAAGAAGTTAGAGACGACCCGGATTTGCCTCATGTCGGACGAACCAAATTGTGGCAAGTTTTAAAAGAATTAAATTTCCGGTGGGAGAAATCAGACCGAAAATCACTTTTGATTGACCGGGAAGAGATAATATGTTGGTTTCCAGGAAAATACGACAATAGTGTCCTATGTGCCACGAAAAGGGAAAAATGTGATTTTGGCGTCAAGTTTACATCATGATAACCAAATAGACGAATCAACAGGTGATCAAAATAAGCCTGAGATTATCACGTTTTACAACTCCACTAAAGGAGGAGTTGATACCGTAGATGAGCTATGCGCTACATATAATGTTGCTCGTAACACCAGAAGGTGGCCTATGGTACTGTTCTATTCACTTATGAATTTGGCGGGTATCAACTCACAAATTATATATGTGGCAAATAACCAAACAAGTTTGATTCGAAGGTTGTTTCTAAAACTAGCCATCGAACTCGTAGATGAACATCTCAAGCGTCGTGCCACGATGAAAAATATCCCTCCAGAAGTTCGCCAAAGACGTCAAGAGGTAGCTGGCACATCAGAAGAGGTCCCAAGAGGCAATCCAAAAACGCCAAATGTTAAAAAACGTTGTCATCTTTGCAAGAAAGATAGTAAAACACGTTACTTTTGCAAAATTTGTAAAAAATTTATCTGTTTATTTCATGCGGAATTTCTGTGCCCGAGTTGCGTACCAAATCCTGAAAACTGATAAAACAGTTAAATAATAACTTAGTCTCTAGGATAAAATAGATTTAGTTTTTGATTTAAAAATATTTGTGACAAAAAATTCTTAATTTTTGTATCTAGGACATTTTTTTGCACTTTTCTTGCTATTTCTATCTCTAGTTGTTTTTTTGAGTGACGGTCCTATTAACATAATTTCATGTTACATCCCACCTTAAAAAGCACTCCTTTTTTTGTGACAATGCAGGAAACGACGATAGTGATAATACAAATGATGGGCAAGCTTCTTTAAAGGGGAATTCTAATTTGCATGAATTTTTATTTTTTCGTTTGTAACTTGATATTATAAATAAATATCAACAGTTAGAATACAAATCATCTGTTAAAAGTAGCTGCTACAGGTACAGTTCAATTTACTTTATAAATAGTATATTAAACAACAAGTTCAGAAAAGCGATGTTTTATTAAATGAGTATAGCTTTTGAGTACGAGTGAGCGCAGCGAGCAAATTGAGATTAAGTTAAATATTAATTATAAAAATGAGACTTGCTACTGCCAACACATCAGAAAATTGTTCTGAAGACATTTTAAATGGCGCTCGAGAAGCGTCTTCGAGTTTACTTCCTTTAAAATCCAAGGAAAAATACGAGAAGGTATATGAAATATTTAGTTATTGGAGGATGACAAAAAACGCACTGAGATCCAATGAAAGTGTAATGCTAGCCTATTTTTTTGAGAAGGTAAGCTATTTTTTATATATATTTTAGTGTTTTCATACAATGTCTTATTATTTTAGGCAAAAGCTCTCAAGGCATCCATTTTATGGTCTAAATATTCCATGTTGAAAAGTACTATACAAATAAACGAAAATGTGGAGGTTACTTGCCTTTTTGAAACGTTAAAACGACACATGCGAAGCAAATAAATCAAAAGTTTTGACTATGGTAAACGTTATTATGTTTTTGAAAGAGGCTCCAGAAGTTCTTATTTATGATAGTGGTTCTAATATTTGGTTTAAATGGGGCGTGTCGACGTGCATAATTATGCAGCTTAAGTTATAGAAGACACTGGGAAAATTTTCGTTATAACTTTACATGATACCAAAACCAAGACGAAACATGTATTTACCGTAGGATCAGAGTGCAACAGATATGAAATGTATCATAAGTATTCACAATCGAGACCCAAACAAGTAAAACACATTTTTCATTTACTATAATCACGGTAAGTGCACAACACAACCAGTCGGCATCAACAGTTTTGCAAAAATTCCTCAAAAAGTTGCAGAATACTTAAAACTCCCAGATGCATCCAGTTACACTGGCCATTGCTTGAGGAGGACGTCAAATAACAACATGCCAAGACTATTATTTAAGCATTTTCTGGAGACAATATTTGTTTCTGCTGAAACAAAACGTACAAAACGAATGGCAACCGTTTTTTACTGGCAATTGTTCGAAAATTGTGCAGGTTCTGGGATTTCGAGTGATTTATTTAAGAATGCTCTTCCAAATTTTGTGTGACTAAATACACCGCCGTCTGATATTCGTTTGTTGATAATCACCATGATTAACTCAAAAATTTTATCGGTAATAATGTCACAATTAGAAAGTTGTCCGCTGGAGGAGGGTTCTGTCGTTATAGTTTTGGCACGAAAATGGTTAGTGAGAAATCGAATTATTTAAGATGTAATGAGTCCTCATCTTCAAGTTCCGATGAGAGTGAAGACAATCAGGCTGAAATTACCGATACTTCCAGAAGGTAAGTTGTAGAGCTGTCTCAAACAGAAAAAAGAATTAAAAAGAGATTAAGAAATTATGGACAATCCTACGTGTCGGTGAATAGCAAAAAAAATGGTTAAGGCAAAAAAGGTGTTGCTTCCTTGCAATGACTACTACCGTCTTAAATGTTACAGGAAAATCTCGAGAAATTTTGTTGGGATGATTAATGAGGCTTGGCAGATTTAGCAAAGCCACGGTTATTTGTAATGGCCAACATGTCAGTTGTGAACCCAAAAAACCGATATGTCAGAGAAAACAGTCACAGACTTCCCAATAACGCATTTTATTTTAATATTAACGAATAAAAGATCCAGGTGTACAAGAAACCTATAAGAATTTTTCTGTTCCGTTTTCTATTTTAATTTGCTTACCCAATACAAAATGTTTATTTTAAAAATTATATTGGAAAAATCTTCGGGCACTGAACAAAATGTATCAAAAAAATTTAAACCATATTAAGTGAGCTTTTTTATAGAATTTACTATAAGTAAAACAGTTAATACGCAAAGAGTTAAGAATAGCGTTTTCTTCTAGATATATTATTTAATGTCATTTTTCAGAAACGCTTTCAAATTTTTATTTTCAATACAGTCAATTTTGTATACAGTGGACCCCCGGTAATCCGGCCTCTGTCTAATTCGGCGCCTCCTGTAATCCGACATGCCCATGCATGATTAAACAGGTTGCAACACAACTACACTGTACTGTGCTCGACGCGTGTTGTGTCGATTTTGATTGCTCAGTTTGAATTTGACTACATGTGATAGATAGCGGAGCGCCCTAGCGTGCGTTCTTGTACATACCTAGTACTCGTATGTAATGTCACAAGCCCGGAAGCAATAGCCCAAAACACTGACAATTAAAGAAAAATGTTATATTTTGGACCGCTTAAATCGTAATGAATGATTTACCTGTACACTATTACGGACAAAAAAGTGCGTGAATGACAAAAGACCTTTTCAAAAAGTGGTGGTTTGATGAAAGCTTCGAACCAGAAGTTATAAAATGGTTGAAAGATCATAATTTTCCTCAAAAAGCTTGATTGCTTCTTGATAACGCTCCCGGTCATTCGTCTGAAGAAGAACTGACAACAGATATAAATGCATCACTGCAATGTAAAACGATTCGATCGCAAGGAAAAGAGAAATATTGAGGTCGATTGTCCCAGGGAGTCTGAGATTGCAGAAAAAAAAAGAGGACCAACCAAACATGTGCCACTTAGAGAAGTACGTGCAGATCAAACTGGCCATTGCCCGATCCCTCAAGATTCTAAAACTAGATACAAATATCCCAACTGTGAAGGTTTCACACGTACCAAGTGCGAAAAATGTGGAATTGAATTGTGTCTGAACAAAACAAATAACTGTTTTAAAAATTTCCATGACTGATTTATTTTACTTCGAATGCATCATGTAGCCATTCGGCAACAAACAGTTTTTTATAAAAAACAAACTGAAAAATAAAGATTGATTTTTTTTAATATTTTTCACTTCCTTTTCTTGGGTTTTTTCAATATTTTACGAGAAAATAAAAAATTCGTGCCTTTAAGTGTTAAGGGAATGTTATAAACTGAAAAGTATTCTGATTTTTCTGTAACACTTATAATTTTTAATTATATTCTACTGTACCTTCAATTATAAATTAACTTTAAAATGTAAAGTTAATGCGTAAAGCAATAATTGTGGCTTCGGTCAAAAATATTTTAAAAATAAACCAACCAACAACACCAATCCAAGTACGTTAACTCGAGTAGCAAAAAACTCGCAACATAAATGATGTTAGTGACTCTCCTCTGCGATTCAATTAATTCAAAACTCTTGCTAGCTACACAAAGCGCTAGAAACCCACATATCCTAGCACTGGCTATATCTCTCCGACGTGCGTAGACTCCGTCACTCGAAGAGACAAACATCGCGTTATGTAATCTCGAACTCGAATCATTAACGTTATCCTGCGAACCTTTTGATGTTTAACATCTTTGCTCTCGCTTTCTTGCATGTGTAACATGTTTCCTCTCGCTTACTCGCAATTTGTGGGAGTGATTTCGTGAAATGTGTAACAGTAACAGGAAGTCGCGGAAGCACGCGCCATTTGATTTGAAGAATGAGCGCGCAGTTAGAGTTGGCCGTCAGATAGACGTCAACCAATTTTCCGAGAGTGTTGTGTATTAAGTTATATGCGTAAACTATATAAATAAACGTTTACTGTTGATAATAAGTCAGTTAAAGAGGAATATCCACTGCTTAGTGGTAAAGCTCTACGAATATTAATTCCATTTGCAACATCCTATTTGTGCGAAGCTGGGTCGCGATAATAAAAAGTAAATATCGCTCGAAAATTAACGTTTAACAAGAAATGAGGGTCGCCATATCCAATTTTATTCCGAGATTTGAGAAGTTATGCAGTGAACATGAAGCCCATCAATCCCATTAATAATTTTATTAATGGTAATCATCAATGGACATTTAATAAATTGAGTGTCTGAGAAAGAGAAGGGGCTATGCCACAAAACCTCAAATTTTAATTTAGTTACAGATCCTGTTAGTGCTCCTATCTACCGGTGTAATGCTGAACTATTTGGACAAGTGGCATAGCCCCTTCTCTTTTTACAGACGGTTAAAGATAGAGAAGTTCAAGCGCCAGCTGTTCTGTGAGAGAGATAAGGGGCTATGCCACTCGGTCAGTGGTGGGGGGTGCCTCAGCTGTTTTGTTTTGATCTGCAGTTGGCTCACTCTCTACAGGTTTTAAACGTGTGTAATACTTGTATCTAACTTTAAAATGGCGAATGTTGACGTTAATGAAGATGTTAGTGTAGTTAAACCTAAAAAAAAGTTACAAAACAGTGGTGATTGGAAGAGGAATGTTGCTAAACGACTGAGGAACAGTGGTGAAAGTTATGTAAGTGATAAAACAGATAAACACGTTGCAGCAAAAAGACGAAGGGGAGGATGCGACTGTGTTATGAAGAATGAACAAGCCAAACAAGGTTGGTGCGAGTTTCATACATTGACTGATTTTGACAAGGACAACTTTTTTGTTTTGTTATTATAGATTAGGTGACTATAACTTGCAAAATTCCTTTTTGTGGGGACTTATCAAGCAAAGTGACTGTAAACGTGCATACATAAACAAATGCACTGATGTAAATAAGTCAAGGAGAACAAACATTTACTTATTTTCTGAAAAATGGAGATGGAAAAGACGTTAGGGTGTGCTTAAAATTAGTATTGCAACGAATAGTAAATTCGGCAGTGTACCGAATACCGAATATTCGGCGAGGCCCCTGACCGAATAGCCGAATATTAGGCAAAAGTATTTGGCTGGATTTTAGCGCCAAAAACTTGTACAGACGTGATTTTTTCGTGCTCCTTTGTTTTGTTCTAATGTTCATTTCGTGGATATTGTATTACGTTAAGTACAGTTTATTGTGCTCTCTTAGTTTGGATCTGTTTGTAAGTGTGATAGTGTGAAATTTAACAAATAAACAATTTAATAATTACGAACGTACTTTAATAATAAAAAAATCGATTATGGCCTTTAAAAAAAAATCGCCTATATGGGCATACTTCGAGGATGATGTAAATGACCCAAAAAGTGCCGTGTGTAAACTGTGCGAAATAAAAATTTCTCGTGGTGTCGTTGGAAGAAAGGCGACAACATCGGGAATGTTGAATCATTTAAAAAATAAACACAATGAAGAATATCATAAGTTGGTACCCACGTTCCCTAAGGGGCAAGAAACTACAATCAAGATACGAATGTAAGTAATAAACCTTCAACGTCAAAAAAACAATTAACTCTTGAAAAATGTGCAGAAATTAATAAACTATGGGATATTAATGACCCCAAGGCAAAAAAGTACCATGTGTTAATTGCTGAAATGATCGCACTTGATAATGAGGCAGTAAATATATTAGAAAGGGCTGGTTTTAGAAGACTGATTAATAGCGCTTTACCGCGGTACAATATACCAAGTCGTACTTACTTTTCAGACAATGTGATTCCAGAAATTTATCATAAAGTGGTTGAGAAAATTAAAAATTACTTTTAGAGACAGATTATATTTCCGTAACGACCGACATGTGGACGTGCTTGCATAATCATAACAGTTTTTTAAGTTTTACTGCACATTTTATTGACCGCCAATTCAACCTCAAACATGTAGTATTGAGCATCAAGCATTTTGAGGAACAACACACAGCAACGAATATAGCTATGAGTTAACAAGAAATTGCAAATTTGTGGGACATCCGTGAAAAAATTCATGGACGAAACATAGTAAAAGCTGTTAGTGATGCAGAGTTGGCCTCAGCTCGTTGTTTCATTCATACTATTCAATTGATTGTCTAAAGGTTCAGTTAGATGTGACTCAAATGATAGCTACAGGTAGAAAAATCGTAACTCATTTTAATCATTCTGGTACTGCACAAGAAAAACTGCATTCTGTCCAAAAAGATTTGGGTCTCCCTCAATATGAATTAGTCCAAGATGTTAGCACGCGTTGGAACTCTACATATTATATGCTCGAAAGGCTATTGCAACAAAAACGAGCCATTTCTGTCTATCTGACGGACTGTCATATTGCCAATTTGACTGCTGCACAATGGGAGCTTTTGGAGCATCTTTCAAAATTATTGCAACCATTTGAGGAGATAACAAAACTTATAAGTTCCGGCTACTTTGCATTTCTGAAATTATTCCGTATGTCGCTACCTTAATGCGATATTACAATAAAATGAGCACGTCAAAAGAGCTAACACCAGGCAATACTCGTCATACAACAAGGGTTACAAGAACGATTTGAAGACATTACAACGAGTAAAAATCATTTGGTTGCTATCTTTCTCGATCCAAGATTTAAAATGAATGTTTTCACCTATCAACTGCAAAAAGAAAAAGTGAAGCAGTATGTATTAATCGATAGCATAAAAATGAGCTGTGAAGAAACAAGCGACGATAGCGCGAGTTCGTTCCCTACTTTGGCCAAGAGGATGAGAACTGAAGAGCTAAGTCTATATCAGACTATTCACTTAACTTTTATGGATTGCTTCGAAGAGCTGATAGCAGAAAAAAGCACAGCTTCTGGAAACACATCAACAGAAAAAAATGCAGTTTCAACAGAAATAGATCTTTTCTTAAGTATTAGTAATATATCACGTCATGACAACCCGTATACATGGTGGCAAGCAAGGAAATTTGAATTTCCGTGTTTGATTAAGATTGCAGCAAAATATTTGTCGGCGCCAGGAAGTAGTGTTTATTCAGAGCGCCTTTTCTCTGAAGTTGGGATGGTCTACAAGAAAAAAAGAAGTAAACTACTACTTCCTAAAAATGCAGAAAAGTTAGTCTTTCTGCACCATAACCTTCCCCTTCTAAATTTTGATTATGAAAATAATTCAAATGCATAGAAAAATTCTTAACTCGTTTAATAAAGAAAATGATTAAATTATGTACCTGTTTTATGTACCAATGACTACTTAATAAATGATTATAAAAGAAATGAGAACCTTAACCTTCTAAATTTTGATTACCACAATAATTCAAATACATAGAATCCTCCATTTTTCCAATTCAGAAGATGATTGTGTACCTGTGTTATGCACCAATGACTACTTAAATGATTATAACAGAAATGAAAATATGAATATATACGTAATCAATCTATTTTAATTTTTCATTTTACCAATTAGTTCTTTATGACAAAATATATTATTTAAGTATTCGGTATTCGGCCGAATAATATGTAGATATTCGGTATTCGGCCGAATATAATAAAAGCAGCCGAATAGGCCGAATACCGAATAGTAACCGAATATTCGTTGCAAGTCTACTTAAAATCCTTTATGGGCACTTTTTCTATCTCTAAAAAAAAACAGTTGTAAGGGCTGGAGATAAGCCTACAGAAACTGAGCCTAGTCCCTTAGGTTTAAGTGACGAAGAAAATGAAGATCAGAACTTGTCACGTCAATCGAGTGGGCCTATTTTACCTCATACGGACAAACGTGGAAAACACGGCAATATAAAAAAGCTTTCAGACTCTCAAACTGATTTCCTTATCAACTACATCAAAATGTTACCTCGTTATACAAGCCATTACAGTAGGAAAAAAAATCCAAACAAAAGCTTTATAAGGAGTGTGTCGTCTGTCAGTGAAATGTACAAACTTTATCTAAAAGAATACGAAAACCAATCTGGTGATGATATAGGGCCGCCTGTTAAATATGAAAAATACCTGTCTATTTTCAATACAAAGTTTAACATTGGATTTAAATTTCCCACAACGGACTCTTGTGCAGTATGTGATGAATGGAAATTTGTGGACGAAGACCTTATTCCTTTCGCCTTCATCAGCTTAAAGCAGAACAAGGGTATACGTTGCTCTCAGAAGCTAAAAAGAACTCTCAAAGTCCTACTTATGAGTATTGCGTCATAACTTATGACTTGCAACAAGCAATGCCGCTTCCTAAAATTCCTACTGAAAAAGTATTTTATCTAAGGCAATTATGGGTTTATAACTTAGGTTTACATGTTTGCAACAACAACAAAGGATTCATGTGTATGTGGACAGAAGATACAGCTTCTCGCGGTGCCTGTGAAATTGGGTCTTGTCTGTACAAAGCCCTATTGAAAACTCAAATGACTGAAAACAAAAGAAAGTTGTGGTTCTTCTCAGATTCTTGCAGTGGGCAAAATAAAAACATGGTGGTTTTTACTTTGTACTACATTTTGGTCCACACAGGAAAATTTGGTGAGATCCTTCATTCTTTTCTTGTTCCTGGACACACTTTTATGCCTAGCGACAGCGACTTTGGTGTGATGTGTTGACAACAAAAAAGTTGGCATCAGAGATGCCACAGCTGTAAAAGTTACTAAAAAAAGCAGCCCAGGATACATTTTTCTTAAGTATGCCTACTCAGAACTTGAACATTGGACTAAAGTCAGAATATTCATAACAACCGGGACGTCCCAGAAAAAATCAAATGGAAGAATCTCTGACTACAAGAATGTTGATACGAGCTTTTGGAAAACGTGCCAAAACTGTATCCACAAGGTAGAGAAATCAATGCCCTGAAGCACCGAGACCTGCTATCGCTCTTACCCTACATACCACCTGTGTACCATGATCTGTACAAGAACTTGAAACCAGCAAAGGCAGGAGGACATGTGGAGGAACAAGAAGATGTTTAAGAACTCTACTAGTTTGTAAAACATAATGACTTAAAACTGGCGGGAACAGGTCAACGACAGTCTCGATTTGATAATCGAACAGTTACGACGTATTACTATAATATTATATCGTCAGTCATCATAGAACTCCACCAAGGTAATTATACACACATACACTAGCTGTTTCCTAGGCCAGGAAACCTTTAGCCAGGGTGTAAAAACCCCTAAGCAGTGAGTCCGCTGTTTATAGGCAAACAGCACTAAACACAATCTACACTTTTAAAAAATTTACACACTATACACACACCCACATTTTAACACAAATTCTATTAAGCTACGAGCACCGTCGGGTGCTCGTGTTTTTTAATAAATCAGCGCGATGGCGCTAAACATAGATTTTGACCCGGACCAGTTGTTCGAAGACAACGCCAATTTAAACGAGACGTTTCTCGAGAGAAACGAGCTCATCCGCACGATTCAAAGCCAGAACGAAGCCCTACAACAGCAAAACTTAGCCCTCCAAAAAGAAATACAAACCCTCAACTCCACCATAAAGGAGAAAGATGAGAAAATCTACAATCTCTTCTTGAACGTCGGCAGCGACGTTCAAAAAGTCACCGCCCATCAAACGGGCACCCCACCCACCAAAAGAACCCGCTCGGAGATCGTTTCCAGCGACTCCGAACAAGACGCCGAAATGGCAGAAGACACCCTACCGCCACAAAAAGCCCCTACATCACAAAAAAAAGAGAGTGTCCCACCTCTCAACGCCCCACACTCCTCAAACCAAGCGATAAAATCGCACTTCAACAAGCTCGATCAGCCAAAAACTACAAAAACTTCCAACACAAATGCCAATTCAAAGGCAAATACTTCCACCGCCCCCCCAAAAACCTCAAACAAGAAAAACATCGTCCCCATTATTTTGCGAGAGTCGAAAAACTACACAAAAATCCTAGAGATTTTGAAAAACAAAAATTTAAACTTCGGCATACCGAAAAAGGTAGCCCTAGGAATACAATTAAACCCTGTGGATGGCAATACACACAGGGAAATTACAAAAACCCTCACCGATATCAAAATCGAATACCACACCTACTTACTGGAAGAGCAAAAAGGCCTTAACGTCGTAATAAGAGGCCTTCCTAAAGAAATCGAACTGGAGGAAGTAAGGAACGACCTCCTATTAAACAACATAAACGTGCAAGAGATCTACCGGATGCAAATCGGTAGAAATAAAATACAGACCTCAATGATAAAGGTCAGAGTCCCGAAAGAGGACTCACACATCTATCAAATAAAAACGCTATGCCATCTAGCAATAAAAGTAGAAGCACAAAGGCCCTCCCCGCAATATTACACGCCACAGTGTAAAAATTGCCAGAAATTCGGGCACAGTCAAATAAACTGTCACGTTAAAGTGCAGTGCAACAGATGTAGTGGAAACCACTACTTCAAAGAGTGTGACAAACAAAACGAACCAGAGTTTTGTATAAACTGTAAGGGTAACCACGCAAACCTACACCAAAAACTTTCAACAGTAATTACGCCAGACCAAGCGTAAATTACGCCCAAGCCACAAAAGCCCCATCCACATCTCAAACCCAAAAACCCCCCCAAAGCCCCCCCCAACCATACCAACAACCCCAATCCGCCTCCTCGCCTCTAAACCATCAGCTATTAAGCTTGCTAACCCTTCCAGCAAGCGAAATAGAACACAGGATGGCCGCCCTCCACCACACAATTAATAAATACGCGAACATTAAGAATTTACTCTCTTAATGCCCCACACCCGTAAGCCTGCCTCCCTCAAACTAGTAACTTGGAATGCAAATTCCATCTTGCATAAAAAAAGCCGAGTTTCTAGACTTCTTATTAATTTACGATATTGATATCGCTATCGTTCAAGAAACACGTCTAAAACCATCTAGACATTTCACTCTACAAAATTTTACCACGTACAGGAACGATAGAGAAAATAGAGGAGGTGGCACGGCTATTTTCATTAAAAACGACATCTCGCATCACGAGATCCCCACCGCCCCCCAAAACCTTGCCGAGAATACCGCCATACAAGTGCACATGAGTGACGGTCCTATTAACATAATTTCATGTTACAACCCCCCTCAAAAAACCCTCCAAATACCTTTTTTCAAACATTTCTTTATTCAAAGCACCCCCACATTAATAGCAGGAGATCTCAACTCCAAACACAAAGACTGGGGTTGTAAACGAACAACTGTGAACGGTAAACGTCTACAGGAGTTCGTCCATTTAGGCAGTTAGCAACTCTCCTATAGATGTCGTTTGTAGAATTAGTAGAACAGGCAGAAATGTTACCACAGACAATTGGTTTACGAGCGAGGAGCTTTTCACTAAACTACTGGAAATTAACATTATTGGGGGCGATAAGGAAAAATAAAAAACAGTTGCCTCCACAGTTTGTGAATGGTTTGAACCGTCCTATTCCATAAAGTATTTTTGAATTTAAATAAAATTGTACTATTGTGTCCTACGTTTTAAAACCTAAAAAAAAACGTTTTGCTCCTATCGTCAATGCATGATTTGGATGAACAATCATATGAAAATAGGAGTGAACATGGTGGACTAGTTATCATCAAACTATATGTGGAGCGCAATACAAGAAGATGGCCACAAGTTATGTTTTATGCTTTACTGAATACCAGCAGAATAAATTCATATGTCATATATAAGTGCGATACAAAAAATGATGATACAATCCTGAGAAGGCATTTTCTAACGAAACTTGCAATTGGTCTAACTGAAAATCACTTAAGAACTGCTGATCACCTGCCAAGACCTATAAGAACAAGAATAATAAATATTGAAAGTACCAACGGAAGAGATTGAAAAAATCTCTGTTTGAAGTATAATCCCGACAAAACAACGCGATAACCATTATTCTACACAAAAAAGGAAACATAATCAGATCTCGAGAATTATCGACCAATCAGCTTATTGTCTTACATCTACAAATGATTTACAAAAATTATTACGAAACATTTAGAAAGACTTTTATTAATCTAGAGAACTAGCTGGTTTTAGAAGTGGATATGGAACAAATAATCTGCAAACAATTAAATCCCTCGTTGAGAAATCAGTTGAATATAATAATAATATAATAAACCGCTCTTGTTGGTATTTGTTGATTTCATAAAAGCTTTCGACACCGTATAATTACAATTACAATACTATCAGCGTTAAAACAAAGCAGAATAGACTACAGATATGCCAAATTGGTAAAACATATATACAACAATGCAACAGCTTGTGTCAAACTCCATGAACCTACAATCAAATATAGAATGGAACGAGTAGACAGGGGGACAAAATTTCTCCCAAACTTTTTACGACGGTGTTAGAATACGCATTTAAGGAACTAAACTGGAATATAAAAGGTATAAACATCGATAGTTTTAGTGAAGCAAAACAAATGCTTACGAAATTAAAACAAGCATCGGCAAATATTGGCCTTAACATCTCAACTTTCAAAAAAACAAGTTCATGACAAATTTAGTCCCCAAAATGTTATGGAAACTAAGGGATATGTGGCAGAGCATGAACCTGCTCT
The DNA here is from genome assembly GCA_950111635.1 of Agelastica alni. NCBI lineage: Eukaryota > Metazoa > Arthropoda > Insecta > Coleoptera > Chrysomelidae > Agelastica > Agelastica alni. The sequence goes on along the minus strand of OX467716.1, from coordinate 1,996,265 downwards.
ACCACAAATATTTAGGCTATGAAATAAGAATTGGCAGAGATAATCAAATCTGCGACATTCACCGCCGAATAAGTTTGGGATGGGCAGCATTTGGCAAAATTCGTCACACCTTTAACTGGGATCTACCTATTCGTTTAAAGAGAAGAGTCTATGAACAATGCATTATGCCAGTCATCACGTACGGTGCCGAAACACTCACTTTAACAAAACAATCTGCAACTAAACTAAAAATGGCCAGAGAGCAATGAAAAGGGCAATGCTGGGAATAGAAGAGATAGCATACCGAACACAATAATAAGACAGAGAACGAAAGTAACTGATATTATCCAACGTATCACGCAAGCTAAATGGAGATAGGTAGGCCACTTAGCCCGAATGACCAATAATAAATGGACCAAAAGATTAACAGAATGGAGACGTAGGGAAAACAAAAGAAGCAGAGGCAGACCACCAACTAGATGGAGCGATGACATACGAAGAATAGCAGGCAACTAGATAAACAAAGCACAGGGCAGAAAACAGTGGAAGGACCTAGAGGAGGCCTATATCCAGCAGTGGATGCAAGTGGCTGGTGGATGATGATGATGATGACCAACGAAAGAGCCGCGACGAGATCCCAATGAACCAACACGTACAGGGCATTGTGTGGAATGTACATCCCGAAAAAACCGCAACCACTTCTGTAGGTTATGTAATACGTTTCTTTGTCTGGAGCATTCGACTATGGTTTATTTTGTTTATGATCGAGCTAAAGATTATCTTAATTAATTATTAAATTTTATGGTAATCCGAAATAAAATATTCGTTATATGTTCAGTTCCATTTTTATTTCCAGAATATTTCAACAATAGTTTACCATATTGTTTTTAAATACGGTTTAGACACAAGTAAAAAATTTACAATATTTGGTACTCAAGTTCAACAATAAAAAAATTCAAAAATGAACAATCAGTAATGAAAAACAATTTCTTCTGCAGCCGTTTGGAAAACAAAATTTTCGGTATGATTTATTAAATCGAAAATACCACTTTACACAAATCGTACCGAAAATATCTATCGGCACGATTTTTTTCACTTTCGGAACGATTTCTTTACTTTCGGTACGATTTTGGATATCTATGTAGGCGGTTTTGACAATAACATGAACTTGTATTTTATTATGACAGCGATTGTCACGTAACATTGGTTTATGTTTTTTCGATTTTTAAATCCAAAAAATGGAAATCAGTAGTGAAAGTGAGGCTAAAATGATCCCACATGAGATAAGTGAATCTGCTAAAGAATTACGAAGAAGAAGAATTACGAATTATTGCCGGTAAAGTCAAGAGAGAGGTATGAATTGGTTTACAATTTATTTAAAAAATGGAGTAATGATAAAAATGTGCATATTATAAATGAACAAATGATTCATGCATATTTAATGGAAAAATCTAAAGTATTAAAGCCAACAAGCCTCTGGAGCAATTACTCGATGCCTAAGTCCACAATTAATATTAAAAATAATATTGATATAAGCCGCTATCCCAAAGTTATTGCTTTCCTTAAAAGAAAATCTATTGGCTATTAACCAAAAAAATCAAAAGTATAAAATAAAGAAGAAATAGATCACTTCTTATCAGAAGCTGGATATAATATCTACCTAATGACAATTGTAATATAATTAAATCTAATTCCTCTTCTTCAATATGATTAATTTTTTACTTTAGGTTGCATTAATAATTGGTTTGGCAGGTGCTTGTCGTCGTGAAGAGCTTTGTAAAACGAATTTGGATGATATAAAAGATAAGACAATCATGTTAGTGATTAAAATTCCCAATTCTAAAACGAATATGGAACGAACTTTTGTCGTCATGGAGAAAATATTTCTTTACACAAAAAATATTTGTCATTACGTCAAGCAAACACACCACATCGTAGATTATTTGTTTATTATAAAAACGGAAAATGTACTATTCAACCTATTAGTATTCACACTTTTAGAAAAATTGCTTGCGGCTCGTCCTGGAAACTTCCTACACTAATATCTTTTTCGGAACTTAACGTAAATAACTATTTATTTCTGAAAATGTTCAATTTGTTCAGTAACAAAATTTACAAGTTTTGGCAAATAGTAAATCAATAGAGAGTTATTGCATATCATCTGGGGTATAAGGTATGCCCTACAATGACATTTACGCATGCGCAACAGTAAACAAAGATTTTTAAGGTATAACGTCTTACGCTATATCTAAGGAATAAGGAGAAGCTTTAAACTTTATACGTTATATATAATATATATACAGTAAAAACAGACTCTTTTCTTTAATAATTCGAGCCTATACAAAAAAAGTCATGGCATCAAGTAGTCAAGAGATGGATTTAACAGAAGAACCAACCGTCCAGGAGGTATCCAACAAAAGGGTTAGAGTTGTCGACCCAGATTACGGATCATAGCTACCTGAATTAAAACGAACAAGGACAGAGCAAAACCCAGAGAAAAAAGTTAAATGCTTAAAATTCCTATTGCTCTCATATGAAAGACTAATGCAAACCACCTTCAAAAAGCCTGTTTCATATAGAAACATCTCAATTGCCCATCAGCAGACCAATATCCTGTTTGCCTGCTTCACGATCTTGAGACAACAGGCAAATGGAACATCAGGCAATACTAGAGCAAAGGCAGAGACGAAAAAAGCATTCACAATTATGTCCTTAGGGACAAAGTACACCATAGATATAGTGAAGATAACCGCAGAGGAGTTGGGACTTCCATGGTCCAGGTTCCAGCAGGGAGATGAGAGCAACTGGTATGGGATGGCGATGCCGTACCTCGAATTTTTCTCCGCTAACATGCTAAGGCAGAACGAGTTAAGACTTGGCCATCGCATGTTTCCCATGAGAAAATCGGAAAATGGAACTGATGCATTTCCTGTCATAAAGTACGGAATAACCGGGGCATCTTTCTCGAGGGATGCACCTATCCACCGGAAAAAAGATCTTCGATGTCCCATAGCATCGGGCCATTAACTGCTCTACTTCTACATATCTAGCGGATACCTGAATCTGGGTTGACCCCAGAAGAGATTTCGGAGAGGGCTAATCTGCAAATGGAAGTGCTGAGTACATTGGATTCATTGGAAACCGAAGCTAGAGGTAATCCAGAACTTAGCGTAATCCTTCATGAATCCGATGAGGAGCTCCATTCCTCACCCAATGTGTCGAGATATAATCCTCGTCTTCAGGCTACGTCGATGCCGTCCAGTTATAAACCCCCAAACCTGGAGAAGTGGAATCTCAAATTTACAGGAGATGCTAATTCGTCTACATAATTTTCTTGAGAGAGTTAGAGAACTGAGTAGGGCTCGTAATATTTCGGAACGTCAGTTATTCGATAGCTCTATAGATCTATTTACTGGTAAGGCTTTGAATTGGTATCGAGCCAATATAGATAGGTTTCACGATTGGACTAGTTTATCGGACCTACTTCGTCGTCATTTCGATCCTCCTGATTATAGATCTCGCCGTTACAGGGACCGGTGGACAGGTGCATGTAAGCGAATGATGTCTCACATTCCGTGCATTGACGAAATACTAGAAGCTGTTAAAGACAGAAAGGCAGAAGACAGCATTTCGAACAATTGTTGTAATGTTTTGTGTTCATTTTTTGTATTTCAAAGCCACCTTAGTAATTTCTTAGCATTAAATTAGAACAAAGTAATTGTATTATTATTATTTTCTTTTAGCTGTAATTTTGATTGTATTTTTATCGCACATTTTATAATGTGAATGAATAAATTCCTTATTAATAGTACTAATAAATGGTACCACGGTACCAATATGGTTCCATTTGAAAAAATTGAGTTTTACCCCAAAATCGATTACGATGAACTTTATTTGCTCATAAAAAACGCAATTTAGTATTTTTGACGGGATTTCGATTTTTCTAGCATTGGACGGGTAAATTGGAATAAATCGGAACCATCATGGCACACTTAAATTGAAAACTAAAAATTGAATTATCAAAAATATTGACGTTTGAAATGTCACTTATGTGGTATCATTGGATTCAGAAAATTATGCAGATTTCAGAAATGTAATAATATACAGGGAGTTTATTTAAAAATCGAAAGTTGGTATCACTTCCGGCGAAACCGGAAGTGAAAAAAAAATCATTTGTGAATCAAAAAGTGCCGCTTATTATGTATATGGGATATCCCAAATTTCAATCAATTACCTTCAAAACTAAAGGAGATACAGGAGATAAAGGAGATACCATGATCCTGTTACACACGGTATATATAAGAGATGGGATAATTTTGAAATAAGAAAATTTAGAACAAATTATATTGAAATAATCACTGGTTAATTTTATTTATCACAGTATTTTGGCTTCACCGCTAAATCTTCATATTTTAGTGCAACCCTCCTCATGAGATTTCAACTTGTCGGTTTACAAGATGATGATTTCAGCTTTTTTTTTAAAGTTTACGCTTTCTGCTTTTCATACAATCCTGTAGCTGATAACAAAAATAATTTTTCACAATGTTGAGCACTGTTTTTGGATAAAAAAATACTAATATTCGTAAAATTAGAATCGTATATATTTTTCTGAAATATCATACATCTTTGATGTTTTAGATTAATACAAACAATTTAATGCTCACTTTTTTATTTTTTATATTATTTAAGGTAAACTCTAACGAGTAAAAGAAAAGAGAATTCTAAAAGATGTCAGGAAAGATCCTGATAGCAATATTGAAAGATCTCAACTAATAACAAGGAAGTATCTTCATCATATGAAGCAATAATAAGGCCTTTTATTAGATGCTCAAGGGTCTATAATGAATAATTATGACGGCAGTATTTGTGCATGAGTGGAGAATATGAAAAATGATCAGAATAACCGTTTTATTTTACAAGCAGAAGGATGATGAACATACAGCAATTCCAATAAAGGATTTTATGATTATTATTATGACTAACTTTCAAAAAAAGATGTTAAACCAATTTGGTTTTGACAGGGTATGTATTTACACTACTCATGGTATCTCTGGATACCAATTTGAGTTGATAACCCTGTTGGTAATAGATGAATATGAAGAACGGATTCCTATAGCCTTCTGCATTACTTCAACTGTCTATACTGACACACTTGCATACTTCTTTAAATATGTTAAACTAAATATTGCAAACACTTAAAAACCTAGTGTTTTTATAATGCAAAAATGATCAAGTTTGGAATAATGTCTTAGAACCCTGTAAAAAATATCTTTTATGTGCTTGGCATGTTGATAGGAATTGGCAAAAGCATCTGCTTCATTTAAAAGAAGAAAGACGTGCATAAAACATTAAAAACTTAAATGTATGAATTAGATGAAGAAAAATTTCGAGTCATGCTAAGCAACTTTTGTGAAATGTTTTAAATGAGGATAGTGAGACTCAAACGTTGACAACAGGCCTGATTGCTTTCGGAAAGGATCAAAAATCAATACAAATATGCAGGTTGAAAATTTTCACAGGAGTTTAAAACATATTTATCTAAAAGGGAAAAAAACTAAACGGGTGGATAAGGTATTAAATGGGTTACTTAATTTAATTAATAATAAGAATTATGATCGATATATAAAATGTATCGAAGGAAAAATTACTAAGCAGGCTACACAAAATTTTAAAAGACGGGACGGGAAAAATCTTAAATCCACTATCGAGAAAAGTAATGAAAATACTTAAAATGTCATTTCATATAAAACTTATTGTGTAACCAAAAATCACTTGTACAATAATGAATGCGTTATAGCATGTCGAATTTGTTATCTTTGTATAAATGCTTATTCATGCACATGTCTTGATTACGAATTAACTTTATGTGTTAACACATTTATTTTGTATCTCTTTTATTAGATGACCCAAAAAATTTTACTGGTCCAAACAGCAATGTTGATAATTCCGTATCAATTACTGGACCTAGGGTTAATAAAAGGATCAATCGACATAAATTTAATAAAATTAAAATTACTTCTATGGGTGCAAAATTAAATTCCCTACCAAGTATGGAAGAAAATGTTGCAATCCAAAATATTAATTCTGAACCAGCTAATGAAAAAATTTTAAAACAAAAGCGCTCTCACTCTGTTAAGTAGCCACACAGCAGTAAAAAAATTAAATTATCCAATCCTTCGTCTGAAGAAGCCAATAATAAAAAATATGTTCTTCGAAAACAAATTTATTATTTAAATCAAATCAAATCTTTTAATCATAAATAGTAATATAAGATAAGAGAAGATAGTTCACAAAAATGCACCCCTCCCCCTTTTTTTTTTAATAAATAATTCATTAAAATCCTCACCCTTTATGATTTGAAGGGCCACGGGGAAAAACGATCAAAGTCCGTTTTTCTGCCAAATTGAGTTTACCATGGGAATCAGTAGATTATTGCATACAGTATGCAGCTGTGATATCATACAGTCAAAAAACATCATAGTCACTAAGTTATAACAGGAAAATAATTTGGGCTGACGGGCAAAATCGATCATAGTCCAAGCGCCGACGGGCAAGGGTGATCAATGTCCAATTGGCCCCACTCAACCCATGCCTGATTCTTTGTTTATTTACTTGGTTTGTTTTCTTAGTTAGTTTGCTTTCTGTCTTGTTGATGTTCTGTTGGCATAACATCTTCCTCATAATCTGATCTAAATATTTTGTGCTTTGATTATAATAATGCTCAGTGATTTTAGTGAAACAGAAAGTTTTGAAGGGGCTAGTGTTCAAAGCGATGTAAAAAAAGAAAGAAAACTGTTAGAATGAATGACGTAATGAAAAAACTTCGAGCTTCAACTAACGAGACAGGTGAAAATTGTAATTGCTTTCGGTACAAGTGTTTTCAAGTTATTTTGCCTGAAGAACAACAACGTATCATATCTAACTTTAATAAACTGGGGGATTACAACAAACAGAATCAGTATTTAAGTGGATTGATCACCGTAGTTCCAGTTCAGCGGCGGCACAACCGAAAGGATGACGAAGAGGCAAGTAACCACGAGTCTTTTTATTGCTATCGTGTCCGTGTGCGTGTTGACGATAACGATACATTGCAGGATGTAACTGTTTGTCACAAAGCCTTCTTAGCCTTACATGGCATAACGAATCGCCGTGTGCAAACTTTGAAAAAACAGTTGATTGAATTCGGCGAATCTCAAATAGATGGCCGAGGTAAACATAAAAACAGGGCAAATAAACTGTCTGAGGAAACTAAATAAAAAGTTTTTAACTTCATTAAATCTCTTAGGGGCAGGAAATCTCATTATTCTTTAAAGGATACATCAAGGCTGTATTTACCTGAAGAACTAGATAAAGCCAAGTTACATCGAATGTACAATGAGAGTAACAAGGAGCACACTGTTGGTTTCACCACTTTCCGCGAAATATTTGACGAAACTTTAACATTTCATTCGGATACCCTCGAAAAGACACATGCAGTTGTTGCGATTTATTGAAATCGGAAATTTCGGTTTTAGAAGAAAAAGTGAGTAAGACTACTGATGAAGAAACCAATGAATCATTAGCGCAGGAACTACTTAAGAAGAAGAAGGAAAAAGAAGAATACTTGGCGAGAAGCGCAAAATTTTACTCAATAAAAAAAACTGTCGAAAAGAAGCCAGAAAAAATGACGAAAATGAGGCAATTACAATTGATTATCAAAAAAATCTGCCTACTCCTAACATAACCACATCTGACGTGTATTATCGTCGTCAATTGAGTTTCATTTCTTTCAATATCCATGTATTGTCTGACTACCTCAGTATTTTACACGTACGACGAAAGTGTCGCTCGAAAGGGAGCAGATGACGTTTGCTCAATGCTCAAACATTTCTTTGATAGTATTCTCAGCCCAACAGTAAAACACATAATTATTTTCTGCGATTCGTGCGCAGGGCAGAACAAGAATTTCACGGTTATGCGTTTTTTGCACTACACAGTCCATACACTGAAACGATTTGAAACCGTAAAAGTTGTATTCCCCATAAGAGGCCACTCATATATGGAGGGAGACAAGGATATGAGTCTTATCAATACAAAAACTTACACTGAGACACCCGATGACTGGAGGAACGTCATCAGAAGTACCAGAATTAAACCATCACCTTTTACCATTGAACTATACCTATACAGAACTGGAAGGGACCCGTCCATATGAGTGTAGCAGGCATATTGAGTCAGGGGCACAGAGTGAAAGGAGACGATCGTGTAGTATCCCCTTCTTTGTCTAATACGTTGATTTCAATGGCGTTTCTAGTATTAATCTTATAATAATTGATATTTAATAGCAATTTAGAGAGCTTTTTCTCCATTAACCTGTGAAACGATACACTGTTAAATAGTTAGTCTATTCTAACCAGTTAACGTGACCAAGTTGGTGTATTCGTTTGCTCCTGATTGTGAATAGTTGAAGTCATTTGAAGTGTTGTTTATGAATTGATACAATGGTGGTGAATTGTGTTGCTTATGGATGTAATCGAACTAGATCCGGTTCAACTCTTCGAAGAAGATTCCAATCTCAATGAGACTCTCCTGGAAAGGAATGAGCTTATTAGATCCCTACAAAAACATAATGAAGCCCTACAAAGAGAGATCCAATCTCTCACCGCCACAATAAAGGAGAAAGACGAAAAAATATACAATCTCATTTTGAACGTCGGCAGTGACGTTCAAAAAGTCATTGCCCACCAAACGGGCACCCCGCCCTCCAAAAGAACCCGCTCGGAGATCGTTTCCAGCGACTCCGAACACGACGCCGAAATGTCCGAAGACATTCCACCGCCACAAAAAGCCCCTACATCCCAAAAAAAAAGAGAGCTTCCCACCTCTCAATGCCCCACACTCCTCAAATGCGGCTATTAAAGCGCATTTCCAAAATATAGATACCACAAAACCCCAACCACTAAAGAAAATTTCCACCACAAATACCAATACCAAGGTAATCCCAAAAACAACCCCCACAAAAACTCCAAAAAAATCCATCGTCCCTATAATACTGAGGGAAACTAACAACTACCTAAAAATCTTAGAAATCCTAAGAAACAAAGGCTTAAACTACGGCGTACCTAAAAAGGTAGCACTAGGCATACAATTGAACCCGATTGATGCCAATACACACAGAGAGATCACAAAAACGCTAACAGACATCAAGGTAGAGTATCATACCTACCTTCTACAAGAAGAGAAAGGCCTCAACGTAATAATCAGAGGCCTACCTAAGGAAATCGACTTAGAGGAAGTCAGAAATGACCTCCTCTTAAATAACATCTCTGTACAAGAAATCTACCGTATGCAAATAGGTAGAAACAAAATCCAGACCTCAATGGTAAAGGTCAGAGTCCCGAAAGAGGACTCTCATATTTACGAGCTAAAGGCATTATGCCATTTAGCAATTAAAGTCGAAGCCCAAAAAGCCTCCCCTCAGTACTATACCCCCCAATGCAAAAAGTGCCAAAAATTCGGCCACTCCCAACTTAATTGTCATGCAAAAACTCAATGCAATCGTTGTAGTGGAAACAACTACTACAAAGATTGCGACAAGCTTAATGAACCCTCCTTTTGCATAAACTGCAAAGGTAACCATGCAACAAACTACGCAAAATGTCCCAAATATCCTAAAAATTTCAAGCAAACCCCTAAAACACCCCAATCCACCCCCAAAACTTTCCAAAGTAACTACGCTAGACCCAGCGTAAATTACGCCCAAATTACAAAAAATAAACAAACCCCCAGCACATCGCAAACCCCAAAACCCCCCCCAACCACAACATCAACCGCAATCCGCCCCCACACCCCTTAACCATCAACTATTGAGCTTGCTAACTCTCCCTGCAAGCGAAATAGAAAACAGGATGGCCGCCCTCCACCACACCATCAACAAATACGCGAACATTAAGAATTTACTCTCTTAATGCCCCAAACCCGAAAGCCTGCCTCCCTCAAACTAGTAACTTGGAATGCAAATTCCATCTTGCATAAAAAAGACGAGTTTCTAGACTTCCTATTAATTCACGATATTGATATCGCTATCGTTCAAGAAACACGTCTAAAACCATCTAGACATTTTACATTACAAAATTTCACCACGTACAGGAACGATAGAGAAAATAGAGAAGGAGGTGGCACGGCTATTTTCATCAAAAATGACATCTCGCATCACGAGATCCCCACCGCCCCCCAAAACCTCGCCGAAAACACCGCCATACAAGTGCACATGAGTGACGGTCCTATTAACATAATTTCGTGTTACAACCCCCCTCAAAAAACCCTCCAAATACCTTTTTTCAAACATTTCTTTATTCAAAGCACATCTAAAAATACAAATCGACGTGTCCAAGCGTTTTTCCCAACATGCTCTCATTCGAATAGTTATCGAATTTATTCCATTTGGCTGTTCCACAGTGTATATATAACTTCAAAATGTTCTTGGGATATTTAGTCCTGATTTGCTTAATTCGAAAAATAGCTTCCAAACAAACATTTCGTTAAAAATTTTAGAAGCCCATAACTTGGCAACTAAGCCTTAGAGTAATTTTTAAAGAAATTCAAACCTTTTCGTCAGTAAATGAACACCAAAAATAAAAGAGATTGATGATGTAATGTACCTACTCTCCCTGTATAATAGATTAACTATTGTAACAAAGGAATCTGGAGACGGAAGTCTGTATACATATTTATTTCCAAATTTCAAGTCAATAGATGAATGAACATTCAATGGTCAACTCAAGTATTTCCTTAATGAAACTAAAGCAAACTCTCCAAATTTCTTTAAACAATTATCATAATTTAAATAACGATAAGAGTTGTAATATATATGTATCTGTATTCAAAACAAAACACATTTCTTCAGAATCGAACTAGAGAGGTCTTACTGTTTCTCTGTTTTCTCAATTCATCCTTCTAATTCAAATAAGTTATTATAATTTTTGCAACTAATTCTATATACAGTCAGTCCAGTCAGTCGTCAGTCAGTCGAGAATAGTTACTCGAACGAATACGACGTAGTAATACAATATATATCGCCAGGCAACATAGAACTACAACAAGGTAAATATACACGTACACTAGCTGTTTCCTAGGCCAGGAAACCTTTAGCCAGGGTGTAAAAACCCCTAAGCAGTGAGTCCGCTGTTTATAGGCAAACAGCATTAATCACAATACACACTTTAAATCATTTTACACACTATACACACACACACATATCAACACAAATTTTTACTAAACTACGAGCACCGTCGGGTGCTCGTGCTTCTTAATAAATCAGCGCAATGGCGCTAAAAATTGATTTTGACCCGGACCAGTTGTTCGAGGACAATGCAAACCTCAATGAGACTCTGCTCGAGAGAAACGAGCTTATTCGCACCCTCCAAAAACAAAATGAAGCCCTCCAGAGAGAAATCCAAGCTCTCAATGTCACAATAAAAGAAAAAGATGACAAAATTTATAATCTTATCTTGAACGTCGGTAGCGACGTTCAAAAAGTCATTGCACACCAAACGGGCACCCCGCCCACCAAAAGAACCCGTTCGGAGATCGTATCCAGCGACTCGGAACAAGACACCGAAATGGCAGAAGACACTAACTCGGTAAATACTCTTTCTCTAACTAATTTTCTTTCAGAAATGGATAGCGAAAACGAGTATTCAGAGGTAGAAGAAATCAGCGATGCTGAATCCCTTGAAAACAAAAGCACATTAGACCAACTGAAGGAAATCATCGCCCACCTTAAGGAAGAAGCGGCGATCAAGAACAAGCTAATCGAGGAATTACAAGACAGGGTGAAGCACCTCACCGATGAGGTCACCAAACTGTCCGCCCCGCTGAACCAGAAAATGGACCAGCTGCTAAAGGCATACAGCAAGGAAAGCCCAGCAGTCCAGACAACCGAAACGTCGAAATCTGAAGCGGAATGGACCGCTGCGAAGAGAAAAAGGGCCAAACCATAGACCCCCCACCCCCCCAGCCAGAACCCACCACCATGGAAACGAATGGAGCAGCTCCTGGCAAATCAGCCAAAGAGGCTCAACCCTCAACCTCAGCAGCCCCAGCTGAAGCGAAAAAAGAAAAGTCACCCCCTCCAATTACCGTCAAGGAAAGAAGCCTATGGAACACCATCTCCGCCCAACTGAAGACTAGGAATATAAACTTCACCAAAGCGAAACTCCACGAGGACGGAGTTAGGATCCACCCTGCCACCCCCCAAGACTTCAGGAATATGAGGAGTTTCTTCACTGAACGGAAACTCCAGCACTACACCTACCTGCTCCAAGAGGAAAAACAAGCGAAAGTAGTCATCAGAGGACTACCAGAAGACTCCTCAACGAACGAAATCATGGAGGACTTAAAAGAACAAGGATTTAACCCCACCAAAGTACAGGCGATGACATCATACAAAACTAGGAAGCCCCTTCCCCTCTTCCTCGTCGACCTCCTAAAAGAAGAGGAAAACAACAAAAACATATACAAGCTCAACCGCTGCTTGAGCTTGGTAGTAAGAGTGGAACCCCAGAAGAGGAAACAAGGACCTTCGCAGTGCTACAACTGCCAGGGATTCCACCATACTCAAATGAGATGCAATATGCAAACGAGATGCGTCAGATGCGGAGACGAACATAGGGCAGCAGACTGCCCCAAAAATAAAGAAGAAGCAGCGAAATGCGCAAACTGCAATGGACCCCACACGGCAAATTACAAGGGGTGCCCAAAGGCACCGAAGAAAACAATTAGAAGCCAACCCCAAGGAAGGACCACCTCCACCGCGACCCAAAGAGCCCCACAAGCCACCACCACCGCCAAACCTGTAAGACCCGGTGTATCTTACAGTCAGGCAACCAGAGGACCCCCAGCTCCACAACAGAGACCAAGAGCTGCTCCATTACCCCACCAAAGGACCCCCCCCCACCCCAACCGCGTCTGCCCAACTGAACATGGCCCAAATGATGACCCAGATGATGGAGTTCCAACGGGTGATGACCCAAATGGCCTCCATCTTCAACTCGCTGATGCCAACCTTCTCAAGCAACTGAGTTCAACGCCCAAACGCAAGCAGGTCTTTTGAAGATAGCCTCTTGGAACATCAATGGCTACATCCCAAATCTACATCCACTGAGGGAACTCATTGAGAGAAAGGACTTGGATATCATAGCTGTTCAGGAAACCAGGGTTGACAACACCATCAACATCAGGCTTCCGGGATATATGATATACAGGAACGATCGAACAAGACGAACAGGAGGCACAGCCATCTTCATCAAGAGAAGCATCGAACACTACCCAGTGTTAAATCCAGATGGACTGAGGACCATGGAGGCAACCTCAATAGTGGTGAGAACCACCTTTGGGGAAGTCAAAATATCCTCAGTGTATGTGAGACCTCGACAAATTCTCCACGATGAAGACCTGGATCTGCTGCTCCCAGTGAATGGACAGACAATACTGATTGGCGACTTCAATGCAAAGTCCCCCTTGTGGAATTGCCAGAACAGGGACCAGAAAGGAAGAAAACTGGAACGCTACATTGATGGTAGACCTGAAGTAACGATAATTGGACCAAACAGCCCAACTATCCATCCATATCGAGGAAACCCAAGCGTGATAGATTTCGCACTGATTGCCAACTGCACTTTCCAGACTGAGATCAGAACCCTCAACGAAGGCGTTATGGACCACAATCCAATACTGTTACAGATTGGAGAAGGAGAGGAAGTTGACAATTCGTTCGAAATAAAGCGTACCAACTGGCCAAAATTCAGATCTGAATTGGGAAGAACTATTGGACCAATCCCAACAATCGACTCCATTCGAGATCTGGAAACTACCCAACAGCATCTGGAAACTACCATCAATCAAGCTTACACTAATTCCACGAGGAGAGAAAAAGCACAACGACCCAAAAAGTATGGATACTTAAATCAACCAACAAAAGACCTGATTGCGCTCAAGAATAGAGCAAGAAGAAGAGCTCGAAGAACTGGACTCAGAGCAGACAAACAAGAAGCAAACAGATTGCAACGACTTGTCAGAGAAGCACTAAAGGAGCACTGCCACCAAAATTGGACAAGATTCATCGAAGATTTAGAACCAGGAAATGGAAGATTCTGGGATGTCCAAAGATCACTTAGAAAAGATCACCAACCGCTGCCAACACTACATGGAACAAGGGGTCTAGTATATACACCAGAAGATAAAGGAGAAGCACTGTTGGAAAACTTGGAGCGACAATGCCAACTAAATCAACACGAAGATGATGATCTAGATTTCGAAGAAGAAGTCAGTCGTGCAATACGAAATCTGAGACAAGAAGAACCAGCTGAGCATATAAATCCCACTTCCCCAGCTGAAGTTGGGAAAATAATAAAGTACCAGAAGAAAAGGAAAGCCCCAGGACACGACAACATCAGCAACAAGGTACTACAAGAGCTCACACAAAAGGCAGTCGTCTACCTAACCACAGTGATTAATGGAATCCTCAAACTAAGGCACTTCCCCAAGGAATGGAAAAAAGCAGATGTCATCATGATCAGGAAACCAGGAAAAGACCCGCTCTTTCCTCAAAACTACCGCCCAATCAGCCTGCTGCCAGCGATGAGCAAAGTCGCCGAAAGAGTTATACTCTGCAGACTACAAGAGCAGACAGAGCAACTGAACGTAATCCAAGATGAACAATTCGGATTCCGAAGTCAACACTCTACCGAAATGCAAGTGCTGAGGCTGGTAGAATACATCAGTGAGGGTTTCCACAGAAACAGCTACACTGGTGTCATTTTCCTAGATGTCAGCAAGGCTTTCGACAGAGTTTGGCACGAAGGGCTCCTATATAAAATGAAGAATATAGGATATCAGGTCCCCCTGATACAACTACTAGACTCCTTCCTCAGAAACAGAAAAGCGAGAGTAAAGACAGCGAACCACATCACCAGATACGCCAGGATGGAAGCGGGAGTACCACAAGGAGCGGTTCTCTCCCCCTTTCTTTACACGATCTACACCAGCGACGTCCCCAAGACGAACAGGACCAAACTGTCACTCTACGCTGATGACACCACAATAGCAGCAAGAAGTACTCAACCAAGGATGGTTGAGAGATACTTACAAGAAGAGGTAGACCAATTAGAAGATTGGTGCCTAAAATGGAAGATAAAAATCAACGCGGAAAAATCACAGGCAGTGCTCTTCGGAAAAAGAAGAAAACAGCCCACAAGGAACATCCAATTCGAAAACGAAGACATTCCTTGGACGGAATCAGCGAAATATCTTGGAGTTCAACTGGACAAGCGCCTAACCTTCAAGAAACAAATGGATGCAGCAATAAACAAAGCAAGATTCACAAGAGGACAGCTGCAATGCTTAATAGGAAGGAGAAGCAACCTTCTCCTAAAAACAAAACTCCTATTAATAAATAGCATCATTCTCCCGATGATTACTTATGCCTCTCTAGCCTGGGGACAAGTGACAAGAAGAAAATCACACAGGACAAGGATCCAAGCGCAGCATAACATATGCATAAGACAAGCAGCGGACGCACCGTGGTACGTCTCCAACGCCCAACTGCGAGAAGACTTAAAAATCACAACGGTCCTAGAACGGATGAAGACGCACGCAGAAAAAACATTCGATAAACTAAGAGCGCACCCAAATAGAGAGCTACAAGAATTGATAGACTACGACCCGGGAGATGTCCATTGGAAACACTTGAGACCCAAGCACCAGCTGCTAAATAACTAAGAAGAGGATACTAACCTTTCTTTTCAGGATTAATCAAGTTATTTTCAGACAAGAAAACCACAACGAAAGCAAGAACCAAGTGAAGAAAGAAGAACAGGAAGGCGGATCCACAACACACCGGACAAGAAAAGAAGATTAATAAAAAAAAATTTCTTTCAGCAAAAGGTGGATATTTGTCTTAACAAATTGAAGCTGGCACGCGGACCTTCAGTCATAGTAAATTCACTTGAAACAGAATTCGAAATAGAATTCATGTAACTTCTAGTCTACTTAAGACTTTAACTTTATAGTGCCCTGCACTGCGTTAGGTACTTGTGCGCTGACTTCATCGGCCACCTTTGGACCTCAGGGTTTCGGTTCGAGAGTAAGCCTGGTACAAAGAGTACTGGGGGTGGTGGCAGGTTCAACTCTTCAAGTTGCTCCTGGGGCTTTGGCAGCTTGGCAGGCGAACAAAGTGCTCGCTTTCCAAGTGATCCAAGCTTGGGGTCTCAGGTGCACTTTGCACTGGGGCGAGCCTTCAGTTCAGTCATTATACGTCAGTCGACATAGAGCTCCACAAAGGTAAATATATACACACTACACTAGCTGTTTCCTAGGCCAGGAAACCTTTAGCCAGGGTGTAAAAACCCCTAAGCAGTGAGTCCGCTGTTTATAGGCAAACAGCATTAAACACAATCTACACTTTTTAAAAATTTACACACTATACACACACCCACATCTTAACACAAATTCTATTAAGCTACGAGCACCGTCGGGTGCTCGTGTTTTTTAATAAATCAGCGCGATGGCGCTAAACATAGATTTCGACCCGGACCAGTTGTTCGAAGACAACGCCAATTTAAATGAGACGTTGCTCGAGAGAAACGAGCTCATCCGCACGATTCAAAGCCAAAACGAAGCCCTACAACATCAAAACTTAGCCCTCCAAAAAGAAATACAAACCCTCTACTCCACCATAAAGGAGAAAGATGAGAAAATCTACAATCTTATCTTGAACGTCGGCAGCGACGTTCAAAAAGTCATCGCCCATCAAACGGGCACCCCGCCCACCAAAAGAACCCGTTCGGAGATCGTTTCCAGCGACTCCGAACAAGACGCCGAAATGGCAGAAGTCACCCTACCGCCACAAAAAGCCCCCACACCCCAAAAAAAAGAGAGCTTTCCACCTCTCAATGCCCCACACTCCTCCAACCAAGCGATAAAATCGCATTTCAAAAAACTTGATCAGCAAAAAACACCAGTAACATCCATCACAAATGCCAACACCAAGGCAAACACCACCACCGCCCCCCCAAAAAGCACTATTAAAAAATCCATCGTCCCAATAATACTGAGGGAGACGAAAAATTACATGCAAATACTAGAGATTTTGAAAAATCAAAATCTCAATTATGGCACACCTAAAAAGGTAGCGTTGGGCATTCAACTCAACCCAAAAGATGCCAACACACACAGAGAAATTACGAAAACTCTAACTAATATCAAGGTAGAATACCACACCTACCTTCTACAGGAAGAAAAAGGCCTTAACGCAGTAATCAGAGGCCTTCCTAAGGAAATTGACTTGGAGGAAGTCAGAAATGACCTTCTCCTAAACAACATAAACGTTCAGGAAATCTACCGTATGCAAATCGGTAGAAATAAAATCCAAACATCGATGATAAAAGTCAGAGTCCCGAAAGAGGACTCGCACATCTACGAACTGAAGACTTTATGCCATTTGGCAATTAAAGTCGAAGCACAAAAAGCCTCCCCCCAGTATTACACCGCACAGTGCAAAAAGTGCCAAAAATTCGGCCACTCTCAATTAAATTGTCACGCCAAAGTTCAATGCAATCGTTGTAGTGGAAGCCACTACTACAAAGATTGCGACAAACTCAACGAACCCTCTTTTATAGAAACCAATAGCAATACAGCAAATGCGCATTCGCTAGTGGGCGGAGCCTATAATAATAATTTTCAACGTATATAACAAAACATCGTCTTCAGCCTTTAGTCAGTCAGACTCAGTCGTCAGCCAGTCAGCAGATACGACGTGATATTATACCAGTCGACATAGAGCTACAAATAGGTAATTATATACACATTACACTAGCTGTTTCCTAGGCCAGGAAACCTTTAGCCAGGGTGTAAAAACCCCTAAGCAGTGAGTCCGCTGTTTATAGGCAAACAGCATTAACCACATACTACACTTTAAATAATTTCACACACAATACACACACACACATTTAAACACAAAATCTTTACTAAACTACGAGCACCGTCGGGTGCTCGTGCTTCTTAACAAATCAGCGCGATGGCACACACCATTGATTTTGACCCGGACCAGTTGTTCGAGGACAATGCCAACCTTAATGAGACTCTGCTCGAGAGAAACGAGCTCATTCGCACACTACAAAAGCAAAACGAAGCCCTCCAGAGAGAAATCCAAGCTCTCAATGTCACTATAAAAGAAAAAGATGACAAAATTTATAACCTTATCTTGAACGTCGGTAGCGACGTTCAGAAAGTCATTGCAAACCAAACGGGCACCCCGCCCACCAAAAGAACCCGTTCGGAGATCGTTTCCAGCGACTCCGAGCAAGACACCGAAATGGCAGAAGACACTCCACTGCCACAAAAAGCCCCAGCCCCCACACCCCAGAAAAAAGAGAGCTTTCCACCTCTCAATGCCCCACACTCCTCCAACAAAGCGATAAAATCGCACTTCAAAAATCTCAATCAAAATACAACAACAACATCAAACACAAATGCCAACACCAAGGCTAACACCACCACCGCCCCCCCAAAAAACTCCACAAAAAAATCCGTTGTCCCAATAATATTGAGGGAGACCAAAAACTACTTACAAATTTTAGAGATTTTGAAAAATCAAAATCTCAATTATGGCACACCGAAAAAGGTTGCCTTGGGTATACAATTAAACCCAAAAGACGCAAACACACACAGAGAAATCACAAAAACTCTGACAAACATAAAGGTAGAATACCACACCTACCTTTTACAAGAAGATAAAGGCCTCAACGCAATAATCAGAGGCCTTCCAAAGGAAATCGACTTGGAGGAAGTCAGAAATGACCTTCTCCTTAACAATATAAACGTCCAAGAAATCTACCGCATGCAAATCGGTAGAAACAAAATACAAACATCGATGATTAAAGTCAGAGTCCCGAAAGAGGACTCGCACATATATGAAATAAAAACTCTATGCCATTTGGCAATTAAAGTAGAAGCGCAGAAAGCCTCCCCACAATATTACACCCCTCAATGCAAAAAGTGCCAAAAATTCGGCCACTCACAATTAAACTGTCACGCAAAAGTCCAATGCAACCGTTGTAGTGGTAACCACTACTACAAAGATTGCGACAATCTCAACAAACCCTCCTTTTGCATAAACTGCAAAGGAAATCACGCTACCAATTACGGTAAATGCCCCAAAAACCCCAAAAATTTCAAACAAACCCCCAAAACACCCCAACCCACCCCAAAAACATTCAAAAGCAATTACGCCAGACCAAGCGTAAATTACGCCCAAATAGCTAAAACCCCATCCACATCTCAAACTCAAAAACCCCCCCAAAACCCCCCCCAACCACAACAACAACCCCAATCCGCCCCCTCGCCCCTAAACCATCAGCTATTAAGCTTGCTGACTCTCCCAGCAAGCGAAATAGAACACAGGATGGCCGCCCTCCACCATACAATAAACAAATACGCGAACATTAAGAATTTACTCTCTTAATGCCCCAAACCCGAAAGCCTGCCTCCCTCAAACTAGTAACTTGGAATGCAAATTCCATCTTGCATAAAAAAGCCGAGTTTCTAGACTTCTTATTAATTCACGATATTGATATCGCTATCGTTCAAGAAACACGTCTAAAACCATCTAGACTTTTCACTTTACAAAATTTTACCACGTACAGGAACGATAGAGAAAATAGAGAAGGAGGTGGCACGGCTATCTTCATCAAAAATGACATCTCGCATCACGAGATCCCCACCGCCCCCCAAAACCTCGCCGAGAACACCGCCATACAAGTGCACATGAGTGACGGTCCTATTAACATAATTTCATGTTACAACCCCCCTCAAAAAACCCTCCAAATACCTTTTTTCAAACATTTCTTTATTCAAAGCACCCCCACATTAATAGCAGGAGATCTCAACTCCAAACACAAAGACTGGGGTTGTAAACGAACAACTGTAAACGGTAAACGTCTACAGGAGTTCGTTAACGACAACCTCATCGCTTTATACGCCCCCGATGAACCTACCCATCATCACATAAGATGCCCCGACATTCTAGACATCGTTTTGTCTAAAAATATTTCAAAAGAGATAAACCTCGAAATTCTTAACGAACTTCCCTCAGACCACACCCCGATAATAATACATCTTGGTCACAAATTCGAAAAAATACCCAAAACAACCCTAAAAACGGACTGGAAAAAGTTTAAATCTATCCTAAACGAAAATCCATTAAATTTAAATCGAACAAATAACGCGGAAGAAATCGAAAATAACACGATTTCAGTAAAAACACATATTTTAGAAGCTTTTAATCAAGCTTCCAAAATAATACCTCTAAAATCCAACCCTATACAACTTCCGAGACATATTCGGGATCTTATAAAAGAAAGAAATAGACTAAGAAAAAGAGCATTCGCAACCCTGGATCGTAGGATAAAAATCGAAGCAAACAGATTAACGAACCAGATAAACTGGCATATAAAAAATCATAGAAACAAAACTTGGGAAGAAAAACTCACCAAGTTAAATTCGGCAGAACCAAATAATAAAACAAATATTTGGAAGCTAACCAAAGCGTTATGCAAAGATAAAAAGATAAAAATACCACCTATTTTATCCAAAAACGGTCCAGTCTACACAGATAGGGAAAAAGCGGAAGCTTTCGCCGACACTTTCGAACTACAATTCAAACCAAACGTCGATATACTTTACGATCTGAACCTCGCAAATTATATCGACAGACAAGCAAATGCGATAATAAATTATCAAAATCAAGTAGATGAAACAGAAACGACGAATTTCATCGAAATAATAGCGCTTATAAAAAACTTGAAAGTTAAAAAAGCTGCTGGAGAGGACAGAATTACAAATAAAGCGTTGAAAAATCTCCCCGATAACTTAATCGAGTTATTGGCGAAAATTTTTAACGATTGCCTGCTCTCATGCTATTTTCCGAACATCTGGAAAAAAGCACAAATAATAATCTTACCGAAGCCTAACAAAAATCTACAAAACCCACAAAATTGGCGGCCCATCTCCCTACTACCTTGTTTAGGCAAATTATTCGAAAAAATAATTTTAAAAAGATTACAAGATCATATAGAAAAATATAAAGTGATCCCGGATGAACAATTCGGCTTCAGAAGAGATCACAGTACAGAATCGCAACTCGCAAGAATTGTAGAACACATAACTACAGGGTTCAATAAGAAGAAAAGTACCTTAATGATACTTTTCGACATACAAAAAGCCTTCGATAAAGTATAGCACGAAGCTCTTCTATATAAACTAAATAGGATGAATTTTCCTATAAATCAAATAAAAATAATAAACTCGCTTCTAAAAAACAGAAAATTTAACGTAAAAATTAACGAAAAACAGTCTACGGATAGAAGTATAGAAGCCGGCGTACCGCAAGGTTCAACGTTATCGCCAACCCTATACAATCTTTACATAGCAGACACACCGAAAACATTAAAAACCGAACTAGCTATATACGCAGACGACACTGCGGCCTTTAGCACACATAAAAATCTAAGATATCTTCACATAAATATGCAAAGGCAAATAGACGAAATGGAAAAATGGACTAAAACTTGGAAAATCAAGTTAAACGCCGAAAAAACACAAGCTATTCTCTTTTCTCGAAAAAGAAACCCGAATATGCCTCAATTAAAGGTTCATAATAGAGATATTATTTACACAAATAAAGTAAAATACTTAGGTATAGATTTAGACAAAAAACTCTCATGGCACTCGCACATAAACACGCAAATCTCGCGTTGTAACAAAACATCCGGCAGACTCCGTAATCTTCTGTATTACAGAAGCAAATTAAACCTCAAAAACAAAATCCTAATCTACAAACAAATTATACGTCCACAATTACTTTACGGCTGTATTTCCTTCTGTCAAGCAGCAAAATCCACAAAAAATAAACTACAAAAATTTCAAAATAAAATTCTAAAACGTATAACAAACGCCCCCTGGTACATAAGAATGTCCGATTTGCACAAAGATCTAAAAATCGAAACGATTACAGAATACCTAAAAAATCGTCATAAAATCTTTTTCGATAAAGCCGTTTCACATCCAAACGCACTCATCAATTTCGACATTTTACCAGGTCGTCCAAGAGGCAGACACAAAAATCTAAGAAGTAAAATTCTTTAATGTTCGCTCCCTCCCCCCCCTTAATAAAACCCCCCGTTTTTTACACTGAAACACAACATACACACACAACATTCTCTTAAATTCAACACCTACACAAGGGGTAAGATTGTCCCCTCCCAAGGGACAATAGCCCAAAAAATCACACACAAGAGTTTTTTAGTGGGTAACGTTGACCGAGCGGTCAATGAGTCCCACACTATTCAGCGCCGAAACTCGCTCTTTTCAGAGCAGTGAAAGCGCTGAGTGTCTATAAAAGATTTTCCTCTTGTAAAACAAAAAAAAATTGTGTTGCTTATGGATGTAATAATCTCCAGGATTCTAAGAAAGCAATTTCTTTTCATACGTGAGTAATAACGTGACATTTCTTTTTAAGTGAATTCGAAATTTTACATCAAACACATAACCTACAAAACCTATGAACATTTTTATTTTATTTCAGTTTTCCATTCAAACGTCCTGAGATCTTGAGTCTTTGGATAAAAGCAATTAGAAGAGATGATTGGTATCCTTCCAAAACAAGTAGAATTTGTGGAGAACATTTTTTACTGTCAGATTACCAACTTCGCCCAGGCTGCAACACCAAGTTACTGAAAATAGATGCTGTTCCAAGTATATTTTCATTTCCCAAGCATCTTTTGAAAAAAGTAAACCCAAGAAGAAAACTAGTGAAAATTGATGTAAGTTGAAAGCTATTATAGTTTCAGATTGGAATATGTGAAATTATATGATAGATATTAATATTGTGATCAAATTTCTTCCAGTGGACAAGAAATCAGGATATGGTGAAACCATCTACCTCTTCAGAACCTATGGAGACTGAAGTTAATTCAGAAGCACTAGAGTCAATCCAGAACACCCAGGATTTACCCCAAAATTCTTCCAAAGAACCAAGAGTATTTGAGGATAAAGGGACTCAAACAGTTGAAATATACAAGACTTCAGTTAAAAAGAAAAGTTTGAAACAAAAAGTCAAGAGGAGAGATTTGAATATTTCTAGCATGAAAGATGTAATCAAAGAAATCACAAAAAGTGGTCACAGCAATGAGAGCTTAACTTCTGTACTGAATAATTATTTTGAAGGTATACAAAAAATCTTTGTTGCCCATCATGGCCAAATAACAAATATTTTGTGATATAGGTTTGCCATTGGAACTGGTGCTGCAGAAGAAAGTAGAAAGACAAATTGAACATCCCAGTCAAAGACGCTACTCACCACTGATGAAGCAGTTTGCTGATACTCTATACTTTTATTCACCAAAGGCATACAATTTTTTGAAACAATATTTCATATTACCCAATGGCCGCACTATATGTAAGTGGTTGAAAAGTCTGAACTGTGAGCCAGGATTATTTCAAGAAGTACTTGAATACTTGAAGAAGGAAGTTCAAATCAATAGCAACCTCAAAGATTGTGCTCTCAT
Organism: Agelastica alni; assembly: GCA_950111635.1. Lineage (NCBI taxonomy): Eukaryota > Metazoa > Arthropoda > Insecta > Coleoptera > Chrysomelidae > Agelastica > Agelastica alni. The sequence goes on along the minus strand of OX467716.1, from coordinate 1,972,683 downwards.
TGTAGATGCTATGTCAATAAGAAAACAAGTTTTATGGGATGATTCCCTAAGAAGATTCACAGGAAATGTGAATTATGGAGGAATAATTGATGTCAGCAATGAAATGCCAGCATCTGAGTTGTTGTTTTTTCAAATAGTGAGCTATCAAGGTAACTTCAAATGTCCAGTTGCATATTTCTTAATAAATAAGACAGGTGCAAACATACAAACTCAATTAATAAATGTTTGTCTAAGGAGTCTTTATGAGAGTGGCATCACTATCAGGTCAATAACATCAGATGGAGCACAAACAAATATTGCAACTTACAGGAATTTGGGATGTAAAATTTCAGAACAGGAAATTATTTCTCATTTTTCACACCCAAGTAATAATAACATCAAGATCCACTGTATTCTGGATGCTTGCCACATGCTTAAATTAGCTAGAAATGCTTTTGCTGAGGAAAAATTCAATATAACCTCCAACATAGGAAAAATTAACTGGAAGTATATGAGAGAACTAGACAACCATGTAATAGATTATTCTCGAGATATGAACCTTTATTCAACTTTATACATTGACACTTGCATCACGTAGAAATTCTTCTATTTGTTGCTTACTGGCTTCTACTGCTCGACAATATTCCGAAACTTTTTCCAGGGTTATATTTCCATCTCGTAGAAGAACTTCTTTTACATGCGAGTCTCGGATTCCAAATATAATTTGATCTCTTATTATGCTTGCTTCCTGATCCCCAAATGCACACTTGGAAACAGAATTTTTCAATTCGGTAAGGTAACTATCGAAGGTTTGTCCTTCTTTCTGTGTCATGTTTCTGAACACGAATCTTTCATACACAATATTTGCTCTTGGTTTGCAATAGTTCTCGAATTCCTTGAACAAATCCACCAATTTGATTGTTTCGCTATTTAGCTTCAGTGAATTGAAGACTTTCAGACCCCGCGGGTTTTGTTACTATTATTTTGATTTTATCAACAGTTTTCTTATGTATTTTATCGAATTTGAACACATCTTTTTTCAGTAAATCTCGAAGTGGGGCAGTTAGCTGTGATAAATTCGGGATAAATTTCGTTAGATATTTCAGAAACCCCAGAAATCTCTCCAAAGATTTTTTATCTGATGGATATTCAAGAAGTGTAACAGCTTTGATATATTTGTCGTCTAACTTGACTTCATTTTTCGAAATAACATGTCCGCAATACCTGACTTGGCTAACTTTAAACTGAATTTTATTTTTATTTAGTATAACTCCAAATTGTTTTGCCCTTTCCAGGAAATTGATGAGGTTTTTATCATGATCAATTTCGTTCTTTCCACAAATGACTATAAAAGTTATCAATATGGAATCAATTTTTCGCCCACCGAAACATCTCACGTTTGAAGGGAATTTGGCTGAAAACTGGATCTTATGGAAGCAGCAGTTCAATTTGTTCATGAAAGTTTCAGGCAAAAATGAAGCTAATATAAAAGAAGACGTTAAAGTAGCAATTTTTCTCAGTGCCATTGGTGAAAAGGGGCTGAGTCTTCAATTCACTGAAGCTAAATAGCGAAACAATCAAATTGGTGGATTTGTTCAAGGAATTCGAGAACTATTGCAAACCAAGAGCAAATATTGTGTATGAAAGATTCGTGTTCAGAAACATGACACAGAAAGAAGGACAAACCTTCGATAGTTACCTTACCGAATTGAAAAATTCTGTTTCCAAGTGTGCATTTGGGGATCAGGAAGCAAGCATAATAAGAGATCAAATTATATTTGGAATCCGAGACTCGCATGTAAAAGAAGTTCTTCTACGAGATGGGAATATAACCCTGGAAAAAGTTTCGGAATATTGTCGAGCAGTAGAAGCCAGTAAGAAACAAATAGAAGAATTTTAACGTGATGCAAGTGTCAATGTAAATGTAGTAAAAACGAAATCAATCAAAAAAGACGTCATCGATGATTGTAAATTTTGCGGTTACTCTCATAAAATCAGGAATTTTCCAGCGTTTGGTAAAGAATGCGGGTTTTGTAAGAAGAAGGGACATCAAAGGTTATATCTTGTGGGGAATCTCTCCCAGATAAGTATTGTAGACTGGTAGAGAGTCTTACACAAGACCCGAGTTTTAATAATTGCAGCTCCTCTACCCGAGCATACCAACTTGGATCTTCAGCAAGTTGTTGAACAACAAGATAAGAGCTTATTAGAGGAATTTCAAGCCCTGGGCGAAGATTACCTATCAGAAGGGAACCAATTTACAGTACATCTTGAGACCATAATGGAAAAATCAGGTTCTGATAGTATATATCAAGAGAAAGATGGTAGCGCAGACTGTGAAGGACTACTTGATTGCTTTGTGAATGAAAATCAATTGGAGAATATGGAGTTTGCGGATCAATCTAGATTAGCAAGTGTAGGTGATGGATCTGTGGGTCCAAGGGACATGGATGCACTCACCGCCCAAAAAAAAAGGTGGATGCGTCGAGGCATGGTTTACACCTTGCCTTTCCCAGGCTGATGTAAAGCGAAGTAATAGCCTCTCCATCAGCAAGACCGACTTGGGTGCCTACTCGCGGTGGACCTGTTTCATGCAGAACCCAGCGGATCTAGAGTAGTTAAAACTCGATAAAAAACCAGCGGTATGGTGGAGGCGGCCATGCTGTGTGAGGTGTAGGCAGCGGAGGCTACTGCGTCCGGAGGCAACCGTGATAAAATGCCTAGAGGAGTAAACCACGATAAAAAATCCCCAATACTAAGGCGTAAGGCATCGTGCCGAGGGTATGGAAGGTGCGAGGGTTAGAGCACCGTAAACGATCCCCTTGGAGTACCTGGCGGAACTCCATTGTATCTAGCCTTAGTCAGGTAAGGGTGCACTGCCGGACTGGACCTTTAGTTCAACCCAACTCGTGGGATTTTCAATGGAAGATTTTAAAACAAAAAATAAAAACAGGTTGGATAAAAATGATGATGAACTAGCAAAGGAAAAAGGATTTACAGATGGACACGATGGACAGGAGGTTTTCAAAAGATGGGACTCGCTACCGAGGACTCCTCCGCAGACAAGAATTGGGAAAACGATAGGGCATGAGGTCTTCCACACACCTAGCGGGGAGATTACCAAGTTGGAGCTCGAAAGGATGGCTAGCTGGGAGAAAGAAGATAGCGCTTCATCGATGGTGCAATTGGCGGAATGCGGAGGGTCGACAATGGAGGGTTTGGTTGAAAAGACTAATGATGAGGAAAGGCCGAGTAAAAAAAAGAAGGAAGAAAACAGAAATGAGGACAGAATTAAGGGGAAGAATAAGACTAAAGAGGAAGGTAAAAGGAAACGGGAGAAAGAAGAAAGAAAAGACAGCGAGGAACCAAGAAAAGATAGCGAAGAGCTGGCGGAACTCCGAAAATTGATAAACATGGTGTACGAGGACGGAAACAAATTGTACACCATGACGAGAGAAATTACAAACACAAAGGTGGAAATCAAGGAGGGTGCAAGAAACTTGTTCAGAGCAATAGCTAAAACAAATAAAAGGCTACAGGAATACAAGGGAATGGAGGTAAATAGGAAGGAAATGGAAAACCCAGACAGGGAGAAAACAGGTGCTGTGATGCGCGACATGGGAATACAGGTGGACCCTGAAGAGATTGAGAGGTAAACGGAGGCAATTAAAAGAGAAAGAATGGAGCACATCAAAAGGGCTGTCTTAAAGGGAATTGGGGAGAAAGAATTTGCGAAAATTGTGGAAGAGGAATGGCCAGAGGAGATATACCAGAAGACCTCAATGACACAGAGGGCAGAGGTATGTCCAGATAGTCGCGATGTGAATATAATGGTGGGGGGGAAAGACCATGGAGGGGACACGGACCCCTATGTGGAGAAATGGCTGGAGGGACATCCTGGTATCGGCCGTATGGTAGACGAATGTGAAGGAGAGGTTGACTATATGATAAATCACATAACAACAGAGACAAGGAAGGGTAAGAGTCTACGGGAAGCAAGGGTGGCGTATATAGTAAGAGTGGATGGTGATAGGGAAGTATTGTATAGAAGGTCTAGGGAGCTGGGGAATTCGATTAGAGAGGTGGGAAAGGATGTAAAGATCCAGGAGGAGCTGTTCTGCATATTGGAAGAGGGCATCGATGGGGACGCGGCCAGGAAAGCGCTCGAATGCGCATGTGGGGAGGGAATAAAAATAAAATTGGTCCTACCAGCCAATAAAGGGACGACGCAGAAGGGGAGTATAATGGTGAGGAGGGGAGAACGCACTTATGCAGAACTATTGAGGGAGGTAAAGGAAAAGGTCCAGATAAGGGGTACAGGAGTGGAGGTGAAGAGGACAAGGAAAACAAATAAGGGTGATTTAGTACTGGATATAGACACACACAAATTTCGAGCGACATAATATAAAAATAGTGAAAACCAGTGTTTGTGTTACAAATCACCACGGTGATACTTTGTTTTGTGTTGAATTGCGTGAACAGAACAGTGAATTTCTTGAGATCTTTTCAGATCTTGGGTCGAACACTGTTCGCTCTGTGCCGACGGGCACAAAACATCGACTTTTTAAGTCGAAACGATAATCTTTCTGTGTTTTAGGTCGTGTACCAACAGAAGACAAATACAGTGAGTGACCAGTGGATATCGTGAAAGTTTTTTCGATCCAAGTGCATCGCACAAGGAGAGAAAAATCTTTTCGAGAGGCCACGCCCACCTGAGCGTCGGAAAGGAAAAGAAAAGCAGCTGCCAACAACGAGGAGCCCCCAACTGAAGCCCAGTCCACCTAACTCGGTAAATACTCTTTCTCTAACTAATTTTCTTTCAGAAATGGATAGCGAAAACGAGTATTCAGAGGTAGAAGAAATCAGCGATGCTGAATCCCTTGAAAACAAAAGCACATTAGACCAACTGAAGGAAATCATCGCCCACCTTAAGGAAGAAGCGGCGATCAAGAACAAGCTAATCGAGGAATTACAAGACAGGGTGAAGCACCTCACCGATGAGGTCACCAAACTGTCCGCCCCGCTGAACCAGAAAATGGACCAGCTGCTAAAGGCATACAGCAAGGAAAGCCCAGCAGTCCAGACAACCGAAACGTCGGAATCTGAAGCGGAATGGACCGCTGCGAAGAGAAAAAGGGCCAAACCCAGTGTATCTTACAGTCAGGCAACCAGAGGACCCCCAGCTCCACAACAGAGACCAAGAGCTGCTCCAGTACCCCACCAAAGGACCCCCCCACCCCAACCGCGTCTGCCCAACTGAACATGGCCCAAATGATGACCCAGATGATGGAGTTCCAACGGGTGATGACCCAAATGGCCTCCATCTTCAACTCGCTGATGCCAACCTTCTCAAGCAACTGAGTTCAACGCCCAAACGCAAGCAGGTCTTTTGAAGATAGCCTCTTGGAACATCAATGGCTACATCCCAAATCTACATCCACTGAGGGAACTCATTGAGAGAAAGGACTTGGATATCATAGCTGTTCAGGAAACCAGGGTTGACAACACCATCAACATCAGGCTTCCGGGATATATGATATACAGGAACGATCGAACAAGACGAACAGGAGGCACAGCCATCTTCATCAAGAGAAGCATCGAACACTACCCAGTGTTAAATCCAGATGGACTGAGGACCATGGAGGCAACCTCAATAGTGGTGAGAACCACCTTTGGGGAAGTCAAAATATCCTCAGTGTATGTGAGACCTCGACAAATTCTCCACGATGAAGACCTGGATCTGCTGCTCCCAGTGAATGGACAGACAATACTGATTGGCGACTTCAATGCAAAGTCCCCCTTGTGGAATTGCCAGAACAGGGACCAGAAAGGAAGAAAACTGGAACGCTACATTGATGGTAGACCTGAAGTAACGATAATTGGACCAAACAGCCCAACTATCCATCCATATCGAGGAAACCCAAGCGTGATAGATTTCGCACTGATTGCCAACTGCACTTTCCAGACTGAGATCAGAACCCTCAACGAAGGCGTTATGGAACACAATCCAATACTGTTACAGATTGGAGAAGGAGAGGAAGTTGACAATTCGTTCGAAATAAAGCGTACCAACTGGCCAAAATTCAGATCTGAATTGGGAAGAACTATTGGACCAATCCCAACAATCGACTCCATTCGAGATCTGGAAACTGCCCAACAGCATCTGGAAACTACCATCAATCAAGCTTACACTAATTCCACGAGGAGAGAAAAAGCACAACGACCCAAAAAGTATGGATACTTAAATCAACCAACAAAAGACCTGATCGCGCTCAAGAATAGAGCAAGAAGAAGAGCTCGAAGAACTGGACTCAGAGCAGACAAACAAGAAGCAAACAGATTGCAACGACTTGTCAGAGAAGCACTAAAGGAGCACTGCCACCAAAATTGGACAAGATTCATCGAAGATTTAGAACCAGGAAATGGAAGATTCTGGGATGTCCAAAGATCACTTAGAAAAGATCACCAACCGCTGCCAACACTACATGGAACAAGGGGTCTAGTATATACACCAGAAGATAAAGGAGAAGCACTGTTGGAAAACTTGGAGCGACAATGCCAACTAAATCAACACGAAGATGATGATCTAGATTTCGAAGAAGAAGTCAGTCGTGCAATACGAAATCTGAGACAAGAAGAACCAGCTGAGCATATAAATCCCACTTCCCCAGCTGAAGTTGGGAAAATAATAAAGTACCAGAAGAAAAGGAAAGCCCCAGGACACGACAACATCAGCAACAAGGTACTACAAGAGCTCACACAAAAGGCAGTCGTCTACCTAACCACAGTGATTAATGGAGGAATCCTCAAACTAAGGCACTTCCCCAAGGAATGGAAAAAAGCAGATGTCATCATGATCAGGAAACCAGGAAAAGACCCGCTCTTTCCTCAAAACTACCGCCCAATCAGCCTGCTGCCAGCGATGAGCAAAGTCGCCGAAAGAGTTATACTCTGCAGACTACAAGAGCAGACAGAGCAACTGAACGTAATCCAAGATGAACAATTCGGATTCCGAAGTCAACACTCTACCGAAATGCAAGTGCTGAGGCTGGTAGAATACATCAGTGAGGGTTTCCACAGAAACAGCTACACTGGTGTCATTTTCCTAGATGTCAGCAAGGCTTTCGACAGAGTTTGGCACGAAGGGCTCCTATATAAAATGAAGAATATAGAATATCAGGTCCCCCTGATACAACTACTAGACTCCTTCCTCAGAAACAGAAAAGCGAGAGTAAAGACAGCGAACCACATCACCAGATACGCCAGGATGGAAGCGGGAGTACCACAAGGAGCGGTTCTCTCCCCCTTTCTTTACACGATCTACACCAGCGACGTCCCCAAGACGAACAGGACCAAACTGTCACTCTACGCTGATGACACCGCAATAGCAGCAAGAAGTACTCAACCAAGGATGGTTGAGAGATACTTACAAGAAGAGGTAGACCAATTAGAAGATTGGTGCCTAAAATGGAAGATAAAAATCAACGCGGAAAAATCAAGCTCTTCGGAAAAAGAAGAAAACAGCCCACAAAGAACATCCAATTCGAAAACGAAGACATTCCTTGGACGGAATCAGCGAAATATCTTGGAGTTCAACTGGACAAGCGCCTAACCTTCAAGAAACAAATGGATGCAGCAATAAACAAAGCAAGATTCACAAGAGGACAGCTGCAATGCTTAATAGGAAGGAGAAGCAACCTTCTCCTAAAGACAAAACTCCTATTAATAAATAGCATCATTCTCCTGATGATTACTTATGCCTCTCTAGCCTGGGGACAAGTGACAAGAAGAAAATCACACAGGACAAGGATCCAAGCGCAGCATAACATATGCATAAGACAAGCAGCGGACGCACCGTGGTACGTCTCCAACGCCCAACTGCGAGAAGATTTAAAAATCACAACGGTCCTAGAACGGATGAAGACGCACGCAGAAAAAACATTCGACAAACTAAGAGCGCACCCAATTGGAGAGCTACAAGAATTGATAGACTACGACCCGGGAGATGTCCATTGGAAACACTTGAGATCCAAGCACCAGCTGCTAAACAACTAAGAAGAGGATACTAACCTTTCTTTTCAGGACTAACCAATTTATTTTCAGACAAAACAACAAAAGCAAGAACCAAGTGAAGAAAGAAGAACAGGAAGCCGGATCCACAACACACCGGACAAGAAAAGAAGATTAACGAAAATTTTTTCCTTTTCAGCAAAAGGTGGATATTTGTCTTGACAAATTGAAGCTGGCACGCGGACCTTCAGTCATAGTAAATTCACTTGAAACAGAATTTGAAATAGAATTCATGTAACTTCTAGTCTACTTAAGACTTTAACTTTATAGTGCCCTGCACTGCGTTAGGTACTTGTGCGCTGACTTCATCGGCTACCTTTGGACCTCAGGGTTTCGGTTCGAGAGTAAGCCTGGTACAAAGAGTACTGGGGGTGGTGGCAGGTTCAACTCTTCAAGTTGCTCCAGGGGCTTTGGCAGCTTGACAGGCGAACAAAGTGCTCGCTTTCCAAGTGATCCAAGCTTGGGGTCTCAGGTGCACTTTGCACTGGGGCGTAGCCTTCAGTTCAGACTAGACAGAGTTGCTAGCGAAGTTTGAATGCGAAAGCACGCCAATTTCGAGTGACAAAAATATAAAAATAGTGAAAACCAGTGTTTGTGATCACCACGGTGATACTTGTGTTGAATTGCGAACAGAACAGTGAATTTCTTGAGATCTTTTCAGATCTTGGGTCGAACACTGTTCGCTCTGTGCCGAAGGGCACAAAATATCGACTTTTTTAAGTCGAAACGATAATTTTTCTGTGTTTTAGGACGTGTGCCAACAGAAGACAAATACAGTGAGAGTCCAGTGGATACCGTGAAAGTTTTTTCGATCCAAGTGCACCGCACAAGGAGAGAAAAATTTTTTTCGAGGGGCCACGCCCACCCGAGCGTCGGAAAGGAAAGAAAAAGCAGCTGCAAACAAACGAGGAGCCCCAACGAAGCCCAGCCCACCCAACTCGGTAAATATCTTTTCCTTAACTAATTTAATTACAGAAATGGATAGCGAGAACGAGTATTCAGAGGTAGAGGAAATCAGCGACGCTGAATCCCCTGATAACCAAAGTGCCCTAGACCAACTGAAAGAAATCATCGCCCACCTCAAGGAAGAAGCGGCGATCAAGAACAAACTAATCGAAGAATTACAGGACAGGGTGAAGCACCTCACCGATGAGGTCACCAAACTGTCCGCCCCGCTGAACCAGAAAATGGACCAGCTCTTAAAGGCATATAACAAGGAAACCCCAGTAGCCCAGACAACCGAAACGTCGGAATCTGAAGCGGAATGGACCGCTGCGAAGAGAAAGAGGGCCAAACCATACCCCCCACCCTCCCCCCCTCAGCCAGAACCCACCACCATGGAAACGAATGGAGCAGCTCTTGGCAAATCAGCCAAAGAGGCCCAACCCTCAACCTCAGCGGCCCCAGCTGAAGCGAAAAAAGAAAAGTCACCCCCTCCAATTACCGTCAAGGAAAGAAGCAAATGGAACGTCATCTCCGCCCAACTGAAGACAAGGAAAATAAATTACACCAAGGCAAAACTCCACGAGGACGGAGTTAGGATCCACCCTGCCACCCCACAAGACTTCAGGAACATGAGAAGTTTCTTCACGGAACAGAAACTCCAACATTACACTTACCTGCTCCACGAGGAGAAACAAGCGAAAGTAGTCATCAGAGGACTACCAGAAGACTCCTCAACGAATGAAATCATGGAGGACCTAAAGGAACAAGGATTCAACTCCACCAGAGTGCAGGCGATGACCTCATATAAAACTAGGAAGCCCCTTCCCCTCTTCCTCGTAGACCTCCCAAAAGAAGAGGAAAACAAAAATATTTATAAACTCAACCGCTGCCTAAGCCTGGTAGTAAGAGTGGAACCACAGAAAAGGAAACAAGGACCTTCGCAGTGCTACAACTGCCAGGGTTTCCACCATACACAAATGAGATGCAATATGCAAACGAGATGCGTCAGATGCGGAGACGAACACAGGGCAGCAGACTGCCCCAAAAATAAAGAGGAAACAGCGAAATGCGCAAACTGCAATGGACCCCACACGGCCAATTACAAGGGGTGCCCAAAGGCACCGAAAAAAACAATTAGAAGCCAACCCCAAGGAAGGACCACCTCCACCGCGATCCAAAGAGCCCCACAAGCTACCACCACCGCCAAACCTGTAAGACCCGGTGTATCTTAAAAAAAAATTATTTTAAATATTTTATTAGGCTTGCATCTTATTTCTATTGTTATAACAATATTTTACAATTAGATAAAAATTATGACAAGAAAAAAGTTTTTAGAATATCCTTGGACATCTGCCAGGAAACTTGAAACAAAATATTTCACATCGTTTGCTTTGAGACCTCTTCTTGTAGTGTTCTCTCCTGGTATATCTTCCATACCTACAATTGAGTTGTATCCTCAACTATGTAACCACTCTATCCCTAACATAATTATGAAGAAGGCTTTAACAATATCATTAGCAAATTGTGGTTGGACATTCAAGGGTCGATGGAATATTCTCCATTTGTTGCTGAGGATACCGAAAGCATATTCTATGTACCTTCTTGCTCGGCACAATCAATAGTTGAAAATTAATCAAGGACAATCAAAAGCAGTTCCATCATGCTTCACATACGCCTAGCACGGCTGGGCCTTTAAGAAATCCAACTACTTAAGTAGATTGTAGTAAATAGTAGTGGTTCTTAGTTTTATTTTTTATAGGAAATAAAGAATTAAAATTTAAATGCATTTTTTGTTGAAATACACGTCCGGCCCTCCGAAAAATATGATGTTTTACTGCTCCTTGAGGAAAAGCTTTTCCCGCGCCTGGTCCAGAGTAAGCCCACTGGATTCGACCTCCCACGGCAAATATGAAAAACTGCTAACAGGATCCGAACTAAACACGGCAGATGCGCGAACATGCTACACAAATGGGGTAAGCTGCCTTCACCTTAATGTGACTGCGGGGATCCCATTCAAACCATAACCCACATTGTCCAACACTGTGGAAATAAAGCATACCCAGAAGACGTGGACGACTTTCTCCCTTACACCCTCCGCGGCTGAATGGATCAAAAACCTGGATCTGGCACTGTGAAATATATATAACTATATTTTGTATTTTGTAATTTTTGTAATTTTTGCAATTTGAATCCATATGTTAAGCCACACGATAAATAAATACTGAAATGTTACATGAAGAGTGTGATTTACCATTAATTAAAAGTGAAGATGAGTTGGAATGGGCACAACAACAATCATGTAATTATATAAAAAGGACGACAAAAATATGGGCATTTCTACTTTCCAACAGGTTTAATCAGACAATTCAAATAATTTTTTTAGGTCATTAAAAGCCAACATAGGGGAAGAGATTGAAGTCAAATAATGACGAAAAATGTTCCAACGCTTGGAGAGAAAACCCAGAAAATTATTATGCTCCTGGCCATTATAAAAAATTGGAACATTCAAGGAAAATCAAAATTAGAAAATAAAAATAGAAAGAAAATTAAAAGAAAAAGCAGAAGAATTTTAAAAGAAACAGAGTGCAAAGTTTATGGAGTTGCAAGGAAAATATTTAAGAAAAGTGAATCCGAATTTTAAATATATTTTTAGAAGTAAGTATAATTATCCTTTCGGATTAAAATATTAAATATATTTTTGTTTCTGCCACAGTATTTTCAAAATAATGAGAGAATGATGGCATGGGCGTGGGCATTGGTAAATTATTTTTAGGTGAAAGTTATCCTGTTCTAAAGGATGAAGATTTTGCACTGGAATACATGAATGGTTTAATGGAGAGAAAGCTAAAGGATTTTAAAAAAATATGTAGAGATGCTACGCATACATACATGCATTTAGTCACGCCTTTTTCCCGTAGGGGTAGGCAGAGACCACTTCCTTCCACATGCTACTGTTCTTACACAGTGCTCTTATACATGCTCGTCGGTTGTTGGTACTCTTAACCTGGCCTTTCTTCAAAACAATGTTAATCTAATCGAGATATGTTCGCCGAGGTCGACCTCTACCGACTTGTCCATTCACACTTGTCTTATAAATTTGTTTCGTCAACCTTCCTTCATCCATCCTTTTTACGTGTCCAAACCATCTAAGCATTCCTTTGGTCTATCTTTGAAACCACATCTTTTTCTACACCACAGCGTTCCCTTATCTCACTATTCTTTACTTTATCCAACCGAGTCACTTCGGCCATACTTTTCAGACTACTCATCTCCGCAGCAATGCAAAGAGAATTCATGTGACGTCCTATGCCTCCAGGAAACACACAGGGGGGCATCACAACGACGTCCAAACATACCAGGAATGGCACTAGTGAAGGAATGCCCCCATGACCAATATGGAAGCGCAATATTTGTAAAACCAGGAATCAAAGTAAATAATTTACAAGCCACCACACTTAATAACATAGAGCTGATCACGATTAACCGTGGAAACAAAAGGATATCCTCAATATACAAACCACCGAACGAGAGATTCTTATTCCCCCAACATCTTAACCAACCACATGTGGTAATAGGAGACTTCAATAGCCACAGCACAACTTGGGGATACCGTGACATGAACGAGGATGGAGAACTCCTGGAGAGATGGGCCGTGGACAATGACATGACCCTCATCCATGATCAGAAACAGCCCGCTTCCTTTAATAGTGGCAGATGGATGAGAGGCTATAACCCGGATCTTATCTTCACCAACAACTCTCTAGCTGCAACGTGCAGCAAGACAGTCATGGACCCTATCCCACACTCCCAACATCGGCCAATTATGCTGAAGTTTAGACCAGTGATAATACCGCAGAAGGTCCCATTTAAAAGGCGGTTTAATCTAAGAAAGGCAGACTGGAATAAATTCACAGAAGAGATCGACGAAGAAATTAGAGACCTCCCACCGACCCCAGCAAACTACGATAATTTCATCTCTGCAATCAAGAAGACAGCAAGGCGCTGTAGAACTTACTATATACCCGGTCTCCCCAATGAAAGTAAAGACACATACGAGGAATATTTAGAGCACTACAGTCGGAATCCCTTTTCTCCGGAAACCATACAGCTAGGTGACCAGCTGATCGATTCCATAAGTAAGGAGAGACAAGGGGCATGGAAAGACACGATAGAAAGCCTAGATATGAAACACAGCAGTAGAAAGGCCTGGAGCCTCATTAAAAAGCTATCAGGCGACCCAACATCCTCTAAAGACCAAGTAAACGTCACCGCCAACGAAATCGCACATCAGCTACTTCTAATTGGTAAGCCTGATCAAAAAGTGAAAGTGACCCGCACTTTCAGGATGGCACAACAGCCTAGACAAGCTAATAAGGATTACTTTACCATTACAGAACTGGAAACTGCAATCGAGTCTCTGAAGGCCAGGAAGGCTCCAGGCCCTGATGACATCCTGAATGAGTTCCTGATAAACCTAGGCCCATCAGCCCTGAACTGGCTTCTTCAAATGTATAACTCATGCTGGAACAACAATATAATCCCAAAATTGTGGCTAAAAGCTAAGGTCGTAGCCATCCACAAACCAGGGAAACCACGGGAAGATTCCAAAAGCTACCGCCCGGTGTCACTGTTATGCTCTCCGTTCAAACTCTACGAACGCCTCATTCTGAACAAGTATGGGCTTCAAATAGAAAACCATCTAATCTCCCAGCAAGCAGGGTTTAGACCTGGGAAATCCTGTACTGGTCAGGTTTTAAGCCTCGCACAACACATTGAGGATGGCTTTGAAAGAAAGGCAAAAACGGGGGCCGTCTTTATAGATTTAACGGCGGCATATGACAATATAAACCATAAAATATTACTGGGAAAAATCTTCGAAATGACAGGTGATTTACAGTTGACGAAAGAGCTAAACACAATGCTATCGAATAGAAGGTTTTATGTAGAGTTCCAAGGATCAAGAAGCCGCTGGAGGAACCAGAAGAATGGCCTTCCCCAAGGTAGCGTGCTCGCACCCATGCTCTTCAATGTGTATACCAACGACCAACCAACCGGCCCAACAACAAGAAGCTTTATCTACGCCGATGACGTAGCTATCACCTGTCAGTCAAAAAACATCGCAGAGATAGAGGAGCATGACGTAGCTATCACCTGTCAGTCAAAAAACATCGCAGAGATAGAGGAGCACTTAACAGAATCTTTATCAAGGCTGAGCGGCTATTATAGATCTAACCAACTTCGCCCGAATCCAGCAAAGACGCAGACATGCCTATTCCATCTCAATAACAAACAGGCGAGAAGGGAACTGCAAATAGAGTGGAACTCAGTTAGACTGCAACACTGCCCAAAACCAGTCTATCTAGGGGTTACATTGGACCGCTCCCTCACCTACAAGAAGCATATCGATAAAACCAAGGCCAAAGTCAATACCAGAAACGGCATTCTCCGTAAACTGACTAACGCTCGTTGGGGGGCGAACCCCTTACGTCCTGCGCTCCTCGGCCCTTGCACTGTGCTACTCCGCGGCCGAATATGCATCTCCCGTATGGCAGAGATCAGCACACGCCCATAGGCTGGACCCTGTCCTGAATAAAACGTGTAGAATAATAACGGTATGCCTAAAACCCACCAACCTTGACCAACTCTACATGCTAGCCGGAATCGCACCCCCACAAATACGGAGGGAAACCCTAGCCATGGCCGAACGAAACAGACAATGCGACGACACCAGACATCCTCTGTATCAACATATACCGGTAGCGGCCAGAATAAAATCTAGGCGAAACTTTATACAATCTACACAGCCCCTCACAGCCTCTAAAACTGCCACCAAGGAGGCAAGATGGGAACAGTGCCTAATAGACCACGACACTCCAACCTGGAATCCAAAAGAAAAACTTCCTGCAGGTTCGGTCCTAGACTGGGGTACCTGGAAGACCCTCAACCGACTCTGGTGCCAAATGGGGAGATGCAAGACCAACCTCGTGAAGTGGGGATACGTGGAAGAGGCAGCATGTGAATGCGGAGAAGCCCAGTCAATGGAACACCTCCTGTCGTGCCAATCCCTACAAGCCCCATGTACCCTCCGGGACCTATGGACGTGCAATGAAAATGCTGTGATATGCGCCAGACACTGGAGTGATATATGAACATTTATAGCTATATATATTTGTAGTTCAGACACGATTAAATAAATCTCCGCAGCATTAATTCTATTTTCATGCTTCTTCTGCCAAACCTTCACTACCATACATAAGTGTAGGAACCAACACACCTCTATGCACAGCCAGACGTGCCTTTTTTGACACTTTCTGGGGGTTCACAAAGCTATGCGGTGCTCCATTTATTTGTTTTCCTGCCAACACCCTTCGCTCATTGTCACTGTCATACTTACCATCTCTCGTAAACTTTGAACCCTAGTACACTAATTCATTTACTTGTTTCACTCTTTCTCCCTCAATCGAAACTTCACAGTTTGTCATGATTTCTTCTCTTTCAAAAACCATTACTTTCGTTTTGCTTATTTTTATCCCTTTGATTTTCAGGGCATCATGCATAACATTATCCATCACCTGCATCTCTTCTTCAGATGACTTGATCATCGGCGTAAAAAAGGCATTTATTTGACGATCAAATAATTCATTTTCAATCCATACGCACTCTCTTTCAAATCTTTTTAACAATCGACTATGTATAAGTTAAACAGGATATAGAGGACTGGTTACAAACAAACAAAATAAATTATGATAAAAATTTTAAAAGGCCAGAATTATGGCAATTGGCCAAGATGAACAGAAAAGAAATATATATATATATATATATATATATATATATATATATATATATATATATATATATATATATATATATATCATAGATGAATTAGTGAGAGAACATGGTCACGAAATATTAAGGATTACCACCTTATCATCCAGATTTTAATGCTATTGAGCTAATTCGGGCTGATTGTAAATCATACTATAACAAATATATTGGCAGAGATGTATAAAGTAATGAAAATGTATTAAGTATGTGGATTGAGGCATTGCAGAAGTATAATGCTGAAGCCTGTGCCAAGTGCGTGGAACACACTGATTCAGTCATGAAGTGATTTACCATCAATTAAAAGTGAAGATAAGTTGGAATGGATACAACAATCATGTAATTATATAAAACCTAGTTTTAAGAAAACACATATTACTCGAGTCATTTGCCAAATACCACTCGAAATACTATCACGCGTAATTGAAAATTGGAACTTGAGAATGGACCTTGTTAACCGTAGTCGCGGACAACATTTAATAGAAATTATTAAGTTCAGTTACGGTGCAAGGGTTGGTTCTACTGAACCAAGTTTAGGGATGAATCCAGTGCAAAAATACATTTCCGTTGTACAGATCATATTTAAGCCCAGCTCTACAGAACTTGGTTCAAGGAAAGATTTGTTATGTTGGTAGCGTTTGCACATGCGCAATTGGTTTTTTCAGTTAGATTTTAAAATTTGATTTGATATTCAATTTATTTTATGGCTGAGGTTGTCGTGTTAAGCGTGAAGTGAAAAACTAGGGAATGAACAGATTTTAATTTAAATTTTTTTTTTCAACAAAAAAATACAAGAATACGTAAGAATATATATACTATAAGTTTAACAAATTGCCAATAAATAAAAATTTAAAAACTTTTGGGAGGATATGGCTGAGGGTAGAAGATCAGCTAATTTTACAAGCAAAGAAGAAACCATTTTACTTTGGTAAAAAAATATAAAGATGTTGAGAATAAAAAAACAGACTCTAACATTAACAAAAACAAACAGGAATGCTGGAAACCGAGTTTAACAATGAAAGTGGACAGATTTTTCGAGATACTTCGATTTTGAGGAAGAAGCATGAAAATCTGAAAAAGCGATCAAAAAAGGAAATTTGCAGATGAAAAGTGCTATACATTAGGCACTGGAGCCGAGGACCGTCAAAGAAACCCCCAGAAATTCATTTCAAACCATTTTAAAAAAGCAATTAAGTTTTTCTTGCTATCCAATAGTAGACAAATGATTTCGCACTTTTTTTAATTTGCTAATGATTCCATTAAAATGTGTATTACAATTTGTTGAATTTTCATATTTATTATTATTGGCTTTGTGGCTTTTGAGTTTATTAGTAGTTGTACTAAAAAGAAAAATTAAATTGTATTGTAAAATTATCTAGTAAAATTATTCTTGTTGCTAATAAACATTATTATTATTATTATTACATCATTAGTCAACAAGGTATCCCCATAACACTTTATGATTTACGTTGTATCATCAAAAATTATTTGGACAATTTAAGACGAAGAATTCCAATTTTTAAAAACAAGCCAGGATGGGAATGGGGCAACTTATTTCTAAGCAAACATCAAACACTTTTGCAGCTAATGGTAATGTTTTGTGGCGGTGTTGCCGGTGAGTTACTTGTATTATATCTTATTTTTAAACGAAAATATAAATGGACCGACTGGATGCATAAAGCTTCAACAGGCTCTCGATTGAATTTTTCAAAAAGTGGTTGGGATAGATACGGAAATTTTTGACGACTGGTTTTAGAATCAATTGTTACCTGTTCTAAAAAATAAAGAGTGAAAGAACGTTGTGATAGGAGACAATTTAAGTTCTCACGTTAGTATTAAAACCCTGAAGATGTGCGAACAGTACAATATTACATTTTTATGTCCGGTACCCAATTTCACGCGCTTACTGCAACCCATAGATGTTGCATTCTTTTCAACATTGAAGACCACGTGGCGATCAATCCTGTTACAATGGAGGATGACATCGCAGGGAAAGAAATCCATTTTTCTTCGTAATAACCGTTTCGCAGAGTTTTTAGCGGGCACGCTGACCCAAATACAGCCCAAAATAGCAGAAAATCTTACTGACGGCTTTAAAGCAACTGACATATACCCACTCTCACGAGAACGGGTTTTGACGAAACTTCCAGATTATACGAAACCTGCTAGCCCAGATATGCAACGTGTTGGCGCAGAGTTTAAAGAATATTTAGAGAACATTCGTATCTCCGATCTCTCAGGAACGCAAAGGAATAGGAAATAACAAATACCTGTACTTCCAGGTAAAAGTGTGTCTATCGAGGAAGTCCAAGAATTTTACCAAAGGAAAGAAGCTGCTTTAAAAACTAAGAATGGTAAACGAAAAATTCAGACACCATCACACAAGCAGACAAATCAGCCGAAAAAGAAGCTTACGAAAAAACGATATTTGTCCGCTGATATTAGTGATATTGATGTAAAAAACATGAATGATCCCGCAGAATGGCCCGACACTGTGAGTAACAAACTGGCGAGATATGCTAGTTGAAAAAGGTCCAATTCAGTTGAAAAATTACGATTTTCCGGGTACCTCTGATCAGTATGGAAGAATTCGTAATTTAATTACTGTTACTTTAGCCGAAAAATGACTAATCGTGAAACATTTGTTAGGAGTTGGCTAGTCTATTCTAAAAAAATTGATGCCGTTTTTTGTTTCTGCTGTAAACTTTAGCATGAATTTTAGAACGATTTAAAAAATATGAAAACTCTGCAAATTATCTGATTTTCCTAAAAAAGTGGATTGAGTGTGAAACCAGATTAAGGTTCACTCTAACAATTGACGTATACCATAAAAATTTAATAAAAAAGAAACAAAACAATGGCGAGACGTTTTAAATCGCATTTTGCATTGTATTTAATATCTTGCCGGTCAAAACATGGCGTTTCGCGGTAAGAATCACAAATTATTTTCACCAAATAATGAAAATGTTCTACAGTTGATCGAGTTGTTTGCAAAATTCGATCCAATAATGAACGAACATGTTCGACGGGTGAGATCGAAAGAAATTCACGATCGTTATCTCGGAAAAACAATGCAAAATAAATTCATTTTTTGTTGGCATCTGCTGTGTTATATGAAATTTTAAAAAAAATTAACATCTCTAAATATTTTGCCTGCACACCCGTTATGAGTCACAAAGAGCAATTATATCCATCGTAATACGCTTTGTTGATACGAAATATTTCATCAATTGAGGGTTTTATTATTATAATCACACGTGATTCGATTTTTAATTTGGCAAGATATAACAAACAGAGAAAATGGAAG
This sequence comes from Agelastica alni, assembly GCA_950111635.1. NCBI lineage: Eukaryota > Metazoa > Arthropoda > Insecta > Coleoptera > Chrysomelidae > Agelastica > Agelastica alni. Next base: position 1,953,560 of record OX467716.1, on the reverse strand, counting down.
CATTTGACTTTCTCAGTAATGATAACAAAGAATTATTAGAATTTATAGATTACCAAGATAGGCCATATGTTGTAAGAAGAAGAAATAATCCATTCGATGATTTTGATGAAGTGACTAGGTTCAGATTTAAAAAAAATACGGTTCTGAATATATCAGAACAAATCGAAGCGCAAATAGAAACTGTAACTGACAGGTGAAATAAAAAAATTTCAACTTTTTTAAATATAGGTCAGACCACTAATTTTCTTCTTTCCAGGAACTATTCCATAACTCCAATCAATCAACTGCTATTGACTCTTCGATTTTATGCAACTGGTAATTTTTTATTGACTGTAGGTGATACAATCAATGTTAGCAAGACAACAGTTTGTAGTTATTAAGAAAGTAGGTCTTGCTTTGGCCTCTGGCTCCTATTTACATAAAGATGCCTTCAAATGAACAAGAAATTGCAGCTAGTCATCTTGAGTTCTATAGGAAAGCTAGGCTTCCCCTTATAATAGGTTCTATAGACTGCACTCATACCAAAATTCGAAGTCCAGGTATTTCTATACATAATATTTTCATGTAATCGTACAGTACATTGTTAAAGCAACTATTTAATTTTCAATAATTATTTCAGATGAAGTTTTCAGAAACCGCAAAGGATATGTATTAATGTACAAACTATATCTTCTGCACAACCAATTAGACCTTTTTTTTATCCGTTTTGTCAAAAAGTCACAGCCAGATGATGAACACATGTTATAAAGTTTATGATTCAAATGAGAAAGCGCGGAGAGGAGAACTAATTATAAATGCTCCCTGAAAAAATCACCACTGCCAACCTAAGGTAAACATCGTTAAATGACGGTTTGCTAGCCTACATGGAAAAACGCAATGGGCGCTAGCTGGGACTTTAACTGGCAGTTAAGCTTAACCTGTAGTCAGCTAACTGACACTTTTAACCGAGCATTGAAAAACCGGCCCTTAATATAGGCAATTGCAGGGGACAAGGTTACGAAAATGGAGCCAACATGAAGGGACAATATCGCGGTGTTCAAGCTAGGATACTGCAGCTGAACCCAAGAGCAGTTTTTATGACATGCGCATGCCATAGCTTAAATCTTATGTTAGGAGATATGACAAAGTGTAGCTATTTTGACTGCAAAGCCAAACTTTATTGATATAATAATTGATAATTACGACCGAAATGTCAGATCTACAACTAAATACCGCTGATCAACAGAAGACGAAGAATTCTGGAGGTAAAGGAATCGCCGCGCCGAAAACCGCAGAGGAAAGAACAACGAAAAGGTTAACTCAGTTCACAGCGCAGCGGACTTGCGAGTTAGACTTAGGTGAATCAACTGCCTCTCAATATGCTCACTCCACAATTCGGAGGAGTTCACGTCTCTCTGCTTGGTTCAAATGACGCCGTGAACCAGATGCTAAAGAAGCTAACTGCCGTTGCAAAGAGACTACTTGTGTTGCTGCTAAACGTACCAGTAAACATAGTTAATTACAGAAAAGTCGCTGTCTATAGCTGCTGCATAGACCAAAGTGTCCTACGTTATTGGCGAGCCCCTTGATTTGGTTGGATCATACACATTCGATGAATTCCGACTTATTGATGGTAGATGTGATAGGCTCCCGAACTTTCCTGGCTTTACGCCAATATGGGAAGTTTCAAGATTGACAATATGGAGAATGTACCTTTGATCGCCAAACCACTGGCTGGAGAAGCCACTGTTGCCGACACGACCACCGCATCTTTTCAAGCCATATCACGTCAAAGCAGACATTCCTGTCGCAGATCGGGCCTTTGTCCGCAGTCTTGCCCCGGTACTGCTAACATTTAATGTGACAGCAGGAAACAGATTTTCCCAGGCTTACCATTCAGCTTTGGGGTGATATACCAGATCCACTACAATGAACCAGTTTCACCCCATCAATGTCGTCCATGTCTTTTTCCGGAATTATCAACCGATTATTTACCTGTCATCATGTCAGATGGTCCATCCTTCTACAAAAGGTTCCCAATTTAACTGTAAAAAAACCTGTTGATAGTTTGGAGGGATTAGCGAAATTTTTGAAGAAATACAGGATTTAATTCAGCTATTACTGATGCGAAAGAAATTGCTGAAATATTGCAAGTTAATCCTGAATTCACGCAATTAAGAATTAGAAAGAAAAAGAGATTGTTTGGCTATGGGGGTGACGACGACCCCATAAGTTCAAACAAAACATCTAGGGACACATTTGAGATAAAGTATTTCCTTCCAATTTTGGACACCGCTATCGAAGCAACAAACACCTTCTTCTCTAGATGCCGTCTCCGCTTCGAAGGTTGGCAATCATCATAGCAATTCTTATTTTTGAGACCGCAGCTCTAGATAATTCATCATTACTGCATCCAAACCAATCCTTAAGGTTCTTTAGCCATGAATTTCGTTTTCTTCCTAGATCTCTTGCCTTGGATTTTTCCCTGCATAATTATTTGTAGCATTGGATATTTTTCCCCCCTCATGACATGTCCCATTTACAGCAGTTTTCTTCTCTTAATTGTCGGAATCACTTCTCTCTCCTTATGCATACGTCTTATCACTTCCACGTTGGTTATTATCTCTACCCATGATATCCTCAATATTCTCCGGTATATCCACATCTCAAATGCCTCCAGTCTCCTCATGTCTGTTACTTTCAGTGTCGAGGCCTCCATCCCATAGTATAGTATAAAATATACTATACAATAAACACCCGTTTTACCCAAATGAAGGCGTTCTCGGAACATTTCGGTTTTTTATATATTTCAAAATTACTAATGAAGATCTGAAAAAATGCTGTTTTGATTTGGATTTGTATCTCAGTAGTGGGGAACATCAGGATGTAGATGGAGCAGTACTATTCATCGAACTGAGAATTTTGAGAAAAGTGTTGCCACCAGAAACACTTACTGCAATTGACTTGTTGACACGACTGAAAGAAATGGGAAATCCGTTTCCCAATACTTTCATCGCATACAGGGTACTGTTAACAATTCCTGCTACAGTTGCTAGTGCGAAAAGGTCATTTTCTCGTCTGAAATTAATCAAGACCTACTTACGCACATCCACGTCTCAAGATAATTTAAGTTTATTAGCCACATCTGTATTGCTAGCTGCTAATGAAGAAGTGGAAGAAGACAAGGAAGAAGAGAATAATATTAACCAACGTAATTTTTCAATAAAAGATGAACATAACGCTCAATTGATGACTTTTTCCAAAACCAACAATTATAAATTAACTTTAAAATATCAAGTTAATGCGTAAAGCAATAATTGTGGCTTCACATAGTATGATAAATTTTTAATAATTTATAAGAAGTATCTACATAGATGACCAAAAATGTTGACGAAATTCAACGATCTCTTCGACTGCTTCAATAGCAGATCACAATTGGAAGATCACAACCAGAACCAGACAGCTATACAAATTAGATGAAAGTTGCAGTATAGTATCACTATAAATGTAACACAATCTTAACAGCTAACCCGATAAAACGGAAGCATTATTTGTAAACCTTGAAACAATCAGAATAAGCGAGCTAGCTGAAAAAACAAATTACCCGGTAAATGTATTAGAGAATGATAAAATCAAGGAAGTAAGGCAATATTTTAAAGTTCCGATATAGGCTCAAATTATTCTTTGACAAGTAATTGTAAAGTCGTTGCTAATTCGAGTGAGTCAAATCCTTCATTAATGATGATTCTATAAACAATTGTACCTATTGACAAACCAGATATTAGTATCGTCTCTCACGACGACACATAGATAAACTAGCCCAAACAGAGACAGAAGTCATGAATAGTATTGTTCAAGTACTCAAGAGACTACAGTCGCCGTTTAAATATTTTTTGGCCATTAGCCGCCATTTTATCCTCTTATCAGATCATACACTGGGTATATCGTATACATTATTACAAACTGTTTTATGTTGAGTGCTGTTACCAGATCATATAGACGTCGGGGCCCCCACAACAGCAAGGAAACTACGTGGATTCAGCATGGTAAGTCGTAGGAAGCAATTGATTTCATTTTTACTTTTACATAAAAAATAGTTTTAAAGTTACAGTTCATTCTTCGAACCACGTAAAAAGCTTTCGTTCGAAACAAATAAGTTTAACAACCATGGCGAAGCCACACATCCCTGTCCAACACCTTAAGGATGTTGCGGGGATTAATTCTTATATAATATATGGGATAAAAAATGTTGGCATAAAAACAAGCTGCAGGAAGTTTCTAGAGATGCCCATCTAAAAAACACGGGCACTTATTTCAAGTTTGCCAAGAACACCGAGACAAAATATATTATAAATAACTTGATAATCCATAACCTTCATCTTCTGGTAACATCAAGCAGGTATTTGTTCATTCAGCTCTTCAAAAAGAACAGAAATACAAGAAATGCAAAAAATATTTTTGTCTCAGGCATGCAGTTATGTATGTATGTTCTGATTGTTACACTAATAAAACCATTAATAATACTGGTCGGCATCAAAATAAGAGCAAAACAATGTATACGTGGACTTAACATACAGATATGGAAATGCAAAACGCTGAGGTGCACGGAAACCAGTCAACCAGCACCAAATACAGTAAATATTCGCGACAAACAATCAAGCTTTAATTACACGGCTCCAATTTGAACTGTTCCCACCTAGTCAACATGTGTCTACGACGCTATGTGCCCTATGTTCTATGTGTCTGACCTATCAGGAAAGAGACTACGACGCATGCAAGAGATCAAAAAAAATTTCTTCTAAAAATGTGTTTACCCTCACCACAAGGGCTCCGAAAATAAAACTAATATTCTACGAATTAGAAGAGAAATTGTTTGATCTCTTGCATGCGTCTTAGTCTCTATCCTGATATGTCAGAGGTGCACACCGTCGCTAACAGTTTCAAACTGATTTTTAGCGTCGCAGACACATGTCTACGATAGGTGCGATTTCAAATTGGAGTAACTTAAAGTTATTGGAATTACTTGAAGTTATTGGAATTACTTGATTGTTTGTTACAAATACAGTCAAAACTGAATATAACGATATCGTTTATAACGACGGATCGTTTATTACGACCGAATGGCAAGGTCCCGGCCGAATCCATAATAAACAGTTAAGTAAACATACCGCCTATAACAACATAGGATACAGCGACATATCGCTTAGAACGACGAAACTTTATCGATATTCATCGGCTATAACGACCAACCGTTGTGCTTGTACCAGCAAATAAAACAATACGCTTGCGCTTCGCTTTACCATGACGCAAAAAAGGGACAAGTGTTTAATATTGAAAAAAAAATCACACATTATATGGAGATTACGAAATGGCGAGTCAAATAGTGTACTTGCAAAGGAATGTGGAGTCTCACACTTTTCAATATCAACGATTTGGAAGAATAGAGATAAAATAAAAGCTCTTTTCGAGAACAATTCTTTGAAAATTAAACAATCGAGGACATCTGAACATTAAGTGATGGAAGAGGCTTTATTAACATGGTTTAAACATCAGAGGATGTGGTCCGATCCTGCAACAAAAAGCCAACGACTTCGCTCGTCTTATAATGAAGAAAAATTTCGAGTGCTCGTCGTCTTGGATTCAACGTTTCCGTGCTCGTCATAATATTGTGGCGAAGCGGCTGGCATTCCTGAAGGTGTGACTGAAGAGTGGCTCTCTCATAAGTGGCCTGCACTGTGCGAAGGATACAAAACAGAGGAAATCTTTAATGCGGATGAAACCGGATTGTTTTTTAATTTTACCCCTGACAAAATTCAGAGGTGCGCACTGCAAGGGTGGGAAGTTGTCTAAAACCAGAATCACAGTATTGGTTGCTGCAAACATGACTGGATCATGTAAAAAAAACTTCTAGTGATAGGAAAAGCTAAAAACCCGCTTGCTTTAAGAACATACACTGCCTGTAACATATAAAAACAACACTAGATCCAGGATGACATCTCTTATTTTTGAAAAATGGCTGCGAAACTGGGATGCAGAATTAAAATCTGGAGGAAACAAAATTCTTCTAGTAGACAATTAATTGTCCTGCTCACCCTGTAGCCCCCAATCTAAAATGCATAAAACTTGTGTTTTTACCGCCCAATGTCACATCTGTATTACAACCCATGTACCAAGGAGTGATAAAAGCTTTAAAAACACAGAACAGAAAACTTCAAGTACTCCAAATGCTTCAGAATATTAAAAACGGCGAAGATACAAACAGTCTTAGTGTTCTAGATGCAATTCTATATGGTCCCCTCAATGTCGTTATATCCGGTTTGGCTGTTTTGCATTGAAATTTCCATGTTCCTTAAATATTTTTCCATATCTGTATGATCTCCTGCTTCGATATTGACGTTGACAAACTAAACTGATTTATTAATACAAGCGAGGCAATTTTAAAACATTAGAAATAATACATATAACGGCAAAGCCGAACAGGTGATTGCAATTACAGATGCCACTAATTAACAACAACCATCAATTTCAAATTTCTGGGATCAGAGAAATGAAAACTGTCTTTTCAAGACCTTGTTGACCTTTTGACTACAATTTATAATTACATCAGGCAATGGTAGAGCAAAATGGTTCGATCCCGGTGGGTTCGGACACTTGTCGGAAAGATGTGCGTTTAGAGTCCAGAACCAATTTTCTCTCAGACACTCGTCCGACTGTATAATCGGAGTCCGATCGGCAGGGTTCATGGCAATTATAAAACTTTGTTTTGTCGCTAGTCTTCATACAATGAGTTTTTACCACGTTTTGCTTAATTGTTTGCAATCGGACAGTGTTCGTCCATAGTCTTCACTTCATTAAAGGTTCCTAAAATGAAAATTTATTTAGTAAAACAAGCAAATTAATAACTCCTTTAGCTCATATATATGAAACGGAGAATGAAAAGGGATACCATATTATTTTCATCGCTTTTGAGTTAAGACAGTCGCTGAAATATTAACTTTGTTCGCTGATCACTTTTTGAACCGATTCCAAACGCATGCCCAGTTATTTACTAGTTAAGAAATTTTATTTACCGCGAAAGACTTATTTAAAATCCAGAACTACTGACGGACATTTGACAAAGACAAATGCATTCCCATTTACGATTTCCTAAACAAAAGGCTAAAATTAAATGTGACGAGGGAAGTAAGAATCAACCAAAAATATTTTAAAAAACGCTTGCCACGTCTTTTTTTTTGGTTCTCTAAAGGGTACTCTGCTAGTGGTCTCTCTACTGGCAAATTATGCCCGAGCTCAGCCGTAGAGGGTAGAAGAAAAAAAAATCTAAAAGTGAGCCGCGCCACCGACTTAAGACGGTACAAGCCGGAAACCCCATAGGTCTTGTAGGCACCAGCAGAGCCACGCGAAAAACAACAAACAATTATGGTGAACTAGATAAATAAAACTATATTTACAATTACTGCAATATATTAATTAAGTAAAAAATGATGTCCTGATTTATTTTTACAATAAATTCTGTATTTTCGTAAAGTGGTTTAAACGAATTTAATACACTTTCTTAAAATAATATTTAAATTAATTATAACAATCTTCCAGACAGTAATAAAAACCTAATGAGGTACAAAAGAGAATTAAAATAAAAAAAAAACAACAAAAAGAAAATGTTCACAATATTTAAAATTTCGAAAATAATTGGTTTTATATAGAATTCCTGATAGCAAAAGATTAACACAAAAAAAAGAAATACAAAATAAATGGACTTGCAACAAGAATAATATTTTAAAACCCTCACAATAACCACATAAATTATATTCAGTAATATATAAATTCAGATTCAACTTGGAGCCGGTACAAATTTAACGAAAAATAATTTGGTTACTTTTAAACTATTGAAAACTTCATTGGGACGTCACTGGGAGCAGGTACAAATTTAATGAAAATAACTTGTTACTTTTAAATTATTGAAAACACTTAGATCAAGCACATAATAACTGATAAGTTGATAAAATTAAATTCAATACCATGTAACCAATTGAAAACTTCACTGAGACGTCACGGTAACATCGATGATCCAAGAACCGAAACACCAAGTAGTATTATCATAATAATTTCTGCTAAAATTACCAGGCAAGTCTTTATAACGCTGAAATTTATCGTCGATGTGGATGGAACGGCACGTGGTACTTCACGATGGCTTCACTTCATCAAATCCCACACGTGGTGATCTTAACTCGACCCCAATAACCAAAAATATTCACCACATAGGCACGACAGAATGGTCAAGTTAAGAATTAAATGGTTTATCTTCCTAATCCAATAAAGATGGCCCCAAATACAGCCAGATATGAAAGAAAAAAACCGTAAAAGTTCCGCTCACGTGTTAATATAAAATCCTTCCAAAGACTCTCAACCGACTTCCACCACTGACACCAAACGACTGATGATCACTCCTCGCTCCCAGACCGGATATCAGAAAATGTCCCGGGACACGCGTCAGCCAACCTTTGTAAGTCTAAGTTCCTAGTTCATAATCGCGTTCGTCCATGTTAGTTGCCAGCCCATTCACACAGAAAAGCAAACCAACAATAATATATCTGACAACACACGACAATCGAGGCCAATAATCAAGGCGAAGTCTAATAAGACCTAATCTCCATCGATTAGCAAAAATGTCACAGCTATTAATAATCGAATTCTATTACTAGTAGATAGGCAACACTACATACAACGAACCAAATGCAGTATGCAAAGCTAATTACGAACGCCAGACTATCATAATAATGAAACGGCAGATGGGAAAAAAAATAGGCACGTGACACGCTTAGAAACAGACGAAAAAAGACTTAGAAAAAAGCCCCAAAAGGTGTATATATATATATATATATATATATATATATATATATATATATAAGAAAATTCTTCTTCTACTGATTAACAGGCTGTGCTGGATTAGTTCTATTCTATTAACATAACCGAACATCTGACTGTATTTTGTAATTTGTATTTTATATAAAAATAGTTAAAATACTATATTTTGTATTTTATATTTCAAATACATGACTTAACAGTATTTAGTATTTCGTAATTTTTAATACATGCGAGATAGTATTTTGTGAAGTGTATTTTAATTGCCTGATACTGATCACTGTGAAGTTCCACCCCCACTATAAAAAATTCGAAATTGTTTTATAGTTGTGAGTTCTGTTTCAATAGTTCGGAGTTCTTGATAGGTATTAGTAGTTCTGAAAAAAAAACCTTACCTTTTTTAAAAAAAAAATCCCGCCATTTTGTAGAAAGAGTTCTAGAGTTCTACAAATAAGAAATTTCAAAAAACTCAAAATCCAAATAATCAGAGCATTTAAAAAAATATAATAAAAACATTTTCATCACAAGTTCCAGGAGTTCTGATGAGAGTTCTGTTCCTCCCTCAAAAAGTTCTACTAAAAAGTCCTACAACATTTTTCGATCAATTCAAAATCCAAAATTCTATGGAACCAAGTTACCAAAAAATTTTTATTTTCAAAATTTTGAAGATTCAGGAGTTCTCTTTCTTCCACAAAGAGTTCTACTAAAAAGTCATGACATTTTTTGATAGAGTTAAAATCCAAAATTCTACGAGATTCTAAAGATCCAAAAGTTTTGATTTTCTTAATTTTAAGGATCACTTTTATTCCCGCTGGAAAATCTCTTCAAGAGTCATATATGTTACTCATCTTGCATAAAAGGTTTGCAAAATTTGCAAGGAATCATAATAATAGGCGTGTCTTTAGGAAAAGGGGAATACGATTGTTATTAGAAATAAAGCTGAGTGCGTTGTTAATACCTAAATTAAACATCTTTTTTAAGGAACCTCGATAACGATCTACTATTGTTAAAGTTATTAATAATTTGGTTGATAAATTATTTTTGTTATACACATGTGCGTTAGTTAACTTTTGTATCTTAAAGACCCGTAGAATTTTGAAATTTGATTTCATCGAAAAATGTTGTAGGACTTTTTGCTAGAACTCTTTGGGGAAGGAACATAACTCTCATCGGAACTCCTGAATCTTCAAAAAAATTTGGTATTTTTAAATACCCATAGAATTTTGGATTTTGATTTCATCGAGAATAATGTTATAGGACTTTTTGGTAGAACTCTTTGGAGAAGGAACAGAACTCTCATCAGAACTACTGAATCTTCAAAATTTTGAAAATAAGGAACCTATCCGGGACTTTAGAACTATTGAAACAGAACTCAGAACTCTAAAAAAAATTATAATTATATATATATATATATATATATATATAATATTTAATTTTTAGAAATGATAGAGGGGAAATAACTTTACTTTTAGTCAATTATTGAACAATTCATTAATTTAGTTAATTTCTTATACCAAAATTTTTTAGTTTGGATTCATATTAAACCTAAGACTGATTAGTGTAATTATAACCTTTTAGCTTCTTATTGTTTTTTTTAATGTATTTATAAATAATCTTAATATTTTTATACTGATAAGCAGTATGTCTGGCTAAGTGGTGTTTTATAAGCCTTCCACAAGTGGGGCAGAAAAAAATAATTTGTAGCTCTCAGAAAAATTTATTTTTTGTAGGTGCATTTCTTAATGTTTTGGTAGTTTAGAAACAGTTATTCATTAAAAATAATAATTATTAATAAGGGAACATCTTAGAGAGTATACAGAACAAAACCAATGATAAATACTTACATAGAAAGTGACTCTCTGAGTTTTATTATCAATCAGCCTCTCAACATCCACTGCTGGACATAAGCCTTCTTAATTATTTTCCATTCTTCTCTATTTGGCGCAGTTCCAATCCAGGTTGTGGTTATTTGCTTTATATCATCCGTCCATCAAGTTGGTGGTCTTTTGTCAGCTTAAGGTCTCCATTCTAGTAATTTTTTCAACCATCTTCTGTCCTTTGTTCTAGCCACATGTCCAGCCCATCGCCATGTCAGGCTTTTGTCAGTGTGAGAGTTTCTGCTCCATACATGATCACCGGTAATAAAAGTTTTACGTTTTAGACTGATAGGCATATCACTTTTAAGGACGTTTCATAGCTTTCCCAGAGATATTCTCCTTTGAAGCTCGTTTGTCTGAGTTTACAAGGATAAAAATAAATTAGTTCGACATAAAATATAATATAACTTTATAAGCAATCAGAACGTGTCAAAAAAAAGGCACAACTGGATGTGGATAAAGGAGTACTGGTCCCTACACTTATGTATGTATTTTATGTATTACATTTTTAAAAGGGTGTAATTTTTTAGAGGTAATTTTGAGGGTAATTTATTTGTTATTGAAATTTTATACGAAGTAATATTAAGTACTTAAATAGGCAGAGAAAAAAATTAGGTTCAAAATCAGTTACTTTTTTGAGAAACTACACTTATTTTGTTTATATTTGTTTAATATTGTTTAGCTACAATTGTTACTTAAACAAAAAACATATATATTAGGAATAAATAGGGCTTTAATTTGTATATCGAAATGTACTTAAAACAATGCATGCGGATCTTTTGAGATTTTTTTTTGTTAACTATTTAAATAATTCATTTTTAAATAAACTGTCTCGATGAAGGTTCATTCATAGGCAGGTTTTAAATTCTTGTGTATTGTGAATTAAGTGAAAATCTAAAATGTTAACTCACCCCTGTTAGGTTTTACCTTACATAACTGTATCGTTTTCTTAGCATTTTGGAGCTACTAAATAATTGAAATACAAAATACTGTTACACAGTTCATTACCCAAAATATATATATATATAACTCCATCTTGAAATTAATATTAAACACAAATTCAAGTCCATTTTTTTTTAATTTTTCAATTTAAAACTTGAAACATGTTATACCAAACGTAGACATTTTGATTGTGATAAACTCAACTCATGGAAAGACACATTTGGAACAGGACGGCGTGACTGGTGACGGAAATAAAATTGATATTTGACAATTGATCCGCATCCACATTGTTGCCAAGCCATTAATGGTTAGAGCTTCGGTTTTTACCTCTAGCGTTTATATATTACATATAATCCCCCAGTAGTGCTGTACGTCATATGAACGTTAAGCCATAGCAGGTCACCGAAAAATGTAGTAATAAAAAATGTTGCTACATCCATTATAATTAAGCTGTAAACTAAAACCAATGTCAACTATCAATCAACGGTTTTTTACGTCATCTTTTAATAGTCTGTGTTACCGCACAAAATATCTCAAGATATCTCTACCCTCCATAGTTTATTGTTTCAGTGTTCATCTGTCACTGTCAACATGGCTGGTGATTTGAAAGTCAAGCTTAAAACCACCGACTTCTGTACCAACTAGACCGCTAAAGCTCATATTCCCACCACCGGAAAATATCCAATTGATCACTCTGAAAACCGTACTGGGCAATGCGCAGAAGGATCCAAAATATCATTGATGACATTGACATCGGACAAGAAGTCATTTTGTTCATAGTCGTCGGCGAACGAACATAAATAATATTACGTGTTGGTTTTTGCTGTTTATTAGTATTTATATCTATCTGTGGCCTGTGTTTAATGATTATTTGTGTTTATTCCGAAAAAAGAAAACAAAAAAATGAAGTGCTTTGTTCTTTGGTGCAAGAATTCGTTTGTAAACAATCCCAGAGGTGTTTTTTTTCATAGGTGAGTGTTTGTATTAAAATAATGTGGCAATAATAAACATAAAGAAGTAATAATATTTTATTGACAATAATTTTATTTGTGGGGTAAACACTGTCTCCTCTTTCCTTGCGGTACGCCAATGTGATTTGCTTGTATGACAGGCGATGAATGCGCATGCTCAATGGGATCCAAGCCAACCTCGTAATTGGATGAATTTTCTACTTATGGCATTAGCAGTCTAGTTTGTATATAGAGGTCGATGCTTAAAAGGCGTTTTTAAAATGGCAATTACAAAAAGTATGAATAACGGTTATTTAAACAATGATGAATGTAAGAATACAGTTAAATGTGTTAAACAGGCCAAAAATACAGCCTCCAAAACTTCTCAACAATATTATCCTATAAAACGTTATGATGTATGTTACATAGGCGGCATTGAAAAATTAATTACCTCGATAAAACCAAATGAATATCGTGTGGCAAATGGGAAATTTTTTTAATATTATTCATGATTTATTTAGCTATTGGACATGGTGATCGCAATAGAATACAGTACAGGAAATAAAAAGAAATACATGTGCATTGGTTTAATTCTCGTTTTAGCCGGCTATTTCGTGAGTTTACTAATTTCTCATAGTAACCATAACATATACACTAATTTTGTTTGTTTAAAAGCTGACATTTAAGGAGCCCTTCCTATGTTTACAGTCTGGTAGTTCTGTCCTGTATGACATCAGGGATAGCTAATATTTCTGCTGTAATGAATAATTTATTTATTTTAGGTGCAAATCTTGGTGTGAAGCTTTAAATATGCAGTGCACACATGTGGATCTTAAGAGACATCTGCGGTCACTGAAATGATAGTGATTACATTAATATTATCACTAGGAAGTTAAAACTAGGGGCAGTACCCATGAGATGAGATGATATGAAAGCACTATGTTTCCACGAAACCTTCAGTGTGCCAAAAGTGACATATTGTAAGGTCAGTTTGTAAAAGCTATAACTTAATGAAATGAAAACTAAACTTTCGTCTCTAGGAAATACTTAATTTTATACAAATCTTGTTTGGTATTTATTATGATTGACTGTATTAATTAAAGTGTTGGTGAAAATGATAAAAATTAACTATTTATTCTACATAAAATTGTTGGCCTATGGCACACTTATTATAGGTTTTAGGTTTTATGTGAGTGGGGCGTGGTCGCCCCTCCACCGCGACCCTTAGTAGGTCTATTGTGGCTCACACTTATTATAACTGAGAACAACTTTTTTGACAATTGTGAATTTAAACTTTATGCTGTTGACCACGCTTTCTGATGTAGAATTATATGAATAAATGAATGAATAAATCTTTATTGAATAGGAAATAATCCAAATATTCATACAATAATTTATCACAAAAAAAAGATGTGTACACTATATTCGCATATTAAAAGTGAAACTTCCAACATTTAAATTAAATTGAATTATACTGAAAATATAAGGAATATTACAAGGATTGGAACGAAGTATTTATAGAATGACATGCACTACTGTTTGCATATGAATATTATTTTTAATTTATTTCTGTAATTTGTACATTACTGGGTGCTTCAATATCACCTGTACATCTTGTGTAGTTGGTGCAATAGCTGTAGTTGATACAATTGGTTTATCTTCTTCTTCAAGTGCCTATCGGTTCTGGATGTTGGCTATCAGCATGGCTATTCTTACTTTGTTGATTGCGATTGGGAAATTTTTTTGCTGAGTCATATGACTGTGTGTTATTCTGATGTATAAGCTACATTATTGTAAAGTTTCATTAAAATCCATTCAGTAGTTTTTGCGTGATAGAGTAACATCCATACATACATACAAACTTTTGCGTATATAATAGTAGTAGGATTCTATTCTTAATGAAAGTTACTTTTAATTCAGTTTTTAAGCTGTGTATTTTTCATTTGGTATTTTTCCTTGAATATTAATTCAGCAGCTTTTTGCATATTGTTGATGTTTTGCTATGGAAAGGACATTTAATGATAACATTCCCATTTTTGGTTGTTGTTATGTTATTGACTTTAAATCTGTTGGTTTAATTTTTTCCTGTATATCTCTCTTCATTTTATTTATATCTATTTTTTGACAATTTAATGGTTTTATCATAAGGTCTGGAACATTTGTTTTAATTGCAGTATTAACTGTTTTTCTTTCACATCCAACACATTGAAAATATATTTGCGATCTTGGCAAGTATCGAATTCCATTTTAGCGGATCGTCCTGTATGGTTGATAAGATTTAATTTATTTCGATTTAAAACTAGTTAACACTATCACTTAAAAACTTTTCAAAAAGTGTTTTTTTATTTGTTAATAGCTGATACTGATAACAGAATACCAATAAAAGAGCCACAGACTACATTTATACTACTTATTAATTTTAATGGGATATTTGTTAACAAAATGATTATAATTTCATTTCTTTAAAAAAGTGATGGAAATACAATATGTGTACATCACGTTATTTAGTTTTATATACTGTTGCAAGTGATTTCCCAGAAATATATTATGGAAGGTAATGTACATGTTTGATTTTTTTTCCTTGATACCATCATAAAAGTCTGATGGGCGAACTTTTTATTATTTTAAAATTTAATTAATATATCTAATGAAACAATTTTTTTTCCATTATCAACTTGCTCAAAAAAAAAATAAAAAATTAATATAATTTCGATGTACGCAGTGAATTACATATAGTTTTTAATTAAATGTTTATTCCTTTAATCATATTTTACTAACTGAACAATTTTCAATTTTCTTTGTAAAATCTGCATTGGAGGACCAATTTTAAATAATAAAAAATTTGCTAGGAAACACTTCCATAAATTTATGTGAAATAATTAAAAGATTGCGAACGTTTGTGAGATTAGTATGGCGTCAAGGTGACAAATGAAAAATAATAAATATCCTTTTGCTGTTGCATTCAAGGTATTAATATTTTTTAATTATCACTACGTGGATTTGACTAATCTTTAATGCTTAAATTGCTCAAAATAATATTTAAAGTTTACTTTACACCCATAAAAACAAATTGAGGTTGGTTTGTTGATCACACCTCGAGAAGTTCATACGATAAATGTTAGATATCGCCCACTCCGTGATTTTTACCTATTCGGTTAAGGTTTAACAATATTTTACTAAAGCGACATTTTTTACCAAAGTGGTCGCTCAAAGAAGTTTTGCCAAGTATTTTTTTGATTGGAATTGTTCAGTACGTATGAGAAAACAGTTAATTTTATTTTAAATAATTTTATCATCCGTTTTTACTAAATATGTTGTAGTAAATTCAAGATGTGTTTGGTTATTTCCCAGTTGGCAACCACAAATTTAGTGAGTTGTTTTTTTCCAATTTCAAGGTATTAACCTCTTTTTATGATGGCATCTTTTTTAAAAATATCTTGATAAATAAAACAAATTTTAATAAGAGTTATTACATACTTTTCTGGGTATAGGTATAATTTTTGAATTGTTTTTCTAATAATGCAATCTTAGATCTGATACATAACCAATCCCATGTTTATTTTTTTAGGTATAAAGAAATCTGCATTATTGCAATGAAGCCAGAAACGAACTATTTCGGATGGTGAGCAATCCCAAATTTCTGCAGGAATGGTTTTGGTGTGGCTTATTTACAAGTTATGTTCTAACAAAATAGTAAAATAAATTGCAGTTAATTTTGTGCATTCACCATTTTATGAAGTCCCATTGCTGAAGTAGAAGACTGACAATGAAATAGTCATAGAAACCAAATATAATGTAAGTTCATCTTTTTCTCATTAATCCAGTGAAGTTTTATGAATACTATAATAGTATATTACTCAACGAGCTTATAATGAAGGTTATTATTCACGAGGTGAAGTTTACTGTTTACCACGAGTGCGAGTGGCATAAATCACCAAGGGGAATAATAACTCAATATACGCGAGTAGAATACTATACTTTACTACTAAAATTTTTTGTTGTAGTTTATTTGTTGGAAAATTTTGTTACATTATTAGAAACACCATTATTTTATTCTAACAAATATTTCATACAATATATTATTGTTTATTTATACACAGTACATAGTTATCGAAAATTCCTATTAACGGGTAGTCCCAATTTAAAATATTACAAAATGTGAAAATAAACTTATGTCTAATGTTAAAACCTAACTCTAAATATATCGAAATACAAAAAAAAAATGAACAATGAAATTGATGGAGATACTAACACAAAAAGTAATATCAAAAACTAGCTAGCCTCAGCATTCTAGTAATAGGAGATTCACGAACGTAATCGGTTAGGGGACAGACCAGTAGTAGTAGTACTTTATTTAAAATAGGTAAGCCTAATATACAAACATCTCGATTACACATAAAAAATGTTTACATCACATATATAAAAATATCACAAGCAATTGATAGTTATTCAAGATAAGTAACAGATTTAGAAACCTATAACAATAATACTCAAATAATAATACTAAAATAATGAACTAACACTTGCGACGCCATCACCAAACGTGCGTATATATCTAACAGTCATACAAGTTTTAATATACTTTGATAATGATGACTTAAAAGAAGATAAAGATACTGATTGTTTTATATTCATAGGCAGTTTATTGAATTCATTTAACCCTTTGAAAAATAGCGATCTCATGCTCATACTAGAATTTGTTCTGTAAATATGAAATAGGAAGGTAGTAGGCCTTTGTTCAATTTATAAATGAAAGTCATACTCGTGTAAAATAAACGAGAACTAACTGAAAACCATTGCAGTGTATCCAACATCACTTTAATTGGAGTATATCTAATACACTTCAGTATTAATCTCATTCCTCTATTTTGTAGCTTTTGGAGTTGAGAAATTCGGTTTTGGTTAAACAAGTAAATTATTGTTGCACAATAGTCAAAGTCAGGTTTTATAATGGAATTATAAATGGTAACTCTGGCAAACATGGACAGCTCTTTTGAAATTCTTGAAAAAAAGTACAGTTTTTTAGATATTTTTCTAATGATATATTCTCCATGACTATTAAATGTTAGATTATTATCGATCATAAATCCCAGATATTTGAATTCATCTACAATTTCTAAAGACGTATTTTCAATCACTATATCAATCAAATTAAGTATATTATCATATTTATATTTAGTTGTAACAATCATTGATTTGGTTTTAGCTACATTTAGTTTAAGTTTATTTGTCTGCAAATATATTTCAACATTGGTCAATGTGTTGTTAATTTCTATAATAGCTTGGTCTAAATTGTGATTTGCACAATACACCAATGTATCATTGGCAAATGAGCTAATAGAGCAGTTCCCTGCAATTTGATGGATATCATTTATATAAAGAATGAACAGAAGGGGGCCTAAAACGCTGCCTTGAGGTACTCCAATGCTATTACTTAATTTATTGGAATAACTTGAACCAATTTTTGTTCTTCTGTTGTTCAGATAGTTTTCCATCCAATAATAAACAGAACCAGCAACTCCATAATACCTCAGCTTACGTAATAAAATATCTCTATCAATTGTTTCAAATGCACGTTTCAAATCTATAAAAACTGCAATGACATATTTATTTTCATCTATTTGTTTTTTCCAATTTGATAAAGTATATTGGAGAGCTGTTTCACATGAATAACTCTTCCTGAATCCTGATTGGTGATCACTAAGGATATTATTACTATTCAAATAGTTTATCAGCTGTGCATGAGCTGCCAATTCAATTACTTTCTCAAGAGTTGGTAATGTATTTATTGGTCTAAAATTATTTTCATCTATTGTATTTGAAATTTTCGGTATTGGTATAATGGTGCTAATTTTGAAACTATCTGGAAATATTCCATATTCAAGAGAAGAATTTATAAAATGTAATATAACATGTCCAAGGCTTTCGAATGTTTCTTTCAAGAATCTTGCATTAAGAATTTCAGATTGATTCTTATTGTTGTCCAAAGAGAATATAATTTCACGCAGTTCACTATAGGTTAGTTTTTGAAAACAATTTAATGTGCTATTTATTTGTATGAGATTTTCCTGTGTCCATTGTTCCTCTGCAATTATATTATCAGCAATATCTTGGATACTATCTACAAAAAAAATATTGAAGTTGTTAGCTATATCTACTTCATTTCTATATATTCTTGTTTCACCATTTTCAAAAAATTATAGGGGGAAATTATAGGGGGCTTTAGGTTTGACAATCGATTTCAGAATTTTCCACATTTGCTTTGAATTACCTTTGTTCAAGTCAATTTTCTGTTCATAGTATTCAGATTTTTTAGCTTTGAGCATATTAACATACTGATTTCGATTTGCCTTATATACTTGCCATTTTTCTTCTTTTTGAGCATCATTACATTTTTTGAAATTTTTATATGCCATATCTCTGTCTTTAGCTTTCTTTTTCAAATCATTATCATAGTATGGTACATCATTTGATTTTAATGTTCTAGTATAGCTTGGAGCAACTCGATTTACAATGTCATATACTTTTTTAAACATATCTTCCAAAATAATATTAACGTTTACACAATCTAATAACCAATTGCAAGACAAGAGATCCATATTGATGGATAACATATTTTCTTTGCACATATTTCTAACTTCTTGAATTCTCTCGGGAACATTCGGCTTTGTATTAAATATACTAACAGAAATGGTAGAATGATCAGAAATTTTAGGACTATCATTAACCTTGACAGTAATATTATCACAATTTGTTATAACATAATCAATTAGAGTTTTACTGACATTTGTGATTCGAGTATAATCTTCAACCGTTTGATCCACACCATACATGTTAAACAAGTGCTGAATTTTTTTCGTGTAGAAATTATTAATATTTTTAAAGTCTATATTTATATCACCTACCAAGACAGTTTTTCTATGATTAAAATAAGTTTCTAATATATCTTCCATTTTTTCAATGAACAATGAATGACTTGCATTTGGTGAGTGGTAAACACCTCCAATGGTCCATTTTTGGGTATCAATTAAAATTTCTATAAACTGGAACCAATAGTTAACATCTGCTGATGTTATACTTTTCATCACTTTGTATTCAATGCCCTGTTTAATATAAATTAAGACTCCTCCAGTATATCTACTGCTGCTGTCACATCTTACAAAATTATACTGCATTATAGTGAGTTCAGAATCTAAAATATCCTGAGTGGTTCTAGATTCACTTAAAACTATGATTGTTGGGCGGTAGCAGATTATTTGGGTTAAAATTTCGTGTTTGTTTGCAAGAAAACTCTGAATGTTAACATAAATGATGTCTTGATTGAAATTTATAAAAGAAGATTTCTGAATATTAGGCATTACTGGTTTTTTTCTTTTTGGACAATGGTTGGTACTCCATTTATATATCTTATCGTTTTATCCAGGTCACCTTCTTCTATAAGTTTACTTAGTCTACTTTTCACCTTCTGGTAGTATTCACGTTGAGTTTTGGGCTGATCTCCAAAAATGATTACTCTGTTTGCACTTATTTTATTTTTATTTCTCAGTACTTGCTTAGCTTATTCTGAGTTGGAAAATATTATTTTCAGAGGACGATTTTTACCAGTAGTGAATTTTCCAATTCGATATACTTGCATATTTCCATCAATGATGTCAAATTCCTTCAAAATATTGTTAACTGTGAGCATTTCATCTGCAATTCTTTCATTTCTATCTTTCTTTGTCGACTCCTGTATATTCAGCACAATAACATTTCTCCTTTCTTCAAGTTCAGAGATGATATTCTCAAAATTTGTAATTCCATCCTCCATCTTTCCACCAGTTGAATTTTGTTTTTTAACTTTTTCCTCTAACTTGCTCACTTGACTTTCTAAGAGTTCCACTTTCTTCATCAGATTGGGGAGCAAT
This sequence comes from Agelastica alni, assembly GCA_950111635.1. Lineage (NCBI taxonomy): Eukaryota > Metazoa > Arthropoda > Insecta > Coleoptera > Chrysomelidae > Agelastica > Agelastica alni. Next base: position 1,933,043 of record OX467716.1, on the reverse strand, counting down.
TTGAAACCTTGTTCACATTTATCACAAAGATATATTAAACGTCTTCTCTTCAGCGGTATGCATCTTAATTCAGAACTCGAGAGGCCAGAACATTTTTCACAAAAATTATGTTTGCAGCTATCACAACATATTCCACTTTCCGTAGAATCGCCACAAGACTCGCAAATATTCATTTTTCGATATTCAGATCCCTTCAGAATAATATTTTTGCCCCTGCACTGGCAAGGAATAAAAGAAATAGGTTTAGTTGTTTTTATCTTATGAGCAAAAAACGGTCTCTGATAAACTGGCACTGATTGTCTTTGATGGATTATTTCAAACTATCAAATTTATTCATATACGAAATGAATTTTTTTCTTTCAAAATTTGTTCAAACTCTTCACAGAACTATACACTCTTACTTCAACAATTTTTGAAGATTTACGTTAGGTATTTCCACTAGAAATGGACAACTTTTGTAGAGCACCACAAAACAAAAACAAAAATTACAAACTCCAGGGGACAGATGTTTTTCATGTTAAAGGTAATATTGTGACTAAATTAACTACATTTAAGTAATGAATTCAAGCAATCATAAAGTAGACGATGAGTTTTAATCATAATAAAGTTATTTCAGAAAAACTTTCGAAAAAAAATGTGTTTTTTTATCATGAACGTCGAAAGTACCTCTTAACTTGAAAATACTCATATACAAGTTTTCCTTAGGTAGACATTTGTATTTCTGCTGTGTCACTATCAGTGTTCCTAACATTCAACAATAACGAATTTTCTCGAAACTGTTTGGTAATATTAGTAGAAGTTTTTCCAGTTAGTTTTTATCCAAAATCAGGATGTTAGTGTTGTCTGCATTTGTAAGAAATATCAATGGTTTGTTTAGGATACCATGATTAAATGGGTAACTCCAAACCAAGAGAGAAATTGTACTAGTTATTGTGTTTTGATAGTAAATTTGTATTTTTAACCACTGACTTACGGTCATTCCTGTATTTAATAATTTGAATGTTTTACTAAGTCAATGTACATTTTAGAAAGCTTACTAACAAATGGATGGCTAACTGCAGACTTCTCAATTACCAGCATCTAAGCATAATGTAAAAACACTGCGACAATATAAGTGTCCATATAATATTTAAAAGGAACATACATTCTTTTTCTTCATCAACAACAATCTGAAAGTCTCTGGAATCCGAGGTGTCAGCGTCCAAGCCAATGGATCTGTTAAATGCCTTCATCATAGAGATGTGCCAGCTCGGAAAACACACGAATCAATTTAACTCGAGTTACGTAACTCGAGTTAACTGGATGAAACTGAGTGAATGATTTGTTTTGTTTTTACCAATTTAATAATTCAGCTTAGCAACAATGTTAAAAAATTTAGAATAGATTCGTAGTAAATATTTATTGGGACAATTATAATTAATTAACGTAGGTAGAGTTTAAATAAAAAAAGGATTTATTGTATGTACCATATATTTATGCATAGTTGTCTTTATCCAAATTAGTTGTATAAGCAGTAGCAGCAGAAGCAATTGGTCAACTTGGACTAGGAGGTAAGTCTTGATTGTTGCTCATGTTTGATATCTTATTTATTACTCTCATTTGTGCATTATTGTCATTAATTCCTAACATAAAAACTCATTTTTACACACTTTATATTAGCTTCATTCGAATCTATCTATCTATGTAACGGAATCTTTCTACACGATTTTCACACACTTAAATACATCGGATCGACTTAAAACTTTGAATACTTCTAAAGGACCGATGACAATGCAATAATTTCATAAATTTTTTCAAATATCCTGACCAGGATCATCAGGATATTAGAAAAAGAACCCGAACTAACAAATGAAAAATAAATAATAGTTTAAAAAAACTGAGACAACACGCTTTATAAGGAAAGCTTGATAATCCTTAACTATCATATTAATTAACGGACTGTTACCAGAATTTTGTGCAATCTTCTTTGGCACGGTCAGGCGGATTTGAGTTTGCCTCAATATTTTTTTGGGAGTCTCAACCTGTAATGTAGATGGGTGCGACTGCGACTGCGACGGATCAACCGAAATATTAAATTCATTTGCTGACGATGAAGTATTCGTTTCTACGACGGCAACACTTGGGTGCTTCATTTTAATGTCGTTTAATAATGTCATATTCCCAATCAATTTAAACACTGTTTAAACTTAACAACGTCCACTCACTGGCAATTCAAATACATCCCAACCAAAAGATTTCCTTTTAGATGCCGGCATTTTTTTCTAAAACAGTACTTAACACGAAAAACTAACAACAACAACCGGAACTCCAAAGTTAACCTCAAATTGCCAAACTTCGCGTCATGTCGGTGTCAATCGGTTGATGCGCTATGGCGGAGGTACGGACGACAGCGGTTTAAGGTAAACACTGCGGCATTTTATGCGGTTGTAATAGGAGCGATTTTGCAACAAAAATGTATAGTCTGATGTGCAGTCACAGTTGATTCAAGCCAAGCCCAAATCGAGTTGACACATCACTACTTCCTCAGTAGAAATCAGTGTTGGAAAATCAACTTCCAGATGTGTCATTTCGATTTTGACTGTATGCGGCTTCTTCAGGAGACATCAAACTATTTTTATTTACACTTTAGGTAACATATCGACCGAAGACGTTTCCATTATCGAAACTTTAGAAATATATAGTAAAAACGCACTGCGGTAATACAACTTCTGTATCCGTTTCATATCCAAAACAAACTATACTGCACCAGTTCAGACTTCAGGATGGTTTCTTCAACAACAATCTGAATATACAACCGCTGAATTTCCCTTATTTTCTGAGGTTACCTAAAAAGTGACTGTACAAGCCAATTAGAAGCAGATGAAATGAAGTCTTTTATAATTCAGATAATCAACTTTCATATTTTAATTGCTATTTCACTTGAATGCTGCTTTTTCTAGTCCTTAACTAATGGAGGTAGATCATTTCGATTTATATCAAATGGAAGTTTGACCGAAGATTTTTCCAATATCAAAACTTCAGAAAGATATAGTAAAAACACACTGCGGCAATACAACTTCTGTATCCGTTTCATATCCAAAACAAACTATACTGCACCAGTTTAGTTTTCACGATGGTTTCTTCATCAACAACAATCTGCATATACAATCGCTAAATTTCCCTTATTTTTTGAGGTTACCTAAAAAGTGAGTGTGCAAGCCAATCAGAAGCAGATGGATCCGTTAAAATGAAGTTTTTTCTTATTCAGGTAATAATCAACTTTCACACATTGATTGTCATTTCACTTGAATGCTGATTTTTCTAGTCCTTATTTATCATGAATGTTAAATAACCTGCTGCTCCAGTGAAGCGATGTTTGTCTTTACGAGTGACGGTGTCTATGCACGTCGGAGAGATATAGCTAGGGTATGTGGGTTTCTAGCGCTTTGTGTGTCAAGAAAGAGTTTTGAATTAATTGAATCGCAGAGGAGAGTCACTTACATCATTTATGTTGCGAGTTTTTTGCTACTCGAGTTAACGTACTTGGATTGGTGTTGTTGGTTGGTTTATTTTTAAAATATTTTTGACCGAAGCCACAATTATTGCTTTACGCATTAGCTTTACATTTTAAAGTTAATTTATAATTGAAGGTACAGTAGAATATCCTTATGAATCATGGATGTTGCAAAAAAATCAGAATACTTTTCAGTCCATAAAATTCCCTTAATTATGTAGTTGCGAACATACAGACCAGAGGTTACCAATCTTTTTCGGTTTGCGGCTCCCTAAATAATCGGATTTTTTCTGTGGCTCTCCTAATACATCAGATATTTTTGACTTTCTTGAAAAATTGAAAAAATTACCTTTTTAAAAGCGGTTATTCATTTAACAGCGAAAAATTAAAAACAGATACTTACTATCTTCCTTGGGATAATATAAAATATCTAATTTCAACTGTTTCAGTAGTATCCATACTGATACTGGACAGTTAAAAAATAAACTAAACACGAATTTTAAATTCACAAACAATTGAGAAAGAGAAGAAGGGGCTATGCCACAAACACATAGTTTTGAGAAAAATTAAGTTTTATTAGGTTGAGTACAAAATACATAAATTTTGATTATTTTTATTGGATTATGGCATCTTTGCTTTCTATTCTCAACAGGGTATTTGGGAAAATTAAAAATAATCATTTAAATTTTTTCATTAAGATTAGAAGTTGTTTCCAACAAAAGTAAGTTTTCAAAGACGATACTAACAGTGTAACAGAACTGTTCATTATTTCTAATTGCATGAAAAAACATTATTTTTATGCAATGCAAAAGTCATTATGTTTTACAAACTAGTAGAGTTCTTAAACATCTTCTTGTTCCTCCACATGTCCTCCTGCCTTTGCTGGTTTCAAGTTCTTGTACAGATCATGGTACACAGGTGGTATGTAGGGTAGGAGCGATAGCAGGTCTCGGTGCTTCAGGGCATTGATTTCTCTACCTTGTGGATACAGTTTTGGCACGTTTTCCAAAAGCTCGTATCAACATTCTTGTAGTCAGAGATTCTTCCATTTGATTTTTTCTGGGACGTCTTGGTTGTTATGAATATTCTGACTTTAGTCCAATGTTCAAGTTCTGAGTAGGCATACTTAAGAAAAATGTATCCTGGGCTGCTTTTAGTAACTTTTACAGCTGTGGCATCTCTGATGCCAACTTTTTTGTTGTCAACACTTTTTGGTTTCTTTGCTACTGTATTTAACAGTGTTTTTAGATCTACAAAGTCTGAACCGTCCATGTCAACGATTGTGAAAGGATCTTTCACTCTACATTCTTTGACGACTTTTTTCCAATCATCAAGACAAAAAAAGTAGTCTTGTTTCCGTGCCTTTTTTTCTATCACACCAAAGTCGCTGTCGCTAGGCATGAAAGTGTGTCCAGGAACAAGAAAAGAATGAAGGATCTCATCAAATTTTCCTGTGTGGACCAAAATGTAGTACAAAGTAAAAACCACTATGTTTTTATTTTGCCCACTGCAAGAATCTGAGAAGAACCACAACTTTCTTTTGTTTTCAGTCATTTGAGTTTTCAATAGGGCTTTGTACAGACAAGACCCAATTTCACAGGCACCGCGAGAAGCTGTATCTTCTGTCCACATACACATGAATCCTTTGTTGTTGTTGCAAACATGTAAACCTAAGTTATAAACCCATAATTGCCTTAGATAAAATACTTTTTCAGTAGGAATTTTAGGAAGCGGCATTGCTTGTTGCAAGTCATAAGTTATGACGCAATACTCATAAGTAGGACTTTGAGAGTTCTTTTTAGCTTCTGAGAGCAACTTATACCCTTGTTCTGCTTTAAGCTGATGAAGGCGAAAGGAATAAGGTCTTCGTCCACAAATTTCCATTCATCACATACTGCACAAGAGTCCGTTGTGGGAAATTTAAATCCAATGTTAAACTTTGTATTGAAAATAGACAGGTATTTTTCATATTTAACAGGCGGCCCTATATCATCACCAGATTGGTTTTCGTATTCTTTTAGATAAAGTTTGTACATTTCACTGACAGACGACACACTCCTTATAAAGCTTTTGTTTGGATTTTTTTTCTACTGTAATGGCTTGTATAACGAGGGAACATTTTGATGTAGTTGATAAGGAAATCAGTTTGAGAGTCTGAAAGCTTTTTTATATTGCCGTGTTTTCCACGTTTGTCCGTATGAGGTAAAATAGGCCCACTCGATTGACGTGACAAGTTCTGATCTTCATTTTCTTCGTCACTTAAACCTAAGGGACTAGGCTCAGTTTCTGTAGGCTTATCTCCAGCCCTTACAACTGTTTTTTTTTAGAGATAGAAAAAGTGCCCATAAAGGATTTTAAGCACACCCTTACGTCTTTTCCATCTCCATTTTTCAGAAAATAAGTAAATGTTCTCCTTGACTTATTTACATCAGTGCATTTGTTTATGTATGCACGTTTACAGTCACTTTGCTTGATAAGTCCCCACAAAAAGGAATTTTGCAAGTTATAGTCACCTAATCTATAATAACAAAACAAAAAAGTTGTCCTTGTCAAAATCAGTCAATGTATGAAACTCGCACCAACCTTGTTTGGCTTGTTTATCTGTTTTATCACTTACATAACTTTCACCACTGTTCCTCAGTCGTTTAGCAACATTCCTCTTCCAATCACCACTGTTTTGTAACTTTTTTTTAGGTTTAACTACACTAACATCTTCATTAACGTCAACATTCGCCATTTTAAAGTTAGATACAAGTATTACACACGTTTATAACCTGTAGAGAGTGAGCCAACTGCAGATCAAAACAAAACAGCTGAGGCACCCCCCACCACTGACCGAGTGGCATAGCCCCTTATCTCTCTCACAGAACAGCTGGCGCTTGAACTTCTCTATCTTCAACCGTCTGTAAAAAGAGAAGGGGCTATGCCACTTGTCCAAATAGTTCAGCATTACACCGGTAGATAGGAGCACTAACAGGATCTGTAACTAAATTAAAATTTGAGGTTTTGTGGCATAGCCCCTTCTCTTTCTCAGACACTCAATTTATTAAACGTCCATTGATGATTACCATTAATAAAATTATTAATGGGATTGATGGGCTTCATGTTCACTGCAATCTCGGAATAAAATTGGATATGGCGACCCTCATTTCTTGTTAAACGTTAATTTTCGAGCGATATTTACTTTTTATTATCGCGACCCAGCTTCGCACAAATAGGATGTTGCAAATGGAATTAATATTCGTAGAGCTTTACCACTAAGCAGTGGATATTCCTCTTTAACTGACTTATTATCAACAGTAAACGTTTATTTATATAGTTTACGCATATAACTTAATACACAACACTCTCGGAAAATTGGTTGACGTCTATCTGACGGCCAACTCTAACTGCGCGCTCATTTTTCAAATCAAATGGCGCGTGCTTCCGCGACTTCCTGTTACTGTTACACATTTCACGAAATCACTCCCACAAATTGCGAGTAAGCGAGAGGAAAGATGTTACACATGCAAGAAAGCGAGAGCAAAGATGTTAAACATCAAAAGGTTCGCAGGATAACGTTAATGATTCGAGTTCGAGATTACATAACGCGATGTTTGTCTCTACGAGTGACGGAGTCTACGCACGTCGGAGAGATATAGCCAGTGCTAGGATATGTGGGTTTCTAGCGCTTTGTGTAGCTAGCAAGAGTTTTGAATTAATTGAATCGCAGAGGAGAGTCACTAACATCATTTATGTTGCGAGTTTTTTGCTACTCGAGTTAACGTACTTGGATTGGTGTTGTTGGTTGGTTTATTTTTAAAATATTTTTGACCGAAGCCACAATTATTGCTTTACGCATTAACTTTACATTTTAAAGTTAATTTATAATTGAAGGTACAGTAGAATATAATTAAAAATTATAAGTGTTACAGAAAAATCAGAATACTTTTCAGTTTATAACATTCCCTTAACACTTAAAGGCACGAATTTTTATTTTCTCGTAAAATATTGAAAAAACCCAAGAAAAGGAAGTGAAAAATATTAAAAAAAATCAATCTTTATTTTTCAGTTTGTTTTTTATAAAAAACTGTTTGTTGCCGAATGGCTACATGATGCATTCGAAGTAAAATAAATCAGTCATGGAAATTTTTAAAACAGTTATTTGTTTTGTTCAGACACAATTCAATTCCACATTTTTCGCACTTGGTACGTGTGAAACCTTCACAGTTGGGATATTTGTATCTAGTTTTAGAATCTTGAGGGATCGGGCAATGGCCAGTTTGATCTGCACGTACTTCTCTATGTGGCACATGTTTGGTTGGTCCTCTTTTTTTTTCTGCAATCTCAGACTCCCTGGGACAATCGACCTCAATATTTCTCTTTTCCTTGCGATCGAATCGTTTTACATTGCAAGAAGCAATCAAGCTTTTTGAGGAAAATTATGATCTTTCAACCATTTTATAACTTCTGGTTCGAAGCTTTCATCAAACCACCACTTTTTGAAAAGGTCTTTTGTCATTCACGCACTTTTTTGTCCGTAATAGTGTACAGGTAAATCATTCATTACGATTTAAGCGGTCCAAAATATAACATTTTTCTTTAATTGTCAGTGTTTTGGGCTATTGCTTCCGGGCTTGTGACATTACATACGAGTACTAGGTATGTACAAGAACGCACGCTAGGGCGCTCCGCTATCTATCACATGTAGTCAAATTCAAACTGAGCAATCAGAATCGACACAACACGCGTCGAGCACAGTACAGTGTAGTTGTGTTGCAACCTGTTTAATCATGCATGGGCATGTCGGATTACAGGAGGCGCCGAATTAGACAGAGGCCGGATTACCGGGGGTCCACTGTATACAAAATTGACTGTATTGAAAATAAAAATTTGAAAGCGTTTCTGAAAAATGACATTAAATAATATATCTATAAGAAAACGCTATTCTTAACTCTTTGCGTATTAACTGTTTTACTTATAGTAAATTCTATAAAAAAGCTCACTTAATGTGGTTTAAATTTTTTTGATACATTTTGTTCAGTGCCCGAAGATTTTTCCAATATAATTTTTAAAATAAACATTTTGTATTGGGTAAGCAAATTAAAATAGAAAACGGAACAAAACAATTCTTATAGGTTTCTTGTACACCTGGATCTTTTATTCGTTAATATTAAAATAAAATGCGTTATTGGGAAGTCTGTGACTGTTTTCTCTGACATATCGGTTTTTTGGGTTCACAACTGACATGTTGGCCATTACAAATAACCGTGGCTTTGCTAAATCTGCCAAGCCTCATTAATCATCCCAACAAAATTTCTCGAGATTTTCCTGTAACATTTAAGACGGTAGTAGTCATTGCAAGGAAGCAACACCTTTTTTGCCTTAACCATTTTTTTTGCTATTAACCGACACGTAGGATTGTCCATAATTTCTTAATCTCTTTTTAATTCTTTTTTCTGTTTGAGACAGCTCTACAACTTACCTTCTGGAAGTATCGGTAATTTCAGCCTGATTGTCTTCACTCTCATCGGAACTTGAAGATGAGGACTCATTACATCTTAAATAATTCGATTTCTCACTAACCATTTTCGTGCCAAAACTATAACGACAGAACCCTCCTCAAGCGGACAACTTTCTAATTGTGACATTATTACCGATAAAATTTTTGAGTTAATCATGGTGATTATCAACAAACGAATATCAGACGGCGGTGTATTTAGTCACACAAAATTTGGGAGAGCATTCTTAAATAAATCACTCGAAATCCCAGAACCTGCACAATTTTCGAACAATTGCCAGTAAAAAACGGTTGCCATTCGTTTTGTACGTTTTGTTTCAGCAGAAACAAATATTGTCTCCAGAAAATGCTTAAATAATAGTCTTGGCATGTTGTTATTTGACGTCCTCCTCAAGCAATGGCCAGTGTAACTGGATGCATCTGGGAGTTTTAAGTATTCTGCAACTTTTTGAGGAATTTTTGCAAAACTGTTGATGCCGACTGGTTGTGTTGTGCACTTACCGTGATTATAGTAAATGAAAAATGTGTTTTACTTGTTGGGTCTCGATTGTGAATACTTATGATACATTTCATATCTGTTGCACTCTGATCCTACGGTAAATACATGTTTCGTCTTGGTTTTGGTATCATGTAAAGTTATAACGAAAATGTTCCCAGTGTCTTCTATAACTTAAGCTGCATAATTATGCACGTCGACACGCCCCATTTAAACCAAATATTAGAACCACTATCATAAATAAAAACTTCTGGAGCCCCTTTCAAAAACATAATAACGTTTACCATAGTCAAAACTTTTGATTTATTTGCTTCGCATGTGTCGTTTTAACGTTTCAAAAAGGCAAGTAACCTCCACATTTTCGTTTATTTGTATAGTACTTTTCAACATGGAATATTTAGACCATAAAATGGATGCCTTGAGAGCTTTTGCCTAAAATAATAAGACATTGTATGAAAACACTAAAATATATATAAAAAATAGCTTACCTTCTCAAAAAAATAGGCTAGCATTACACTTTCATTGGATCTCAGTGCGTTTTTTGTCATCCTCCAATAACTAAATATTTCATATACCTTCTCGTATTTTTCCTTGGATTTTAAAGGAAGTAAACTCGAAGACGCTTCTCGAGCGCCATTTAAAATGTCTTCAGAACAATTTTCTGATGTGTTGGCAGTAGCAAGTCTCATTTTTATAATTAATATTTAACTTAATCTCAATTTGCTCGCTGCGCTCACTCGTACTCAAAAGCTATACTCATTTAATAAAACATCGCTTTTCTGAACTTGTTGTTTAATATACTATTTATAAAGTAAATTGAACTGTACCTGTAGCAGCTACTTTTAACAGATGATTTGTATTCTAACTGTTGATATTTATTTATAATATCAAGTTACAAACGAAAAAATAAAAATTCATGCAAATTAGAATTCCCCTTTAAAGAAGCTTGCCCATCATTTGTATTATCACTATCGTCGTTTCCTGCATTGTCACAAAAAAAGGAGTGCTTTTTAAGGTGGGATGTAACATGAAATTATGTTAATAGGACCGTCACTCATGTGCACTTGTAATGCAGAGTTCTCCGAGTGGGTTTGGGCGGCTGAGGGGATCTCGTGATGCGAGATGTCATTTTTAATGAAGATAGCCGAGCCTCCTCTTTCCTGATTCTATCGTTCCTGTAAGTAGTAAAATTTTGTAAAGAAAATTGTCCATATGGTTTTAGACTTAGACCTGTTTCTTAAACGATAGCGATGTCTATTTCGTCAATTAGTAAGAAATCTAGAAACTCGTCTTTTTTATGCAAGATGGAATTTGCATTCCAACTTACTAGTTTAAGGGAGTCCGGCTTTAGGGTGTGGGACATTATAAAAGTAGATTTTTAATGTTTGAATATTTATTAATTGTTTGGTGGACGGCTGCCATACTATTTTCAATTTTGTGTGCTGGAAATGTCAACAAGCTTTAAATTTGATGTTTAACCCTGCAGTGGTGGCGCCTATATTTTTAGCATGAGTAGTAGCGCCAAGTCTGACAGACCCACTTTTTAAAGTTGTGTAACAAAAAATGGGTATATTATTTTATATTTTTTTGGACTTAATTTTTTTATACATTATGTGTCATTAATAAAAAATGCCAGAGAAACGTATTATATTAAAAAAACAACTAGAGATAGAAATAGCAAGAAAAGTGCAAAAAAATGTCCTAGATACAAAAATTAAGAATTTTTTGTCACAAATATTTTTAAATCAAAAACTAAATCTATTTTATCTTAGAGACTAAGTTATTATTTAACTGTTTTATCAGTTTTCAGGATTTGGTACGCAACTCGGGCACAGAAATTCCGCATGAAATAAACAGATAAATTTTTTACAAATTTTGCAAAAGTAACGTGTTTTACTATCTTTCTTGCAAAGATGACAACGTTTTTTAACATTTGGCGTTTCTGGATTGCCTCTTGGGACCTCTTCTGATGTGCCAGCTACCTCTTGACGTCTTTGGCGAACTTCTGGAGGGATATTTTTCATCGTGGCACGACGCTTGAGATGTTCATCTACGAGTTCGATGGCTAGTTTTAGAAACAACCTTCGAATCAAACTTGTTTGGTTATTTGCCACATATATAATTTGTGAGTTGATACCCGCCAAATTCATAAGTGAATAGAACAGTACCATAGGCCACCTTCTGGTGTTACGAGCAACATTGTATGTAGCGCATAGCTCATCTACGGTATCAACTCCTCCTTTAGTGGAGTTGTAAAACGTGATAATCTCAGGCTTATTTTGATCACCTGTTGATTCGTCTATTTGGTTATCATGATGTAAACTTGACGCCAAAATCACATTTTTCCCTTTTCGTGGCACATAGGACACTATTGTCGTATTTTCCTGGAAACCAACATATTATCTCTTCCCGGTCAATCAAAAGTGATTTTCGGTCTGATTTCTCCCACCGGAAATTTAATTCTTTTAAAACTTGCCACAATTTGGTTCGTCCGACATGAGGCAAATCCGGGTCGTCTCTAACTTCTTGTAAAATTTTGTTTAAGTTGGGTATTTCTTTTTTGTAAAAAAATTCGTGAATTTTCCTTCGAATACCATTTTTGGCAAATTCATCAATTTCAATAGGTTTTCTCCCCCTCTTTAAGTATTCGTTTGTATTTGGGTTAGCTAAACCTTGTTTTTTTCTTTCTGATAGGAACCTATATATTGTTGACTCCCCTACGCCCGTCATGTTGGCACAACTCTTGATTATGTTCTGAACAGTGTTTGTGGGATTCTGAGAAACCAGAGCATCGTGAACGTTCAAAACAATAGTCTTCTCTCTTGGTGAATAGACAGTCTTACTGACTGTACGCAACAGTATCGGTGTAAAACTTGATGATGTTGATGATGATGACGAAGCCATCGCAAGCAATCAAACAAAACAAGCAGGAACGAAAGGTACGTATATGTTTGTAGGAATATGAAAAAAAGTTACTAACGCACTGCACAAAATTCGCAAAATAAATATTAGAGACGTTAATTACTGCCGTAGACGCCGAAACACCAACGAGCCGTAAATTAAATGCGGGCAGTGGCTTCTTCGTTTTATAGGTCATTCCTTGAACTTTTGTTGGGTTGAATCCTTGATGTGTTAGGTCCTCCATGATTTCCTGTGGGTTAGAGTTTTCTGGTAGTCCTCTCAGTACTACCTTTGCTTGCTTTTCTTCATGTAACATGTAAGTGTAATGTTGTTGCTTGGTGGTTTCCAGATATTTCCTTAGGTCCTTGAAGTCCTGTGGGTAGCGGGGTGTACGCGTACTCCGTCTTCATGTAACTTGGCTTTAGTGTAGTTTATTTTTTTGATTTTTAAGTCCTGAGAGATGCTGCTCCATTTTGTTTTATCCTTAATAGTTATTGGAGAGGGAGTCCTGTCTTTGATGGTGGTAGAAGTGTTGGCGGTGGTTGCCGAGCTCGTGGATGGTATTGCTGTATTTACCGGTGTTGAGTCGGTGTTTGGTGTTGATTCTTGGGTGTTCAACGGTGTGAACTTACGTTTGAAGTTTTTCTTTTGCCTTCTGCTCAGCATCATTGGGTCTTCGTCGTTTGAGTCGCTGTCTTCAATATTTTTGGGTGATGTGACTTCCGTTTCCATGTCTGCATCCTTGTTGGTTGTGTCCATTTTTTTTTCTTTTTTTTGGGGCTTCTTTCGGTTATTGCTGCCAAGGTTTGTCTTTGCAGGTCCAATTGTAGTTGGGACACGGTTTCCATGCTGTTCAGTTTTTTGTTAAGTTCGTCCTTTTCTTTTTGGTGGTCCTTCCTCAGTGCGTCCATTTGGTTTTGGATTCCTTCGAGTTGAATTCTCAGTATTTGATTTTCACCTATTTGTTTCAGCAGTAGCTCTCTTAGTTGGTCTGCTTCCATATATTTTATTTTCTCTTGATTGACTGTTGATTGATTGGAATCCTCTGAGTAGTAGGATTCTTGGTCGTGGTTTGTCGTAGATGGGGATCCTATTTGTTGCTGGTCCTCTTTTTCGCTGCTATAATTGCCTCCGTTATTTACCTCCATTTTGATGTTTAGTGTTTTTTGTTGCGTTTGTTTTCTTTTAGAATGGTCCAGATCCGAGTTCCGGACAGATTTAATTGTCTTCCTTAAGAAAATTTTTTTTTTTTCAAGTCGATGAAAATTTTTCAATGGGCAAATTTTTTTTTTTTTAAAGTTTCGGAGAGTGCTAGTTTCGAACGAATAATTGTTCGATTTTTATCTACGATGATTTTTTTTTGTCTGAAAGAAATTTTTTATAAAAAATATTTTAAGTCGAAAAATATTTTTTTCTACGAAATTATTCCAAGTCCCGCAACTGAGGAAAAAAAAAGTTACCAAGTCGAAATCGACCAAAATTTTTTTTTCAGTCCGTAAACCCAGAAAAATTTCAAAAATCGATATCTCTTGTAATTACGTAAAAACACTAGGTTCGATCAATGAACTTTTCTCAGTTTGAAAACTGAAAAAAATTTATTTTTCGAACCCTTGTCGTATATTTATCGGCTGTCGAATTTACAATTTTATGCGGGCGAAGTTGGTTTCGCACGCGGTAATTTAAGATTTACTCACCCCAATCCGTTTTCCGATCGTCTTATGGGACTTTCGGTTGCCTGGTTTGGCGCGCTTTTTGGGCATGGTGTTTTTTCACTTATTTGTTGCTATATCAGGTATATTTTTATGTGCACTGTTTACAAATTCAACATATAGGTTTGCACCTGTGTTAAGTCCTTTTTTGATAAGGATTTATCACTTGTTTTGCCTTTTTTCGCTTTTTAATTGCTTAAATCTTTTAACGTGCTAGCACTCACAAAGATCGGTCACAACTGTGATTTGACTCTGAAGGCTGTCCCTGTGCAAAGTGCACCTGAGACCCCAAGCTTGGATCACTTGGCAAGCGAGCACTTTGTTCGTCTGCCAAGCTGCCAAAACCCCAGGAGCAACTTGAAGAGTTGAACCTGCCACCACCCCCAGTACTCATTGTACCAGGCTTACTTTCGAACCGAAACCCTGAGGTCCAAAGGTGGCCGATGAAGTCAGCGCACAAGTATCTAACGCAGTGCAGGGCACTATAAAGTTAGAGTCTTAGATAGACTAGAAATTACATTAATTCTATTTCGAATTCTGTTTCAAGTGAATTTACTATGACTGAAGGTCCGCGCGCCAGTTTCAATTTGTCAAGACAAATATCCACCTTTTGCTGAAAGAAAATTTTTATATTAGTCTTCTTTTTTCTTTGTCCGGTGTGTTTGTGGATCCGGCTTCCTGTTCTTCTTTCTTCACTTGGTTCTTGCTTTTGCTGTGGTTTTCCATCTGAAAAGTAATTTAATTAAATCTGAAAAGAAAGGTTAGTGTCCTCTTCTTAGTTGTTTAGCAGCTGGTGCTTTGGTCTCAGATATTTCCAATGGACATCTCCCGGGTCGTAGTCTGTCAATTCTTGTAGCTCTCTATTTGGGTGCGCTCTTAGCTTGTCGAATGTTTTTTCTGCGTGCGTCTTCATCCGTTCTAGGACCGTTGTAATTTTTAAATCTTATCGCAGTTGGGCGTTGGAGACGTACCACGGTGCGTCCGCTGCTTGTCTGATGCATATGTTCTGCTGCGCTTGGATCCTTGTCCTGTGTGATTTTCTTCTTGTCACTTGTCCCCAGGCTAGAGAGGCATAAATAATCATCGGGAGAATGATGCTATTTATTAATAGGAGTTTTGTCTTTAGGAGAAGGTTGCTTCTCCTTCCTATTAAGCATTGCAGCTGTCCTCTTGTGAATCTTGCTTTGTTTATTGCTGCATCCATTTGTTTCTTGAAGGTTAGGCGCTTGTCCAGTTGAACTCCAAGATATTTCGCTGATTCCGTCCAAGGAATGTCTTCGTTTTCGAATTGGATGTTCCTTGTGGGCTGTTTTCTTCTTTTTCCGAAGAGCACTGCCTGTGATTTTTCCGCGTTGATTTTTATCTTCCATTTTAGGCACCAATCTTCTAATTGGTCTACCTCTTCTTGTAAGTATCTCTCAACCATCCTTGGTTGAGTACTTCTTGCTGCTATTGCGGTGTCGTCAGCGTAGAGTGACAGTTTGGTCCTGTTCGTTTTTGGAACGTCGCAGTGTAACTGTTTCTGTGGAAACCCTCACTGATGTATTCTACCAGCCTCAGCACTTGCATTTCGGTAGAGTGTTGACTTCGGAATCCGAATTGTTCATCTTGGATTACGTTCAGTTGCTCTGTCTGCTCTTGTAGTCTGCAGAGTATAACTCTATCGGCGACTTTGCTCATCGCTGGCAGCAGGCTGATTGGGCGGTAGTTTTGAGGAAAGAGCGGGTCTTTTCCTGGTTTCCTGATCATGATGACATCTGCTTTTTTCCATTCCTTGGGGAAGTGCCTTAGTTTGAGGATTCCATTAATCACTGTGGTTAGGTAGACGACTGCCTTTTGTGTGAGCTCTTGTAGTACCTTGTTGCTGATGTCGTGTCCTGGGGCTTTCCTTTTCTTCTGGTACTATTATTTTCCCAACTTCAGCTGGGGAAGTGGGATTTATATGCTCAGCTGGTTCTTCTTGTCTCAGATTTCGTATTGCACGACTGACTTCTTCTTCGAAATCTAGATCATCATCTTCGTGTTGATTTAGTTGGCATTGTCGCTCCAAGTTTTCCAACAGTGCTTCTCCTTTATCTTCTGGTGTATATACTAGACCCCTTGTTCCATGTAGTGTTGGCAGCGGTTGGTGATCTTTTCTAAGTGATCTTTGGACATCCCAGAATCTTCCATTTCCTGGTTCTAAATCTTCGATGAATCTTGTCCAATTTTGGTGGCAGTGCTCCTTTAGTGCTTCTCTGACAAGTCTTTGCAATCTGTTTGCTTCTTGTTTGTCTGCTCTGAGTCCAGTTCTTTGAGCTCTTCTTCTTGCTCTATTCTTGAGCGCGATCAGGTCTTTTGTTGGTTGTTTTAGGAATCCGTACTTTTTGGGTCGTTGTGCTTTTTCTCTCCTCGTGGAATTAGTGTAAGCTTGATTGATGGTAGTTTCCAGATGCTGTTGGGCAGTTTCCAGATCTCGAATGGAGTCGATTATTGGGATTGGTCCAATAGTTCTTCCCAATTCAGATCTGAATTTTGGCCAGTTGGTACGCTTTATTTCGAACGAATTGTCAACTTCCTCTCCTTCTCCAATCTGTAACAGTATTGGATTGTGGTCCATAACGCCTTCGTTGAGGGTTCTGATCTCAGTCTGGAAAGTGCGGTTGGCAATCAGTGCGAAGTCTATCACGCTTGGGTTTCCTCGATATGGGTGGATAGTTGGGCTGTTTGGTCCAATTACCATTACTTCGGGTCTACCATCAATGTAGCGTTCCAGTTTTCTTCCTTTCTGGTCTCTGTTCTGGCAATTCCACAAGGGGGACTTTGCATTGAAGTCGCCAATCAGTATTGTCTGTCCATTCACTGGGAGCAGCAGATCCAGGTCTTCATCGTGGAGAATTTGTCGAGGTCTCACATACACTGAGGATATTTTGACTTCCCCAAAGGTGGTTCTCACCACTATTGAGGTTGCCTCCATGGTCCTCAGTCCATCTGGATTTAACACTGGGTAGTGTTCGATGCTTCTCTTGATGAAGATGGCTGTGCCTCCTGTTCGTCTTGTTCGATCGTTCCTGTATATCATATATCCCGGAAGCCTGATGTTGATGGTGTTGTCAACCCTGGTTTCCTGAACAGCTATGATATCCAAGTCCTTTCTCTCAATGAGTTCCCTCAGTGGATGCAGATTTGGGATGTAGCCGTTGATGTTCCAAGAGGCTATCTTCAAAAGACCTGGTTGCGTTTGGGCGTTGAACTCAGTTGCTGGAGAAGGTTGGCATCAGCGAGTTGAAGATGGAGGCCATTTGGGTCATCACCCGTTGGAACTCCATCATCTGGGTCATCATTTGGGCCATGTTCAGTTGGGCAGCCGCGGTTGGGGTGGGGGGGGGTCCTTTGGTGGGGTACTGGAGCAGCTCTTGGTCTCTGTTGTGGAGCTGGGGGTCCTCTGGTTGCCTGACTGTAAGATTCACCGGGTCTTACAGGTTTGGCGGTGGTGGTGGCTTGTGGGGCTCTTGGGGTCGTGGTGGAGGTGGTCCTTCCTTGGGGTTGGCTTCTGACTATTTTCTTCGGTGCCTTTGGGCACCCCTTGTAATTTGCTGTGTGGGGTCCGTTGCAATTTGCGCATTTCGCTGCTTCTTCTTTATTTTTGGGGCAGTCTGCTGCCCTATGTTCTTCCCCGCATCTGACGCATCTCGTCTGCATATTGCATCTCATTTGCGTGTGGTGGTAGCCCTGGCAGTTGTAGCACTGCGATGGTCCTTGTTTCCTCTTCTGTGGTTCCACTCTTACTACCAGGCTCAGGCAGCGGTTTAGTTTATAGATGTTTTTGTTTTCCTCTTCTTTTGGGAGGTCTACGAGGAAGAGGGGAAGGGGCTTCCTAGTTTTATAAGAGGTCATCGCTTGCACTCTTGTGGGGTTGAATCCTTGTTCCCTTAGGTCCTCTATTATTTCATTCGCTGAGGAGTCTTCTGGTAGTCCTCTGATGACTACTTTTGCTTGTTTCTCCTCGTGGAGCAGGTAGGTGTAATGTTGGAGTTTCTGTTCCGTGAAGAAACTCCTCATGTTCCTGAAGTCTTGTGGTGTGGCAGGGTGGATCCTAACTCCGTCCTCGTGGAGTTTTGCCTTTGTGTAATTTATTTTTCTGGTCTTCAATTGGGCGGAGATGGTGTTCCATTTACTTCTATCCTTTACGGTTATTGGAGGGGGTGACTTCTCTTTCTTCGGTTCAGCTGGGGCAGCTGAGGTTGAGGGTTGAGCCTCTTTGGCTGGTTTGCCAGGAGCTGCTCCATTCGTTTCCATGTTGATGGGTTCTGGCTGGGGGGGGGGGGGGGTATGGTTTGGCCCTCTTCCTCTTCGCAGCGGTCCATTCTGCTTCGGATTCCGACGTTTCGGTTGTCTGGACTGCCGGGGTTTCCTTGGTGTACGCTTTTAGTAGCTGATCCATTTTCTCGTTCAGGGGGGCGGACAGTTTGGTGACCTCATCGGTGAGGTGCTTCACCCTGTCTTGTAGTTCTTCAATGAGTTTGTTTTTAATCGCCGCCTCTTCCTTGAGGTGGGCGATGATTCCTTTTAGTTGATCTAGGGCACTTTGATTTTCAGGGGATTCGGCGTCGCTAATCTCTTCCACCTCTGAGTATTCATTGTCGCTATCCATTTCTGTAATTTTAAATTAGCTAAGAAAAAAGATATTTACCAAGTTGGGGCTGGGCTTCGTTGGGGCTCCTCGTTTGCTTGCGGCTGCTTTCTTTCCGACGCTCGGGTGGGCGTGGCCTCTCGAAAAAATTTTTTCTCTCCTTGTGCGATGCACTTGGATCGAAAAAACCTTTACGATATGCACTGGTCGCTCACTGTATTTATCTTCTGTTGGTACACTACCTAAAACACAGAAAGATTATCGCTTCGACTTAATAAAGTCGATGTTTTGTGCCCGTCGGCACAGAGCGAACAGTGTTCGACTCAAGATCTGAAAAGATCTCAAGAAATTCACTGTTCTATTCACGCAATTCAACACAATTATCACCGTAGTGATCACAAACACTGGTTTTCACTATTTTTTATATTTAGTCACTCGAAATTGGCGTGCTTTCGCATTCAAACTTCGCTAGCGACTGACTGAAGGCTTTTTTTTTTTTGTTTTACAAGAGGAAAATCTTTTATAGACACTCAGCGCTTTCACTGCTCTGAAAAGAGCGAGTTTCGGCGCTGAATAGTGTGGGACTCATCGACCGCTCGGTCAACGTTACCCACTAAAAAACTCTTGAGTGTGTTTTTTTGGGCTATTGTCCCTTGGGAGGGGACAATCTTACCCCTTGTGTGGGTGATGTATTTAAAAAAGTGTTGTGTGTGTGTGTTGTGTTACGTGTAAGAAACGGGGGGTTTTATTAAGGGGGGGGGGAGCGAACATTAAAGAATTTTACTTCTTAGATTTTTGTGTCTGCCTCTTGGACGACCTGGTAAAATGTCGAAATTGATGAGTGCGTTTGGATGTGAAACGGCTTTATCGAAAAAGATTTTATGACGATTTTTTAGGTATTCTGTAATCGTTTCGATTTTTAGATCTTTGTGCAAATCGGACATTCTTATGTACCAGGGGGCGTTTGTTATACGTTTTAGAATTTTATTTTGAAATTTTTGTAATTTATTTTTTGTGGATTTTGCTGCTTGACAGAAGGAAATACAGCCGTAAAGTAATTGTGGACGTATAATTTGTTTGTAGATTAGGAGTTTGTTTTTAAGGTTTAATTTGCTTCTGTAATACAGAAGATTACGGAGTCTGCCGGATGTTTTGTTACAACGCGAGATTTGCGTGTTTATGTGCGAGTGCCATGAGAGTTTTTTGTCTAAATCTATACCTAAATATTTTACTTTATTTGTATAAATAATATCTCTATTATTAACCTTTAGTTGAGGCATATTCGGGTTTCTTTTTCGAGAAAAGAGAATAGCTTGTGTTTTTTCGGCGTTTAACTTGATTTTCCAAGTTTTAGTCCATTTTTCTATTTCGTCTATTTGCCTTTGCATATTAATGTGAAGAAATCTTAGGTTTTTATGTGTGCTAAAGGCCGCAGTGTCGTCTGCGTACATAGCTAGTTCGGTTTTTGATGTTTTCGGTGTATCTGCTATGTAAAGATTGTATAGGGTTGGCGATAACGTTGAACCTTGCGGTACGCCGGCTTCTATACTTCTATCCGTAGACTGTTTTTCGTTTATTTTAACGTTAAATTTTCTGTTTTTTAGGAACGAGTTTATTATTTTTATTTGATTAATAGGAAAGTTCATCCTATTCAGTTTATATAAAAGAGCTTCGTGCCATACTTTATCGAAGGCTTTTTGTATATCGAAAAGTATCATTAAGGTACTTTTCTTTTTGTTAAACCCTGTAGTTATGTGTTCTACAATTCTTGCGAGTTGCGATTCTGTACTGTGATCTCTTCTGAAGCCGAATTGTTCATCCGGGATCACTTTATATCTTTCTATATGATTTTGTAATCTTTTTAAAATTATTTTTTCAAATAATTTGCCTAAACAAGGTAGTAGGGAGATGGGCCGCCAATTTTGAGGGTTTTGTAGGTTTTTGTTTGGCTTTGGTAAGATTATTATTTGTGCTCTTTTCCAGATGTTCGGAAAATAGCATGAGAGCAGGCAATCGTTAAAAACTCTCGCCAACAACTCGATTGAGTTATCGGGGAGATTTTTCAACGCTTTATTTGTGATTCTGTCCTCTCCAGCAGCTTTTTTAACTTTCAAGTTTTTTATAAGCGCTTTTATTTCGATGAAATTCGTCGTTTCTGTTTCATCTACTTGATTTTGATAATTTATTATCGCATTTGCTTGTCTGTCGATATAATTTGCGAGGTTCAGATCGTAAAGTATATCGACGTTTGGTTTGAATTGTAGTTCGAAAGTGTCGGCGAAAGCTTCCGCTTTTTCCCTATCTGTGTAGACTGGACCGTTTTCGGATAAAATAGGTGGTATTTTTATCTTCTTTTCTTTGCATAACGCTTTGGTTAGCTTCCAAATATTTGTTTTGTTATTTGGTTCTGCCGAATTTAACTTGGTGAGTTTTTCTTCCCAAGTTTTGTTTCTGTGATTTTTTATTTGCCAGTTTATCTGGTTTGTTAATCTATTTGCTTCGATTTTTATCCTACGATCCAGGGTTGCGAATGCTCTTTTTCTTAGTCTATTTCTTTCTTTTATAAGATCCCGAATATGTCTCGGAAGTTGTATAGGGTTGGATTTTAGAGGTATTATTTTGGAAGCTTGATTAAAAGCTTCTAAAATATGAGTTTTTATTGAAATCGTGTTATTTTCGATTTCATCCGCGTTATTTGTTCGAATTAAATTTAATGGATTTTCGTTTAGGATAGATTTAAACTTTTTCCAGTCCGTTTTTAGGGTTGTTTTGGGTATTTTTTCGTATTTGTGACCAAGATGTATTATTATCGGGGTGTGGTCTGAGGGAAGTTCGTTAAGAACTTCGAGGTTTATCTCTTTTGAAATATTTTTAGACAAAACGATGTCTAGAATGTCGGGGCATCTTATGTGATGATGGGTAGGTTCATCGGGGGCGTATAAAGCGATGAGGTTGTCGTTAACGAACTCCTGTAGACGTTTACCGTTTACAGTTGTTCGTTTACAACCCCAGTCTTTGTGTTTGGAGTTGAGATCTCCTGCTATTAACGTAGGGGTGCTTTGAATGAAGAAGTGTTTGAAAAAGGGTATTTGGAGGGTTTTTTGAGGGGGGTTGTAACATGAAATTATGTTAATAGGACCGTCACTCATGTGCACTTGTATTGCGGTGTTTTCGGCGAGGTTTTGGGGGGCGGTGGGGATCTCGTGATGCGAGATGTCATTTTTGATGAAGATAGCCGTGCCACCTCCTTCTCTATTTTCTCTATCGTTCCTGTACGTGGTAAAATTTTGTAAAGTGAAAAGTCTAGATGGTTTTAGACGTGTTTCTTGAACGATAGCGATATCAATATCGTGAATTAATAAGAAGTCTAGAAACTCGGCTTTTTTATGCAAGATGGAATTTGCATTCCAAGTTACTAGTTTGAGGGAGGCAGGCTTTCGGGTTTGGGGCATTAAGAGAGTAAATTCTTAATGTTCGCGTATTTGTTTATTGTATGGTGGAGGGCGGCCATCCTGTGTTCTATTTCGCTTGCTGGGAGAGTCAGCAAGCTTAATAGCTGATGGTTTAGGGGCGGATTGGGGTTGTTGTTGTGGTTGGGGGGGGTTTTGGGGGGGTTTTTGAGTTTGAGATGTGGATGGGGTTTTAGCTATTTGGGCGTAATTTACGCTTGGTCTGGCGTAATTGCTTTTGAATGTTTTTGGGGTGGGTTGGGGTGTTTTGGGGGTTTGTTTGAAATTTTTGGGGTTTTTGGGGCATTTACCGTAATTGGTAGCGTGATTTCCTTTGCAGTTTATGCAAAAGGAGGGTTTGTTGAGATTGTCGCAATCTTTGTAGTAGTGGTTACCACTACAACGGTTGCATTGGACTTTTGCGTGACAGTTTAATTGTGAGTGGCCGAATTTTTGGCACTTTTTGCATTGAGGGGTGTAATATTGTGGGGAGGCTTTCTGCGCTTCTACTTTAATTGCCAAATGGCATAGAGTTTTTATTTCATATATGTGCGAGTCCTCTTTCGGGACTCTGACTTTAATCATCGATGTTTGTATTTTGTTTCTACCGATTTGCATGCGGTAGATTTCTTGGACGTTTATATTGTTAAGGAGAAGGTCATTTCTGACTTCCTCCAAGTCGATTTCCTTTGGAAGGCCTCTGATTATTGCGTTGAGGCCTTTATCTTCTTGTAAAAGGTAGGTGTGGTATTCTACCTTTATGTTTGTCAGAGTTTTTGTGATTTCTCTGTGTGTGTTTGCGTCTTTTGGGTTTAATTGTATACCCAAGGCAACCTTTTTCGGTGTGCCATAATTGAGATTTTGATTTTTCAAAATCTCTAAAATTTGTAAGTAGTTTTTGGTCTCCCTCAATATTATTGGGACAACGGATTTTTTTGTGGAGTTTTTTGGGGGGGCGGTGGTGGTGTTAGCCTTGGTGTTGGCATTTGTGTTTGATGTTGTTGTTGTATTTTGATTGAGATTTTTGAAGTGCGATTTTATCGCTTTGTTGGAGGAGTGTGGGGCATTGAGAGGTGGAAAGCTCTCTTTTTTCTGGGGTGTGGGGGCTGGGGCTTTTTGTGGCAGTGGAGTGTCTTCTGCCATTTCGGTGTCTTGCTCGGAGTCGCTGGAAACGATCTCCGAACGGGTTCTTTTGGTGGGCGGGGTGCCCGTTTGGTTTGCAATGACTTTCTGAACGTCGCTACCGACGTTCAAGATAAGGTTATAAATTTTGTCATCTTTTTCTTTTATAGTGACATTGAGAGCTTGGATTTCTCTCTGGAGGGCTTCGTTTTGCTTTTGTAGTGTGCGAATGAGCTCGTTTCTCTCGAGCAGAGTCTCATTAAGGTTGGCATTGTCCTCGAACAACTGGTCCGGGTCAAAATCAATGGTGTGCGCCATCGCGCTGATTTGTTAAGAAGCACGAGCACCCGACGGTGCTCGTAGTTTAGTAAAGATTTTGTGTTTAAATGTGTGTGTGTGTGTGTATTGTGTGTGAAATTATTTAAAGTGTAGTATGTGGTTAATGCTGTTTGCCTATAAACAGCGGACTCACTGCTTAGGGGTTTTTACACCCTGGCTAAAGGTTTCCTGGCCTAGGAAACAGCTAGTGTAATGTGTATATAATTACCTATTTGTAGCTCTATGTCGACTGGTATAATATCACGTCGTATCTGCTGACTGGCTGACGACTGAGTCTGACTGACTAAAGGCTGAAGACGATGTTTTGTTATATACGTTGAAAATTATTATTATAGGCTCCGCCCACTAGCGAATGCGCATTTGCTGTATTGCTATTGGTTTCTATAAAAGAGGGTTCGTTGAGTTTGTCGCAATCTTTGTAGCAGTGGCTTCCACTACAACGATTGCATTGAACTTTGGCGTGACAATTTAATTGAGAGTGGCCGAATTTTTGGCACTTTTTGCACTGTGCGGTGTAATACTGGGGGGAGGCTTTTTGTGCTTCGACTTTAATTGTCAAATGGCATAAAGTCTTCAGTTCGTAGATGTGCGAGTCCTCTTTCGGGACTCTGACTTTTATCATCGATGTTTGGATTTTATTTCTACCGATTTGCATACGGTAGATTTCCTGAACGTTTATGTTGTTTAGGAGAAGGTCATTTCTGACTTCCTCCAAGTCAATTTCCTTAGGAAGGCCTCTGATTACTGCGTTAAGGCCTTTTTCTTCCTGTAGAAGGTAGGTGTGGTATTCTACCTTGATATTAGTTAGAGTTTTCGTAATTTCTCTGTGTGTGTTGGCATCTTTTGGGTTGAGTTGAATGCCCAACGCTACCTTTTTAGGTGTGCCATAATTGAGATTTTGATTTTTCAAAATCTCTAGTATTTGCATGTAATTTTTCGTCTCCCTCAGTATTATTGGGACGATGGATTTTTTAATAGTGCTTTTTGGGGGGGCGGTGGTGGTGTTTGCCTTGGTGTTGGCATTTGTGATGGATGTTACTGGTGTTTTTTGCTGATCAAGTTTTTTGAAATGCGATTTTATCGCTTGGTTGGAGGAGTGTGGGGCATTGAGAGGTGGAAAGCTCTCTTTTTTTTGGGGTGTGGGGGCTTTTTGTGGCGGTAGGGTGACTTCTGCCATTTCGGCGTCTTGTTCGGAGTCGCTGGAAACGATCTCCGAACGGGTTCTTTTGGTGGGCGGGGTGCCCGTTTGATGGGCGATGACTTTTTGAACGTCGCTGCCGACGTTCAAGATAAGATTGTAGATTTTCTCATCTTTCTCCTTTATGGTGGAGTTGAGGGTTTGTATTTCTTTTTGGAGGGCTAAGTTTTGATGTTGTAGGGCTTCGTTTTGGCTTTGAATCGTGCGGATGAGCTCGTTTCTCTCGAGCAACGTCTCATTTAAATTGGCGTTGTCTTCGAACAACTGGTCCGGGTCGAAATCTATGTTTAGCGCCATCGCGCTGATTTATTAAAAAACACGAGCACCCGACGGTGCTCGTAGCTTAATAGAATTTGTGTTAAGATGTGGGTGTGTGTATAGTGTGTAAATTTTTAAAAAGTGTAGATTGTGTTTAATGCTGTTTGCCTATAAACAGCGGACTCACTGCTTAGGGGTTTTTACACCCTGGCTAAAGGTTTCCTGGCCTAGGAAACAGCTAGTGTAGTGTGTATATATTTACCTTTGTGGAGCTCTATGTCGACTGACGTATAATGACTGAACTGAAGGCTCGCCCCAGTGCAAAGTGCACCTGAGACCCCAAGCTTGGATCACTTGGAAAGCGAGCACTTTGTTCGCCTGCCAAGCTGCCAAAGCCCCAGGAGCAACTTGAAGAGTTGAACCTGCCACCACCCCCAGTACTCTTTGTACCAGGCTTACTCTCGAACCGAAACCCTGAGGTCCAAAGGTGGCCGATGAAGTCAGCGCACAAGTACCTAACGCAGTGCAGGGCACTATAAAGTTAAAGTCTTAAGTAGACTAGAAGTTACATGAATTCTATTTCGAATTCTGTTTCAAGTGAATTTACTATGACTGAAGGTCCGCGTGCCAGCTTCAATTTGTTAAGACAAATATCCACCTTTTGCTGAAAGAAATTTTTTTTTATTAATCTTCTTTTCTTGTCCGGTGTGTTGTGGATCCGGCTTCCTGTTCTTCTTTCTTCACTTGGTTCTTGCTTTCGTTGTGGTTTTCTTGTCTGAAAATAACTTGATTAATCCTGAAAAGAAAGGTTAGTATCCTCTTCTTAGTTATTTAGCAGCTGGTGCTTGGGTCTCAAGTGTTTCCAATGGACATCTCCCGGGTCGTAGTCTATCAATTCTTGTAGCTCTCTATTTGGGTGCGCTCTTAGTTTATCGAATGTTTTTTCTGCGTGCGTCTTCATCCGTTCTAGGACCGTTGTGATTTTTAAGTCTTCTCGCAGTTGGGCGTTGGAGACGTACCACGGTGCGTCCGCTGCTTGTCTTATGCATATGTTATGCTGCGCTTGGATCCTTGTCCTGTGTGATTTTCTTTTTGTCACTTGTCCCCAGGCTAGAGAGGCATAAGTAATCATCGGGAGAATGATGCTATTTATTAATAGGAGTTTTGTCTTTAGGAGAAGGTTGCTTCTCCTTCCTATTAAGCATTGCAGCTGTCCTCTTGTGAATCTTGCTTTGTTTATTGCTGCATCCATTTGTTTCTTGAAGGTTAGGCGCTTGTCCAGTTGAACTCCAAGATATTTCGCTGATTCCGTCCAAGGAATGTCTTCGTTTTCGAATTGGATGTTCCTTGTGGGCTGTTTTCTTCTTTTTCCGAAGAGCACTGCCTGTGATTTTTCCGCGTTGATTTTTATCTTCCATTTTAGGCACCAATCTTCTAATTGGTCTACCTCTTCTTGTAAGTATCTCTCAACCATCCTTGGTTGAGTACTTCTTGCTGCTATTGTGGTGTCATCAGCGTAGAGTGACAGTTTGGTCCTGTTCGTCTTGGGGACGTCGCTGGTGTAGATCGTGTAAAGAAAGGGGGAGAGAACCGCTCCTTGTGGTACTCCCGCTTCCATCCTGGCGTATCTGGTGATGTGGTTCGCTGTCTTTACTCTCGCTTTTCTGTTTCTGAGGAAGGAGTCTAGTAGTTGTATCAGGGGGACCTGATATCCTATATTCTTCATTTTATATAGGAGCCCTTCGTGCCAAACTCTGTCGAAAGCCTTGCTGACATCTAGGAAAATGACACCAGTGTAGCTGTTTCTGTGGAAACCCTCACTGATGTATTCTACCAGCCTCAGCACTTGCATTTCGGTAGAGTGTTGACTTCGGAATCCGAATTGTTCATCTTGGATTACGTTCAGTTGCTCTGTCTGCTCTTGTAGTCTGCAGAGTATAACTCTATCGGCGACTTTGCTCATCGCTGGCAGCAGGCTGATTGGGCGGTAGTTTTGAGGAAAGAGCGGGTCTTTTCCTGGTTTCCTGATCATGATGACATCTGCTTTTTTCCATTCCTTGGGGAAGTGCCTTAGTTTGAGGATTCCATTAATCACTGTGGTTAGGTAGACGACTGCCTTTTGTGTGAGCTCTTGTAGTACCTTGTTGCTGATGTCGTGTCCTGGGGCTTTCCTTTTCTTCTGGTACTATTATTTTCCCAACTTCAGCTGGGGAAGTGGGATTTATATGCTCAGCTGGTTCTTCTTGTCTCAGATTTCGTATTGCACGACTGACTTCTTCTTCGAAATCTAGATCATCATCTTCGTGTTGATTTAGTTGGCATTGTCGCTCCAAGTTTTCCAACAGTGCTTCTCCTTTATCTTCTGGTGTATATACTAGACCCCTTGTTCCATGTAGTGTTGGCAGCGGTTGGTGATCTTTTCTAAGTGATCTTTGGACATCCCAGAATCTTCCATTTCCTGGTTCTAAATCTTCGATGAATCTTGTCCAATTTTGGTGGCAGTGCTCCTTTAGTGCTTCTCTGACAAGTCTTTGCAATCTGTTTGCTTCTTGTTTGTCTGCTCTGAGTCCAGTTCTTTGAGCTCTTCTTCTTGCTCTATTCTTGAGCGCGATCAGGTCTTTTGTTGGTTGTTTTAGGAATCCGTACTTTTTGGGTCGTTGTGCTTTTTCTCTCCTCGTGGAATTAGTGTAAGCTTGATTGATG
This sequence comes from Agelastica alni, assembly GCA_950111635.1. Lineage (NCBI taxonomy): Eukaryota > Metazoa > Arthropoda > Insecta > Coleoptera > Chrysomelidae > Agelastica > Agelastica alni. The sequence continues at coordinate 1,905,263 of OX467716.1, read as the reverse complement.
GTAGTTTCCAGATGCTGTTGGGCAGTTTCCAGATCTCGAATGGAGTCGATTATTGGGATTGGTCCAATAGTTCTTCCCAATTCAGATCTGAATTTTGGCCAGTTGGTACGCTTTATTTCGAACGAATTGTCAACTTCCTCTCCTTCTCCAATCTGTAACAGTATTGGATTGTGGTCCATAACGCCTTCGTTGAGGGTTCTGATCTCAGTCTGGAAAGTGCGGTTGGCAATCAGTGCGAAGTCTATCACGCTTGGGTTTCCTCGATATGGGTGGATAGTTGGGCTGTTTGGTCCAATTACCATTACTTCGGGTCTACCATCAATGTAGCGTTCCAGTTTTCTTCCTTTCTGGTCTCTGTTCTGGCAATTCCACAAGGGGGACTTTGCATTGAAGTCGCCAATCAGTATTGTCTGTCCATTCACTGGGAGCAGCAGATCCAGGTCTTCATCGTGGAGAATTTGTCGAGGTCTCACATACACTGAGGATATTTTGACTTCCCCAAAGGTGGTTCTCACCACTATTGAGGTTGCCTCCATGGTCCTCAGTCCATCTGGATTTAACACTGGGTAGTGTTCGATGCTTCTCTTGATGAAGATGGCTGTGCCTCCTGTTCGTCTTGTTCGATCGTTCCTGTATATCATATATCCCGGAAGCCTGATGTTGATGGTGTTGTCAACCCTGGTTTCCTGAACAGCTATGATATCCAAGTCCTTTCTCTCAATGAGTTCCCTCAGTGGATGCAGATTTGGGATGTAGCCGTTGATGTTCCAAGAGGCTATCTTCAAAAGACCTGGTTGCGTTTGGGCGTTGAACTCAGTTGCTGGAGAAGGTTGGCATCAGCGAGTTGAAGATGGAGGCCATTTGGGTCATCACCCGTTGGAACTCCATCATCTGGGTCATCATTTGGGCCATGTTCAGTTGGGCAGCCGCGGTTGGGGTGGGGGGGGTCCTTTGGTGGGGTACTGGAGCAGCTCTTGGTCTCTGTTGTGGAGCTGGGGGTCCTCTGGTTGCCTGACTGTAAGATTCACCGGGTCTTACAGGTTTGGCGGTGGTGGTGGCTTGTGGGGCTCTTGGGGTCGTGGTGGAGGTGGTCCTTCCTTGGGGTTGGCTTCTGACTATTTTCTTCGGTGCCTTTGGGCACCCCTTGTAATTTGCTGTGTGGGGTCCGTTGCAATTTGCGCATTTCGCTGCTTCTTCTTTATTTTTGGGGCAGTCTGCTGCCCTATGTTCTTCCCCGCATCTGACGCATCTCGTCTGCATATTGCATCTCATTTGCGTGTGGTGGTAGCCCTGGCAGTTGTAGCACTGCGATGGTCCTTGTTTCCTCTTCTGTGGTTCCACTCTTACTACCAGGCTCAGGCAGCGGTTTAGTTTATAGATGTTTTTGTTTTCCTCTTCTTTTGGGAGGTCTACGAGGAAGAGGGGAAGGGGCTTCCTAGTTTTATAAGAGGTCATCGCTTGCACTCTTGTGGGGTTGAATCCTTGTTCCCTTAGGTCCTCTATTATTTCATTCGCTGAGGAGTCTTCTGGTAGTCCTCTGATGACTACTTTTGCTTGTTTCTCCTCGTGGAGCAGGTAGGTGTAATGTTGGAGTTTCTGTTCCGTGAAGAAACTCCTCATGTTCCTGAAGTCTTGTGGTGTGGCAGGGTGGATCCTAACTCCGTCCTCGTGGAGTTTTGCCTTTGTGTAATTTATTTTTCTGGTCTTCAATTGGGCGGAGATGGTGTTCCATTTACTTCTATCCTTTACGGTTATTGGAGGGGGTGACTTCTCTTTCTTCGGTTCAGCTGGGGCAGCTGAGGTTGAGGGTTGAGCCTCTTTGGCTGGTTTGCCAGGAGCTGCTCCATTCGTTTCCATGTTGATGGGTTCTGGCTGGGGGGGGGGGGGGGTATGGTTTGGCCCTCTTCCTCTTCGCAGCGGTCCATTCTGCTTCGGATTCCGACGTTTCGGTTGTCTGGACTGCCGGGGTTTCCTTGGTGTACGCTTTTAGTAGCTGATCCATTTTCTCGTTCAGGGGGGCGGACAGTTTGGTGACCTCATCGGTGAGGTGCTTCACCCTGTCTTGTAGTTCTTCAATGAGTTTGTTTTTAATCGCCGCCTCTTCCTTGAGGTGGGCGATGATTCCTTTTAGTTGATCTAGGGCACTTTGATTTTCAGGGGATTCGGCGTCGCTAATCTCTTCCACCTCTGAGTATTCATTGTCGCTATCCATTTCTGTAATTTTAAATTAGCTAAGAAAAAAGATATTTACCAAGTTGGGGCTGGGCTTCGTTGGGGCTCCTCGTTTGCTTGCGGCTGCTTTCTTTCCGACGCTCGGGTGGGCGTGGCCTCTCGAAAAAAATTTTTCTCTCCTTGTGCGATGCACTTGGATCGAAAAAACCTTTACGATATGCACTGGTCGCTCACTGTATTTATCTTCTGTTGGTACACTACCTAAAACACAGAAAGATTATCGCTTCGACTTAATAAAGTCGATGTTTTGTGCCCGTCGGCACAGAGCGAACAGTGTTCGACTCAAGATCTGAAAAGATCTCAAGAAATTCACTGTTCTATTCACGCAATTCAACACAATTATCACCGTAGTGATCACAAACACTGGTTTTCACTATTTTTTATATTTAGTCACTCGAAATTGGCGTGCTTTCGCATTCAAACTTCGCTAGCGACTGACTGAAGGCTTTTTTTTTTTTGTTTTACAAGAGGAAAATCTTTTATAGACACTCAGCGCTTTCACTGCTCTGAAAAGAGCGAGTTTCGGCGCTGAATAGTGTGGGACTCATCGACCGCTCGGTCAACGTTACCCACTAAAAAACTCTTGAGTGTGTTTTTTTGGGCTATTGTCCCTTGGGAGGGGACAATCTTACCCCTTGTGTGGGTGATGTATTTAAAAAAGTGTTGTGTGTGTGTGTTGTGTTACGTGTAAGAAACGGGGGGTTTTATTAAGGGGGGGGGGAGCGAACATTAAAGAATTTTACTTCTTAGATTTTTGTGTCTGCCTCTTGGACGACCTGGTAAAATGTCGAAATTGATGAGTGCGTTTGGATGTGAAACGGCTTTATCGAAAAAGATTTTATGACGATTTTTTAGGTATTCTGTAATCGTTTCGATTTTTAGATCTTTGTGCAAATCGGACATTCTTATGTACCAGGGGGCGTTTGTTATACGTTTTAGAATTTTATTTTGAAATTTTTGTAATTTATTTTTTGTGGATTTTGCTGCTTGACAGAAGGAAATACAGCCGTAAAGTAATTGTGGACGTATAATTTGTTTGTAGATTAGGAGTTTGTTTTTAAGGTTTAATTTGCTTCTGTAATACAGAAGATTACGGAGTCTGCCGGATGTTTTGTTACAACGCGAGATTTGCGTGTTTATGTGCGAGTGCCATGAGAGTTTTTTGTCTAAATCTATACCTAAATATTTTACTTTATTTGTATAAATAATATCTCTATTATTAACCTTTAGTTGAGGCATATTCGGGTTTCTTTTTCGAGAAAAGAGTGTGACCTACTTTATTATGTTCATTACATAAAAAAATAGAACACAATGTGCTGACGGCAGCTGTTCGCCGGAGAACAGATAAAGTGAGTTCGAATTATTTACGGCTCTAAGAATGAAAATTCAAATTCATTAAGGGCGCCACCCAATTTAGATATTGCTTTACTATATTTGGATAATTGAGAAAACCAAATATCTATCTTTAACAAAATACCTAAAATGACTTAATATTAAATTTTCTTAGACATTCAGGCTGGGCAAATAGGAGAATAAAAAAACATATCACATATAAGAATATAATTAGAATATCAAAGTGGACAAGGCAAAATAGGTTGTAGACCAGGGAACCATAAAATAATAATTACATAAATTAAATAACATATATAATAATATTAACTAATGTATTATAGCGAAATACATACACTTTTATACCTGGTGTTATACCGCTCAAAGTTACCAGAATGGGGTATAATGGTAAGAAATAAACCTGTGACTGAATCTGCTGTCACATAGTACTATGTGAGAACTTCACAAAAGTCCTTTAGATTATAGTTTATAAAATTATCACGGTGGTATAATATACGATATCAATAATTAGTAATTATTTAAAATGATGGTATGATAAGCACTAATATGATAAAATAGTTATAAAAAATTTCAAAAAGGTAAGAGAACACTGAAGGTGTAAAAAAACCTGGTATTAAAGTCCAATGGTCCACATATGTAGCCTCTATCCAAGGTCCACTTGATGTAGTTGAAGACACAAAAACGAAGACAGGAAGAAGACAGGAAACAGACAGCAAAACGAAGAGAAGGCAGAAGAAAGGCTCAACCTTCCAGGTCAGCCAGGGGTCGATGATGCAACTCAGCAGGTCTCTAGCCTCTATCGGCTACCACTAGATCTCATCCGGTGGATGTCTGTCGACTCTGGCCAGGATTTAAAAGCGACTCGGTGTTGGTCCTCGTGGGAATCTTGACCAAAGTCAAGAGTTGCCACAAGAGTCGTCGTTCGATTTCCAAGAGTCTGATGGTGAGAGCTAAGCTGTACCCTAACACCCTAACAAAAAAATAATCTCATGAAAGGACATGTGCAAAATAAAAAACCAACAAAATGAAGTAGGTATATTTTCAACCTGATCGATATCATTGCTAGTTCAAAAGTCATAACTTACCTTCTGAGAAGGGAGGTAAAACTAGAAGATATCCATAACAGCAAACAGGACTAAAACGAACTAACAGGACATCAGGACAAAATGGCGGTGTTCCCACCGCATGGCAGCTTACCGGTGTTTGGCACAAATCCCCATATAAGGCTCCAAAAAAAACCACTAACGATGGGTGCGACTTGATCTCGGCCCAAACGGCACTTCGTAAATTCCCCCCTAAGGGTTAATTTCGGTTCAATACCGAAAAAGAATCCCAAACACGAGACAAGCACACCTCATCATGGCCGCACCGCAAAAGAACTCCTCGACGACCACGAGGACAGAACCATCCTCCTATTTCTAACAGTTGTCAGAAAAAACTGCACATCCTGTATGAAATCAGCGCCAGTTTTGAATTCCTAGCCTCTCATTGGTCAGAACCATAAATGCTATTGATTGACAGAATGAATTTCATAGAATGTAATCTAAAAGACCATTCTTCTTCTTTCTTTTCTACTATGGCACGAAACATTAACGGCTAACCGACTTGAGACCGATGACAGAAGTTCTATGAAAGAAGAACAGTGACACGCCCACAATGACTCGACGTCTAGAAAGTAAATAAATATAACCTTTAAGATTATATTTTGAAAAATAAAGAAAAAACCCAGTAAATACCTAGAGATCTCATTCAGAAACAACAAAATCCTGTGACAAACCTTCAATAGCCTAGAATTCATCATACCAGAGAACACAACGGTATGTCGCCTGCTCACATGTGAATGGATGTTTTTATTGACTTCACTATCTTAAATTTCAGAAATCCAGGAATCCAGCCAGAAATCATAAGGTTCCTGCAGCTTGAATATATTACTTTCAACAGCTCTTAGAATGTCAGAAGCAAGAGTATTACCTAGTGTTGAAACTTGTGAAATTTACTAGTATTCAACTATATATATGTTTGTTTTGAAATAGTGAAATAAATGTTTTATTCAGGAATTTGATATCAAAACTGAATGTTCTCTGTAAGTACAATGCCCAATAAATAAAAAAACTATTATATATAAAAAAACAAAATTAGCTGGTAGCAATTTCAAATGCTACAATGCCCAATAAATGAAAAATTTACTATATATAAAAAAACAAAATTAACGAGTAGCAATTTCAAATGCTACAAGAGAATAGCTTGTGTTTTTTCGGCGTTTAACTTGATTTTCCAAGTTTTAGTCCATTTTTCTATTTCGTCTATTTGCCTTTGCATATTAATGTGAAGAAATCTTAGGTTTTTATGTGTGCTAAAGGCCGCAGTGTCGTCTGCGTACATAGCTAGTTCGGTTTTTGATGTTTTCGGTGTATCTGCTATGTAAAGATTGTATAGGGTTGGCGATAACGTTGAACCTTGCGGTACGCCGGCTTCTATACTTCTATCCGTAGACTGTTTTTCGTTTATTTTAACGTTAAATTTTCTGTTTTTTAGGAACGAGTTTATTATTTTTATTTGATTAATAGGAAAGTTCATCCTATTCAGTTTATATAAAAGAGCTTCGTGCCATACTTTATCGAAGGCTTTTTGTATATCGAAAAGTATCATTAAGGTACTTTTCTTTTTGTTAAACCCTGTAGTTATGTGTTCTACAATTCTTGCGAGTTGCGATTCTGTACTGTGATCTCTTCTGAAGCCGAATTGTTCATCCGGGATCACTTTATATCTTTCTATATGATTTTGTAATCTTTTTAAAATTATTTTTTCAAATAATTTGCCTAAACAAGGTAGTAGGGAGATGGGCCGCCAATTTTGAGGGTTTTGTAGGTTTTTGTTTGGCTTTGGTAAGATTATTATTTGTGCTCTTTTCCAGATGTTCGGAAAATAGCATGAGAGCAGGCAATCGTTAAAAACTCTCGCCAACAACTCGATTGAGTTATCGGGGAGATTTTTCAACGCTTTATTTGTGATTCTGTCCTCTCCAGCAGCTTTTTTAACTTTCAAGTTTTTTATAAGCGCTTTTATTTCGATGAAATTCGTCGTTTCTGTTTCATCTACTTGATTTTGATAATTTATTATCGCATTTGCTTGTCTGTCGATATAATTTGCGAGGTTCAGATCGTAAAGTATATCGACGTTTGGTTTGAATTGTAGTTCGAAAGTGTCGGCGAAAGCTTCCGCTTTTTCCCTATCTGTGTAGACTGGACCGTTTTCGGATAAAATAGGTGGTATTTTTATCTTCTTTTCTTTGCATAACGCTTTGGTTAGCTTCCAAATATTTGTTTTGTTATTTGGTTCTGCCGAATTTAACTTGGTGAGTTTTTCTTCCCAAGTTTTGTTTCTGTGATTTTTTATTTGCCAGTTTATCTGGTTTGTTAATCTATTTGCTTCGATTTTTATCCTACGATCCAGGGTTGCGAATGCTCTTTTTCTTAGTCTATTTCTTTCTTTTATAAGATCCCGAATATGTCTCGGAAGTTGTATAGGGTTGGATTTTAGAGGTATTATTTTGGAAGCTTGATTAAAAGCTTCTAAAATATGAGTTTTTATTGAAATCGTGTTATTTTCGATTTCATCCGCGTTATTTGTTCGAATTAAATTTAATGGATTTTCGTTTAGGATAGATTTAAACTTTTTCCAGTCCGTTTTTAGGGTTGTTTTGGGTATTTTTTCGTATTTGTGACCAAGATGTATTATTATCGGGGTGTGGTCTGAGGGAAGTTCGTTAAGAACTTCGAGGTTTATCTCTTTTGAAATATTTTTAGACAAAACGATGTCTAGAATGTCGGGGCATCTTATGTGATGATGGGTAGGTTCATCGGGGGCGTATAAAGCGATGAGGTTGTCGTTAACGAACTCCTGTAGACGTTTACCGTTTACAGTTGTTCGTTTACAACCCCAGTCTTTGTGTTTGGAGTTGAGATCTCCTGCTATTAACGTAGGGGTGCTTTGAATGAAGAAGTGTTTGAAAAAGGGTATTTGGAGGGTTTTTTGAGGGGGGTTGTAACATGAAATTATGTTAATAGGACCGTCACTCATGTGCACTTGTATTGCGGTGTTTTCGGCGAGGTTTTGGGGGGCGGTGGGGATCTCGTGATGCGAGATGTCATTTTTGATGAAGATAGCCGTGCCACCTCCTTCTCTATTTTCTCTATCGTTCCTGTACGTGGTAAAATTTTGTAAAGTGAAAAGTCTAGATGGTTTTAGACGTGTTTCTTGAACGATAGCGATATCAATATCGTGAATTAATAAGAAGTCTAGAAACTCGGCTTTTTTATGCAAGATGGAATTTGCATTCCAAGTTACTAGTTTGAGGGAGGCAGGCTTTCGGGTTTGGGGCATTAAGAGAGTAAATTCTTAATGTTCGCGTATTTGTTTATTGTATGGTGGAGGGCGGCCATCCTGTGTTCTATTTCGCTTGCTGGGAGAGTCAGCAAGCTTAATAGCTGATGGTTTAGGGGCGAGGGGGCGGATTGGGGTTGTTGTTGTGGTTGGGGGGGGTTTTGGGGGGGTTTTTGAGTTTGAGATGTGGATGGGGTTTTAGCTATTTGGGCGTAATTTACGCTTGGTCTGGCGTAATTGCTTTTGAATGTTTTTGGGGTGGGTTGGGGTGTTTTGGGGGTTTGTTTGAAATTTTTGGGGTTTTTGGGGCATTTACCGTAATTGGTAGCGTGATTTCCTTTGCAGTTTATGCAAAAGGAGGGTTTGTTGAGATTGTCGCAATCTTTGTAGTAGTGGTTACCACTACAACGGTTGCATTGGACTTTTGCGTGACAGTTTAATTGTGAGTGGCCGAATTTTTGGCACTTTTTGCATTGAGGGGTGTAATATTGTGGGGAGGCTTTCTGCGCTTCTACTTTAATTGCCAAATGGCATAGAGTTTTTATTTCATATATGTGCGAGTCCTCTTTCGGGACTCTGACTTTAATCATCGATGTTTGTATTTTGTTTCTACCGATTTGCATGCGGTAGATTTCTTGGACGTTTATATTGTTAAGGAGAAGGTCATTTCTGACTTCCTCCAAGTCGATTTCCTTTGGAAGGCCTCTGATTATTGCGTTGAGGCCTTTATCTTCTTGTAAAAGGTAGGTGTGGTATTCTACCTTTATGTTTGTCAGAGTTTTTGTGATTTCTCTGTGTGTGTTTGCGTCTTTTGGGTTTAATTGTATACCCAAGGCAACCTTTTTCGGTGTGCCATAATTGAGATTTTGATTTTTCAAAATCTCTAAAATTTGTAAGTAGTTTTTGGTCTCCCTCAATATTATTGGGACAACGGATTTTTTTGTGGAGTTTTTTGGGGGGGCGGTGGTGGTGTTAGCCTTGGTGTTGGCATTTGTGTTTGATGTTGTTGTTGTATTTTGATTGAGATTTTTGAAGTGCGATTTTATCGCTTTGTTGGAGGAGTGTGGGGCATTGAGAGGTGGAAAGCTCTCTTTTTTCTGGGGTGTGGGGGCTGGGGCTTTTTGTGGCAGTGGAGTGTCTTCTGCCATTTCGGTGTCTTGCTCGGAGTCGCTGGAAACGATCTCCGAACGGGTTCTTTTGGTGGGCGGGGTGCCCGTTTGGTTTGCAATGACTTTCTGAACGTCGCTACCGACGTTCAAGATAAGGTTATAAATTTTGTCATCTTTTTCTTTTATAGTGACATTGAGAGCTTGGATTTCTCTCTGGAGGGCTTCGTTTTGCTTTTGTAGTGTGCGAATGAGCTCGTTTCTCTCGAGCAGAGTCTCATTAAGGTTGGCATTGTCCTCGAACAACTGGTCCGGGTCAAAATCAATGGTGTGCGCCATCGCGCTGATTTGTTAAGAAGCACGAGCACCCGACGGTGCTCGTAGTTTAGTAAAGATTTTGTGTTTAAATGTGTGTGTGTGTGTGTATTGTGTGTGAAATTATTTAAAGTGTAGTATGTGGTTAATGCTGTTTGCCTATAAACAGCGGACTCACTGCTTAGGGGTTTTTACACCCTGGCTAAAGGTTTCCTGGCCTAGGAAACAGCTAGTGTAATGTGTATATAATTACCTATTTGTAGCTCTATGTCGACTGGTATAATATCACGTCGTATCTGCTGACTGGCTGACGACTGAGTCTGACTGACTAAAGGCTGAAGACGATGTTTTGTTATATACGTTGAAAATTATTATTATAGGCTCCGCCCACTAGCGAATGCGCATTTGCTGTATTGCTATTGGTTTCTATAAAAGAGGGTTCGTTGAGTTTGTCGCAATCTTTGTAGCAGTGGCTTCCACTACAACGATTGCATTGAACTTTGGCGTGACAATTTAATTGAGAGTGGCCGAATTTTTGGCACTTTTTGCACTGTGCGGTGTAATACTGGGGGGAGGCTTTTTGTGCTTCGACTTTAATTGTCAAATGGCATAAAGTCTTCAGTTCGTAGATGTGCGAGTCCTCTTTCGGGACTCTGACTTTTATCATCGATGTTTGGATTTTATTTCTACCGATTTGCATACGGTAGATTTCCTGAACGTTTATGTTGTTTAGGAGAAGGTCATTTCTGACTTCCTCCAAGTCAATTTCCTTAGGAAGGCCTCTGATTACTGCGTTAAGGCCTTTTTCTTCCTGTAGAAGGTAGGTGTGGTATTCTACCTTGATATTAGTTAGAGTTTTCGTAATTTCTCTGTGTGTGTTGGCATCTTTTGGGTTGAGTTGAATGCCCAACGCTACCTTTTTAGGTGTGCCATAATTGAGATTTTGATTTTTCAAAATCTCTAGTATTTGCATGTAATTTTTCGTCTCCCTCAGTATTATTGGGACGATGGATTTTTTAATAGTGCTTTTTGGGGGGGCGGTGGTGGTGTTTGCCTTGGTGTTGGCATTTGTGATGGATGTTACTGGTGTTTTTTGCTGATCAAGTTTTTTGAAATGCGATTTTATCGCTTGGTTGGAGGAGTGTGGGGCATTGAGAGGTGGAAAGCTCTCTTTTTTTTGGGGTGTGGGGGCTTTTTGTGGCGGTAGGGTGACTTCTGCCATTTCGGCGTCTTGTTCGGAGTCGCTGGAAACGATCTCCGAACGGGTTCTTTTGGTGGGCGGGGTGCCCGTTTGATGGGCGATGACTTTTTGAACGTCGCTGCCGACGTTCAAGATAAGATTGTAGATTTTCTCATCTTTCTCCTTTATGGTGGAGTTGAGGGTTTGTATTTCTTTTTGGAGGGCTAAGTTTTGATGTTGTAGGGCTTCGTTTTGGCTTTGAATCGTGCGGATGAGCTCGTTTCTCTCGAGCAACGTCTCATTTAAATTGGCGTTGTCTTCGAACAACTGGTCCGGGTCGAAATCTATGTTTAGCGCCATCGCGCTGATTTATTAAAAAACACGAGCACCCGACGGTGCTCGTAGCTTAATAGAATTTGTGTTAAGATGTGGGTGTGTGTATAGTGTGTAAATTTTTAAAAAGTGTAGATTGTGTTTAATGCTGTTTGCCTATAAACAGCGGACTCACTGCTTAGGGGTTTTTACACCCTGGCTAAAGGTTTCCTGGCCTAGGAAACAGCTAGTGTAGTGTGTATATATTTACCTTTGTGGAGCTCTATGTCGACTGACGTATAATGACTGAACTGAAGGCTCGCCCCAGTGCAAAGTGCACCTGAGACCCCAAGCTTGGATCACTTGGAAAGCGAGCACTTTGTTCGCCTGCCAAGCTGCCAAAGCCCCAGGAGCAACTTGAAGAGTTGAACCTGCCACCACCCCCAGTACTCTTTGTACCAGGCTTACTCTCGAACCGAAACCCTGAGGTCCAAAGGTGGCCGATGAAGTCAGCGCACAAGTACCTAACGCAGTGCAGGGCACTATAAAGTTAAAGTCTTAAGTAGACTAGAAGTTACATGAATTCTATTTCGAATTCTGTTTCAAGTGAATTTACTATGACTGAAGGTCCGCGTGCCAGCTTCAATTTGTTAAGACAAATATCCACCTTTTGCTGAAAGAAATTTTTTTTTATTAATCTTCTTTTCTTGTCCGGTGTGTTGTGGATCCGGCTTCCTGTTCTTCTTTCTTCACTTGGTTCTTGCTTTCGTTGTGGTTTTCTTGTCTGAAAATAACTTGATTAATCCTGAAAAGAAAGGTTAGTATCCTCTTCTTAGTTATTTAGCAGCTGGTGCTTGGGTCTCAAGTGTTTCCAATGGACATCTCCCGGGTCGTAGTCTATCAATTCTTGTAGCTCTCTATTTGGGTGCGCTCTTAGTTTATCGAATGTTTTTTCTGCGTGCGTCTTCATCCGTTCTAGGACCGTTGTGATTTTTAAGTCTTCTCGCAGTTGGGCGTTGGAGACGTACCACGGTGCGTCCGCTGCTTGTCTTATGCATATGTTATGCTGCGCTTGGATCCTTGTCCTGTGTGATTTTCTTTTTGTCACTTGTCCCCAGGCTAGAGAGGCATAAGTAATCATCGGGAGAATGATGCTATTTATTAATAGGAGTTTTGTCTTTAGGAGAAGGTTGCTTCTCCTTCCTATTAAGCATTGCAGCTGTCCTCTTGTGAATCTTGCTTTGTTTATTGCTGCATCCATTTGTTTCTTGAAGGTTAGGCGCTTGTCCAGTTGAACTCCAAGATATTTCGCTGATTCCGTCCAAGGAATGTCTTCGTTTTCGAATTGGATGTTCCTTGTGGGCTGTTTTCTTCTTTTTCCGAAGAGCACTGCCTGTGATTTTTCCGCGTTGATTTTTATCTTCCATTTTAGGCACCAATCTTCTAATTGGTCTACCTCTTCTTGTAAGTATCTCTCAACCATCCTTGGTTGAGTACTTCTTGCTGCTATTGTGGTGTCATCAGCGTAGAGTGACAGTTTGGTCCTGTTCGTCTTGGGGACGTCGCTGGTGTAGATCGTGTAAAGAAAGGGGGAGAGAACCGCTCCTTGTGGTACTCCCGCTTCCATCCTGGCGTATCTGGTGATGTGGTTCGCTGTCTTTACTCTCGCTTTTCTGTTTCTGAGGAAGGAGTCTAGTAGTTGTATCAGGGGGACCTGATATCCTATATTCTTCATTTTATATAGGAGCCCTTCGTGCCAAACTCTGTCGAAAGCCTTGCTGACATCTAGGAAAATGACACCAGTGTAGCTGTTTCTGTGGAAACCCTCACTGATGTATTCTACCAGCCTCAGCACTTGCATTTCGGTAGAGTGTTGACTTCGGAATCCGAATTGTTCATCTTGGATTACGTTCAGTTGCTCTGTCTGCTCTTGTAGTCTGCAGAGTATAACTCTATCGGCGACTTTGCTCATCGCTGGCAGCAGGCTGATTGGGCGGTAGTTTTGAGGAAAGAGCGGGTCTTTTCCTGGTTTCCTGATCATGATGACATCTGCTTTTTTCCATTCCTTGGGGAAGTGCCTTAGTTTGAGGATTCCATTAATCACTGTGGTTAGGTAGACGACTGCCTTTTGTGTGAGCTCTTGTAGTACCTTGTTGCTGATGTTGTCGTGTCCTGGGGCTTTCCTTTTCTTCTGGTACTTTATTATTTTCCCAACTTCAGCTGGGGAAGTGGGATTTATATGCTCAGCTGGTTCTTCTTGTCTCAGATTTCGTATTGCACGACTGACTTCTTCTTCGAAATCTAGATCATCATCTTCGTGTTGATTTAGTTGGCATTGTCGCTCCAAGTTTTCCAACAGTGCTTCTCCTTTATCTTCTGGTGTATATACTAGACCCCTTGTTCCATGTAGTGTTGGCAGCGGTTGGTGATCTTTTCTAAGTGATCTTTGGACATCCCAGAATCTTCCATTTCCTGGTTCTAAATCTTCGATGAATCTTGTCCAATTTTGGTGGCAGTGCTCCTTTAGTGCTTCTCTGACAAGTCGTTGCAATCTGTTTGCTTCTTGTTTGTCTGCTCTGAGTCCAGTTCTTCGAGCTCTTCTTCTTGCTCTATTCTTGAGCGCGATCAGGTCTTTTGTTGGTTGATTTAAGTATCCATACTTTTTGGGTCGTTGTGCTTTTTCTCTCCTCGTGGAATTAGTGTAAGCTTGATTGATGGTAGTTTCCAGATGCTGTTGGGTAGTTTCCAGATCTCGAATGGAGTCGATTGTTGGGATTGGTCCAATAGTTCTTCCCAATTCAGATCTGAATTTTGGCCAGTTGGTACGCTTTATTTCGAACGAATTGTCAACTTCCTCTCCTTCTCCAATCTGTAACAGTATTGGATTGTGGTCCATAACGCCTTCGTTGAGGGTTCTGATCTCAGTCTGGAAAGTGCAGTTGGCAATCAGTGCGAAATCTATCACGCTTGGGTTTCCTCGATATGGATGGATAGTTGGGCTGTTTGGTCCAATTATCGTTACTTCAGGTCTACCATCAATGTAGCGTTCCAGTTTTCTTCCTTTCTGGTCCCTGTTCTGGCAATTCCACAAGGGGGACTTTGCATTGAAGTCGCCAATCAGTATTGTCTGTCCATTCACTGGGAGCAGCAGATCCAGGTCTTCATCGTGGAGAATTTGTCGAGGTCTCACATACACTGAGGATATTTTGACTTCCCCAAAGGTGGTTCTCACCACTATTGAGGTTGCCTCCATGGTCCTCAGTCCATCTGGATTTAACACTGGGTAGTGTTCGATGCTTCTCTTGATGAAGATGGCTGTGCCTCCTGTTCGTCTTGTTCGATCGTTCCTGTATATCATATATCCCGGAAGCCTGATGTTGATGGTGTTGTCAACCCTGGTTTCCTGAACAGCTATGATATCCAAGTCCTTTCTCTCAATGAGTTCCCTCAGTGGATGTAGATTTGGGATGTAGCCATTGATGTTCCAAGAGGCTATCTTCAAAAGACCTGCTTGCGTTTGGGCGTTGAACTCAGTTGCTTGAGAAGGTTGGCATCAGCGAGTTAAAGATGGAGGCCATTTGGGTCATCACCCGTTGGAACTCCATCATCTGGGTCATCATTTGGGCCATGTTCAGTTGGGCAGACGCGGTTGGGGTGGGGGGGGGGTCCTTTGGTGGGGTAATGGAGCAGCTCTTGGTCTCTGTTGTGGAGCTGGGGGTCCTCTGGTTGCCTGACTGTAAGATACACCGGGTCTTACAGGTTTGGCGGTGGTGGTGGCTTGTGGGGCTCTTTGGGTCGCGGTGGAGGTGGTCCTTCCTTGGGGTTGGCTTCTAATTGTTTTCTTCGGTGCCTTTGGGCACCCCTTGTAATTTGCCGTGTGGGGTCCATTGCAGTTTGCGCATTTCGCTGCTTCTTCTTTATTTTTGGGGCAGTCTGCTGCCCTATGTTCGTCTCCGCATCTGACGCATCTCGTTTGCATATTGCATCTCATTTGAGTATGGTGGAATCCCTGGCAGTTGTAGCACTGCGAAGGTCCTTGTTTCCTCTTCTGGGGTTCCACTCTTACTACCAAGCTCAAGCAGCGGTTGAGCTTGTATATGTTTTTGTTGTTTTCCTCTTCTTTTAGGAGGTCGACGAGGAAGAGGGGAAGGGGCTTCCTAGTTTTGTATGATGTCATCGCCTGTACTTTGGTGGGGTTAAATCCTTGTTCTTTTAAGTCCTCCATGATTTCGTTCGTTGAGGAGTCTTCTGGTAGTCCTCTGATGACTACTTTCGCTTGTTTTTCCTCTTGGAGCAGGTAGGTGTAGTGCTGGAGTTTCCGTTCAGTGAAGAAACTCCTCATATTCCTGAAGTCTTGGGGGGTGGCAGGGTGGATCCTAACTCCGTCCTCGTGGAGTTTCGCTTTGGTGAAGTTTATATTCCTAGTCTTCAGTTGGGCGGAGATGGTGTTCCATAGGCTTCTTTCCTTGACGGTAATTGGAGGGGGTGACTTTTCTTTTTTCGCTTCAGCTGGGGCTGCTGAGGTTGAGGGTTGAGCCTCTTTGGCTGATTTGCCAGGAGCTGCTCCATTCGTTTCCATGGTGGTGGGTTCTGGCTGGGGGGGTGGGGGGTCTATGGTTTGGCCCTTTTTCTCTTCGCAGCGGTCCATTCCGCTTCAGATTCCGACGTTTCGGTTGTCTGGACTGCTGGGCTTTCCTTGCTGTATGCCTTTAGCAGCTGGTCCATTTTCTGGTTCAGCGGGGCGGACAGTTTGGTGACCTCATCGGTGAGGTGCTTCACCCTGTCTTGTAATTCCTCGATTAGCTTGTTCTTGATCGCCGCTTCTTCCTTAAGGTGGGCGATGATTTCCTTCAGTTGGTCTAATGTGCTTTTATTTTCAAGGGATTCAGCATCGCTGATTTCTTCTACCTCTGAATACTCGTTTTCGCTATCCATTTCTGAAAGAAAATTAGTTAGAGAAAGAGTATTTACCGAGTTAGGTGGACTGGGCTTCAGTTGGGGGCTCCTCGTTGTTGGCAGCTGCTTTTCTTTTCCTTTCCGACGCTCAGGTGGGCGTGGCCTCTCGAAAAGATTTTTCTCTCCTTGTGCGATGCACTTGGATCGAAAAAACTTTCACGATATCCACTGGTCACTCACTGTATTTGTCTTCTGTTGGTACACGACCTAAAACACAGAAAGATTATCGTTTCGACTTAAAAAGTCGATGTTTTGTGCCCGTCGGCACAGAGCGAACAGTGTTCGACCCAAGATCTGAAAAGATCTCAAGAAATTCACTGTTCTGTTCACGCAATTCAACACAAAACAAAGTATCACCGTGGTGATTTGTAACACAAATACTGGTTTTCACTATTTTTATATTATGTCGCTCGAAATTTGTGTGCTTTCGCATTCAGACTTCGCTAGCAACTGTCTGTGAACTGAAGGCTGAAGACGATGTTTTGTTATATACGTTGAAAATTATTATTATAGGCTCCGCCTACTAGCGAATGCGCATTTGCTGTATTGCTATTGGTTTCTTACGACATTATAAATATGAAGGTACGAAAAATTTTTAGCGTAGTATTCGAGTAATAATTAAACGTGACGTGTTTACAGGCGGAGCTTCTAGTGCGCAGAGATAAAGTATACGGCCAGACTAGGATGGAATTTACCCGAATTTACTTGCTTGATGATCACTCGCTTGATATTAAACGTTTTACAATGTTGTCAATATGTGGATGGTCACAGAAATAATGGGTATTTTTTTAGTATGATATTTAAAGAAATGAGTTTCAAATTATTGACACACAATATAATGACTAAAAGGATATGGGAATGATTTTTGGTCAGGTATGATATACAGTGTGTCTCAAATTTTTTATAAAAATGGAGGAAAAGTTTATCGTACATTTTAATGCTATGCATGACTTATAGATTAAATCATTGTATAAAATAGAAGACAAAAATAATGATTTGATTAAAATATAATATTTACCAAAGAATAGATACTGTAATCGCCACGGCTGATGGCGAGCGTTGGCGCAGGTATGGACTCTCCCAACTAAATTACTATTGGATTACGATAAGCCCTTTACCGGCCAGTGTCGTATCTATAATTAGTTTTAAGTAGGGTAGCAAATGGATCATGACTTGGTACTAGAACAGTTCATTAAAATGTTACATAATGATACAAATCAAAAAATAAATTTTAATCATCACTATCTGAATACAAATTTTCTTCATCTTCACTACTACTTGTGCTGCTATCGTCATTTAAATTTATAATTACTGGATTTACCTCTGTTGGAAAGTCTGTGAACGTTTCATTTTCCAAATATTTCCGCTCTATATCTACTACATGTCGGCAACGCTTTTGCCATTCCTCGGAAGTGATTTGATCAAACTCGTGCTCCGTCAGTTTCCTCACATCTTCCAACATAAAAGTCACATTCTTTTGGGACAGTAGCCCAAATGAATTCAATGGGGTTCAAATCCGGATGGTAGGGTGGTTAGGTTAGTCGCAAAACGTTATGGCCATGTTCAAGCATAATCACATCAAATTTGTATCTTATATGATGCTTTTTATTTGTCTTGATCAATTCGTATAATTCTGGGGGGCCGCGCGTTCCCTTCCTAGGGGCGGGCCCTCTTAACTATCAATTTTTATGTAAATATAGACAACAATCGTTAAATTTGATTAAGGTTATTAAAATGAGTAAAAGGGGGGGCCCACCCCTTTCATTTGTTTAAGATTGTTGTCTATAATTATATAAAAATCGATGGTTAAGAGGAGTGAAAAATGTTTTTCTAAAAATTGAAAGATTGTTTGCGTCGAATGACACTAGTGGCTGAGCCGGCCCTTAACTCGACATTTTTAGAGTTTATTCTATTCGGTTGGTCATACTGTCATCGAACGACGACCTCTTTAGGGTTGTTAATCAGTCGCCATTTTTGTTTTAACACGCCTCTTAAAATTAAAATTTTTTAAAGTTGAAAGAGCCGTTTTCTGAACTTGGGAATGGTGCCAATCCACTCGGTTGATCATGCTGCTTAAAATAACACCATCATATAAACTGCGCCCAAACGTTTCGGACGAGAATTTGTGCCTCAAAAATTGGAATGTTGAAAATTAAAAGGGGCCTAACTTTTAAACGGGGCTTTTTTGCAACCTGAGAGGGGTGTCGTGCGTCTTAGCTTTACAAGACGCATCGACTGAATTTTTTTTTTTTTTTGGTCCCATAAAGTAAATTTATACCAAATTTGGGATAATTGTCAGAATTTATTTCTAAATGATAATCCCCTGATTTTGTGCCTGATTTAAATATAAGCGGACAATTAGGTATAAAGCCCATGTCACCTCCTGCATGGAGGTGATGGAGAAAATATTTTTAAATAACCCTTTGGTTGATTCATCCGTCCAGTTCTTGGAAGACGTATGTCCACTATGAAGGTATGTTCCATCAAAAAACACAATTGGTCGCTGTTGGCTACGAAAATAATTGATTTTTTGTAAATACTTGATTCTCAATGCTCCAATGTCCATTTTCTCTATTAAAATTTTTCCATTATTTTCAATCCTCCATTTTAAACCTATTTTCTTTAAAAATCTACGAGGAGATGTTTTGGAAACCACAATTGAAGGGTTTTTATCAAAAACAGCCAACGTCAAAAATAATAACTTTGTAATAAACAAAAAAGACTTAAACAATTCAACACTATCTTTTTTCTATTTTTTTAAAGCAACTGTCGGTGAAGGTATATATGTTAGCTTGAGTAAGAGCTAATTTTAGATTTTGTACTATATTTGGTTTGACAGAAAAAAATAATAACCCTTTGACATTGGTTGTTTTTGCTGAGATATCCATAAAAAAATATATAAATAATACTGCAAAAAGGTTTTATTTCTGCAAAAACAAATAGCAACATTAAAAAATAGCAACATTAAAAAAAATAACCATTATTCACATCCATCACTGTTGTCATCCTCGTCAATGTCAACATTGGTAGTGGCTTCTGTGATCGTAAATGATTGATAAAATGGCACACTTTGTGGTTTTTTTAGAAAGGTGGCGAGCATGGTGATATTTCTTAATTTATCAGCGCTGATAGGTAGCTGTCTTTCATATAATGGTTGTAAATTTACAAAGTTATCCAATCTCTTTTTATTTCTGACGGCACAGTGATTCCAGGAACCGGTATATGAATCTCGGGTCTTGACATACAGTGAATCAGCAGACACTTCAATAAATCTGGATTGTCTTAGACATAAACTTGGCCTTGGAGTTTTTAGGAAATAAGGGAAGCATGCTTGTCGGATATTAAAGAACATATCTTGAGTCATTTTAACAACGTTAAATGGAGATGGCTTCTCTCGCGCCTCGAATATTAGTAAATCCCAATCTTCTGGAACTTCCGGGCTGTTGGTTCTTTTTTTCTTTTCCACTAGCGCAAAATCCTGGTCGTTTGGCAGAAATGAGTGTCCTCTTATCGGGAATATGTGTGTTATTCTTTTGAATAGTTTTAATACATGAACTAGTACATATTGAAAATACACCATTACGTGATTCTTGTTCTGACCAGAACAACCATCACTAAGTAAAACTAGGTGATCGTGTATTATAGTTTTGTTCTTTAAATAGTGGAGGAGCATGGATGTAACATCATTGGAACCCTTTTTTGCAACATCTTCCGTGTAAACATACATACTAGCCGAGTCATCTGCAAGATCATGAATGCCAAAAACGTAATACCATAGCTGACTTTTAAAAAATACATCACTGGTTCTTATGTGTGGCAGCGGAAGATTCTGCTGAAAGTCGAATGATATGGCCATACATCTACCTGCTCTTGCTTCTTGTTTGTAATGTCTTTTCAACTGTGTAAACTTTTCAGCTTTTCGCAAATGAAGCTCTTTTTGGATCATCAGTTCATTTTTACGCGTGACATCATCAGTAGATTCTATCTTTAAAGTTAGTTCGTCGCACTTCGCGCAAGTATCAGTTCTTGGGACACCAAACGAAATGTTAAACTCATTTTTAAACACGTTGAAAAATACAAGATAAGAAACTCTCACTCCTATTTCATTTAAAAATGTTTTGTGCATTTTTCTGACGCTAAGTTCTTCGGGCAAATAAACTTTATTAGGATTATCTCGGCGTGAATAATGGGATTGTCTTCCCCGAAAGGACCGAATGTGCAGCCGTATTAAGTTCAAGACCTCTTCTGGAGTTTTTGAAGGCCTATTATCATGCTTGCCACGTCCATCACAAGGAGGCAATCCGGAGGTTTTAATTGAATCCTGAATACGTCGAAGTCGGCCTCTGCTAATACCGAAGATACTTAAGAATGCCGTGTGGCATATGTTTTGTTCATTTCGATCAAGTCTAATTTTATAATAAAATGCTACAGAATGGTCAAAGGAGGGGCCGCCATCATCGTTGTCGCCATTAAGGTTTAGCCTAGGTCGTCTCTGTTTAACATTTTTAAACGAAATTAGACCAGCCAAGTAGCTATCCTGTTCATTTTTTGATGGCAAGGAATTAAATGCGGTCAAAATATTTTCACGCTGGTCCGCTCGTATCTTTTCAAAACATTTGTGGCGTTTACATCTAAAATAAAAAGAAACACATGTACACCTACCAACTACACATTTCTAAACTACTAGCAGACAAACACAACCACATAATTTTATTTTTTACAAAAACTTACCTACAATCCGGTCCTGTCGCTCTTGCCGGTTTAGCAACACCCTTGTGATTGATATGTGCTTCTCCAGCAACTTTTAACTTTTTTATAATTTCACTTTTTCTGCTTTTTCTTTTTATTTTAGCAGCCCATGCGACACTTGAATCAGGGTCTCTCAAAATATTTGAAGACATGGTTTTATGCTTAACAATGCAAAATTCTTAAAAACAATAACCAAGCTTCGTAAAGGCACAAACACGTCGGTGTCGGCCGGACTCAAAAGTACAAATAAACTAAAAGAACAATATTATTATGGCAAATACGACCAACGTCGACTGACTTTGGCTGTTCTTCATATTTATCGCTGTGACATATGCTGTTTTTGCTAAAATACCTTATTTTTAAACCGCTATAAATAGCTGACCTTGGTGATTTATGGCCAAACACATTTGCACGCACATACTGGTGGTCATTCTGCTTGGATTGGCGCAAAAATTTAAAATTTCCTAAAATATGACATTGGCTGTTTTTGATAAAAACCCTTCAATTCCCAAAACGTCATTAATTTTGTGTTGAAACTTTTTTACCGTAATACGACACCCTTCCGTCTTATGAAAGTCGTAAATAATCCGTCTAATATTGGAATACTCATACTCGGGAAAATCAGTTACTGGTGCTATTCTAGGCCGCTTCTTTCTTGGGGTGGAAAATGTTACTTTCCCGTTATTTGCAGAAATTAATTGCTCCCCTTCTTTAACCACTCTTTCAATGGTTCTTATTGAAATACCTAAAACACAATAAAGATTTGTGTTGAAATTGTTATTTTTTAAATTTATTTAATGTTACCTGTAGCGAGAGATGTTTTATTTTTCACATTTGATAACGTATCCGACTCGCATTTAACACTTTTAAAATAATTGAACAATTAAAAAATTATTTCACGTGCCTGACTTTTGATGACTGGTTTTTTGTTAGGCGATGACATTTTTTCAGAATCAACACAAAAACTTTCATTTTAAAAGATCCTACTTGGAAAACCTAATTACCTGTAGTAAGTATTTAACGTTTCAAAATACATATCTAAATAAGGCAATAATTATTAATTAAACATTATTATTTCATGTTGAATTAACTATGTAGTATTTTTTTTAAATTTTTTATTTGTTGTTAATTTTTATTTCCTCTTGGACCACCAAGAAATTCCAATTGTCCACACCTTCCTAATTATTGACTTTATCACGATTTCCTGATGGATGGAACAAGTTACTCATCCAAAATCTACTTTTTTCTACAAACGTTAAAAAATTTTCTGCGGATGATTGTTTTTTTAATGTTACGTTGAGACTATGCCATATTTATTAAAATAAAAAACATGACAGGTACGAAACGTGATGTATGTTAACACATTGGCTGCCACCATAAGAGCGTTACATAGGTTCATCAGGTGCAAAAGAGGGAGAACGACTTATAAAACGATATTTATTGATACAAATAAAAAAATACAAATTAA
Organism: Agelastica alni; assembly: GCA_950111635.1. Taxonomy (NCBI): domain Eukaryota; kingdom Metazoa; phylum Arthropoda; class Insecta; order Coleoptera; family Chrysomelidae; genus Agelastica; species Agelastica alni. Next base: position 1,883,212 of record OX467716.1, on the reverse strand, counting down.
GTTTACATTTTTGTAAAAATGTTTGAAAAAAAAGGCAAGATCACCGGTGATCCCAATGGCATTGTGGTTACATGTTACTTTTTTATGTGCCACTAGTATCACCTGTGATACCACCGGTAATAGTGAACAATTTAATGTTTGTGTGAAAGGAATCTCATTTTATTAATGAAGCTCCAACCTGACGATGTAGTAGGCGTCCTTTCAGTTTCTGCTTTTTCCTATTCTAGCGTTTTTACCCCACAACTTGTCTATCTTGGACATCTGATGAAAGAACACTACATGCAAGAGATGCTATGTCCATTGTGATGCTGCTCAAGAAAGATGTCGAATATGATGACCGGCTAGCACCCTGGGTCCCTTCTTGAGGATCCTCCACATCAGCCTCTGAGAGTAACACGTACCATGGAAGTTCCATGTAATCCTTAATCGCAATTGCAACAGCAAAAGTTAAATTTATGTAATAAAATTATTAATACTACGTATAATTAAGCTCTAGACAAAATAAACACATAAAAACATAACCAACAAAACACAGATGATAATGAATTTGATTGGCCCTTTCCCTCCGCTACGAACGTTGCAACGAGCCATCGACGGAAAAAGGTAAAATTGGTTAATGTTGAACGGACTAGAAGGACAGATTCGACAACGGACGTTTTAGGCAAGGGTGTTTATGAATGAATTTGAAAATTTCTTTTTTTAGGGTTTTTTTTTGTTTTCAGAGTGGAAATTCGTATAATCTTTCTCCTCGTTCGTTAGCTTGTCCCAATCCATAAGGCCCCACTGTTTTAAATTATTTCTATTTTAAAGATAGCTAGCCCTAGTAGAAATTTATCTTGGCGCAATATTGGCTAGACGTTGGTGCCAATATTCGACAATATTGGAAATAGAAAAAAATTTTAACACTTTCCAGTATACGTCCAATATTGGCGCAATATTGCACAATATTGCGCCAATATATAGCCTACTTTAGGTTACATTGGAAAGCAATATTGCCCCAATATTTATTTTCCAATGTAACCTAAAGCTGGCCGGCAATATTGGCGCAGTTATGGTTACCACGATAGGTCACATTGGCCTACCAATATTGGGGCTACATTGCGCCAATATTGGTAGTAAATTTGGGGTTTTCACTGTCACACATTGGAATCGAATATTGCGCCAATATTGGCAGACCAATGAAACCCAAAATTGTGCGGCGAATATTGCGCCAATATTGGCAGACCAATAAAACCCAAAATCGGGCGGCGAATGTTGCGCCAATATTGGCAATACATGTAGCCCCAATATTGGAAGACCAATGAAACCCCAATAAGGTTGGCGAATATTGCGCCAATATTGGTGAAACATATAGCCCCAATATTGGTTTACAAATCAGAACTAATATTGGCAAAATATATAACCCCAATATTGGTAATGAATATTGGAGTAATATTTCCGAAATACATTTCCCCAATGTTGCTAGCTCATATTAAGCCAATGTTGTTTTCACCTGGAAGTTCAATAATTGTACAATATTAACAACCAATATAAGCTATATATTATATACCTACTTTATATATTTGATACTTAATAGTGGTTTGTAAAGAATTCAAAAGCTATTTGTTTGTTAATAATTGATTAATTTGATGTACGTACTTAAACTGAAAAATCAATATTCACTGTAGTGTCGTCACCATTATGTACCGAATATAGTATAGACAATGTAAAACAAGGTGTTATATTAAATATTTAGCTTAAATTGAAAGTTAATATTTCCCTTTTGTGGTAATTGAGGAGGTGCGAAATATAAAAATTAGTTAGTTTTTAATGGATTTATTAAAAACAAAAAAGAAGTTTAACAAACAAATAACAAATATTTGTAATCATTCTCAAGAAGCTTAAAAAAATGTTAATTCTGCATAAGAACATACAAGAAAATAGTTACAAACAGGATGTGTTGCATGTTCAAGAATCCCCTGAGAATGTGAGCTCTTAACACTAAGTATTATCCCAAGGCGCTAAGAGATTTCCCATTCAAAATACACGAAAACTGATGATTTTTTTCAAGAGTAAGTATATTATTTGAAGAGCAATGCGATATTTCATCGATACGATATATTCCAGGAACAAATTTCCTAAACAAAATCTTCTGTCACCTATGTAACAGAATGCTGTAAAGGTGAAATATTGACTTATTAATAAGTAAACGTAAATAAAAATATTTTAAATGGTAAAGAATGTAACGGTTTTGGCGAGTACTTAAAAGTTTATATGAAGAAGTCAAATTTTCGGATGATTCTTTTTTGGAGTTTTCCAACATGATTTTGAGTCGGGAGCGAAAATAAAAAAGTAACTTTCTAAAAAAAGCACCCCAATATATCTAATATATGAACTATCAATGAATGGGCACACCCTGCATATAAATCACATGAAGTGAAAAATAACTAACTAAATAAGAGGAACTCAGAAATTCGTAGTAATTAACATAATTGCACAATACGAATTCTGACAAGTGAAAATATGTTTAAATTTTAGCTTGTATGATTGAAATAATAACTATCCATACAAAAAAAAAATAAAAAATCCGTTTGCAAAAACCTACCTACTACGCAAGTAACACATACATGATGATCCTACAACGCGATAATAATAATAAATAAAAGATATACTTTACATCTTATATCCTAATGCACATTACCACACTGCTCAAGTCATATTGTGTCACAATTACAAATCTGTATCGTCGCCTTCCATTACAGTCAACGACAGCGGTGTATTACTACCTCTTGGAGATGCGGTGGAATCTCCTGAAGACAAAGACGGACTAGAAGTATCTAAAACAATAATTAAAAAACTCTTTGGAAAATTTGCATAAAATCATGAGAAATTAATTGTTTAACTCATTTTTACGTGAAATATTTACATAAATATTAAATAAAGTCAATATTTATTGATTTTATTCAATAATTATGAGAATTGTATTCATGGCAGAGACAATGTTGAAGAAAATTGGAAGGTGTAGAGTTCAGGTGCAGTTTATAGGTACAAAACAATTTCAAGTAATTTTAAACTCACCATGTTCTTTTGTTGATCTCGATCTTCTGCCACCATCACGATCACCAGATGTTGCCAGTACTACTGAAATTCTTTTTGTTATAACAATATCATCTACGTCGTTGTAACGTGTTTTAACAGCTGCCAATATAACCTTGTAAAGCTCTAATTTCGAAAAACTTTTCTTTCCTTTTCTACCGACACCGCTATATTCGAGGCTGAGTTCCTTAGACAACGTTTTTCGTAATATATTGGAAATTAGGTTGTTCATGTCTTTTCCTCCAACAAGTGAGAGACAAGCAAGCTAAAACACAACAAAGAAAGAATTCGTAATTATTGAAGTAACATATCATAATCGAATTCAGTTGTATGTATACTCCACAAAATAACTCACCACTTTTTGAAAAAATTCATGATTTTGAAGCTTCAATTCAACATCCTGAAGCCTTTCTTCGGACTGCATGGGTAACATTGAAGCTATTTCAACATCTTCTTGTGAAATATTACTTTTCGCTATAGCTATGTTCGAAGTTGACAATTGTTCACGCAGACCCCTTAGTTCATATTGAATGCCACCAAGTATTTTTCCCAAGTTACTTAAGGTTGTGGCCTGTTTTGCCATAGCATTGGATACCTTCTCCACAAAATCTGAAAATAAAATCATTGATAGCTATTTGTATACCTACAATAACAGTAAAAGTTACTGTTATATTTTTGTTGTTCGAATTGAGCATTACCATTGAAACAATTAGCTGTTAAACATATATTGCCAGTAGCAAAGGACCCAAATTTCTTCGGATTGTCATCTGTATTTGGTGATATGGTGTCGGTAAGTGTTTCGTCCAATTCAATTGACATATATTCTTCTTGCACATCAGTTATATTGAAAATAATTGGAGTGGCTATAAAAAGAAGTTGGAAATAATATCAAATTAATTTTTTATTACTTTTCATTTTGCCGGAAGGAAGAAAAAAGTTGATGATACTTACATATTGATGGATATGATTGTCTGTAACAGTTAGTGGTTCTAATGGTGTCGGTGTTATTGAAGTTGATTTACTCGATTCTGAGCAGGAGCTTGTATTATCTACATAATATGATACACAGTCCTTGGCATCTTTAATGGAAGTGAATGTTCTTTTAAATATTGCTTGATATTCAGTAAAAGGAATGTGAGGTGGCAGTGCCCTGCATTTTTTTTTCAATTCAAAAAGCTTAGACTCAGTTTTTAATGCGGGCCAAACATATGAAGTTTTTTTACTGTTGATTGCCCAACAACTTGGTACAAAGTCCACACTGTTATCTTTGGTGAAAATTATTACATCCCAACTGTTTCCTTCATCACCCGAGTCATATGATGAATTAAGGTCCAATGATTTCCTTTTTTGAGAATGCCTTGAAAAACAAGAAACCATTAGTCACACAACTGAGACGTACAATTCAATCTGTATTCTATTAAAAAACAATTCATTATAATATTCACGAACCTGATTATGTAATAAACCCACAGCAAATATGTCATCATCAACAGAAAAAAGTAGGCATTTGGTGAAAACGTCTTGTAATGTAACAGTGAATTGAAAGGCACTCAAACCATCAACTTTAAATATGTGTATTAAAGAAGATGGTATGGGATGTTCAAAAGCATTTACATTTTTCTGATAAACAGATCCAGACAAAGAAACTGAACTATCATCATTACATATTATTTTCCCAATTTTCATGACTTTCATACATCTCAGTATTATGTAAGAATTGTTTACATCCACAGAAGACAAATAAAAATTCTGGAACTGAATTTGTGTTATGACACCTTTAACTGTACTAATGATTTGAAATGCATTATTGCTATGTTGGGTACTGCAGTATGGTAAATAATCTTTTTTTTCATAAATTCTCTTGCAAGCTTGTTCGAATGGTTTATAGTACCCTCTTATGGATCTCTTCAATTTTCCTAGATATTTTTCAAAAGAAAAGCTGCTTACATCATCCAGTCTCATTGGTATTTATTAATTGTGTATTGTAAACAGGCTCATGTGATGGGTAGCGTTCATGCGACTGGCGTACAAATGTTCTTATCATTTCACTGGCTTTCTTAGCAAGTTGGTCATTATAAGCATTAGCGACTATTCTGCAAGAGCAAAATAAAAGCAAAAAATGTTGATACATCTCTCTGGGCAGCATCCCTTTGAAAATAGCAAAACCAATATAGAGTACAATGGTGCGAAATTCGCTTGCTTTAAATCTATCCAATTCCAATGTCGTTCTTGGACGACGATTGAATTCCTTTGTAAAATATTTTCCTACATCAACCATTCGACGTGCGACAATGTTCCGATAATATAATCCAAAATGAAGCCATTGACCATATCAAATTCTTCTAATTTAATTAACGGCGTTGTTGCTTTGTGGTGTTGTGGGTGTATATTATTGACAAACGTCAGGTGCGTTCGAACTTCTATATTCTCTCCAGCTAAGACATTGTATGTAATTATGCTTTTCTTGCCATCGTTACTTGTATTCCCTTTCACATTACACTTATCACAAGAGAAGAATCCATTGTGCGACTTAACAGATTTTAAAAAGGCTCTGGCTGGGCTATCACAAATGAAATATTTCAACTTAAACTTGAAATTCGTTCCTTCGTGGGTGAAACCAGTTGTCTGTAAAACATTAATTTCCTCGATAAATTCCTGAAAATATATTTCCAAATCACCGGGCTTACTATCACCGTAATATAAGGCTATCACAAAAGGTTCTGTGCGACAATCCTTAACAAATATTTGTCCCAGCAAAGGCCAAAACTGCCAAACACTACTGTTAAATATTGATAAACCATCTACATTGCAAACTAATTGAATAGTAGTTTCTTCTAAGATAGATAATAATCCTCGTTTAATCTCAATTTCCAAATTTTTTTTTATTCCAAAATATATAAACTGTGCTGGTGTATTTTTTGCGGATACTACTTCTACGTATGAAAGTTTTTTAACAGTTTTTAAAGCAGTCTTACTGCAATTTGGTAGATCTGGATGACCATGCTTCTTCAACACCTGGAGAATACCTGTTAGCTGTTCATGATTAGCTTTTTTGTCATGAAACCAAGCAATCAAATCGCTCAGTAATGAAGGTCGTGCGTTTTCATCTGCTTCATTTTCCTCGATAATGCTGCAAATTGTATTTGTTGCGCTTTCTTCTAACATTTCCTCAGAAACTTCGTTGCTAAAGGAATTTGTATCAGTATTTAATATGTTGTCAGATAAATGAATGTTATTTTCTAGACTGTTATCAGAAACATGCAAAGATTCATTAGAAATAGCCGATGAATTGTTGTTACTGTCAGATTGCAAATATTCTGATCTATCATTATTGTTACCAGCTGAGCTAACGGTATGCGCAACTATATCTAAAACATGAAATATTCGAATTTAATCTAAACAGCTGCAAGTACTGGTGGGCAAATAAGAATAGTTCTTCCTGGTTATTAAGAGTTGTAAGAAACTTGAATCCACATATTTTCAATTTATTTTTAAATTTACAGGGAGTACCACAACAACAGGACAAGTCAAATATATAATAAAAACACCACATCATTTTGTTATTTTAAAACCTTCTCTATGAACTACTTTTACGGGGTTTAAAACTGGAAGAATGTTAAAAAAATATCTTTGAACAACTTTTGTATAGATATGTATATTTTTTAGTTAGCAAGATATGCCGGGAGCCATTATTATTTGCCCATTCTGTATAAATTAACTAATTATATTGGTAGTAACAAAAACAGAACATGTTGAAATATAACTTGGTTGATGTTGTAGTGATAATAAATTATCGGACCGGCTACAGTGACCTCTTTTATTATTATTACATGTTTTATTCTGTAGTTGTTGTGAAAACCCACATTGTCTTTTGACAAACATTGTCTTTGCAGATCTGCTTTTGCTTTGTGGGTTGTTACTCCTTTTACTACAATTATAAATAATAATAATGTGTTGGTAGTATTTACCTTGCTGTTAAGTTGACCATACATAGGTAGGTATTTCTTGTATTGATGCCCATATTGCCTACCGAAGAATAATTCCTTTGCACACAACCCCACATTTGCAGCATTGAACATGGGGAACTGAACCCTTCATCCTGTACTCCAGTCCTTCGTAGCAAACACTGCAGAATGTATGATCGCACACAAGGCCTAAGGATACTTTTGCTAGCAAAAATATTTTGCACCTTGAACATTTCGGATGTTCAGCTAAAAAAATATAATTTCTCAACAATCACTTCATTCTACCTATTAGGCTAAGACTTACTGTTTTCTTGGAAGGAGGGGCATATTTTGCAAGCATATTGTGGAGGATACTCGCAAAACTTGCCGGTAAATAGTCTAGGGCAAATATGATCTCCCCTAATCGGTGTGGATGTTGCAATTATGTACGCCATTCTATCGACTTCTTTGGCAACAGTCTCAGTGAATGGCCGGACATTGGCACGTACACTTTCCAGTTCTCCTGGTGTCAGTGAAAAGAACTTGCAGCTGAACATGCCACACATTTTGTAACATCTCATAAACTCATGTTTATATTGGCAGTCAACTGATTCGCATATGCCCAATATAAACAAAAAACATGGGGTTGTCTTATTCCTAAAAAAACAGAAGTTTAGTTCTAATTCCGTATGTAGACAGCTTGGTTATAACTTAGTCGTCCTGGCTACTTTATTATGGGAGCTACAAAATAACCAGTTTGTGTTTGCTCCATTTGAATTCAACAAACAGTAAATTAAAAAGTCAGGATGTGGAAATGAATTTGTTTCCAGCAATAAAGAATTATTTTGGTATAACAACTTTGTGGGACCACCAATACCCTACATGTTTGTAACCATCTGCGTTAGAAGGCACAGGCATGCTAAATCAATGAAATCAGAGCTCTTCAATGAAAATACAAAAAATAATGAAATATGCTATGAAAAATATATAAGATTTTTTAGGCAAATTGTTAGCAGTTTTTTGAAAATTTTATTTCAAATGTAAAATTTTTCTTGAACAAGTGGATACTCAAAGTATAGCCAAATGCTGATTAACAAAAAAACAGTAGAGTCATTAAATTATGTGCTTCATCACTAATTTTCATTCAACTATAGTGATACAAAAAGTTACAGTAATTATTTTTATAATAAGAATTAAGAATGCAAACTACATAAAATCGTGCCCATTTTTTACTCTATTAAGTTTTCTGATATCAAGCACAATATCAAATGTGGACTTAATATACTGAACCCACATGTCTACAAGAAAAATGTTACATTACATTTAAAACAGCCAATGCTGATTTACATAATACTGAACTTTCAACTATATAATTTGAAATATCTAAAGGCAATTAACAGTTTCCATGACAAAATGAGTTTTATGTCTGCATATGGTTCCTACCTTATGTTTAATTTCAACTAGTTCTCTTCTGCATGAGGGACATGTTCTGCTGTTTTTCTTCCATTCGTTTAAACATGCTGTGCAAAACACATGTCCACATGGACTCCTATAGCTCCAGTCTTTCGCCAGTTCTACCAAGCAACAATTACATGTAAATGCTTTATCTGTATAGTCAACAGGCATTCTATGTGCAAATTGCAACGAGCAGGCTGTAAACTTCTTGCACCTGCTGGTTTTTGCATACTCGTAGCAATGCCCACCCTTCAACTGCATAGTTCTGAAGATTTCTTTCTCCACGTTTGGAGGAACAACCAACCGATCTGTATAATATTTTTCTTCGAAGTAGTGGACATGCAGGTAGGTGCAATTGTCTCCTAATCTACATTTTCCTGCTCGAAATGCTCGGCAGTAGATATAGTAGTGCAATCGTGGACATTGCACATTGGGGCATCTTTTGTTCAAATAAGCGGAACATAATCTACAATACATTATATGATTGATTAACTTTATACAAAATCCACTTTTGAATGACAATAATGAAATCTAAATAACTTTCTATGGCATACTTTCCTAGATACTACTACTAGTTGAAGAAGCTAAGAATTGGTATTATAGCGTTTGTGTGTCAGGTGTGCTTGCTTGTTTGTTGGTTGTATGTTTATGAACAATGAATGAGTTAGTTTTAATACTAGAGGTTTCTTTTTTGTGAATGCTTGTGTTCAAATGATAGCTCAAAGAGGGTGATGAATTTAATTACACACTTGAAAATAATTCCTGAAGAGCTGATTTCATTGCCCTATTATACTACTAGGGGTCTAACTAAACAGATGTTTAAGACTGATATTTTTCTTGGGAGCTACACCTACCTATGTATTAAACAAATTCAAATAATGTTACTTGTCCTACCAAATATTTTAGCACTCAGTAACTACGCTACAATACAGTACTATGAAGTAAAATAGTAATTTTTAACATAAACATTATAGTGTTAAAAAAAAGATGATACTTTTTTTCTTCTCAAAAACAGGCTGAAAAGTTTATTTCTTAGCATCATATTCATTGAATATAACAAAAAAATCATTGGTCAACATCTATCAGAGGTTAACTTCATGTTATGAACATCTACGTGTAAAGTAGATGTTCATGCAGGAAACTAAGAAATTAAGATGTAAATTAAGAAATGACATGGTCTGATCTTCTTAGCTTTAGTATTAAATTAATCCTAGTTTCAATTTTCTCTTGCATGAATCCACATTTACTCACCTATTTGAAATAAAATGTGTATTCACGTGTTGATATTAATAAACATAGATTAAATTTAAGGAGTAAATTCTAGTCACAATATTGGGTCGCAAAGTAGGCGCAATATTGGAAATTCCTTGGTTCATTTATATATTGTTCAACCAATATTCAGCCAATATATCGCCAATACTGATTCTCAATATTGGCCAATATTAAACTTCCATTTTAAACCAATATTGGCTATAGTACGGTTTTATATATAACTGCCAATATTATTGAAGATATTCTCCAGTTATATTGGCCAAACGTTGGCTTGCTTATGTATACACAATATTGGGTCGCAAAGTAGGCGCAATATTGAAAATTCCTTGGTTCATTTATATATTGTTCAACCAATACTTAGCCAATATATCACCAATATTGATTCTCAATATTGGCCCATTTTAAACCAATATTGGCTACAATACGGTTTTAAATATAACCGCCAATATGGTTAAAAATATTCTCCAGTTATATTGGCCAAACGTTGGCTTGCCAATGTATACACAATATTGGGTCGCAAAGTAGGCGCAATATTGGAAATTCCTTGGTTCATTTATATATTGTTCAACCAATACTTAGCCAATATATCACCAATATTGATTCTCAATATTGGCCCATATTAAACTTCCATTTTAAACCAATATTGGCTACAATACGGTTTTATATATAACCGCCAATATTGTTGAAAATATTCTCCAGTTATATTGGCCAAACGTTGGCTTGCCAATGTATACACAATATTGTCACAATATTGGGTTGCAAAGTAGGCGCAATATTGGAAATTCCTTGGTTCATTTATATATTGTTCAACCAATACTTCGCCAATATATCACCAATATTGATTCTCAATATTGGCCCATATTAAACTTTCATTTTAAACCAATATTGGCCACAATACGGGTATACACAATATTGGGTCGCAAAGTAGGCGCAATATTGGAAATTTCTTGGTTCATTTATATATTGTTCAACCAATACTTAGCCAATATATCACCAATATTGATTCTCAATATTGGCCCATATTAAACTTCCATTTTAAACCAATATTGGCTACAATACGGTTTTATATATAACCGCCAATATTGTTGAAAATATTCTCCAGTTATATTGGCCAAACGTTGGCTTGCCAATGTATACACAATATTGGGTCGCAAAGTAGGCGCAATATTGGAAATTCCTTGGTTCATTTATATATTGTTTAACCAATATTTAGCCATTATATCGCCAATACTGATTCTCAATATTGGCCAATATTAAACTTCCATTTTAAACCAATATTGGCTACAGTACGGTTTTAAATATAACCGCCAATATTGTTGAAGATATTCTCCAGTTATATTGGCCAAACGTTGGCTTGCCAATCTGTACACAATATTGGGTTTATACTGATCGCAATATTGGCCCAATATTGGCAGTTCATTGGTTCATTAATATTTCGCTTGACCAATATTTAGCCAATATTGATTGCCAATGCCAAGCCAATATTACAGAAAAGCTGGAGCCTATATATATCCAATATTGGCAATATTGATCAATATTGCGCCAATGTCTGGCCAACATTCGCAACCGAATCTTGGCGGTATATTGATAATCAATATTGGGCCAATATTGGCTAAGTATTGATATGGTGCACCAATATAGCCCCAATATTCCAATATTGGCGCGAGGTTGCGCCGATGTTTTTCCAACATTCGGTTCTACTATGGAGAAAGCAGGCAACCAAGATTATAATATTAAAAGAGTACCAAATACGCTTATCATCCAACTGATTTATTATTAACAACTTAAAACTTACAACAACCAGGACAACGTGTATAGAACTCTAACCTATATGTCATAAATCAAAATTGTCAACAGAAGAAGGTTGTGTTTACACGACCGTCAACGGTATAAAAATAGAAATATTTGGATTGGTATTTTAATATAATTATTATCATAAACATAAAGTATCTTACCCTAACACCAGTGGTTTCTCAGCACAAACTATTTCAAAAAGACAAAGGGTCTAAACTTAATATTTTCAATTTCCTAGAACTTTCTTTTATTTTAAATTATAGTGTGGAACAGCCAAATGAAATAAATTCGATAACGAATAAATGAGAGCGTGTTGGGAAAAACATAATTCATGTACAATGTCCCATACCTATCTTCAACTGTTTCGGAAATATTAAGTGTTTTCAGATGTATTACAAAAATTAACATTAAAAAAAGATAATTATTTTATTTCACAAATAATGTAAAAAAAAAACAAAAAAACATTAATTTTAATATAAGAGATGTTCAAAATGTTCGCCGCGAACGTCTTGGCAACATGCTAATCTGGTATAGAAATGTCTTCTAACGTTACTCAACATCTCTGGCGTGACTGATCTAATCGCAAGCGTGATTCGTCTTTTTAAGTCATGTAAGTTGAGTGGTTTAGTTTTGTATACAATACTTTTGACATATCCCCTTAAAAAGAAGTCTAATGCCGTCAGATCAGGAGATCGTGCTGGCCATTCTATTGATTTGGTAATGGGGTGGTGCTCCATCTTTCTGAAATAATATAATTATTTGCAAGTTAAAACTTCATTTATTTTACGAGCTGAACGTAATGAATATACATTTGAATTGAACTTTTAATGAAAAAGACATGTCAACAGGCCCCACCATTTTCCAAACTCAGCAGATGTGCAGCGCCAAATCATACCGAATTGGGTAACAGTGGCGTATCGTAAATATTTTGTAACGGTTACCAAATATTTATATAGCAGAAAATTAAAATTGCTTTTTTCGACAGAAACAGAATAAAAAATTACTCTCTTACTTTCTTAATTATTAACATTTTATATCGTCACTGCCCACGCTTTAATCTTACATCGTATCTTTCCATCTCTATTATCGGATGTCCAGAATACAACCGCCAAGTGGACGTGTGGAGTTTGAAGTTATTTTGTTTTAATGCTGGTTAAAGTACCGCCTTCTAGGCATGATGATAAATTAATGACTTTCTAATAATTTCATAAATACAATTTGATGAAAACATTTTTTAATGCAAAAAATAAACTTAATTACAACATATTTTAAATTTTATTTAGCGTATGGCTACATGCTTTGCTCAAATATATATATATAGACGTTTTACAACAAATTGAGTAAAAAGACACAGTACACTGTACAATTACAGTTCATACAAACAACACACTAAAATATTAACAGTTTGTTACTTTATATTTCAACGTCAAGGTTTATGATCCAATCTAGCACCAAAGGGGACGCCTCCAGGAAATTGGACGCACTGTGGATGTGTTAAATGGTTTGCCTTGGTGGTTTCCCCATTTGAACAAGGAGCTCGGACATCTGCTATGTCAGTTGCGCGCTCGGTTTAGTGCTGTCCACTTTCTCCTGTTTAGTTCTGTTACAGGGATATTACAATTATAACTCCCAAACCAGGTTTGTTGTTTGATTTAAGATTCCAATTGTGTGTATATTGAGCTTTTGAGTCATAGTTGCTGTTTTGAATGAGTCATTGTATTATTGAGTTTCGTATGTTAAACATTTGGCAGCAGAAAACACCAGGGCAAGCGATGAGATGCACAGAATAGTTGCAGTTGCACCCTAGGTTGTACCACACAGTTTCTGAATTATGTTATTCCGGGCCCATATTTTTGTGGACACATTTTTCAGGTGTTTCCGGTATGAAAGTGTGCGATCAAGTGTTATTCCTAGATGTTTAGGGTACTTATTGTGTCGTAGTACAATGTCGCCCAATCGTGTTTCTATTTGACTGTTGGCCATTTTATTATTAAGGTGGAGAGTCGACTCTTCAGTTTTGTTTGGGTTTGGTTCGAGTCTCCACATTCTGAAAAATTCGTTAAGTGTAGCAAGGTCGTTGTTAAGGACTGCTCCTGTACCATTTAGGCTTTTGTGCTGGATAGCCAAAGCTATGTCGTCAACATAGCAGAATTTTTTGATATTGTATCCGGGAGGTCGGATATACATAAATAAACTAGAAGAGGCGCCAAGACTGAACCCTGTGGGAGGCCGTTATTAACCCTTAATAACCTGAATTAATTTTTTTTTAATTTTAAAATTTTTTTTTGGATAAATCTATTATTTTATTAATATTTAAGATTATTTTCCATATTATTTATCAAAATTTAATCTATGTTACGAGAAAATCCGTGTTGCCATATGGCAACGCTAAGCAGTCATACTGCTATAAGGGTGTTAATTTTTATCATGGTTAGAGCTATTGCAGCTTCTCCAATAATTCCATAATATAAGCAAAAAAATAAAAAAACAAAGAAAATTACATTAGAACAATTTATTATAGAAATACATTTTATTGCGCTTTATGAAAATCTACAAAACAATCAATACACATACCAATTTTACATTTTATACACATAGTTCTCATTATGGATTTGCAGTTTTGCCAGCGCATCGCCATTTTTTGTTACCTGGTATTTTCCTACCAAATGATCCCTCCCATCTGATCTTACTTCTTCTGATACCCTTGTCGTGATGGAGCTTTTTGAGGAGGAAGATCTCCCTGCGCCTTTTGCAGCTTTTCCATATTGGCCAAGATAAGCTAGTACAATTTCTCTTCGAAATTGAAGTTGTGAAATTAAAGAACTTCAAAATTTCCTCTGCAGTATCCATGCATTATGAATGCAGATTTCTATTAGCCACGACAAAAGGGGCCAATACCATTTTTTATTACGTATGTTTATACGATATTTGGCAACATTTTCGTCCATTCTATCGGTTCCGCCCATGTATTTATTATATTCCCCCAATACATATGGTCGTGGCACTTGGACAGTTTTTTTCTGTGTTCGAGAGTATCTTTTGACGGTGGAAAGTGGCTCAACTCCATTGCAGTTCGAAGCAATAGAGGCAATTGAATTATCTACCCATTTCACAACAACTACTGCATCTTCTTTGCAAATTGCAGACTGATAAACTCTATCATTTTTTTTCAATTCTTTATTTGAAGGTAGAATATTATTTTTGGGAATTCTATTCTCTCTTATTGTTCCCGTTGCGTGGTATCCTCGTTTTTTTAAATAACGTAATAAATTCAGACTGGTAAATAAATTATCAAAATATAAATGATAGGGCAATAGCTGTTTGTCATGGGGTAAAGAATCCAGCATCCTGAGTAGAGGAGTAGCAGCTTTCCCAAAACTTTTTTCGTATCCTTCGTTTGAAGATATGCTTTTTTCTTGATAAATTTCGAAATCCACAAGATATCCATTTACATTGTTCAAACACCATACTTTGTAACCAAACCTAATCGGTTTTCCATGAATGTAATGTTTACATCCGTGTTTACCGAAATACTTCACCATGCATTCGTCAAATGACAAATTTCTTTCAGGAATATAGTGTTTGTGAATGTTTGTTTTTACCATATTCACCAAAGGTCGCAATTTCCACATTTTGTCGCCTAAATCTGGATTGGAGTTATCGCAACAATGAAAAAATCGTAAAATTTGTTCAAATCGATTTCTCCGCATACTATTTATTACTAGCTCATTGCCCATGTCGTTATTTTTATCCCAATAAAATCTCTTTCCTGGCAATTTATTATACCCGCTAAGAATCAATATGGCCACGAAAATTTTAATTTCTTCTGAAGTTATTGCAGGATTTCCACAATTGATAAATTGCGCGTATTCGTTTGAAGAACTCGTTAGAAATTTAATAATTTCTTCATTGATAAATAATTCAAAAATATCCGAAGAAGATTTGTTTGTAAAATCATGAACATGGACTGGAAAATCATCTTCAACTGCAGTTTGAAATTGTCCTTTGATCCATGTTCTTTCTTTATTTTCTTTCCACTCAAATTCTTCTTCCATTCGATGAGTCCTTACAACTTCTGCTGCTGATAATAATTGTCTCCCATTCAAATTATCACCCCCACACTCAATTTCATCCCCCGAATCTTCATCGGTAAGAACGGCTGCCTCGGGAAGTCATATTATTCATTCGTTTTACTAGAAATAGCATTGGGAATAGCTTAGCGTTGCCATTTGGCAACACAAAGAATTACGTCATATTTTCTAAGAAAGTAATGTGAAGAGAGTCAAACTAATAATATTTATTTATAGTATGAACTATATAGAATATAATACGTAAGAATCAAACATTATTATTATTGCTAAATATGAGAAATAGTTACTTACCCTGCGTAATCATCCATATCGCCATCAAAAATAAAAAGAACTAAAATAAACCAACCACAATTTCTCCTTGCAAACTGCTTTTGTCGGCTCGACTGAGGTTTCATATGCATGCGCAAACACTTCCCGGCACGATTCGCTTGCACAAACAAGTACAGTCTTGCAAATAAAAAGTTATTGGTTAATATGGGTTAATTAGCCTTGACCTACTAATGTTTTCGCCAAGCGCAACTCGGAAGCTCCGATGTTTGACAAGGAAATATTTTTAAAAGTTAATATACTCCCTCTTTTCAGACTGGAATGAAAACATTTTTTAATACAAAAAATGAACTTATTCACAACATATTTTAAATATGTTGTCACATAATGTGACAAGTGCCGAACGGCACACGCCATTAGCCGGTGCGATATTTTCAATACAAATATAAAACTTATTTCTGTAAAACTAAAAAAAGCGAATTTTAAATGTTACTGTAATTTTAAAAACTTTGTCCTCATTATGTTAAAAGAAACATTGTGTTCTACTGGTACTTGCTAAAGTATTGCGCGGACTTAAACGGAAAACTACATCGCCACTAATGGTTGCAAATGTTTTCCGCATAATGAGTTACAAATGACAATATAAATGTTTTTGTGTCGTGAATGGAAAGATGATCTAAAATCATGAGACCCATTTCTACCGGCAACGATGATTGGATATTTTTAATAAATAAATTGGCTTCTTCTGTCCAATAAACACATTGATAGGCTTTTTCGATTCTTTTCGATTGCTATATTGGGAAAGTTTCAATATACCGACATAAATTGTGATTAAGAATAAAATGCTTTATATATTCAACCGATTTTACATCATCAAAGAGTCCCTGAAAGTAGGATATAGGGATTTATTGGTACCTGTTGATCTGTATTTTTTTATTATTTTTATATCTTTTGATAAGGTTTTCCAATAGTCACGATAAAGAGGATTAATTCCGTCTTTGTCCGACTCGATGCTTTCATTATTTAAAAAAATATATTAAATTAAAAAAATTTCTGCTGGTAAATATTTTATAAATATTTAGCCTCATATTCAATAAGTATTTTTATATTTTTATTAAATAAATGACGGACCGCTATAATATCGCAGTTTTATTTTTAAAAATGGTTTGCCCATTTACATAAGCTCCCATTTCCAATAAAAACTTGATTATTTCGATTTTTTCTAGCTGCAGCAGCGTGTAATAAGCCGTATCCATTTTTATTTTGAAAATGAACACTTACTATTTTTTTTTCGATGAAATATTTTAACAATTGTATATTGCCCTCCGGTGCTGTCTTATGCAGTTAATTGAAGTTTCTTTTATTTGTACTAAAACTACATGTCGTCGGCCTCATATGAAAATTGCGTAAGTCCAAAAATGTAAATTTTACACTAGGCGGAAAAAACAGTTTTTATCTAAGAATAATATAACACCGGTAGTTTTTATTTTTAAATGTTGTTTTTCTGTGGAAAGTAAATTAATGAATGCTAAAAAAATATTTTTTTTTTAGTTTTGATAATTTAATGGACTTAGGCAAAAATCACATAAAAACTCGTCAAATTTTTGGACTTAAGCAAATTTTAATTAAGAATGCAACCATTATTTTACTACCAATATTTTTTATTAATTACGTAAAAAAGAACAAAACGAACATTATAAACATACAATACTAAATAAAACATTAAGTACGTACAAAAAGAAAGCTTATTCATGTTCAAGACTGTCATAGAAAGGATGGTAATCTGGTTCCATGGTACTTTTTAGGGATTGGAGGTGTTCAAACTTTTCCCGTTTAATTTTTAATTTATCTTGGTAAAGTCTTGGTAGCTGTTCCATGGGGACAATTGAGCATTTATTATTGAATCTGACGGGAAGGATCTGAAACTCATCAGAATGCCTAATCTTATATTCTATGGATCTATCTGCATTATATTTTAAAGCTCTAATATCTTTCACGGTAGGGTCACCAGTTTTACGTCCAGGTCGAATTGAATTAAAAAAGTTGATTTTAGAAAAATCCTTAAAATAACCGTGATTTAAATATTGCACATCATAAGGTCTTGGGTTCTTTCTCGCAGTTTTTAACAAATTAACGTAGTCGGCTGGTACATTTATTACTCTTCCTGAAATCTTTCTTTCAATTGTCGAATGCATAGAATCGCATTCCATTTGGGTATGCCCCTTCTCTAAGTATTTTTGAATAATACAAACATTATTGTTAATTGAAAATTTTAAAAGGGCATTCGACAAAGTGGAATTGCGATTCTGTGCACCACAACCGTCACTGTAAAGGATAATAAGTTTGTTATTTGGATCCATGGTTGGTAAGACTTTGCTAGATAAAAAGGTACAAATAATCGAGGCAAAACAGTTCGCTTTTAACTCTCCTTCTCCCTCGTGCCACAGAAAACAGTAACCATCCTTTGTATGAAGATTAAAAATAGTAAAATTATGAAGAATCAATTTAGTTTTGTAATAAAGTGCAGACACGTTTGACTGTGGGCACAACAGAACAGATTGAAGATCCATGGTGAAAACTTGATTTAGTGACTCCTTGTCTTTTTCTTTTTCACTTCGCGCCTCATCTTTTTTTTTCTGTGTTCCTGATAAATTAGCTCTGAAACGTTTTGTGTTCGGTATCCTACACAGATGTCACATTCATCTTTTTTGGTACAGAATAGTGACAAATTTGATTCTTCAAAAATATATTTAAATAGGGTTAATCCAGCTGGTTCTGTTTTTCTATCTGTTAACCAAACATTTTTGTAAAAGTCATATAATTCGGTTTTGTTTTTCCAGCGTGGTTCTAGATATAGTTTAGAAGAGGATTTTCGACAGTAATGAGATTCTAGCTTTGGCAAATTGCTAAAAAAATCTCTAACTGATTCTTTTTTCTCATTATTTTTTAACTGCCTTTTTTTGTCGAAATCATTACTTTCAGTTTCTACATCATCACGTTTTTTGGTTTCTGGTGAACTAAGGCTCCTATTTAACCAATGAGTGATAGTCCTCATGGACACACCAAGCGTGTTGCAAAACATTGTTTTGCAAACCCTTACTCTTTCCGTTTTCTTGTCAAGAAAAAAATAATAAGAGCATTTTCTTCGGCTCTCCCCTTCAGATTTTCGGTTTCTGGCTCTTTTGATGCTAGAGGCAATCGCTCTTCCACTGACAAATATTTTCTTTTCTTCCCATGTGAAGCTCCAGAATTTTTGAAATATCTGTTGCCTGTCTGCTTCTCTTGGAATATAACATTTAAAAGCCATTTTTTTTGCCCCTTTTTCTTTACACGTACATCTAATTTTCAATGTTCTTTCATTTTTCTGAACTACAAATTTGTTATCCTTTCGTCCCATGTATGAAGCCCCTTCTTGTCTCTTTTTCTTGTTAGTATTATATTCCCAATCTTGACTGTCGCTCAATCTGTTTTTCTTCCTTTTTCGCTTTTTATTCTCACTATTTGAAGCAGCGTTTTCTTCCCCCTCTGAGCTACTCTCTCTTTCAATTATTTCCGAGATTATTTCTTTATCTTCATTTAACCCAGAATTTTTATTTTCCACAGCATTTCTATCAATATTTTTCTCAAAATCAGTTGGATCTCCTATTTCATTTGCATTGGTGTCTCTAGAAACATTAAGAATTTTCTGGGCCTGAATACACTCTTCTTTTAAACTTTTTATTGCATCGGATAAATCTTCTGAATTTAAGGAAATTGTAACATCGCTTAAAACGACAACTTTTGGCTCGGATTTTTGAAGCTGTTGAATGACATCAGTAACGTTTTTAGGTTGTACCAAGGAAGCACCATCTTCATCTCCACTTCTAAACTTCGCCTTGCTTAGTATTTTATAGCTTCTTGAACTCTTATTCATTCTGAAAAAATATTTAAGGCTGTATACGTGTACGAAATAATGTAAATTTTAATATGAAAGTGGCGTAACTCCATTAGGATTAAAAATGAAAAAGTCCTATGTCTAACTTTTTACCAAACTTACTTACCTGAACTACTTAACAACTAATTACAATAATTGTTTCACTAAAAAACTTAATTTTAAACGAATGAAAGCAACAAGTTGTAAACACGTGCTTTTAATTGACATTCAAAGTATAGAATGTGGGACTTACGCAATATTCACGTTGCTTCAGATAATGTCGGATTTAGGCAACATTCAATTCATTATTTTGTGCCGCCATCTAGTAAGTAATAGCTAAAATTTATTGTTGGTTTATGAAGTTCGAACTGCTTAACAAGATGTCATTAAAATCCAGATTTTGATAAAAAGTGGACTTACGCAATTTTCAAATGATGCCGATGATGTTGCCCCAGCTTGTAGCAACAGTTCAACTACATTTTCGGTGCCAGATGTAAGCCCCATTGTCAATTAGTATTTTTACAACTTTTTCAGTCACTGCTCTGGCAGTTTGGTAAAGTGGTATACATAGAAAATTGTTTGTGATTAATTTTAGCCTTATTTTCGAGTAAACATCACAAAGCTGCACTTTTATCGTGCATGGCCGCGTGTTGCAACGGTGTTATTCCATTTAGCTTCTGTGTCGACAGAAACTCCAAAATTTAATAAAAATGTAACTGTAACCTGATCGGACCCGGCCGCAAAATAAAGTGGCGTCATTCCATTTTGCTTATAACAATTAATATTAGCGCCATTTTCTACTAACAAATTAACATTTAAATCCTAACCGAAACATGCTGGCACGTAAATAAGGTAACCTATGAAATAGAAATCTTGTTTATTAACATTTGCACCTTTTTCTATAAAATATTTTACTATATTTAAATGACCGCATTTTGCAGCTTCATGTAATTCAATTTTAAATCGCAATATTCGTTAATATTTTTAATATGAACCTCTTTTTTTTTCAATACCTCAGTTACTTTTTTTAAACTGCCACTTTTTATGGCGGTGTTTAAAGGACAACAATCCATTTTTTCCGTAAGATAATTTGTTTTAAACCTGAAAATAAATTATTTGTCTTTATTTTTACGTTTCTCCTTTTAACAAACATGTTTTTATTTTTGTAATATCCTGGCTAAAGGTAAATACCTTAACCATTAATTTATGCGGGTTTAATCAATGTTTTCCGCAGAATTAGTTTCAAATGACAATATAAATGTTTTTATGTCGTGAATGGAAAGATGATCTAAAATCATAAGACCCCTTTCTACCGGCAACGATGACTGGATGTTTTTAATACATAAATTGACTTGACTGAACTACAGCTCATGCCCCTCTGATTTTATAATTGACAATAAAAATGTTTTTATGTCGTGAATGAAAAGATGATTTAAAATTATGAGACCCATTTGTACCAGCAACGATGAATAAATATTTGTAATGGACAAATTGGCTTCTTCTGTCCAATAGACACTGATAGGCTTTTTCGATTGCTTGGGTATATTGAAAAAGCTTCATTATTTTTAATATACCGACATAAATTGCTTGCATGGTGATTAAAAATTAAATGCTTTATGTATTTAACTGATTTTAAATCATCAAAGAGTCCCTAAAAATATAATATAGGGATTTACTGGTACCTGTTAATCTGTATTTTTTCATTATTTTTATATCTTTTGTTGAGGTTTTCCGATAGTCACGACAAAGCGGATTAATTCCGTCTTTGTCCAAATCAATGCTTTCATTTTTTTAAAAAAAATAGTAAATTAAAAATTTTCCTGCTGGTAAATATTTCCATTCGTTATAATATGCGAAGCCGACTTGTCCTTTTGGAACTAATTTTACCTATTCTTTTTCCATTTTAGCCCCATATTCGATGAGTATTTTTATATTTTCAATACATAAATAACGGGCCGCTAGAATATCGCAGTTTTCTTTTTAAAAATGGTTTCCCCGTTTACATTTGCTCCCATTTCTAGCAAAAACTTCTCATTTTCTTTTCTAGCTGCAGCAGCGTGTAATAAGCCGTATCCATTTTTATTTTGAAAATGAACACTTACTATTTTTTTTTCGATGAAATATTTTAACCATTGTATATGGCCCTCCGGTGCTGTCTTATGCAGTTAATTGAAGTTTCTTTTATTTGTACTAAAACTACATGTTGCCCCAGCTTGTAGCAACAGTTCAACTACATTTTCGGTGCCAGATGTAAGCCCCATTGTCAATTAGTATTTTTACAACTTTTTCAGTCACTGCTCTGGCAGCTTGGTAAAGTGGTATACATAGAAAATTGTTTGTGATTAATTTTAGCCTTATTTTCGAGTAAACATCACAAAGCTGCACTTTTATCGTGCATGGCCGCGTGTTGCAACGGTGTTATTCCATTTAGCTTCTGTGTCGACAGAAACTCCAAAATTTAATAAAAATGTAACTGTAACCTGATCGGACCCGGCCGCAAAATAAAGTGGCGTCATTCCATTTTGCTTATAACAATTAATATCGGCGCCATTTTCTACTAACAAATTAACATTTAAATCCTAACCGAAACATGCTGGCACGTAAATAAGGTAACCTATGAAATAAAAATCTTGTTCATTAACATTTGCACCTTTTTCTATAAAATATTTTACTATATTTAAATGACCGCATTTTGCAGCTTCATGTAATTCAATTTTAAATCGCAATATTCGTTAATATTTTTAATATGATCCTCTTTTTTTTTCAATACCTCAGTTACTTTTTTTAAACTGCCACTTTTTATGGCGGTGTTTAAAGGACAACAATCCATTTTTTCCATAAGATAATTTGCTCTTAACCTGAAAATAAATTATTTGTCATTATTCCTACTTTTCTCTTTTTAACAAACATGTTTTTATTTTTGTTATATCCTTCAAAAGGTAAATATTATTAAATAAAAAATCGGTTGCGAATGTTTTCCGCATAATGAGTTACAAATGACAATATAAATGTTTTTGTGTCTTGAATGGAAAGATGATCTAAAATCATGAGACCCATTTCTACCGGCAACGATGAGTGGATGTTTTTAATAAATAAATTGACTTGACTGAACTACAGCTTATGCCCTCCTGATTTTATAAATATTTTTTGATAACAAAACCGGTTGCGAATGTTTTCCGCAGAATTAGTTTCAAATGACAATAAAAATGTTTATGTCGTGAATGAAAAGATGATTTAAAATTATGAGACATATTTTTAACAGCAACCAGCAATGTTTTTAACATATAAATTGGCTTCTTCTGTCCAATAAATACATTGATAGGCTTTTTCGATTCTTTTTGATTGCTATATTGGGAAAGTTTCAATATACCGGCATAAATTGCTTGCATGGTGATTAAGAATAAAATGCTTTATATATTCAACCGATTTTACGTCATCAAAGAGTCCCTGAAAGTAGGATATAGGGATTTATTGGTACCTGTTGATCTGTATTTTTTTATTATTTTTATATCTTTTGATAAGGTTTTTCAATAGTCACGATAAAGAGGATTAATTCCGTTTTTGTCCGACTCGATGCTTTCATTATTTAAAAAAATATATTAAATTAAAAAAAATTTCTGCTGGTAAATATTTTATAAATATTTAGCCCCATATTCAATAAGTATTTTTATATTTTTATTAAATAAATGACGGACCGCTATAATATCGCAGTTTTATTTTTTAAAATGGTTTGCCCATTTACATAAGCTCCCATTTCCAATAAAAACTTGATTGTTTCGATTTTTTCTAGCTGCAGCAGCGTGTAATAAGCCGTATCCATTGTAATTGAACTTGATAATAGTAGGGATGGTCACGCTTCAAACACACTTTTTCCCCATCACTTGACAAACAGGAATTTTTTAATGATATATATATATATATTCCCCAATTTCCAAATTTTTCAGTAAATATGGGCACTTGACTTCCACACAACCTTTCCCACAACAATCACACTGCACTATGCTATCTGGTGAAGCACCAAAGGCTGGAAAATGTGGGTCAATATATAAGCCACAAGATTTGATTTTGAAATTTGCATGAGTTTCAAGCTTGTCCATTTTATAACAATCCAGAGCATGCTTCTCATGTTCCAAGCCCCACTCAGTAGCTTTAGTCTTGAAAGTGGTTTTTAATGGGTAACAAATTGATTTGATAAGTGAAATAGAAGGCTTCATTATATTTGTGCGGCACACACTTTTGAATCTAGAGGCTGTAATTCTTCCTGCTCTCTGATTGAACCATTCCCTACTGTTTGCCTGGCTAATAGTCATTTTGTTGATATTATCACATGTTTCTTTATCAATAACTTGGTATACTCCCTGTGAAATGGCACATAACTCTTCATAAGACAAATTGACATAAGCAGGCTCATAAATATCATATAAGCTAGGTAGAGTTGTGGGTTGGATTTGAGATGCAATTCCAGTAGTAAATGGCTCTACTGCTCTCATGAGAGCATAAGTGCTGCCAATTTCTTCAACTGCTTTCAAAATTTCAATCAGTTCTTGACCTTCGATTGGAGGAATTGAAGCTGAAGATGTTCTGCTTCTATTATGGGTACCAGTATTCTTTACCAAATGTAGTTCATTTATACTCACAATTGGTACATTTCTAATCAATGGCTCCATCCATTTTGCACTTATATCGGTACAGGAAACAGTAGTTTTTGAACTATAAATATATTCTAGGCCATAGAGACATGCAGCAACATGACTACAAACTTCAGAGAGTCCAGCCATACAAGTGCAATGAGCACTATTTACTCCTCCATCATTTTCAAATAAAATCCACACTTTTAATGGAGGTAGATTCATTCTTTGGGAATGCTTGACCTAAAAAAAAACTGATTAGAACCATGTAATATTAAGAAAGTGAAGTTCAAAATAGATGTTTATAATTTATAATTATGCCCACTATGACAACCATATCATTTATCTTCTTTGCACCACATATCTGAACAAATCCAGCTTCAAAGTATTTGTAAGCACTCAAACTTTTATATTCTTTCATCTGTTGGTTGGTGTAGAAGCTGTGTGTCAATACCAAGTATGTGACAATGTCAAATGGAGTAACTTTAGGAAATACTTCCACATCCGTGGCCAAATCGTCTATTTCCAGAGTGTAAGGATCAATGCAATCTATGGCTTTGATTTTTGCTTTATACCTCTGGACAGTATCAGGGCTTTCCATGGTTAATAAATGATCAAATTCCCTTGCAGAAGCCATGGTAATTCAATAAATTGTCACACAAAACCAATAAACGATAACACACTACCAAAACAAACTAAAACTTCACTGAACACTAGTGGAACATCAACCAACGCCTTCAAATGCTTGGAGTGCAATGGCAAGAAATGGTTTGTATGTACTCCAGCGGCCATTTTTAAAGGGAGGGGATCACGTGTTCTAGACAACCTAATTAACATTTGCACCTTTTTCTATAAAATATTTTACTATATTTAAATGACCTCATTTTGCAGCTTCATGTAATTCAATTTTAAATCGCAATATTCGTTAATATTTTTAATATGAACCTCTTTTTTTTCAATACCTCAGTTACTTTTTTTAAACTTCCACTTTTTATGGCGGTGTTTAAAGGACAACAATCCATTTTTTCCGTAAGATAATTTGTTTTAAACCTGAAAATAAATTATTTGTCTTTATTTTTACGTTTCTCCTTTTAACAAACATGTTTTTATTTTTGTAATATCCTGGCTAAAGGTAAATACCTTAACCATTAATTTATGCGGGTTTAATCAATGTTTTCCGCAGAATTAGTTTCAAATGACAATATAAATGTTTTTATGTCGTGAATGGAAAGATGATCTAAAATCATAAGACCCCTTTCTACCGGCAACGATGACTGGATGTTTTTAATACATAAATTGACTTGACTGAACTACAGCTTATGCCCCTCTGATTTTATAATTGACAATAAAAATGTTTTTATGTCGTGAATGAAAAGATGATTTAAAATTATGAGACCCATTTGTACCAGCAACGATGAATAAATATTTGTAATGGACAAATTGGCTTCTTCTGTCCAATAGACACTGATAGGCTTTTTCGATTGCTTGGGTATATTGAAAAAGCTTCATTATTTTTAATATACCGACATAAATTGCTTGCATGGTGATTAAAAATTAAATGCTTTATGTATTTAACTGATTTTAAATCATCAAAGAGTCCCTAAAAATATAATATAGGGATTTATTGGTACCTGTTAATCTGTATTTTTTCATTATTTTTATATCTTTTGTTGAGGTTTTCCGATAGTCACGACAAAGCGGATTAATTCCGTCTTTGTCCAAATCAATGCTTTCATTTTTTTAAAAAAATAGTAAATTAAAAATTTTCCTGCTGGTAAATATTTTCATTCGTTATAATATACGAAGCCGACTTGTCCTTTTGGAACTAATTTTACCTATTCTTTTTCCATTTTAGCCCCATATTCGATGAGTATTTTTATATTTTCAATACATAAATAACGGGCCGCTAGAATATCGCAGTTTTCTTTTTAAAAATGGTTTCCCCGTTTACATTTGCTCCCATTTCTAGCAAAAACTTCTCATTTTCTTTTCTAGCTGCAGCAGCGTGTAATAAGCCGTATCCATTTTTATTTTGAAAATGAACACTTACTATTTTTTTTTCGATGAAATATTTTAACAATTGTATATGGCCCTCCGGTGCTGTCTTATGCAGTTAATTGAAGTTTCTTTTATTTGTACTAAAACTACATGTTGCCCCAGCTTGTAGTAACAGTTCAACTACATTTTCGGTGCCAGATGTAAGCCCCATTGTCAATTAGTATTTTTACAACTTTTTCAGTCACTGCTCTGGCAGCTTGGTAAAGTGGTATACATAGAAAATTGTTTGTGATTAATTTTAGCCTTATTTTCGAGTAAACATCACAAAGCTGCACTTTTATCGTGCATGGCCGCGTGTTGCAACGGTGTTATTCCATTTAGCTTCTGTGTCGACAGAAACTCCAAAATTTAATAAAAATGTAACTGTAATCTGATCGGACCCGGCCGCAAAATAAAGTGGCGTCATTCCATTTTGCTTATAACAATTAATATTAGCGCCATTTTCTACTAACAAATTAACATTTAAATCCTAACCGAAACATGCTGGCACGTAAATAAGGTAACCTATGAAATAGAAATCTTGTTTATTAACATTTGCACCTTTTTCTATAAAATATTTTACTATATTTAAATGACCGCATTTTGCAGCTTCATGTAATTCAATTTTAAATCGCAATATTCGTTAATATTTTTAATATGATCCTCTTTTTTTTTCAATACCTCAGTTACTTTTTTTAAACTGCCACTTTTTATGGCGGTGTTTAAAGGACAACAATCCATTTTTTCCATAAGATAATTTGCTCTTAACCTGAAAATAAATTATTTGTCATTATTCCTACTTTTCTCTTTTTAACAAACATGTTTTTATTTTTGTTATATCCTGCAAAAGGTAAATATTATTAAATATAAAATCGGTTGCGAATGTTTTCCGCATAATGAGTTACAAATGACAATATAAATGTTTTTGTGTCTTGAATGGAAAGATGATCTAAAATCATGAGACCCATTTCTACCGGCAACGATGAGTGGATGTTTTTAATAAATAAATTGACTTGACTGAACTACAGCTTATGCCCTCCTGATTTTATAAATATTTTTTGATAACAAAACCGGTTGCGAATGTTTTCCGCAGAATTAGTTTCAAATGACAATAAAAATGTTTATTTCGTGAATGAAAAGATGATTTAAAATTATGAGACATATTTTTAACAGCAACCAGCAATGTTTTTAACATATAAATTGGCTTCTTCTGTCCAATAAATACATTGATAGGCTTTTTCGATTCTTTTTGATTGCTATATTGGGAAAGTTTCAATATACCGACATAAATTGCTTGCATGGTGATTAAGAATAAAATGCTTTATATATTCAACCGATTTTACGTCATCAAAGAGTCCCTGAAAGTAGGATATAGGGATTTATTGGTACCTGTTGATCTGTATTTTTTTATTATTTTTATATCTTTTGATAAGGTTTTTCAATAGTCACGATAAAGAGGATTAATTCCGTTTTTGTCCGACTCGATGCTTTCATTATTTAAAAAAATATATTAAATTAAAATTTTTTCTGCTGGTAAATATTTTATAAATATTTAGCCCCATATTCAATAAGTATTTTTATATTTTTATTTAATTAATGACGGACCGCTATAATATCGCAGTTTTATTTTTTAAAATGGTTTGCCCATTTACATAAGCTCCCATTTCCAATAAAAATTTGATTGTTTCGATTTTTTCTAGCTGCAGCAGCGTGTAATAAGCCGTATCCATTTTTATTTTAAAAATGAACACTTAAGGTAAGCGCCCACTGATGCGCGCCGAACGAGTCGCACGCATCGCAAGAATCATATTTATTTCCTAAATGCGTTCACTTACCAGCATCGAGCTACAGGAATTTTAATCAGTCATATTTGTGCATCCGTCACGAGCAGTTTAGTTTTGAGCAAAATGAGTGACAGTGAAGAAGAATTCATAGTTGTCAGCTGCTTATTAGCAGAAGACGAAAAAGTAAGAAAAAAACGAAAAGTATGGGTACACAATATATGCAAGAAACGTTTGATGTTTGGAGAATTTTACGCATTATTTCCCGATCTGGTTGAGGACGAAGTGAAATTCTTTCAGTATTTTAGAATGAGCCATGAGAAATTTGAAGTTCTTCTTGATATTCTCAGGCCTCAATTAACTAGAAACAATACAACATTTAGAAGGGCTGTTGGAGCTACAGAACGACTCGCAGTGACTTTACGGTAAGTATATTTAATTTTAATTTTTTATATAAAAAAATTGCAAAGAAAAATATTAACATTTATTGGTCACCTTCATAACGGCTGTGATAATCTAAATCACAGTAGTTGGGCTGATAAGGATTCTCCTGGGAAATGTCTTCGCTATTTAGGGGTTGACCTCTAGCGTTGAAAGAAACAGCTGAAGCCGATGCAGACGAAACTGAGTTGAAACTCTGCGGAGGGACACCAGGCAGCGACTTTTGTGAGGTGCCTGCATTAGCTTCGCTTGAGAGCATCTTCAACTCTACGGCGCTTACCATTTCAAACAGTTTGGATTTAATCTGAAGTTGATCCATAGGCGGAAATCCTTTTACCGTTTCAGCCATGGATAGGAAAAACTTTGTTAAGGCGTCTTCACTTTTAGTAGTATTATTATTCATAGATTGGTTTTTTCTTGTTTCCAAGTAATCTTGAAGTACCATAGCTGTAGAAGTTGGCTGTACACTGGATTTACGTTTTTTGCGTTCTGTATTAGGTGTTGCACTTGCAGAACGACTGGAGGACGATGCAGAAGTCACCGGAGGAGGCGATGCGCCCTTGTTTACTGGTTGACTGTAATCCCCTTCAGCATGATTACTTTCTTCTCCTGCACTACCTGGAGTGCTTGGTGAAGCTTGGCTCGAAGGTGTAGAGATATTTGAGTGTCTGCTTTCTTCGTCGAAAAGATATGGTACCAAAAATGTCAACTGTTGATCAAATTTTGGCGTTTTCATTTTCTTTGAGGCTTGCCCACTTTTGGTTTTTCGCAAGTTTAGAGCTTTGCGGTGATTTTCACGTATTCGTGCCCATCGTTCGCGACACACTTTACCTGAAACGCAAATTTCTTTTTTACTATTTAACGTTTTTAAAGTAACAGGGACATTTTTTTACCGATACTATACTTCCCCACCACTTCGTGATGTGGAAGTAATAAATTAACATTCTTAATTGAATTTTGACAAATGCTGGTGACAGTTAGTGTCACCAGCATAGCAGAAACAAGATTTTCCGAATCGAATGAATTATTAATAACAAATCATATAATATCGTTTATATTTTAATTTTCTAAACCTGGCATATTGACCCTAAAATCATATAACCCTATCTATCTAATTATATTCTAATACAGAACATTTTCTTTTAGGTATTTAGCTACGGGAAACTCCTTTAGGTCCCTGGCATTTAATTTCCGTTTTGGTGAAAGCACTATAAGAAAAATTATCTACTCAACTTGTGAAGCCATTTGGATCAAACTACAACCCATAGAAATGCCAGAACCCGATGAGGATATGTGGAATCGAATAGAAAACGAGTTTTACAGAAAGTGGTATTTTCCAAACTTACTGGGTGCCTTGGACGGGAAGCATGTAGTAATTAAAGCCCCTCCAAACACTGGGTCACAGTTTTTTTGCTACAAGAAAACGTTTAGCGTTGTTATGTTGTGTTTGGTAGATGCAAACTATAAATTTATAGCAGTAGATGTTGGGGCATGTGGAAGAAATTCCGATGGTAGTATTTTCAAACATTCAAATTTTGGGAAAAAATTGCTTGGAAATGAATTTGAATTTCCACCGAGCAAAGCTTTGCCTGCAAGTAATCAAGTTCTGCCACACGTAATCATCGGCGATGAAGCATTCCCATTGTGTACAAATCTGATGAGGCCGTACTCACGAGAGGCAGTCCAAGGTGATGAAGAAAAGAAAGTTTTCAATTACAGGCTTAGCCGAGCACGAAATGTTTCCGAAAATTCATTTGGCATCTTAGTAAGAAAATTTCGAGTTTTCGAACACAAATTGTGCTTATCTCACGAACATATTAATTTGGTCATTCTTGCTGCTTGCTGCCTGCATAATTATTTAAGAAACGACACTTGCCACTGGTCTGAATCTGATTTAAATATTAACGTTTCCGAGATTGAAGGTTTGCAACATTTAAATGGAATTGGTGGAAATGCCAGCAACGCTGCGTTAAGTATTAGAGACAAGTTCAAAACATATTTTAATTCACCTGCAGGCTCCCTACCGTGGCAGTTGGATAAAGTCCGCATCGGAAAACAAAATATTTAACGTAAAAATAAACTAATAGGTACTTTTTATATGCTTGGAAATAAAGGTTATGTACTCACTTGACAATTTCATGATGTTTCCTATCTCCTCCCATATAATATCTCTTCGCTGTTGGTTGGAATACTGTGCATGTTTTAGATCGTATAGTTCTTCGTAATTTTGTACTAATGTAATTAATACCTCGTCATCCATATTACCTTGACGATTGCAACACGACTTTTGCACGTGTAGCGAACAAAACTCTGCTAGTGCAGCCAATACGATTCAGCAACCTGCGCTCACTGACCGGAATTACGTCGTACGTCATCAAGCCGCGTCGCACGAGCCAAAATAATATTCTTTGAAAAAATCCTGGACGCATTTACGGCAATGCGGTTCGTGCGACTCGAGACAGTGAGCGCATTTTCATTTAAACCAATGCAAAGTATAATTTCTTACGATTCTTGCGATGCGTGCGGCTCGTTCGGCGCGCATCAGTGGGCGCTTACCTTTACTATTTTTTTTTCGAAGAAATATTTTAATATTAATTGTACATAGCCCACCGCTGCTGCCTTATGCAATTAATTGCAGTTTCTTTTATTTGTACTAAAACTACATGTTGCCCCAGCTTGCAGCAACAGTTCAACTACATTTTCGGTGCCAGATGTAAGCCCTATTGTCAATTAGTATTTTTACAACTTTTTCAGTCACTGCTCTGGCAGCTTGGTAAAGTGGTATACATAGAAAATTGTTTGTGATTAATTTTAGCCTTATTTTCGAGTAAACATCACAAAGCTGCACTTTTATCGTGCATGGCCGCGTGTTGCAACGGTGTTATTCCATTTAGCTTCTGTGTCGACAGAAACTCCAAAATTTAATAAAAATGTAACTGTAACCTGATCGGACCCGGCCGCAAAATAAAGTGGCGTCATTCCATTTTGCTTATAACAATTAATATCGGCGCCATTTTCCACTAACAAATTATCATTTAAATCCTGACCGAAACATGCTGGCACGTGAATAAGGTAACCTATGAAATAGAAATCTTGTCCATTAACATTTGCAGCTTCATGTAATTTAATTTTAAATCGCAATATTCGTTAATATTTTTAATGTGTTTTAATGTGTTTTAAACCCAATAATCAATAGCAATATCAATATCAATAATAAGGTAATTTTTAGAAGACGGGTATTGTTCCCTTAAATTATCCTAAAATTGTCATGACAGTTAGTGGAGTAGGCCTACAGGGGAAACCACGGTAAAAAAAACGCGCCGAGTACACTACCTCACAGGTGGCGTGGAAATGTGTGCATATCGTGTATAATGTGACTCTTAGAATCGCGATATCTTAGGAATGGTAACTCTTAGGTAAAAAATCATTAAGACCTTTTTTTTTAAACTTACCGTTTTCGAGAAAAATCTAAGAAACCTCAAATTTTGACTTCTGACCTGCAGACATGCCCAGAACAACACCCATATATGTGGACCGAACCCAGGGAAGAGCTGCCACCGGGAGAACTCACTACCATACACCACATGGAAAACACTGAAACAAATAAGAACAGGAGTGACTAGCTGCAAATCAAATAGGATAAGATGGAGGAGAATGCCTATGGACGACGGTCTGTGCGACTGCGGGGAGCTTCAGGACGACAGCCACCTTCTCAGATGTCCCAATATGGGAGAGGCATGTACGATGGAGAACCTAATCGTAGCAAATGACAAAGCGATAAACGCTGCCAACTATTGGAAAGGATGCGCCTGAATGTAAACATTGGTGTATCGGACTCGGAAAGTAAGTATTGAGCATCTTCTGTGTCGTAGTCTGTTAATTCTTAAAGCTCTCTGTTTAGGTGCGTACTTAGTTTTCCGAATACTTTTTCTGCTTTCGACTTCATTTTATTCAGCACTGGCGTGATCTTTAATTCTTCGTGTAGTTGTTCGTTTGTGACGCACCATGGTGCGTTGACTGTCTGTCTTACACATATATGTTGTGTTGTTCTTGTATCCTCTTTCCTTAAGTTTTTCTTATTTGATCCCAGGCTCAGAGGCGTAAGTCATCATCGGGAAAATAATGCTTATTAATAGGAGCTTTGTCTTTAAGAGAAGGTTGCTTCTCGTTTCTATTATACACTGTAGTTGATGACCTCTAGCAAATCTTGCTTTATTCACCGCTAAATGTTAGTCGATTATAGGTATTATGCTGACTTTATCCATGGAATGTTTTAGTTTACAAATTGGATTGCACTTGTTGGTTGTCCTCTTTTTTTCCGAAGAGAAATGCTTACCTTAATTGGTCTTGTTTTATTTGGCAGAAATTTTCCTAGCCTGAATGATTTTATTTCATTTTTATTTATGGGGAAGTCCTCCAAGATATTCTGAACATTTACATTCTCCTCATGAATACACTCCTAAATGGAATTCGTTTTAGCTTCATTTACATTGAATAGGACAATATTAGAGGCGCGATTTTGTCTATCAATTATTTCTGATATGACATCCTCTTTATCACTGATGGTAGAGTATGTTGTATTCTGTATCGTTTTCTTCAATTCTTCTGTCTGACTTTCCATCTCGTCAATTTTCAAGAGAAGTTTAAGAATAAGTTTTATACCGTTTATACCGAACCCGGTGGTTAGAAAGGATTAAATTCTGCGAGATCCAATTAACGATAAACGACGTAGATTGCTGCATAAAGAAACTACCTATAGAAAAACCGAGGCGTGATCCACAAAAAATGGTAAGATTTATTTCAGATTTTAGTAAAATAGGAACTATCCCAATGTGTAGCTCAAGATCTTTAAACGTCTCAAGGGGTTTGTTATGGTGTCATCTTCGTGGTCATCTTTGGAGGTAAGGAGAAGAACCCGGTGGTTAAAAAGAATTAAATTCTGCGAAATCCAATAAACGATAAACGACGTACATTGCAGCATAAACCAACTACCTAGTGAAAAACCGAGGCGTGATCCACGAAAAATGGTAAGATTTATTTCAGATTGAAGTTAAATAGGCACTATCCCATTGAGTAGATCAAGATCTTTAGGTGTTTTAAGGAGTTTGCTAGGGTGTAATCATCGTGATCATCTTCGGAGTCGAGGTGACGAACCCGGTGGTTAGAAAGAATTGAATTCTGCGAGATCCAACCATGAAGACCATAGAATACCATTTCCAAAAATCGTTAAGGGGTAGTCAATGTCAAGAGGTAAGTTCCTGTCAACAAAATTCTGGAATTTGTCAAAATTTTCGAAAGGATTTTTCAGAAAACGTTAATTAAAATAAAATAAATTGTGTTGAAATTAATAAACTAGTAGATTAATTGAGTCGAGGGTATTTTATTTTTCACAGACAAGAAGTAAACAAAAACGCTGCAGTACTTTTGAAGAGCTACGAGAAGAAAATTGAAGTTACTGATTTTACTTTATATTTTTTATTTAACATAAATCGTTGTCAATTTAAATTGTTGTTTTATTTTTAAGAACTTACAGACAAATGTTACAAGGATAGTTTACGAATTTTTGTCCGTAACATAGTTGGCGTTGAATGACAAATGCAAATAAAGTGTCAGATAAAAGTTTATTGTGTATGACATTAGTGCATGTTAAATATTAACTTTTTTCTATTGAGGTGTGCGTGATTTTATAAAAAGGATAAAATTGAGATAAGAGGTGCGATAAAGTACCTCTATAAAAAGGGGTTATCACCGCAAGAAATTTATAAGGAGGTAGTAGTATTGGGTAACTCTGCTCCTTCGTACTAGTTAACCAAGAACTGGTTACGAGATTGCAAACTGGGAAGAGTGTCCTGTCAACACGCACCAGGTGCGGGAGCCCTCAAAACTGTGGTGAATAAAGAAAATGTAAATTTAGTCCATGAGATGGTATTAAATGACAGAAGACTCAAGGCTATAGCAGAGACATGTAGGTTTTCTGTTGGAAGCGTTGAAAAAATTTTACAACAGGAATTGAGTCTCAAAAAACCCTGCAAGTTGGGTTCCACGAATGCTAACGACAGACCAGAAGCGTGTTCGCCAGGTTGCAGCGGAGACAAATTTGGAGATCATTAACAGAAATCCCGATTAATTTAATCGAAAATTTCTTACGGTCCACGAAACATGGGATCATCACTTTGATCCAGAATCCAATAAACAAAGCATGGAATGGCGGCATGTAGGTTCTTCTCCCCCTCGAAAATTTCGTGTTATCCCATCAGCTGGTAAGATCATGGCTACAGTTATTTGGGATTTTGCAGGTTTTATTTTCGTGGATGAATATAAAGCGAATTTAATATCAAAGGTACGCGAAGCGATCAGAGAAAAGAGAAGAGGAAAATTGAGTCGAGGTGTGCTCTTTTATCAGGACAACGCTCCGGCCCAGAAAAGTTGTATTGCAATGGATGTCATTCACTATGCGCGATTTGAGATTTTTGAACAACCCCCTTATTCTCCAGATTTGGCTACAAAAATATTAATACTTTAAAAGAGAATTTTTAAGAAAATATCTCTAAAATTTTTGTAGCAGGATAGCAGAAACTCGAAGAGATATTTTTTTAAAATTTCATGACAAAATTCTCTTTTAAAATATTAATATTTTTGTAGCAGGATAGCAGAAACGCGAAAAGGTATTTTCTTAAAAATTCTCTTTTAAAATATAAATATTTTTATATCAGGCTAGCAGAAACGCGAAGAGGTATTTTCTTAAAAATTATTGACAAAATTTTCTTTTAAAATATAAACATTTTTGTAGCAGGTCAGCAGAAACGCAGAGATATTTTCTTAAAAATTCTTGACAAGATTCTCTTTTAAAATATTAAAATTTTTTAGCAGGATAGCAGAAACGCGAAAAGGTATTTTCTTAAAAATTCTCTTTTAAAATATAAATATTTTTATATCAGGATAGCAGAAACGCGAAGAGGTATTTTCTTAAAAATTATTGTTAAAATTTTCTTTTAAAATATAAACATTTTTGTAGCAGGTCAGCAGAAACGCAAAGAGATATTTTCTTAAAAATTCTTGACAAAATTTTCTTTTAAAATATTAATATTTTTGTAGCAGGATAGCAGAAACGCGAAAAGGTATTTTCTTAAAAATTCTTGACAAAATTCTCTTTTAAAATATTAATATTTTTGTAGCAGGATAGCAGAAACGCGAAAAGGTATTTTCTTAAAAATTCTTTTTTAAAATATTAATATTTATATATCATGATAGCAGAAACGCGAAGAGGTATTTTCTTAAAAATTATTGTTAAAATTTTCTTTTAAAATATAAACATTTTTGTAGCAAGTCAGCAGAAACGCGAAGAAATATTTTCTTAAAAATTCTTGACAAAATTCTCTTTTAAAATATTAATATTTTTGTAGCAGAATAGCAGAAACGCGAGGAGGTATTTTATTAAAAATTCTTTGACAAAATTCTCTTAAAATATTAATATTTTTGTAGCAGGATAGCAGAAATGCGAAAAGGTATTATCTTTAAAATTCTCTTTTAAAATGTAAATATTTTTATAGCAGAATAGCAGAAACACGAGGAGGTATTTTCTTAAAAATTCTTGACAAAATTATCTTTTAAAATATAAACATTTTTGTAGCAGGTCAACAGAAACGTAAAGAGATATTTTCTTAAATATTCTTGACAAAATTTTCTTTTAAAATATTAACATTATGGTAGCAGGTCAGCAGAAATGCGAAGATATATTTTCTTAAAAATTCTTGACAAAAATATTAATATTTTAATAGAATTTTGTCAAGAATTTTTAAGGAAATACATCCTCGCGTTTCTGCTATCCTGCTACAAAAATATTAACATAAAAAAAATTGTCGAGAATTATTAAGAAAAAAATCTCTTCGCGTTTCTGATATCCTGCTACAAAAATATTAATATTTTAAAAGGGAATTTTGTCAAGAACTTTTAAGAAAATACCTCCTCGCGTTTTTGCTATCCTGCTACAAAAATAAAAGAGAATTTTGTCAGAAATTTTAAGAAAACATCTCTCGCGTTTCTCTATTTCCAAATTTAAATAACATCTTCGTTGAATCCGCTTTGCTGTTGATAACGAAGTGAAGTCGGCGGTTGATGAATGGCTGAAGACTCGAGTTCTGAATTGCTTTCAAAACGGTTTAAAACACTTCAACACCGATATACCAAGTGTATAAACGTTGCAGGTGACTATGTTGAAAAAAAAATTGGTTTTATTCTTCTCATGTTTGCTTCTATGTTAGGGACAACAATTCTTGAACTATCCTAGTAAAATATAATTTTAGGGCTTTAAAATAAAACTCAGTTATACTTAACTAATGTATTTTTTTCTACTTGAACTTTACACTTTAGTATGTGTTACTTAAAAAAATAAAATAATTGCAAAAGAAAACAAGACCTATTTTCAATGTCCTATACAAAATAAATATTACTTAAAAATATAAAAAAAACATGAGGTTTATGATTAACCTTGTTAAAGGGGCACAATTGATTCAGTACGGAAAACGGGGAGGCATAACATTTGTGAAATTTTTAAAGATATATCTAATAAATAAATAAATATTTTTACAATTTAATAAGAAAAAGTGACGTTTTTAGTATTTTTTTTTTAAACATTTGTACGCCAATACAAAATTTAAAACGGATGTAATTAAAACTTTTTTTATTTATCTGACAATGGGCAAAACATAAAAAGGCATAGCAACTGCTGTATAAACTTTTAATGAACTTCGATAATAAAATTATTCTCTGCCCATCCAATGATGCAATTATTATATTATGATGTAAGGTAAAATTCTAAATGAAAATTCTGATTAGCGTAAAATTTTAAACCAACTATGCATTTTTTAAATACATTTAAAATAAAATAAAAATCTTTTTAAAACGCGAATAGTTTGTTTTTGAAGTGAGTCTGACAATTTGAGCAGCTTAAAAATGTGAAGAGGTATTAAAGCAGGATATGTAATACTACGTCAACAAATCATACAAAGTACTGCAGTTGTGGAGCCTGGATTTTTGGAGAATGGCAAACCTTCAAAATATATTGACACTCTCACTATATATATTTGTTAACTATTTGAACCTGGGTTCAAAGTTTAGCAGAGATGGAAAGTATGACAGTGACATCGATAGAAGGGTGTTGGCAGGAAAACAAATGAATGGGGCACTGCATTGCTTTATGAACACCCAGAAAGTGTCAAAAAAGGCACGTCTGGCTGTGCATAGAGAAGTGTTGGTTCCTACACTCATGTATGGTAGTGAATGTTGGGTTTAGCAGAAGAAGCATGAAAATAAGATTAATGCTGTATAGATGAGTAGTCTGAGAAGTATAGCCGGAGTGACTCTGTTGATAAAGTAAAAAATAGTGAGATAAGAGAACGCTGTGGTGTAAAAGAAGATGTGGTTACAAAGATAGATTTAGGAATGCTAAGATGGTTTGGACACGTAAAAAGAATGGATGAAGGAAGATTGACGAAAAAAAATTAAAAGGCGAGTGTAAATGGACGGAAGTCGGTAGAGGTCGATCTCGGCGAACATCGATCTCGATCAGATCAACATTGTTTTGTAGAAAGGCCAGGTCAAGAGTTGGTAACAACCGACGAGCATGTATGGGAGCACTGATGAAAGTAGAGGAAGCAAAAGATGTGTGTAGGAACCGTAGCAAGTGGAAGAAAGTGGTCTCTGCCTACGCTACTATATGTATGTATGTATTTTTTTATTTTTTAATGTAAGTACCTTATTTGTTACTGTAGCAAAACAATCGACGTTTTAACGCAATAAATAGCAAGTTAATTTTAAAACGGTGTTTATAACGCAGAAAAAATATTCAAACAACGGTAAATTTTTTCGTATAACATTGTTGTTGCACGCTTATACCCTAAAGCGTTTAAAAACTATTACCAGACGAAAATCAATCTTTGTGAACTTTGTTGCTTTTCAAACACGCGACACTCGTTTATAGTATTCTGTACAAACTTTCATAGGCGATAGGTCATCTAATTTAATTTACTACAGCTAAAATAAATTCGATGATAAACATTAACAAATTTTAGACCGTCTCTTTTCAATTATTCGTTTTCTTGCATTTTGTGGGTGTGATTTCGTGAAATGGGACGGAAGTGTGTAACAGTGTAACAGTCGCGGGATCGCGCGCTTTTCAGTTTCAGTCAGATAGCCATCAACCAATTTTCCGAGAGGTCGGTACTGTCAGCCATCAGCTGTGCACTTAAGTTGCAGTGTTGTGTATAAAGTTTGCTGTTAATTAATCGAATATTTCAGTATTTAGCTTTTTTAATTTTTGTGGTTAATTTATGCCACTTAGTGTCAATTAAATAAAATATTATTTTCATTAAAAAAATAATTGTTATGAAAAATCATTTCAAATAATACCCGACCCATCTTTTTCCGAATATAATTATAAAATTGCTTATTACTAAGGTCCGATGTCAAATATTACACATCGTATGCGACTACTGTAAGGCTCGCTCTTTTTTTAAAAAAATCATATTTGCTTTGTATACGGTTGAGGTTGTTTTGGCATGTAAGCAGAATGGGGTCTTTACATATTAGTCTAGTTTACCTTAAAGCTTCTGTATAGTATAATATACAATGAGCACAAAATGACGCTCATTTTGCGCACGAATGAAATTTTGTGCGAGTAGCATATTATACTTTTTCTACGGCAACCACGTTCAATACTCTAATAAACGTCGGTACCAGGAAAAATATGCGGACCGCCCCCCTAGCATATAATAGTTCGTAATGCATCGGTTGCCAAGCTGCAGTACGAATTGTCTTTTAATGATTGAATTTGCGATTTATGTTGTCGCAGAAAAACTAATAAAGCACATTTAAATTGCATCAAGGTCCGATTCATAGACGTTTGCAAAATG
This sequence comes from Agelastica alni, assembly GCA_950111635.1. Classification (NCBI taxonomy): domain Eukaryota; kingdom Metazoa; phylum Arthropoda; class Insecta; order Coleoptera; family Chrysomelidae; genus Agelastica; species Agelastica alni. The sequence goes on along the minus strand of OX467716.1, from coordinate 1,843,604 downwards.
GAGATGTAAACTCGATGAGTAAAATTGTCCAGGTACAACTGGACAATTAAATTTTAAAGCTAAACGCATTTAAATTAAAATATAGATCTTTGTATATACAAATCTGTTTTACTTTGCAATTTTTATTATCGGTCTACATATTTAACAAGATATATATTGTCGCTGTTGCATATTGCAACGCTAGCAATAATTTATGTAAGATTCTTTTTAATATCATGTAAATAGTTATCATTTCGAAAATAACTTCTGCCATAACTTGCAATAATTGACAAGAGACAATTTGTAGCAACATCAACGATAATTTTAAATAAAAACTTATCTGGCATTTTTTGGGGATATACGGAGTACGACAGAATCCTACAGAGCAAAGCGATATAAATATAACAGTTATTGCGTGCCTTTTAATAGTATAATGCATAATGAGACCTTTAAAGCATGAGCAACAAGAGACATTACGTTGCCAGTGCTTTAAAGGTTGTGTCATACGATATTTTTGAAGTGATATCTTCTTATGGCACGCTGTGAACTTTTCGGGCGCTTGGTCGCGTTCCCAAAAGCGTAACGATACAGATAGCTGAACCATTCAGCCACCACGCACTCTTACTTCATTCGGCCACCACGCACAAACGTCCAAGATTATTTGATATACAAATTAAATTTGTGACGACATGTTTGTTGAAAATAAAAGTTGCTTGGGGATTTGAACCTAAATACACTACCGTGCCCATTTTTACTTTTGTAGACTTGGATAATGATAATGTAAATAATAGCGAGTCAACTGTTTCTATTGAAAATTGATAATTAGTATATATTTTATATAAGCTATTTACTTTCTTTAAAAAATTTTATGTCACTTATTTACCAAAATTTTGTATTCCATAATCCTCACCAAAATGATCATTTTAATTCCAATTATAAACTAAGTATTTGTTATGTTAAATACGCGTTCAATATTTAATAGTTTCTACGCAAACAACCACTTCTGTCGGGTGTCCCAAGACGCACACCTTTTTTTAGTATAAATACATCATAACTTGAGGTTTATTACAATAATTTTGGTGCATTTTATCGAGTGGATAGGCTCATGTCATTTAATTAAGTCATTATACGTATTAATTTGAAAAATAAGCTGCTGAAGCCGAATCGAATTTCATTCCTGTGTCAGAGGATTGGACAAAACCTTTATGCCAACCGAGTCCAGAAGTGCATTGACGTTAATGGACAGCATTTCGAACAATTGTTGTAATGTTTTTGTGTTCATTTTTTGTATTTCAAAGTCACCTTAGTAATTTCTTAGCATTAAATTGGAACAAAGTAATTGTATTATCTTATTTTTTTTTAGCTGTAATTTTGATTGTATTTATCGCACATTTTATTAGCAGGTATGAATAAATTCCTTATTAATAGTACTAATAAATGGTACCACGGTACCAATATGGTTCCATTTGAAAAAATTGAGTTTTACCCCAAAATCGATTACGATGAACTTTATTTGCTCATAAAAAACGCAATTTAGTATTTTTGACGGGATTTCGATTTTTCTAGCATTAGACGGGGAAATTGGAATAAATCGGAACCATCATGGCACACTTAAATGGAAAACTAAAAATTATCAAAAATATTGACGTTTGAAATGTCACTTATGTGGTATCATTGGATTCAGAAAATTATGCAGATTTTAGAAATGTAATAATATACAGGGAGTTTTATTTAAAAATCGAAAGTTGGTATCACTTCCGGTTTCGCCGGAAGTGAAAAAAAATCATTTGTGAATCAAAAAGTGCCGCTTATTATGTATATGGGATATCCCAAATTTCAATCAATTACCTTCAAAACTAAAGGAGATACGCTGACATCTACTTTCGCAATAAATGTCGCAAGTATCTTGTTAGTGTGCACGGACCTTATTATGATGGAAATAACCAGAATTTTCGTCACTTTGGTGCATTCATTCAATTAACATTTATTTTAAATAATTTTTGGATTAATTTGACAGTTCTTAACAAAATTTTACATAAATCTTGTTTTTTAGTTTTTATAATAATAGTTAGTTAAAATAAGTTTTATTTCTTTCAGAAAAGGGTGTTTCCACCATTCGAGAGTTTGTCTCAGTTAAATAATACTTTCGTTACATTTACATCATAGTATTTCTAAATTTATATAACATGCTTTATATTTTAATACCATTACGCCTATAAAAAAAATCAACATATTAATTTTGTGCTGTATTATTGCTGTTAATACTCACTGCAGAGTCTGATGACTAAGGAGGTGATTACTAAATTCCTATAGTCGGTAAAATTATGTCGTACTCTGTATATATAAAGTGCCACCTAATTTATGCACAAATTTATTCGATAAATAGTGTATTTTATTAATTATGTTATACTTCTTTAAAGACGTTGTTAGCACATTCTCAGGTATATAAAAAAACAGAAAAAGAAATAGTAAATTGCAGCTAAGTAAATAACCGTTGTCAATAAAGTTACTTGAATTATTGAATTATTATTATTATTGAATTTCAATAAATCACCAAAACAATTAACGATTTGTACGTAAAAAATTGTAACATAACTAAAGAAATAGTTAATTGAGTTAATTGCAGATATTAAATCACCGTTGTCAATAAAATCACTTAAATTAATTTTTATAGGCAGAAAGTTCAATAATACAACAAACCAATTAACGATTTACTAAATGAGATCTTACAGTAAAAAAAAATTAAACTATTAATTAATAAAATAGTTAATTAAGTTAATAGCAGTTAATCTAATTACCTTTGTGAATGAAATAACTTAGTTATTTATTACACGCAGAAAGTTCAAAAATACACCAAAAAAATTAGGGAGATCTACCGGTAAAAAAATTAAACTTTTAATCAAAGAATTAGTAAATTTAGTAAATTGCAGGTAATTTAATTACCTTTGTCAATGAAATCACTTAATTTATTTTTGTAGCAGAATTTTCAATAAAGAACAAAACAATTAACGATGATCTTAATAAGGAGATCTGACGTTAAAACAAAATTATAACATAAAACTAAAAAAAAAATCTATTAAGTAAATTGTAGTTAATTGAATTAATTATAGTTAAATTACGGTTGTTAATAAAGTTACTTAAATTATTGTCGTAGGCAGAAGTTTTAATGATACACCAAAACAACTACCGATGTTCTTAATAAAGAAATCTGTACGTAAAAATTATAACATTTAATAAAAAAAAGTGGTTAATTGAGTTAATTATAGTGAAATTACAGTTGTCAATAAATTTACTTAAATTTTTTTGTGGGCAGACATTTCAATGATACACCAAATCAATTAAGGAGATCTGCCGGTAAAAAAAAAACTTTTAATCAAAGAAATAGTTAATTAAGTTAATTGCAGCTAATTTAATTACATTTGTCAATGAAATCACTTAAATTATTTTTGTAGCAGAATTTTCAATAAAGAACAAAACAATTAACGATGATCTTATTAAGAAGATCTGGCGTTAAAACAAAATTTTAACATATAACTAAAGAAATAGTTAATTAAGTAAATTGTAGTTAATTGAGTTTAATTATAGTTAAATTACCGATGTCAATAGTTACTTGCATTATTTTTGGCAGAAATTTCAATGATACACCAAATCAATTAAGGAGATCTGCCGGTAAAAAAAAAACTTTTAATCAAAGGAATAGTTAATTAAGTTAATTGCAGCTAATTTAATTACATTTGTCAATGAAATCACTTAAATTATTTTTGTAGCAGAATTTTCAATAAAGAACAAAACAATTATCGATGATCTTATTAAGAAGATCTGGCGTTAAAACAAAATTTTAACATATAACTAAAGAAATAGTTAATTAAGTAAATTGTAGTTAATCGAGTTTAATTATAGTTAAATTACCGATGTCAATAGTTACTTGCATTATTTTTGGCAGAAATTTCAATGATACACCAAAACAATTAAGGAGATCTGCCGGTAAAAAAAAACTTTTAATCAAAGAAATAGTTAATTAAGTTAATTGCAGTTAATTTAATTAACTTTGTCAATGAAATCACTTAAATTATTTTCGTAAGCAGAATTTTCAATAAACGTCCAAAGCAATTAATGACGTTCTTAATAAGGAGATCTAACGTTACAACAAAATCATAACATCTAACCAAAGAAATAGTTTATTAAGTAAATTGTAATTAATCGAGATAATTTTGGTTAAATTACCGTTGTCAGTTTTGTTAATTTTGCACACCAAAACAATTAACGAAGTACTTAATTAGGAGATCTGTACAGTGCAACAGAAGTAGCTTGGCGGGCGAAGAAACACAAAATCTGCGCACAACGAAAACATTCGAATAACGATCCGATCGGCGACGACGAAATTTTCAGTAATCGTGAGTCTTAAGTACAATCGGAGGAAGAAGTTTACGAATGTGAAGTATATTCAGCCGAATATTTGTTATTTTAGAGGCTAGTCGCCCGCCAAGCTACTTCTGTTGCACTGTACATAAAAAAAATTTACAATTAACCAAAAAAAAAGTTTATTGAGTTAATCAAATCGATTGTAGTTATGTAAATTACCGTTGTCAATAAAGTAACTTTAAATTATTTTTGCAGGCATAAATTTTAATAAATATACATCTAACTTAAAAAATAGTTAATTGCTATGGAAATGGGATGATTAAATTAACGATAAGTCTAAATTGATGGTCAAGACGAATTAAATACGATAAGAGAAAAAAATTTATTTGCTTTTTAGTTTTTCTACAAAGTAATCATCCCTTTCTAGGTGACCGCCCGACAAACGAATTTCGTCGAAACGGAATACCCGACGACCATTTGAAAAAGAATCTTCTTTAAAACTATACAGGGTGATTTATAGACTAAACTATGTCTTGGTAATACAAACTCCCAATTGGTATGTATGTAAAATTAGATTGTTTTAATTCGAACGAAATTATAAATTTTCTTTTATGGAATATTCTACACACTGCGAACTTTGTGCTACCAACGTATCAAATGAAGTTTGATCAATCTTTAAATTAATTTTAAAGTTCAACAATTAATAAATTAAAAAAATAATAATAATAATACTCATTCAAACGAAATTTTATTAAGTACTTGGTACTTATAAACCCCATTTCGGTCGACCCTCTACCCCTTGCATAAATATTTTATGTGTGTCGCCAATAATTTTTTTTTATCAACATTTTTACCTGTCTACATTTCACTTTTTGTCGAGACAGGGTGTTGGGTGTAAAAAAATATATATTTAAAAATCGCGGTAATGAATATATCTTCTAGGAAGCGATGGGTTGAACGGATGGGTGGTCTAGCACGTCTTCTGCAGAAAACCTGGAACATAAACAAGGATTTATACGTAAGTTAATTTTATTTTTACAGATTATCGAAAATGTAATCCTCAATGCCAGCTACATACTGCTAAACGAAAAGGATCGATGGACAAATCCCGGTTACAAGACTATTAGAGCACTCATATAATCAAGTCGTACAGCCCTGATTTGGCATCCTGGACGATTTTTGATACCGGAAGAGGAATTTTTTTGAAGAGGCCATCGCGGTGACACAAAAAAGTGTATTAATCTCCAATGAAAATAATTTAAAAAGCAATAAAACAATTTTTTATTATGCATATCTCTTTTTGTTTGTAATTCCCAAGAAATAAACAGTCAAAAGGTCTACTGCGCTTTCTAAGACTTGAAAAAGGCCTATAACAGAGTGATGAGGAATGAATTGTGATCGACATTGTCTATGTATAGAATGAGCGGTAGTTTGATGCGAGCACTGAAATCTATTTAAGAGGATTCCACTGCTTGTGTAAGGATAAACGAAGCTTACACGGACTAGTTTAACATCGAAAAAGGTGTAGGACAGGGATGTGTGGCTTCGCCATGGCTGTTTAACTTATTCATAGACGATTGTTTTAATGATTTGAAAGAAAGTGCGAGTGGATTGAGAATAGATGATTTTATCGTCAAATGCCTCCTGATCAAATCATATTAGCATCATGTAAGGAGAAGTTGCATACGATAGTTAAATATTATGCATGACGCCCTAAAAATCAAAGAGAAGAAAGTGAATATAAGCAAAATAAAAGTAACGATCCGTACACTTATGTATAATAGTAAATGTTGGGTTTGGCAGAAGCATGAAAGTAAAATCAATGCTGCAGAGATGAGTAATCTGAGAGGTATAGGTGGAGTGACTCTGACAAAGAGAGAGGAATAGATAGAACGCGAAGGTGTGAAAGAAGATGTAGTAACGAAGAAAGATAAAGGAATGCTCAGATAGTTTGTACACGTGGAGAGGATGGATGAAAGAAGATTGACAAAACATATTTATAAGTCGGTAAAGGTCGACCTGCGGAGATGAGTAGACTGAGAATTATAGCTGGAGTGGCTCTGATGAATAAAGTAAGGAATAATTTGATAAGGGAAAAATGCATCGGTTTTTAAGCAACAAATGCATCGATTGCTAGACAACTGCATCTGTTACTAGATAACAAAGGTTTTTAGGCAATAAATGCATCAGTTCCTAGACAACAAATGCATTGGTTGTTATACAACAAACGCATTGGTTACTAGCCAACAAATGCATCTGTCGCTAAACAACAAATACATCGGTTGTTAGACAACAAATACACCCTTTTTGCTAATCAGCAACTGTAACTCCTAGATATCAAATGCATCAGTTTCTAGACAACAAAGACATTGGTTGTTAGACAACAAACGCATCGGTTGATAGCCAACAAATCCATCGGTCGCTAGCGAACAAACGCATATGTCGCTAGACAACCAATGCATCTGTTGCTAGGCAACAAGCCTTGGTTTCTGGTTGATAAATGCATCGGTTGCTAGACAACAAATACATTTGCTGCCAGGCAACAAATAGATCGGTTGCTGTTCAACAAATACATCAGTTACTAGATAATAAATACATGATTTTGCTAGACAGCAACTCCATTTGTAACTAGATAACAAATACACAGGTTTTTAAGCAACAAATGCATTAGTTCCTGGACAACAAATGCATTGGTTGCTAAACAACAAATGCATAGGTTGTAAGGTAACATACACCTTTTACTAGACAACAAATTCATCTGTTACTAGATAACAAATGCATAGGTTTTGGCAACAAATGCATCGGTTCCTAGACTATATGTTTAATTTTCTTCGTGTTAATGTTTTTTTTTTGAAATATTTCATAACATTTTTATTTTTATGTAATTTTTTTATATATTTTCGGTGTGGTTACAAAATTTGTAAACTGAGAGTAAACTAATATTTAAATAAAAAAAATTTCTGTATTATGATGAGTTTTTTTTCTAACGTTGCAAAAAAAATTGTGTGTTTGGTAAAACCAAAATTTTTCTTTCAACCGTTAAAAAGTATAATAATAGAAAATACTAACCTGAGGTCCGGATCGAGTTGTAACATATTTTGGATGAGCTCTTTTGCAGAAGACGAAACGTCCTGCCAATATTCTTCGGGAAATTCGTACTGACCCGACAATATACAATCGAACAATTTCTCTTGATCGTTGTCCTGACTCACGAACGGTGGATAGCCGCAAAGGAGAATGTAAAGGATTACTCCCGCGGCCCAAACGTCAATCTATAAAAAAAAAAGAAAAATAGTTCAAATGCAACAAACGAAAAGTAAAAGTATCGGTGGGTATTTTTCATTTTTCTTTTAGCAGAGGTACGAACCAACGTTATTAGAATTATATATTTAAGCTTCTTTAGGAAGTCCTGGAGCTGCAAAATGCATGGATGTACAGGGTTATTCACTATAAATTACTCACCACTTATCATCGATATTATTGCCTTTAAAAAAAGTTGTAGTTGTAGTTTGTCTTTTAGTTTAGTTTAAGGTCCTGGACTAGTCTGATATGTTTATACATTTTTTTATATATTTATACTGGATGTGTAATCTTGATTAATGTTAATAAATTGTATTGTATTGTATTGTAATATGGGTGTGACTGAATTATTGTTAAAATTCAGTAATAACCAACAGAAAATATTTTTTTAAAGGCAAAACTATCATAATGATAAAAGGTAGACGAAAAATTCTGTTGAGGTAAAAGAAATACTTATGAACCATGCAACAAACATCATACATCATAATATTTAACATTTCTTTGATAACTAAAATGTTTAAAATATACCTAACATTCATTTTTAATTGCTACCTCAATTTCGCAAATAAAATTAATTTGACTGAACTTTTAGCACTTATTCTACGGCATAGACGAACAGACCGATGTTTTTGGTTTTAAATTTTGCAAAGTTGCCGGTCAATTAGATCTACGAAGAAGGGAAGTGATAAGAGAGACAGTGCCCCAAAGAAATCTTTATTAAAATACAGTAAATGGTTCCCTATCTCTCTACGATGGACTAACTAAGAAGGTAAGTAATTAAAGGGACAGTTCCTCAGAGAATTGTTTATGAGAATACATTCAATCGTTATTTAGAGAAATGGCCTAATGAAGAAGGAAAGAACAGTACCACTACTAATTGTTCATTAAAATACATTTAAATGATTCGCTATCTCTCAAAGATGGGCTAACGAAGAAGGTAAGTGATTCGAGAGAGTTTTCCAGAGAATTGTCTATAGAAATACAAGTAATTGGTTCACTATTGCTCTACAATGGGCTAACGAAGAAAGTGATTAAAGAGACAGTTGGAGAATTGTCTATATGCGATTGAAAAAATAGAGGAATAGATAAAACGCTGTGGTGTGAAAGAAGATCTAGTAATGAAGAAAGATAAAGGAATGCTCAGATGGTTTGGGCACGTGGAGAGGATGAATAAAAGAAGATTGACAAAACAGATTTATAAGTTAGTAGAGTTCGACCTGCGGAGATAAGTAGCCTGAGAATTATAGCTAGAGTGGCTTTGATGAATAAAGTAATAGTTTGATAAGGGAAAAATGCATCGGTTTTCAAGCAACAAATGCATCAGTTCCTAGACAACAAATGCATTGGTTGCTAGACAACAAACGCATCGGTCGCTAGCTAACAAATACATAGGTTTTTAGGAAACAAATGCGTAGGTTCCCAGTCAACAAATTCATCGGTTTCTAGACAGCAACTGCATCTGTTACTAGATAACAAAGGTTTTTAGGCAATAAATGCATCAGTACCTAGACACTAAATGCATTGGTTGTTATACAACAGACGCATTGGTTGCTAGCCAACAAATGCATCGGTCGCTAAACAACAAATACATCTGATGCTAGACAACAAATACACCCTTTTTGCTAGACAGCAACTGTAACTCCTAGATAACAAATGCACAGGTTTTTAGGCAACAAATGCATCAGTTCCTAGACAACAAAGGCATTGGTTGTTAGACAACAAATGCATCGCGGTTGATAGCCAACAAATGCATCGGTCGCTAGCCAACAAACGCATCTGTTGCTAGACAACCAATGGATCTGTTGCTAGACAACAAACCTTGGTTCCTGGTCGGCAAATGCGTCGGTTGCTATACAACAAATACATTTGCTGCTAGGCAACAAATAGATCGGTTGCTGGGCAACAAATACATCAGAGATTTTTTATATTTTTTGCCAATTTAATTTTTTTTTGACATTAATTAAATTTTAAATTGGTTACATCTAATATACATTTATTTTAAGTATAAATTTTATTTATTACATGAGAACGCTATGAGTGTTAATTACATTGACTCAAACAAAAATGACGACGATGTGGTCCGCCACCCAACACGTCTTGTTTCCCATAGGGGCGAAATTTGGACGGCAGATAATCACTTTGCTACTTTGAATGTAAGAGATGAATTGAATGATAAAGTTAGGGAAATTTACGAAATTATGAGCGAAAGACGGATTGATTTTCTTTGTGTGGATGGGACCAAGCATGGAACATATACAGCCTACTGTTCAGAAGTTCCAGAAACCACTGGAGGTTGTCAAGACGTTGGTTTAATACTTTCTGCTAGAATGAATGAGTGTGTGACTGACTTCGAACGTGTGAGCCCGAGACTTCTCTGGGTCTTTTTCGCATCCTTTTACTAGGGATTTATGCCACATAAGATGCACAGTGAAACCGGTTTTTAAAAGCCTAAAAAGTGAGACCGAATTTTGGAAAATTGTAGATATTTTGAATAAATGTAACCAGAATGAAAGAATAGTAATGCTAGGCGATTTTAACAGTTGGGTAGAAGTGAAGCGTGAACAGTGTTCTGGGAATGTACGGTGATGACAGACAGAATGAAAACGGAGAGTCTACTTGAAGTATGTTTGAAATGGAATCTTGTGGTAACAAACAATGTTTAACCATAAAAAGATCCACTTGAACACAAGACAAGAAGGATGCCACAGAAGTATGATTGATTTCGTGATTGTGGATGGAAGATTGATAGTAATGATCCGAATAAGAGGTCTCTTTAAGCGATGGCAGCATCGTGTGCAGGAATCAATTAGTACTAGAGCGTATAAAAGTTGAGAATTTGCAGGAAGAAGATATAAAAGAGGAGTCCGTAAGTAAATTGATCCGAGAAATTTAACAGTTTAGATGAAGCATGTGCGGTTAAGAAATTATGGAAGGAATCGTGGATGTTGCTATTGAGCAGAAGAAGAAGAAAGCCTGGTTGGATTGGCTGGCTACAAATGCTAATCAAAGAATGCAAAAGGCAACGATTGAGGATGTAAACAAGTCAATGAAATTCTTGGCTAAAAGTCAAAATGTCTACTGCGCTTGATACGAGCGCTGAAATCACTTTACGAGGATTCCACTGCTTGTGTCAGGATAAACGGACTTTACACGGAAAAAAGGTGTTAGACAGGGATATGTGGCTTCGCCAAGGCTGTTGAACTTGCACATAGACGGTTGTTTAAAAGATTTAAAAGAGAGTGCATATGGATTCAGTATAAATGATTTGATGACGAAAAATGACAAAGAAATGTTTATTAAAAAATATAGTAAATAGTTTCCCATCTCTCTATGCTGGACTAACGAAGAAGGTAAGTAATTAAAGGGGCAGTTCCCCAAAAAATTGTTTCTGAGAATACATGTAATCGTTATTTCTCTACAATGGGCTAATGAAGAAGGAAAGGCGGATCCACTAAGAATTGTTTATTAAAATACATTTCAATGATTCACTATCTCTCTACTATGAGCTAACGAAGAAGAAGAGTGATTAGAGAACAGTTTTCCAGAGAATTGTCTGTAGAAATACATGTAAATGGTTCACTATAGCTCTACGATAGGCTAACGAAGAAGGAAAGTGATTAGAGAGATAGTTCCCCAGATAATTGTCTACGGAAATACATTTAAATGATTTGCTATCTCTCTAAGATGGGCTAACGAAGAAGGTAAGTGATTAAAGGACATTTTTCCAGAGAATTTTCTATAGAAATACATGTAAATGTTTATCGCTAATGCTCTAGGATGGGCTAACGAAGACGGATAGTGATTGGAAAGACAGTTCTACACAGAATTGTCTAAACAATACATTTAAATGGGTTGCTATCTCCCTAGTATGAGCTAACGAAAAAGGTAAGTGGTTAAAGGACAGTTTTCCAGAGAATTATCTGTAGAAATACACGCTATTGCTCTACGATGTGCTAACGAAGAAGAAAAATGATTAAAGAGAAAATTTAAATGGTTCACTATCTCTCTACGATGAGCAAATGAAGAAGGTAAGTGATTGGGGAGACAGTTTTACAGAGAATTGTCCACGGAAATACATGCAAATGGTTTGCTATCTCTCTACTATGAGCTAACGAAGAAGGTAAGTGATTAAATAACAGTTTTCCAGAGAATTGTCTATAGAAATACACGCTATTGCTCTACGATGGGCTAACGAAGAAGAAAAGTGGTTAAAAAGACAGTTTAAATGGTTTGCTATCTCTCTTCGATGAGCAAAAGACGAAGGTAAGTGATACATGTAAATGGTTCGTTATCTCTCTACGATGGACTAATGAACAACGATGAGCTAACGAAGAAGGTACTAAGTAATTAGAGAGACAGTTTTCCAGAGAAATATCAATAAAAATACAAGTAAATGGTTTACCATCGCTCTGTGATGAGCTAACGAAGAAGAAAAGCCCATCCGTTTTGCTAAAAATATTCAAAGGGAGTCACATAATTTTATTTAGAAAATCTGACATACTTTTATATGCTGTTATCGTACAATAATTTATTTTTTTATTAAAACGCTTACCTTGAGCCCGTATCCGGTTTCGGCTAAAATTTCTGGAGCAACATACGTTGGTGTTCCGCATACGGTATAGAGAGGTCTAGTTACTTCGCACGCCAAGCCAAAATCACCCAGTTTTAACAATTTTACTCTATTGTTATCGTCTAATTCTACCTACAAGTTATAAAAATAATTAGAGCGCAATGGCGGTTCCCTAAGGAAAAGGAATTGTTTATTAAGGAATACAAACTGTGAATTACATTGTCCGAGATAGAAATGAAATCTTGAATGTGAAGAAGAGTGCAAACACAGAACCTTGTGGTATTCCTGCATTGATATGATAACATTTTGAGGAAAACTGTTTAGTACCAGCGCGAATTCAAATAAGGTATTATTTTCGCGCCACATTAATGACAGTGCCCCTTCCAGGAGTGGGAATCATATTTAAGAACAAGCAGCACATCCTGACACGGTATCTCAGTGATATTGTACCAAATTCTTAAGCATTTAATTCCGAATGTGTGAGAGCTCCAATCGGTAACGAAGATTAGAAGGGCAGCCGTTCAATACAACCTAGTCGGTGAACTAAAATGATGGTTTACAGCTAAGGTAAGGAATTATTTTTTCACTAACGAAAATTAAACTGCGTTTGATATCAAATAAATAGTTCTATGTCATTCTTGACCATATTAATGATCCTTCGAGCCGGATTAATTAATTTCGCAGTTTCTTTGCATTCAGATTTAGTGATTGGTTACCAAATTCTCAGGCATATTTCCTATGTGAAATTTTAATAATATTAAAAGTTGCGTATATTTGCGACTGCGTGATTACACCATTGGGGAAGAAGATTAGAAGGACAGCCGTCCAAGAAAACATTGCCGATAACTAAAATGATGGTTTACTTATAAGGTAAATAGTTATTTCGTCATCGACGAAATAAACTGCGTTTTAGTTTCAAATAAACTGTTCTATATCATTTTCGACCATATTAAAGATCCTTCGAGCCGGATTAATCAACATCACAAAGTTTCTTTGCATTCGAATCCAGTAATTGGTTACCAAATTCTTCATATTTCTCGAACAAAATTTTGAAGAATAATATTAGAAGATACGTTTATTTGTGAGTGTGTAATTGATTTAAAGCACAGCCGTCCAAGAAAACCTTGTCGATCAACTAAAATGATGGTTTACAGCTAAGGTAAGGAGTTATTTTGTCACTAACGAAAATTAAACTGCGTTTAATATCAAATAAACAGTTCAATGTCATTCTCGCCCGATCCTTCAAGCCGGATTAAATAATTTCGCGCAGTTTCTTTGCATTCAAATCCAGTGGTTTGTAACCAAATACTCCAGCATATTTCTTGAGTGATATTTTGAAGTACAAAATTATAAGTTTCGTTTATTAGCAAGTGTATGTGATTCGGGGAAAACATTGTAGATCAACCAAAATGATGGTTTACAGATAAGGTAAGGAGTTATTTCGTGATTAAACTGCATTTAACTCTCAAATATACGATCCATCTCCTCTAATAACTTTGATTGATGAGGTAGGTTGAAATCTACTTACGCAGACGAGATGGGGTAAAAAAATACGTTATCTCGTTCAAGAATACTTACTAATAAATTTTCAGGCTTAACATCCCGATGTACTATATTTAGATTGTGTAAATATGCCAAGGCCGATACCAAATTGTGTATCATTAAGGCAGCCTGCTCCTCCGAATATTTTTGAGCAATTGTGATTTGGTCGAATAAATCGCCACCTAAAGAAAAACAAATATATAAGTAAACAAATAATGTTTAAAAAATATGAATCCATAAGAAAAATAATGCCCACCAACCTGTGACATATTCGCATACTAAATATAATATATTTTTAGTATCCGCGTCGGCTATGAGGGACATAATGTTCGGGTGGTCCACTTTTCTGAGAATCTTAACTTCATTTTCTATCATGTCTTCCTTAAAAAAAAACGGCACAATCAAATCTAACGTTCGGTACTTAAACGGATTTAAAAAAAATTCAATACAACTTACTTTTCCTTTACATTTAGATTTGTCTATAATCTTTAAAGCGTATTCCTTATTCGTGGCTATATCTCGACATAATCTCACGATTGCAAAATTTCCTGCAATAAAAAAATACGCTTTACGTGACGTAAAGAAATTTATTAATTATAACAACAGGGAAACGAATGGGAACTGTGTGACGAATGATGAAGCGGTAGCTTGATACGAGCGCTGAAATCACTTTACGGAGATTCCAGTGCTTGCGTCAGGATAAACGGAGCTTACACATAACATCGAAAAAGGTATTAGGACAGGTGTAACACTAAAAGTGACTATTTACCCCTAAATGTTGGTAGTATGGTAAAAGGAGATGAATGCGTATTAAAGAGATGAAAGGAATACTTCGAAATTTTATTTGAGAAAGAGGATACACAAGTACAGGCCCCATTCGGAAACATGAGTGAAAGTTGCAATGAAAGTGAAATTAGTACGACAGAAATTGTGGAAGCGTTGAACAATATCAAATTGGTTAAAGCTGCTGGGTACGACAGGATAACAGTTGAAGTGCTGAAGGCTGGACAAAGCGTGGTAACTAGTCTGCTGTACCGCCTTTTTAACCTCTGCTGGGGGAGTAGTAGCGTACCAGACTGGTGCAAGACCGTTATCGTGCCGCTTTACAAGGGAAAAGGTTCGCGGCAGGACTGTAAGAACTACCGAGGTATTAGTTTACTCAACATAGTCGGCAAACTGTATGCAAAGATATTGATTAAAAGAGTGACGAATGGAACTGAGAAGACAATATGGGATGTTCAAGCAGGATTTAGAAGAGGAAGGAGATCAGTATGGATCAGGTCTTTTCATTACGAGGTATAGTCGAAAAATTCATGGCTAGAAGTCAGAAAGTCTATTTCGCTTTTATAGACTTTTATAGGCATGATGGCCTGAAAATCAAAAGAATGAAAATGAATGTAAGCAAAACGAAAGTAATGGTTTTTGAAAGAGAAGAAAACATGAAAAACTGTGATTTCTGATTTAAGGGAGAGAGAGTGGAACAAGTAAATGAATTTGTGTACTTGGGTTCAAAGTTTACCAGAGATGGAAAGTATGACAGTGACATTGAGCGAAGGGTGTTGGCAGGAAGACAAATGAATGGGGCACTGCATAGCTTTATGAATAGCCAGAAAGTGTCAAAAAAGGCACGTCTGGCTGTGCATAGAGGTGTGTTGGTTCCTACACTTATGTAAGGTAGTAAATGGCAGAAGAAGCATGAAAATAGGATTAATGCTGCGGAGATAAGTAGTCTGAGAAGTATAGCCGGAGTGGCTCGGTTCGATAAAGTAAAGAATGAGATAAGAGAACGCTGTGGTGTAAAAGATGTGGTTACAAAGATAGACAAAGGAATGTTTAGATGGTTTGGACACGTAGAAAGGATGGATGAAGGAAGATTGACGAAACAAATTTATAAGGCGAGTTTGAATGGACAGGCCAGGTCAAGAGTACCAACAACCGACGAGCATGTATGAGAGCATTGATGAAAGTAGAGGAAGCAAAAGATGTGTGTAAAAATCGTAGCAAGTGAAAGGAAGTGGTCTCTGCCTACCCCTACGGGAAAAAGGCGTGACTATATGTATGTATGTTGGGCGTCAATTGAGCTTAACCATTTAAGTTACTTTTATTAATCTAAATTGTCCCAACTCAAGAGCTGCCAAATGTGTTACGATATAAGTTTCGTTTTTTGTACTTTTTTTAAAAACTAATAAATTAATGATTTACTTAAGCTAAGGGTTTAAATACTGAAAAAAAATTTTTTAATATTTTTAACTAATTTTATGAAATGAATAAGAATTAAATACTGATAATTATTGAACAAATAAAATTAAATGTATTTTAAAAATTTTATTTTAAATATTTAAACTATTTATTAACTAAGTAACTTAGAGAAAAAAGATCAAAATATTATACTCAGGGTTATTTGATTCTTTGATTTCACGATTGGATTAAATTTGAGGGGATGTATAGATCAGTTCATGGATCTATACAACCGTATTTTTTTCTGTATATATCAAACTAACTAAAAAAAACTATATGTAATTACTAACCACGTGAGGGCGCCAAGTGATTTTAGACTTAAAATTACTAACAAGAATCCACCCCAAACAAATTCAATCGTATTATTTTAATTTAGTACCATAAAACGAGCTAATTAATCGACGTATTTTGGCTTCAAGGCTGTACAAACTTCGTTCTTATCACTCAGAAACAATTTAAAAAAACCTAAACTCTGAACCCACTGGCGCCAAATCTTAATTTTGCGACTTTTGTAAATACGCGGTATTGCAGAGTGCTGTTACGCGGTATTGCAGAGTGCTGTTACGCGGTTTTGCAGTCTCACCGATGATATGCATTTAGTAATTAGAAAATTATTATTAAAATAGTTGTTTTTATTTTAATTTCGCTTTTAACTCATACGTTCCCGCGAGTTCTTGACCTTACTGCAAATGGCGGTCGTGATGTCAGCTTGACTTGTCTCAAATCGGTCGGGAACTGTGTTTACGCCGCCAAAAGAAAATTGTCGTTATTTTATTATTTATTGTTCGATTTTAATAGGAGGTTTTGCCTAAGCCACTTCCTTGCAGTATTACGCCGTCTCTTCCTCTTCCAAGACAGAAACGGCATTCAATGTTCCCAGCACCTCCTAACCTAAAAGGGTGTTTGCGGTGTCGACAATGTCCCGTCAGCGGGCCCACTGTTACTCTTAGTCTAATATGGCTAAGGTTAAGCAGCTCTACCGTGCCTCTGATCCATTCCAATTAGCCAGAGCTTCTGGTGCTCCTTCTAAGACTTTTTGAGTCCCACAGTGTGGTTCAGATCCGATGGGGACAGTCTTTGAGCCCTTTTTGGTCTACTCGTTCCCTTCTAACTCCGAATGTCCTGGGAACCATACATGCTTTTCGCAGTATCAGGAATAAGAAGCTTCCATCCCATCCTTTCTTTTTAGTATTTCCCTAATTTTTACCACCACGGTGAGCATCAAGTTGTGAGGCGAAGAAACGTCATAGGTGAGTACTTTTTTAAAAATTATTTATTATTCATTCGATTTTATTCGACTTATTTAATTTATCACGATCGAACTTCGGATAGGGGGGAAAGTGGAAGGAAAGCCTCCCGATTTTACAATCTTTTCAGTATTTTCCTAGCCTTTTACCCCCACGGCGAGCATCAGAGTGTGAAGCGAAAGGCGTTTTGAGTAATTAATGTTGACTCCAATATTTTTTGACTCATTTAATCTATCAAGATCGAACTTCAGACATTAAATAAGTCAAAAACAAATTAGCATTAACGACAATTACCCAAAACAGAACTCACCGTTGTCGATTCTTCGCCCTGGCGCTCGCCGTAGGAGGTAAAAGACTAGGAAAATACTGAAAAGGAGGAAAAGATTTTTAAGTCTTGTGGTTATAATGCATTAAAAATATTGTTCGGAGTTTAAATAAAAACAAGTAAAAGATAAACTTACCATCTCCTATAACTTTTCTTCCGACGGCGTATTTAGTTTTAAGGGGATGCGGCAAAATTAAATTGCTATCTTCGCTCAATTTTTTAAGCAGACTCTCTTCGGACTCGTAAGTTCTGTTCAATTCTTTTTTGGGCATTTTAGGCTTCGGACCGCAACTAAAATCAAGAGCAACGTTAAAATGTAATTTTTTTTATGTTGATAAAACCGAGAAAAATTATTGAAAAACTCTACAATCCTCCATATTTCAATGGAAGATACAATGTCAAGAGGGATGAGCCGGTCCCGTCAAATTCCAGCTCAAAGCGCGACAAAGCTGGAGATACAGCAATGCCAACGCAGGCAATGGGCAATTATCGTGACAAAAAACGGTAAATTTTTCTAGTTTGAACGTTTTTCCACGACGATGTTTACAGTTACGTCACTACCTCTCCCAGAGAATCAGAGATCGTTCACAGTCTTCTGAAGTTTTGTAACGCCCGAAGAAGTATTTTCAGAACGCCAACACAATTGATGGTTCCAATACCAAGATTCTTTTAAAATTCCTCTCAAATTAAGGACTGCTGGAAGATTAAACGAATTTATAAAAAAATTTAGTGACACTAGCGAATATTTTGTTTGTGTTACTCCTTCCCTTTTTTGGTTATTTTTTGAGAGAAAGAGCAAAGAGCTAAAAGTCTAAAATTAAATCCATTCTTTTGAGTTTCCAAACAGTGCCACCAAGCTGTTGTTTTCCTCGTTCAGCTTGATAGGGGGATTTTTGAGAGAATCATACGACGAAATACCTTTAAATTTTCTGTCACTATAAACAAGAGAAAGCAGTTAACAAGACATCAAAAAATAAAATAATTACCCATTTCGATTAATGGTGGTCTTCTTGTGCGATTGTATCGCTTTACTCTCTTCGAATTCCAGCTCGAAATCGACGGGTTGAGGTTTTTCGTTTCCGTAAATAAAAAAAACGTCATCGTTTTCGAAAAACTGGGTTAGATCGTTGACAGACTGACCCGACAGGGAGAAGACTTTTCTTACGGCGAATTGAACTATTTCTGAAAAGGCACTTAGCACTTGCTCCAAACTTGGCGAGTTCCTTTTATTGAGGAGCAATCGAGAAATCTGCAAATTACAAAATATTATGTGAAATTACAAAAAATAATACGACCAAAATTTTTGCAGATACAATAAAAAAACCAGCAAGTGATTATTTTTAGATAGTCAGTTATGTTTTTTATTTGGTATTTGGTTCAAATTTGATTATAAAAGCCTGAACGTTCCACTAATAATGTTGTTATTGAAGGAAAAGTGTAGGGCAGGCAACTGATCAGAAAGTGTCTGTGGAATAAGTTTTGATGTATAGAGAAGAGATCCAGCTATCACTAGAGCGATTGTAGAATATGGCTCCATTTCCTGAGCACCCTTACCAGAATCATCGAATAAGAAATTGAAGCCTGGATTGTATCACCAACAAGCAACTCACCGAAAGATGACTTTAATATCAAGCTAATATTGGGAAGATTGTAAAGTTTCCTCAGCACCCATACCAGGATCACTGATTAATAAATTGAAACCTGGACGTTCCACCGACAATTTAGTTATCAAAGGGAAGCAACTGTTCATAAGATGATTGTGGAATCGGATTCGAGACAAAGTACAACTCCGTTTCCTCAGCACCCTTACCAGGATCACCGAATAAAAAATTAAAGTCTTTACATTCCACCAACAATTCGGTTATTGACGCAACTACCCAAAAGGTGACTGTGACATCAGTTATGCATAGAAAAGCAGAGACCCAGCTAGCACTAGTGAGATTGTAGATTACAGCTCTATTGCTTCAGCACCCATACCAGAATCACTAAAGCCTGATTTGTTTCACCAACAATTTGGTTAGATTGAGGGGTAAGCAAGTATTTACAAGGTGACTGTGAAATCGTTATGCAAAGAGAAGCAGAAATTTAGCTATCACTAGAGATATTGCAGAGTACAGCTCCATTTCCTCAGCAACCATAACAGTATCACTGAGTATGAAATTGAACAATTTGTTCATTAAAATAAAAGTCAAGGGCAACTAAATATACAGAAGATAACTGTAGAATCGGTTTCGATGCATAGAATAGCAGCGACTAGAAGGATTGCAGAGTACAGCTCTATTTCCTCAGCACATAAACCAGAATCACTGAAGCCTGGACGTTTCACTAATAATTTAGTTATCAAAGGAAATATGAAGGGTAATCAGGTGTCCAGAAGGTAACTGGATTCGATTTCGATGCATAGAGAAGTAGATATCCAGTTATCACTCCATTTCCTCAGCAGCTATTTCAGGATCGACGAAACGCTAGACTGGAAAACGGCCATTAGTCAGACTTAAATAGCATTTACTGACTGACAAAAACAAAGCCTACCCAATGTATATTATTTGTGTAGTTGAAAAGTTTAAATATAAACCTTGATCTATCCTGGTTATTCCCGTCCTGTTTGCCAAACTTCTAACTAAACGCCATCGTTACAAACGTTCATCTATGATATTATAACCGAGTAACATGTCCCATCTATCGGGGAATAGTGAAATGTGTTTCATGTTGCTAATATCATCCTGCATGTTCGAGTAAACCCAATAGATGCGCTGGAGAGGATTCATTTTAAAACGTGGGCGAGAAATAGTAAAAGCTTTCTTGAATCGATAAATAATTGATTGGATTATAAAATATTTCATGTTGGAAACATTTGAATACCATCAATTTATGGTTTTAATTTTTTCGGAGATGTCACTGCCGAAGACTCCCCCGACCCATTTGTTTAAATTCACATACGAATTGTAGGAACGTAAATTTTATGTGCTCTTTGCGTGACTAAAACGAGAAATTGATACATTTTGCACGATTTGGAATATTTTGCGTTTGTTTTATACTTACGTAAGAATTGTTAGGAATATTCAAACACTAGAAATAATTATAACGCCTGAAGTTCGAAATCGTCTAGAAATTTTTAAAAAACTGCAGGTGAAAGTAAACTGGATGCTTTCGAATATACGAAAATTTGTCTAAGAGTGTTTTGTTACACATTAATTTGATGTTTGTATGTAAAAAAAAAATCAATGTCAAAAAAACTAAATTTATGGTTATTAGCAAAATGAATGTTGGCCCGGAAAGAATAATATAGAAAGAATAACATTGAGGAATAATATAGAAAGAGAAATAATAAGTAATATAGAAAGAGAAATAATAAATAATAAAGAAAGAGAACTTTAAATATCTTGGAAGCTGGATCAATCAGTCGATGGATCCAGACGAAGAAATCAAGGCTAGAATAGAAATAGCTAGAAGAGCATTTCTGGAACTCAAGCCGCTACTCTGTGCCAAGCAACTTAGCATTCATCTGCGGGAAAGGTTTATCAAGTTCTATGTATGGTCTATTCTGTTGTACTCTTGCGAAACATGGACGCTTCACCAAAAAATTATTGACCGCTTCAGTGCATTCGAGATGTGGCTGTACAGATGGATGCTCAAAATTCCGCGGACAAGCCGATTTCCAACGAGAATGTACCCATCAGAATAGAGCACGATAGAGAGCTCTTAACTATCGTAAAGCGCCGCAAACTGGAATACTTGGGACATGTGATGCGTGGACCACGTTATAGTCTGCTTCGGCTTATTCTGAATGGCAAGATCGAGGGGAAAAAATGGATAGGCCGCAAAAAGCTATCCTGGCTTCAAAATCTTCGACAATGGACAGGTTTAACTGCTGAGAAACTTCTCCACGCAGCTCAAGATAGAGATAGATACAAAGAAGTAGTCAATATGGGAGTCGTCAACGCTTGAGAAAGCAAGACACTGTAAGAAGAAGATGTAAAAAGTGTGAAACGTATGCGCGACTCGTTCTTCCTTCTTACCTTTCTAGGTTTAATTCCATTTCTAATAATCGTAACTATTTTCGGTCGTACACAATCGGGCACGACGATCCTGGGCATGCTGGTAATACTATTTAACGTGAATTTAGTATTGGAAAGACGTTTCGATCGCAGCGAATCCGTCTTCGTGTACTCGATTTTTTTGAAAATTTCTCCCTTTCCGCACACGACGTACTCCTTACCATCTTCAAGGTCTTCAATACTGCACACCTAAAAGAACAAAAATTTAACTTTTGTTACGATATTTTCTCCTTGGGTTCGGTAATTTTAAACTCTCAGTGCAATAAACTAACAACTTTTATTCTAATATTTCTTCACAATAAATTTTATTTTACAATAACTAACAAACACTTTATAATTATTTCAAAATACTTGACTTAAAACTAACTTCGAAATCAAACTTTAAAACTGAACTTGAAAACCTCGATCTATGATTCCGTTTAAATACCTCCAACTCAAT
This sequence comes from Agelastica alni, assembly GCA_950111635.1. NCBI lineage: Eukaryota > Metazoa > Arthropoda > Insecta > Coleoptera > Chrysomelidae > Agelastica > Agelastica alni. The sequence goes on along the minus strand of OX467716.1, from coordinate 1,821,544 downwards.
TTTCTCGAACAATCGACACTATTCCAAACCAAGGTCCAATAATTTCTCGAATCATCTTCTATGTATTGGCTCATTAAATATTCACCCCAAATGTGGTCGACGCGCTGTCGCGACAGACAACAGGGCCGGCTCGTAACAATTTATATAAGCGATACACACTAGAGTGGACGGTTAAAAATAAATTTTTTTCCGACGTCCCAAAAAAACCTTCTTTCTGACGAAAAATACGAAGAAATTTTTTTTAACAAAAAAACCGCAAGCCGATTGAAGTTTATTTTTTAATAAAATCGTAGTTTTTTTAAAATATCTCTTTAAGTAGACGAATTTGAGAAAAAATAATTGAAAGCAATCTTGTAGGAAATAAAATTCTCTACAAAAAAGGTCTCCTTTGATTTTTTCATAAAGTTCATATATATGATATTTTTAATAATAAACTACTAAAAATTTTGAAAAAAATACCATTTTTTAAAAAAATAAACTTCAATCGGCTTGCGGCACCTAGCTGCTCTTAAAGTCATGCAGAACCAGCTTCATTTGTTTCCCTGCCGACACACTTCGCTCAATTTCACAGTCATACTTTCCGTCTCTTGTAAACTTTGAAACAAAGAATACAAACTCATTCACTTGTTCCATACTTTATTCTTCAATCAGCTCCTTACATTTTGTCATTCTTTCTTCTCTTTCAATATATTACCTATCGCCTGCAACTTCTCCTCAGTTGATGCTAACCTGACTTGATAATCGGCGTAAAGGAGGCATTTGACGATCAAATCATTCATTCCCAATCCATACGCAATATTTTTCAAATATTTTAAACAACCGTCTTTGAATAAGTTAAAACAGCCATGGTGAAGCCACACATCCCCGTCTAACACCTTTTTCGATGTTAAACCAGTCTGTGTAAGCTCCGATAATCTTGACACAAGCACTGGAATCCTCGTAAATTGATTTCAGCGCTCACCACTCTGTCATATGCCTTTTCCAAGTCTACGAACCTTTTGACTTTTAGCCAAGAATTTTTCGACTATGCTTAGTAAGGAAAACCTTTGCATACACTTTGCTTTACAATTAATGCGTTTCTACCTTTAGTAAATGCGATAACGAGACATGTTTTTCTCCTTTAAAACCTTCCACGTAGAAAAAAAATCAAGCGGAATCAAATCGGGTCAATTTACCGGCAACTTAATCATACCTTTTCGACCTGAAAAAGAATAGTAATCGTCGAGATATTTTGTACCGACATTAATCGTGAAAAAAGTCTTAATTTTTGTCGATTATAAAATATAATAAATGCGAGTCACGTTTTTAATTTAAAACAAAAAAAATTACATTCACTAGCAAATAGCGCTACCTAGATTCGTTTTTGACTTTTTTTTATTATATATACAGGGTGTTTCATTACTAATTGGAAATATAGAAGATTGGGTCGAGAATCTAGTGAAACCTCAGGGCGCAGTATTTTATACGGATGGCTCTTAACTAGAGGGGAGAGTAAGGATGTTTTAACTCTATCCAGGGAGTCCATTGGAAATGCGATCGCGGCCATAACAGGACATTGGGCAGGTGGATCCCATGCACGGCGCATGGGAATCGCAGAGCTACGACACGACTTCTGTAGAAGCTGTCACGATGAGGAAGAGGAGGAAACAATGGTACATCTTCTCTGCCACTGCCCTGCCCTAGTCAGAAAACGGTTTTATATACTAGGGCAGCCGAACTTTGATGATTTAACTGATCTTAGCTCAGTTAGCATCAAGGACCTTACACTTTTTATTAAAAGTTCCAACTGGTTCTCACGGTAGAGGGAGAAGGCACCGCCTTTCATCACGGTATCACAACGGACCAAAAGGTTAAGTGGGTTCCCTCCGAACCGCCGTTTGAACCAAACCTAACCTAATTGGAAATATTAACTATAGAATCCTGAACTCAAAATATGAAGATTTAACCCAAATTACCTAGATAAAATGTGTCTACTGTCTGAGTTACAGGGTGTTTTATATGAAAATTCAAAAATTATTTGTGCCCAGTACTTTAAAACTATTTGAAGTATTATTGTCATATTTAGTGGGGAGTGTAAGTACTATACACTATACTAAATTATGTTAAATAAACGTTTCTGGCTACTACCAGAGGCGTACGACAGGGGCAAGTGACTGGTTAATCCCTCCCAAATTCTACGCCACTGGCGGAATTGCAATTTTATCACAATTTTTCGATTCTCCAATACTTTCTACGTGAATATTGTACTCTTTCTCCATGGCGATTAAGTTATTATTTCGGGTTAAACATGAATCTGCACAATTATTTTGATTTTAATGTGTATTAATTATGTCGGTGTTTTGGGTCATTTGATTGCATTTATTACGATTGCATTTTCAACGAAAAGATGCATTGACAATATCAAAATCAGATACATAAATGCGATTTGAATCATTTCTCCATTTTATTTAGATAAATTGTAAATTCCGCTAATTTTATTGTCAATCAGCCAAACATATTTTGTAAAACTAGAGGACCGTTTAACGAAAAAATAAATAAACTTATTAAGGTATTGAGGTTACATTGAACATTTTTTTATAAAAGGGTTCTAAATTCTTTTTACGTGCTTTTTAATATTTTCTTTTTAATAAAATTGATCTTTTATTTAGATTATAACATTTTGATGCATCTATTCGTTGAAAAAATTTCGATAAATAAAATTATGTTTTTTTGTTAATAAAGATTGAAGTTTCATTCGCGTAATAAATGCAATCAAATGACCCAAAACATCGACATGATTAATACACATTAAAATCAAAATAATTGTGCAGCTTCATGTTTAACCCAAAATATCTCGACAAGTAATAACTTAATCGCCATGGAGAAAGAGTACAATATTCACGTAGAAAGTATTGGAGAATCGAAAAATTGTGATAAAATTGCAAATCTGCCAGTGGCGTAGAATTTGAGAGGGATCAACCAGTCATTTGCCCCTGTCGTACGCCTTTGGTAGTACCCAGAATAGTTCATTTAACATAATTTAGTAGGATGTATAGTACTTCCACTCCCCACTAAATATGATAATACTTCGAATTGTTTTAAAGAAGTGGGCACAAATAATTTTTAAATTTTCAAACAAAACACCCTGTTACTCAGATAGGAGACACATTTTATCTAGATAATTTGGGTTAAATCTTCATATTTTGAGTTCAGGATTCTATAGTTAATATTTCCAATTAGTAATGAAACGCCCTGTATATTTTGTGCTGCACTTCTTATTATTTCGACAAAATATCGATTGAACAAAGCGGTCGCTGAACCAGAAATATTCAATACCAATAAAACGGTAAAAAAGAAAATACGATGATATACTTTCTAAATTACATTATTTTATCGAATTGTTTACGAAAATTTAAAACCATTATCTGCGGTCGCGACTGGTAGTGAAATCAGAGATTACGTGTGAAAGTCGAGCAAGTATTATTTCACGCGTTATCCAAACTCCTAGAAAAATACCTCGCCAATCGAAGCAATCAAGTTGTTGCCCACCATCCTGATCCTAATCTAAAATTAGGCAGTGCACCACAACATCCCTTCCGGGAAGGACCCCAATCAGTTTATCTAGCTCTAAAAGAGATGATAATATTGTCTGGTGGAATGTCAGCTACAAGGTTGACCATATTTTTCCCAGTATGGATTATAAGATCGATTGTTTCGTCTATCCTAATCAGAATCTGAAATTGGGAAAAGCACAACAACATCCTAGAATAAGAAGCCAGGATATCAGAGAAGAACTAGAAATAGAGGATGTAGTAAGATGGGCTAGAACACGCAAGAGGTGTTGGAAAAACCATGTGGAAAGGATGCCAGATGAAAGGTGGGCAAAGTGGGCCATGTCGCAAAAACCAAACTCGCGAAGACCGGTAGGCAGACCACCCAAGAGATGGTACGAAAGCTGGAGCTCAGCGTCACAGGAAGAGCTCGGAAGCAGGCTAAACGCAACAGACTAAACAGGACCAGGTCCTATTATAAGAAGAAAAAGAAGAGAAGAAGACAACAACAACCTCCGTGGAGGAGTCCCAACCAACATATCTAACTCTAAAATAGATGCTTATATTGCCTGGCGGCAACAGGGTTGACCATATTTTTCACAGTATGGATGGATGGGCTACAGATAAACGAAACAAATGATGTTAGAAAGGAAATACAGTGTCGTGTAAATAGCGGAAACAGAGTCGTAGCTGCCCTGAGCAATTTGCTTCGACCACGCAATCTACCAAGAAAAGTGAAACTGAAGATATACAATAAAATAGTGAGCCTTGTGGTCCTGTATGGATGCGAGGCATGGACCATGACTCTTAGAGAACAAGAAAGGTTACTCTCCATCGAGAATAAAGTTTTAAGGAAAATATGTGGACCCGTACAAGATCCAGTAACAACATAGTGGAGGAAACGCACATGTGGTGAAATAAGGGAAATGACTAAACAGCCATGGATCACTAGCACAATAAGATCCAGAAGGCTCGTATGGGCAGGTCACGTAGTCAGAGAGGAGAATAGACCGTTTATAGAGGCAGACCAAATGCAAGAAGGCCACCAGGACGACCTAGACAAAGGTGAAAAGATAATGTAGAAAGAGACGCCAATATGATGAAAATACGAGATTGGGAAGAAGTAGCAAGAGATAGAACTAGATGGAGGGCGGTGGTCGAGGAGGCTAAAACGCTTTAAGTGTTGTTTAGCCACGTTAAGTAAGTATGGATGGATTCCAAGATTGACTGCTTTGTCTTCTTATTCGCAGACTTTCTTTGAACGACTCCAGAGAGGTCTTTGATGATTTTTTGCCGGGGTATCCCACCAGTTCCTCCACCATATTAAATCTGGTGTATGATCTCTTTTACATCAACCATTTCATTTCACCGACATACAATTCTATCCACAGTTTTGCAAATGATACATTCCAAGTTTAAATATCTCAAACCAAAACAACCTCCTTATACTTAGATTAGGGTCAGTGTTTACCCATTTTTTAACCACAGTTGTCTTACAACGTTTAGTTATAGACTCGTAGGACTTTTGAACTTGTAATATGTTCAAATCCATTGCTGTGTAGATGTTCCTGGTGTCACTTGACTAACAATACATCGGATTCAGAGATAAGCGACTTATATAGTCGATGCAATTTCGTCATTGCAGCTAATTAATGCAAGTAATCATTGTAAAGCAGTCGATGCGAGAAGTTAATGTTACAAAAGGTACAAGAGCTACCTGTTTAACAGATCTGACTCAAAGGAATATTTTTTCAGTACAGTAACAACACATAAGCTTTGGCTCTTTTTCTCCACCTGGTTTATTCTGCAAAGTACTGCGCGCCTGAGTGGATCAACATCCACCACACTAAGCTAGTAGACACCCAGCTAAAAGATTCTATGCCCATAATTTCAGGTACCATAAAGGCAACACCACTGTACCTGCTACCAACCCTAAGTTATAGCGAGCCTCCAGACATTTGTCGCTCCAGGGCGTTACTTAAAGAATACAATAAAATAATGAGCAGCTCAGAGCTTCCTATTCACAATGACTTTCCAGCTGAAAGACAACACTTGAAATCAAGATGCTTACCGATGACTATGGTAGGGACAGTTGGCGACACATGTGGCTCCAGAAAGTCCCACCTGAATGGCATCAAGTCCTGAATGTCAACTTAACACCAAGTGGCTTTGACCTACCTTGCAGTACATGGTCCAAATTAAATAAGAGTACGCACCGGTCATGGCAGCTGTGCTGACTCGTTTTTCAAATGGGGACTTAACCAATCCCCCAATGTGACTGTCAAAATGGTAATCAGACGATCCACCACTTCGCGACCGAATGCCCCATTTGCGCATATCCTGGCCCACCCTCAGATTTCGTTGGACTCCCCCCAGAAGCAATCCAATGGCTGAACAGACTGGACGTTGCGATATGAAAATATCTTTGTATCTTTATGTTTCCTATTCCATGTTATTTTACCTGCTATTTGTTTGTTTCATAAATGTATCGTTATCGTTTTATAATATACCAATGTTATGTGTGTAAAATTTCATACGCTAAATAAATACTACAAATGTACTATCATTACTCTTTACAATTACACTTTCTACAATTACTGAATGATTTATCAAAACACTAACAAAACCTAACCTAACCTAACCTAAACTAAAACTAAACGAAAAACGCTATTTCCACTCATTTATACATCTCATCGATCTGCTTGATTGTGTTTTTAGTTATTAGATTTTAGATTTTGTTTACAGTTACTTGTATACATTGTGAAAAGTATACAAGAGCAGCCTGATTAACAGATCTGGCACAAAGAGAACTTACTTTTTTTCAGTACAGTTACACCTAAGCCTTGACCTTAATCTGAATCACCTGAATAATATTCACAATCCACGAAGGACCACAGGTAGACAAAAAATAAAATCCTACAATTAGACGAGTTGCCTAATTAACAGATTTGGTTTAATGGGATCTTTTTTTTTTTGGTGGTGAAATGTGGGTTTACCGATGAATGCTTCGAAGATCATGGATGCAGCACCGCACCAATGTATCGATCCTAGAACTGAAAATCGAGGACAAACTGTCCAAAAGAATAAACCGGAACAAAGTACGGTATTTCGGGCACGTCTCCAGAAGACCGGATGCTATAGAAAAGCTGGTGGTTCAAGGCAAAGTTGATGGACGAAGGTCACGAGGAAGTTCTCCAACCCGACGGGTAGACGGAATCACAAACTTGACTGGACATTCACTGCACGAGGCCACAGAACTAGCCCAGAATAGAGAGTGAAAAATTGCTATAAAAATGGTAGAAGCAACCAAACCCTTATGAAGGTAATAGAAGGGAGGAGAATAGCTTCACCGAAACTTTCACAATTAAATGCAGTAAAAGTATAAACTTTAAAAAAATGACTTACCTTTTTTCCATCCATGGAATATACATTTCTAACGCCGTTTGGCAACGTGACACTTTTCGTAAGAATGTTCGTCAATTCGGCTGTCAAACTGTCGAATGACCTGTACCTCTCGGGAGCGACGGGGATCACGACCCCGTTGAAAAATTTATTACCATTGTGGTAGAATCTTATCCTTTTGGCTTTTAACGCTTTGGAAGTGGACGACGGTCTGTTGGTTTTATTTGTGATGCTAAGATCTTCTAGACCGCTCTCTATGATGTCTCCATCAGATAAAAAACTGTTGAAACTATTTGATGAAACACTTCTGGAACCGTTTTCGTTTAGGTTGTTTTTAGACATTTTTTTTCTTAAAAATCACCTTCACATTAACATCTTGTTACTGGAAAAGTAGACAATAATATTAGCGTTAGATAATTGGGTTTAAACTTTGTATAAATCAATATTTTACAACAAAAATAATTTAGGTTAGGTGAGTCATGCAATAAAGAAATATAGAGATTTTATTATTTGCAATGTGCATTTTTTATACATTTCTTGTTTTAATTTTTTTTTAGGTATCAAGACAACAAATACAATAAATTACATTCCATTCTTCCTCTGTTTTTTATTAATAATTGTAACATTTTTTTAAGCAAACATTTTCGTTAGGTTCAAATATTTTTAAGAGTTAGTTTTCCTGAATTTTAATAAAAAATACACTTTTTTAGAGTATTTTATTAATTAGGTATTAAATTTAACAGTGGTGACAGTTACTTTAATATTTGAACTTTTTAAACATGAATAAATTAATGTATGCATAGTGAACAAACAGTATTAGTTAAATTAAGAATAGTAAAAATAACACCATGAGTTTAATATATGTATTACAGCAAAAATAATTAGGATGGACACCTTACAAACTTCAACTGATTTCATAGATTAAGCAAGAAGAATTTATATAATTCTAAAAGGGTAAGTACAAATTGGATTATGTAATGAATCTAACAAAAGTTATTTACTACATTACTGCATTTATAATCAAAAGTTCTTGACAAAGAAACTAAACTTTATTAAACAAAATTTAAATTTAAATTAGCCAACTAATTTATTGACTTCCTACTTAAAGTGAAACTTAATATGATTATTAAATGAATAATGTAACAATAATAAAATTGTACATTTACGCTATTTAAACATAAACATTATTAGGTACTTAAATGAACAAAATAGCTTGTCCCCCTTTTAAATACAAAAATTCCATTATAACCTTAAAATGAAACTGATTAATTAAAATTTTACCTGAAAACGATTCTGCTACTAAAATTTTTGCCATATAATTGCACTATTTAGTTTTACGATATTTTTCTCGATAAATTTTACATGGGTACACCGCCTATTAGTCATATACACAGCTGTCAACTAAAAACATTAATCTGTTTGAAATATCACAAACACTGCACTTTTTATCCAATAGAAAAATTATTGAGAAGATCTAATGGAACGGTTTAAAGTCAACAAATAAAAAACATTAAAATAATTTAGAAATAACTTATTTGTTATGGAGAAAAAAGTTAATAACCTCTTTTTGGTTGGTGGGAGGGATTAGATTTGTTACGCACTGACACCAACACTAGATTTTTAAAAACAAAAATTACAAATTGGTGTCAGAGACACCAACTCTTCCTTTCGGAGTGCCTAACACTTCGACGGCCCGATTTCATATTATTTCCGCTAGGAGAGTTTTTTTGTATCATTTCCTATACCTAACCATTGATTTTGATTATAAATTACAATTGTTTACTTAAAAGTTGGTTTTAAACGATGAGATCATTATTCGACTTACTAACAACCTAAATAACTGTTTATTGAACGTCCAAAATTATTGCGACTTAAAATAATTACTTTAATCATTTTAATACCACAAAAAAAATAATGGGCTAGTAAAAGTGCTGAGATGACATTTATCAATAAGTAAAACATTGCAAACCAAATTTATCTCCAAGGGAGAATGTATTGCTTTTAGACTTTTTGTAAATAAGTATTTTAAATTCTTAAAAGTTTATGAGATATCATTGAATACATTGGTAGTAGACTTAATTTGCTAAAAAAGTCTTATAATTATTGCAACAAGGAACAATAAATCATAAGGACTTCCCATCGTTTTTTCCTATTGGTGTAGTAGCATCCGGATGACGGACCCTTAGTCATCACTTGAAAAAAGACTAAGAATAGAGAAAAGAAGAAGAAATGTATTCAAACAATGTTATTTTAAAAATAAATTTCCAATAAAAAATATGTAATTAGGAGTTTTATAATTTGCAATTACTCGGAATACGATTCACTTGCTGTTGATTTTAAGAGTCGTCATATTATGAAAATTTTGGGAGTTAAGGAACTTAAATGTCTGAAAACATTCTTCTGGTCATAAGGCCAAGAATTCATAGACAATGGTCAGGCCCAAACATATAATTTAGTGTGTATGTATATTTGTTATAAATATGGCTTATTACAATTTATAAGCAGCATAGCAAAAAATGCAGTTAAGATTTTGCTCTATGAAAATGTAGAAAGATCGTTTTTTGTTTTTGGGAAAGTTCATGGTGTGAATGAAGCAGAGGATGGCATATGAGATATTTCACTTTAGCTTGGGATATGTTTGGTAAGTTACATTTATTACATAATTCCTACTTATATATAAACAGTTTTTCATTTTTAGTGCAAAAATACATACAGTAAAATCTTCATTTATCTTAATCAAATCAATTTTCAATAAAAAATTTAAAATATTTCACATTTGTAATATGTTTGCACCCAGTATCGGAATGATATCTCTTAAGTTCGCCGAATATTGAAAGAATGATATTGGTTTATTTTGTTGAATAAAATTAAAATGGTAATTACTTCCAATGAACACTTGTTTTTTATTTTGGGACTAGGGTTAAGAAGGGGAAATATAATATTTGTGTAGTCCACATGTTTGTCAAAAAATATTTAAAAATAACTACACAAGATGTACAGGCTATTGAAGCACCCAGTAAAGCACAGATTACAGAAATAAATTAAGAATAATATTCATATGCAAACAGTAGTGTATGTCGTTCTATAAATACTTCAGTCCAATCGTTATAATATTTCTTATATCCCAGTATAATTGAATTTAATCCTAGCTATTTAAATGTTAAAAGTTTTACTTCTAATATGCGCACATAGTGCATACATCTTTTTTTTTAAAAGGTAGATTGTACTCAATTTAATGAAATAAAAACTACATTGTTTAAACAAGATAGGAGACACAAAGTAAGTTGCAAAATAATAATGTTAATGTATAAAATAAATTCATAAACATGTAATTGCATAATTTACATTTTCTTCACCACAGTGCTCAAAAGTGTATTCGGTCATTTGCTTTGATAATACAAAATAATTCATATCGGCAGTGGAGCCACAGTTCGAATCCTGTTGGAAACAAAATTATTTGTGAACAAAAGTAATCCAAAATGCACGATAGTCCCAAATCTGTGCATGAAAGATTGGGGGCCACAAAAAAGAATGATCAAATGACAATCAGGGTCATATGGTAGCCAAAAACTCAGCAGGCTGGAGTGGGTGAACAAAGAGATGGAAACCACTTAAGTATAGCTTACTTAGCTTGGCGTGAAAGGAAACAAATTTATAATGCAAGTGTGAATGGACGGAAGTCAGTAGAGGTCGACCTTGGCGAACATCGAACTCGATCAGATCAACATTGTTTTGAAAAAAGGCCAGGTCAAGTATACCAGCAACCGACAAGCATGTATGAGAGCACTGATGAAAGTAGAGGAAGCAAAAGATGTGTGTAAGAACCGTAGCTAGTAGAAGAAAGTGGTCTCTGCCTACCCCTACGAGAAAAAAGCTTGACTATATGTATATTATGTCTATTAACACTACCGTTTAGGCGGAATATGGCTTTATCATTGATTAGGAGAGTCAGTTTTAGGATTTTTGTAGCTCTCAGCTAACTAAATAAATAAAAGTAAAGATAGACCTTGGAAGATTCCCCAAAGAGTTGTGTTCCATTGTTATTTTTGTGTGTATATGTGAAGGATTACAGTGCACTTCAGCGATGGGATATTTTGAAAAAAATCAAAGAAAGAGTTTCTCATTGAAAAGCATCAGTATATTGTTTTTGGTTTAAGCAATTTGAATGTAACACAAAACCGTGTGATTGGATGCAGTCCAGTAGTTTGGGAGACAATTGCTGTAAATACGAGTGGTAGAAAGAGTAGAAGACCAAAGACTTGCGAGGCTAGATGTTGAACACCAATGATAATAAAGACTGTTGCTTGGTCTTATTTTTTTCAGTTGTTCAATTTGGATTTCGTTATTTTTCCAGTTGTTTTCTCTGGTGTAGCAATCAAGATCGGATCTGGTGCGAATTCTAAAACATAATATTTCTCTCTGTTGAGTTGAAAAAATAAACTAAAACTATATCGTGCAGAAATTTATACAAACATTTAAATATCCTGTGCCCGAGTTGCTGCCCACTTTTGAACGCACGATAGTGCTGGTAACGGCATCTTCAGAGTGTTCTTTAGGTAAAGGTAACATTTCTTTGATCCCATATGCCTGATCGTGAATGCCCTTGCCAAATCATCATCACTCCACACGGCCTTTTTGCCAGTTAATACATTTAATTGAGATTTACTAAAAATTTTTCGTAGCGTTTTGTTTTCTATTTTATTGTTGTTCTTAAACTGTTGTGCCTTCATCTGAAATTTTTTTAATTAATGGATTGGACAAAAGGGATTGACACCGATAAAATATAAACGGAGAACTCTGCGATACTCGGAGACAACTTGGCAAAAGTTTACAAATGTTTGTACTTTCGCAAGTACGTGGCCTTCTGAAACCAGTCCATGAACAATATTCAATATGGAATATTTTTAACAGGCTTCCTTTGTGATTAGTTTACCTGCCATCCGCCTGGGGCGCTCAAACTTGTTCCTCAAACGTTAACATGGGAGGTGCATTGCTATGTGGGGATGTTCTGTACAAAGAATTTTTTTTTTTTTTATGTTCTGGTTCCCACGAAAAGGGATATCCTGTAATGTTCAGAGAACATCGTGGGAACCAAGGGAAAGAAGGTAGGAGTTGGTGTTCTTCTTAAATTTCTGGAGGTTGTATGCCTCGAGGAACACCTCCCTAGGCAATGAGTTCCAAAGCCTCGCAATTCGTTGGATGAATGAGTCTTTGGAAAGTGATGTTCTGCAGGTCTCCAAAGTGACCACGAAGGGGTGTGAAGACTGAACTTGACGGGTTAATCTCGAAGAGACTGCCAATGGAGGAACGATTGTTCATATTTCAGAAGAGCATCGCCCAATGGGTTACATGCAGCACGTGGCTCCTATTTAACATCAGTAGATAACGTGACATGCAGCATGTGACTCCTGTTTGACATCGGTAGAAAGGGTGACGTACACGTTACGTCACTGCTTGAAATCAGTAACGTGGTACAATAAATGACAGGTTATGTGTGTTTAGTTATTTATTTTGGGTGCATGAGCTTTTTGAGTATAAAGTGACTTTTTGACAGCTATTTAAGTTTAAGAAACAATATTGGTTATTAGTGATTTTTAAAGACTAAACATTAATATTCAAGCGTTGAAAAGTAGGGTTTGCGTTACATGTAGCCGAGGCAACTTTTTGACAGAATCTAAAGCTGTAATGTTACTGTTTCTACCGTTGCCAATCTGAAACGTCACGTGCCCTTTACCTATTAATAGATAGGTCGATGATGGCTACCACAATGACCATATTAATCTGCACATTGGTAGTTGATTGTTATAAAAAATGCATCTATACAATGTTGAATTAATCACTATTTATAGTACCAACAACAACAACAATATTAAGAAACACCCGTTAACTACGATTTTGTATATTTGTTTAACAAAAAAAGTTGAACAGACTAAAACTACTCCAAAATAATTTTATCTTATTTTGGGACAACTTGTATAAATATAAAAATGTTTTTAGTATGTGCCTTATTGTCGATAGACAAAAAGGTAATTGTCTAGAAGCGGCACTTTTAAAGTGGGAAAGTATGTCAGATGTAGGGACTGCCCTACTACCAAAGACAGAAAGTCAAAGCATTCTTGCATCACATGCAAAAATCAATATGTATGAAGCATGCTCGTTTTGTTTGCGAAAACTGCTTGGAAAAAAATAGCTTTTATAGGAAATAAGTAAAAAATATTAGAATGTTTTATGTTGATTTTATGTTATTTCAAAGCTTAATTCTTATAAATTCTTTTATGACTAAAACTGGGTTATTTCATCATATTATTTTAAAGTCATTTCAGTTATCAAAATCGTCAATTCTATATTAGGGTATCTGATACGCACTTCACAGCCGATAGAAACATTTTTCACCTCATTCACGCCGTGTTAAATATTCGACAAATAAAACAATATGAACAATCTAAGTTAATATACTACATCAAAAATAACTTTACTAAAACTAACGTTACATTAAATAAAAGCAAAGATTATCACTCCTATAATATCAGAAACAAGGAATCATTTAGAAATAAATATAACTACAAAAAAGGGCCAGGACTCTCCAGTTTACAGAAGTGTACAAACATTCAACAGCCTACCAGCTTTAACACAAAATAAAAAGTTATCGAAACTGTGCAGTACTTTAAAAGACTTTTTCAAAACCAAAGACTAATTAAATTGCAAATTATTTGAGCTTTATTGACATAACCCCTTGTATATGTATACTTAAAAAACTACTTTGTATTCAGGCATCAGTGCCAGGATATTTTTACATACTGTTTTGAGGTCATTTATTAATAAATTTAAAAAAAAAAAATATTCGAATATATTTTTCTCGATATTGTAGAGGATATTGTTATTTAAATCTTTTGTTCTTTTGCCTGTATTTTTTTCTTGTGATGCCTGATACATTTTTTTGTCAATAAACTATTATGATTATTATTATTATGAAAGATTGCTCTTCAGTTATAAGATTGGGAAAAACAAATAAAGACTAAAGGTTTGTTTTGCAAAAAGCGTACCTGATACTCGAGTCAGTCAATCAGTATGAATGAATAGGTATATCACAATATACCTAAGTAATGAATTATCATCATTTAACTATATAGACCACTCGAGTCCAGAAGTAATTGATTACCAATTTATGCAAATGGACAGAACAAAAATATTTAAAAATTGTATTTAACAACCTACTTATAGGTATTTCCTAAGCTACTATTTTTTTCTTTCATAATAAATTATAGTTTAAAGAAACTAAAAAACACGCTTTTAGAGTTAATCAAACAAAAAAGTAAAAAATAATTTTTAACATAGGAATAAAATTGCTGACGAGAAAATTAATGTCAATGTTCTAAAAGCGTGGGGTGCTTTCATTCCGAAACGCAGATTTAGTTTAAAAAAAATGTCATACAAAGCCCTCCACGCATTTAGAACAGTGAAATTAATTTTCTCGTCAGTAATTTTATTCCTATGTTAAAAATTATTTTTTACTTTTTAGTTTAATTAACTCTAAGTGTTTTTTTTATTTTTTTTTAAACTATAATTTATTTTTCGCTTTTTAGTTCGATTTGTTTTACTCACTAAAAAAATTATGTATTAAATGGTAAAAGCACAAAAAGAATGCATCGGCCGGGAAACGAACCCGGGCCGCCCGCGTGACAGGCGAGCATTCTACCACTGAACCTCCGATGCTATGAACTGTTTTAATCTTTGTTCTGCGCGCATGCTTAGTTCACGCACTAATTCTATCTCTCTAATTTTCAGGTAAAGGATCCCTAAAGAAATTTATTAATCCTGGCGAAACTAATCAGAATAATCGGATATTTTGATCGAATTATTGCATTGTAGTCGGTCTTTGACAAGTGTGCAAAGTAAATTAAATCTAATCGCTTAAAGTAGGGCAATATTGAGGCCAAAGAGTCAGTTACAAACATACATACATACAAAATACAGGTGAAACTAATATAGGCGTGTTTTTTTTACTGAAAATAGTCGCAAAAATGGTAGACCTATCGTGTGGGCCGCGAAATGTCCGCACTGCGACTATTAGAAGGGGGAGGGATTATAGGAAGGAGTTGGTTGTGGACAGGCTTTTTGAAAAGTTGCAAGTCATAGTTCTCTGGAAAAACTGATTTTGGAAGCTTGTTCCATTCCGTAGCAGCCCTGTAAAAGGATGATTCTTGATGGAGATTGGTCCTCGTAGTGTCAATCTTGAGAGAAAACGGGTGAGACTGATCAGCGTGCCGAGTTCTTCGGCCGAATGTGGCCAATGGTGGTACAAGAGTTTTTATTTCTCTGGAGCATCTGCCATGGAGATATCTGTAGAGCAATAACTGGTCTGCAACTCTTCTTCTATGTTCTAGAGGGTGAAGGGTATCTGTGAGAGTTGAGCTGTTTATCAAGCGAATGGCTCTTTTCTGAATGGAATCTAGAAGACAAAGAGAATGCTTTGGTGCTGAACCCCAAATGTAGAGGTTGGTACAGTAGAAGTTGGATTTGAGCCTTGTACGTCGTCAACAGTTGATCAGGAGTAAAAAACTTTCTAGCTTTCCACAGAAAACCTAGCCTCTGGCTTGCTGAATTTGCGATGTTAAAAACATGGTCATGCCAAGACATATTATTAGACACCGTGACTCCCAAAATCGAGATGAAGGGACTTGATTCAAGGGTATCTCCGGACATTGTGATGGAATGATTCGAGGAATTCACTTTCTTGGAAAACGTGGCGCTTTGTGTTTTCTGGGAGTTGAACTGAACAAGATTGTTGGTTCCCCACTTGACAATTGCTTCAAGATCTCTATTGATGAAGTCAACCTGTTCCTGCCTGAGTCTATTTGTATCATTTACCTAAAGTTATCGATAGGATGTGAAAGTTGAGACAAGTGTGCTGTCGTCAGCGAAACTGTAAATGGAGTTCGTGGTGGTTTTCAAGAGGTTGTTGATGTGTAAAAGAAATAGTGTGGGGGACAGGATGGAACCCTGGGGGATCCCAGCATTGGTTTCTAACGCATCAGAAGAAATACCGTCAACTGCCACATGTAAGGAGCGATCTTGCATGAAGCTCATGAGCCATTGGCGCAGTTTAGTTGGGAGACCAAGGCAGATAATTTGCTTAACAATGCCTGGTGCCAAACGCGGTCAAAGGCTTTGGATATATCCAAGGCTATTGCAAGGGATTTACAAAACTTCTTAATAGTGTTCATCCAGAGCTGAGTGACTTAAGCCAGCAAATCTCCAGTAGATCAAAGTTTGTAGAAATCCATGTTGTCTGTCATGATTTATCTCAAATTTCTCCAGATATTTGTTGAGTTCTATATTAATCGCTTTTTCCATAACTTTGGATAATAATAATTGATTTATATGTCTATACACAATATGATCAAATAATCGTGTACATGACAAATAGTTAAATAATAACTGCAACACCGAGAAATAAGGAAAAATGCAAGCAATACCAGGAAAAATTACAGGAAAATTATAGGTAATGCGGTGGAACCGAGGGGAGAACATCAAGAAATGCGAGGCATAACCAGGAAACATTGGGAAATGCAGGGCAATATGAGGCAATACGAGGAAATGCGGGGCAATATTAGGAAATGCGAGGCAATACCAGGAAATGTTGGGAAATGCGGGGCAATAAAGGGGAAATGGCAATATTTTGGCGTTGATTTTGCTTGTGGCAAGCCTCTCGCACTGATATTTACCATGCAGAACGGTCAAAATTTCATGGAATTGGGCACGCTAATCAGTGACTTTTTTATTATGTTTAAACAATTTATTTATAAAAAAAATCGGCTGTCCGCCAAGGAATTATTGTTCTTCATAGAAAAAGCGAAAGTTTTTTTTTGTTAATTTTCGGAAAAGTGCCGTTTCTAGACATTTACCGAAAAAAATTATGGAACCAATGAAATAAGTTAATTTATGAATTACCTTTAAATATCTTGTTTGTTTGGTTAAAGAGACTAGTGTGGCGTCACATTTTTTCAGTTCGCTCTGCAATTCCGTATTAATTCTTTCCAGCTCCACATTTAGATCTACTTCATGTATTACTTCGTTTAAATCCAAAGGTCCTAAATTATGGCTGTCGTTCGGGTGTTTCTGTGAAGGCTGCTTTGTAGAAAAATGTCCGTTTTGGTGCAGTGAATGCTAAAATTACAGCATAAAATTTTTTAAATGATTAAAAACGGCGGATGTGTGGCTTCGCCATGGCTGTTAAACTTATACATAGACGGTTGTTTAAAATATTTAAAAAAGAGTGTGTATGGATTGAAAATGAATAATTTGATCGTCAAATGCCTTCTTTACTCCGATGATCAAGTCATATTAGCGTCATCTGAAAAGGAGTTGCAGGCGATGGTTAATGTTATGCATGATGCCCTGAAAATCAAAGGGATGAAAATAAATGTTAACAAAACGAAAGTAATGTTTTTTGAAAGGGAAAAAAGCATGACAAACTGTGAAGTTTTGATAGAGGGAGAAAGAGTGGAACAAGTAAATGAGTTTTTGTACTTGGGTTCAAAGTTTTTACGAGAGATGAAAAGTATGACAGTGACATTGAGCGACAGGTGTTAGCAGGAAAACAGATGAATGGGGCACTGCATAGCTTTATGAACAGCCAGAAAGTGTCACGTTTGGCTGTGCATAGAGGTGTGTTGGTTCCTACACTTATGTATGGTAGTGAATGTTGGGTTTGGCAGAAGAAGCATAAAAATAGGATTAATGCTGCGGAGATGAGTATTTTGAGAAGTATAGCCGGAGTAACTCGATGGATAAAGTGAAGAATAGTGAGATAAGTGAACACTGTGGTGTAAAAGATGTGGTTACAAAGATAGATAAAGGAATGCTTAGATGGTTTGGACACGTAGAAAGGATAGATAAAGGAAGATTGACGAAACAAATTTATAAGGCGAGTGTAAATGGACGGAAGTCAATCTGCCTACCCCTATGGGAAAAAGTCCTGGCTATATGTATGTATGTATGGAGTCTCAGTGCAATAACATGTATACATACTTTTAAATTATATGGAACATCTTGAGAATATTCGTCGTCGGTATTATAGTCACCATCACTGACATCGAAACTCACGTCCTGTTGTGGTCCCAATTTTAGGTTAGGAACAGCATTGGGGTTTAGGAGCCTTTTAAATTTTGGATTTTGAAATTCTTCCCTATAGTTTCTGATATAATCGTCCAGTTTAAAATGTTCTGAGCACACCATTTGATTTTTTACATGTTCGTATTTATTCCAACCGCATTTCAGTTTCCAGAGTTTTCGAATTTTTTTATTCGCAGGAAATTTGTGAAATTTGTACGGGAGTATTTTATTTTTATCTAAATTCGAGAATGTATTGGAGCATGATATTACAGCGCATTTAAAGGGTTGGGTACTGAAAAAATATATAATTCCCAAGTTTACAATAATTACGATCGAAGATCTTAAAATACTTACGATTTATTAGTATCACAATAAACTTTTTGAATATAATCTGGAATTGTGAATAGCAAGTGATTAACTCCTTGTTCGGACTTTATCATGATTTTAAATTATATCTAACCTTAGATTAAACTAGGTAACCGTCGTTTGAACAACTAAGATAGATTCATATCAAAGAATATATGCGGGTATCTACTGTCGACAAATAAACACCAACATCAGATGGCGTTGGATGACGCGTCAACATGTGTTTCCAGGGCTGGACTTTTTCCCGTGCCTAGAGCGACAAAATTTAAATTTCAAGACTATTATTAGGTACCATGTTGACACATTATTTATTTAATTGGTACCTAAAATTTAAATTATTAAGCAAAAAGTAAAAATGAAATTTTTAAACGTATTGTATTAAAGCCTTTGATTATATTATGAGAAGTTGGACATGTTTTGTTAAAAGAATATTTTTATCATAACAAAATTATTATTTTTTTTAAATTATCGGAGACTTTGGGCACTCGAATTTTGTTTACTTCGAAGCTTAAAATTCTTTCCAGTTTTCGATGTCGTCAAAACTCAAAAAAAAAGTGTTATGTACAAGCTGTATATTGCTTCCATCACTTTTCATCTTATAAAGAAAAATCATCATATTTCCTAACCAAAAAATTTTTATTAAAAAAAAACAAGTAATTGTAGTATTAAAATTCAAAATTTGATAATTTGTAAATTAAAATCATTGAATTATAAATAACCTAATAAAATTGGGCTGACAACTCGAGGCCACTTTTTGACAGACAGATAGAAGAAGCTATGACGTCACCAATTTTTCGCTGACGTCACCAAGGTAACGCGAAACCATAAGTTTTCAATTTACCGAAATTGCTCAACGCGCTTAAAGAAGTTTTTACTTAAAAAATCCACTGTTAATCGACTTTAAAAAATTAATTAACTTTAATTTATTGCAAAAACTGAGGTTTGAAACTGACAGTTTAAATTTGCACTCGAAAACGGACCTACATTTCCGATGACGTCACTCATTGGCTTTCATTGTTTTTTTTTTGTTTTGTATTAGTTTTGACTTTTAAGATATATTTTTTTTATAAGTACATACAGGTAAGTACTGTGTTACTTTTATATTTATATTATTTTAGTACGATACTGTCTAAAGTTTAAACTACGCACTAGGCCAACCAATCGGTGTTCAGTTATACTTCTGTTGGTATACAAATGTTGCATCCAGATTGAGAAATATTCGGTAAATTTGTCGTCTAAACTTTAGATATCGTCTAATGATAATTTAGACTCCAAAGAATTATACAATAGTCATATCGTTTTACAAGAGTTTTGTCTTCGAAGATCTATTTTAGCCCCGTAAGATGCCTTAGAAATACAATAGTAATTTATTTCTACCTTTGTACTAATAGATGCCAATAATAAAACGTTAAATTTTAATTAGAAAGTTAGCAATAACATTCTCACATTTAATAGAAAATTAAAGTTTCTATTGGGCCAAATATTTATCGATGGTGGCGCTGCATTCGCTGTATCAGCTGATCTCGAAACGCCTAACCTAACCAATAAAAACACACAATGGATGAAACGAAACAAAGAAATACGCGTTTCGAGAAGCTCACATTATGGCCGCTAGGGTTGTTTTGCCCAATAACGGAATGATCATTTCAAGAAATTATTTATAATGATATCGATTGATTTGCTTCTGTCCAATACAAAAAATGGTACGAGTACGAGTTTTATCGATACATAATCCCTTAAGTAGATGATTTTTGTAGAGTAATTTATTACTTTCTTTTCTTTACGATTTATTTTATTGACGAAAATTTCCAAAATTAAGATAATGGTAATTGTTCAGTTTAGCGACGAAAATTCCTTTTTAAAAGTGTCAAAACATTGGATTTTTTACGAAGATTACGAATCCGTCTCGGGAGATAAAAAAACACCAATATTATAAACTGATAAGTAAATATTCGTGAAATTTGACAGATAAAAGTAATCGAAATGTATTCGATATATCCTTTTTAACATCTCCAGTTGGAGTTGTAACAAGATCGTAATTTCAAAAAATAAATGAAATAATAGAGTTGTTTCCGTTTAAATTGGCACCAGACATCCACATTTTTGGGAATAAAATGAAGACATTTGGTTGGGTTAGGTACAAAAAATCGGTTTAACTCATTTAAATTGCTCCCCAAAATACGGTAAAAGCGATGGATATAAATTTTTCTTAATATTAATCATATTTTCTTGAAATTTGCTTTAAATAAACTGAACAGCATAAAATAATATATTTTACCAAAGATTTTTGTAAAGGGAAGCAAATGTTTTAAGGATTCATTTAAGGCAAGTTTTATCAAAATACGGATAAAAGTATTCAATAATTACCGAATAGATGACCATTTTGTTCCTACGCGCCTACCCGAACAAAAGGGAAATAATTTTCACGTATTTCGTGCAATAGCGGCCCTGTACAATACATCAACACCTACCGGTAATGTCAAAAACGATTAAATCGATTATTTTTATGTCAAATGTCACTGAAACTTTACCAAAAGATTCATTGAAGCATGCAAACATCTAAAAAATATTTATGTTCTTATCTCCGAAGACGGTTTCGTAATCTACTTGAAAAATTTAATGTTTTTAAAATTTCAACAAAAAATCGTCTGCTTTAAAGTACTCACCACATTTTTTGTAATTCATTTAATGTGATCAGATATTGCAAAAATTTAAGTAAATAAACTACATTTAATCTTTTCCAATGTCCAGCACTTTTCATAATGTAGTCATCATTGTCAATTAATTTTAAATATTCTTTTCCTACTAAGAATTATTATATCTCAAACAACCCTGTACACTGCAATTGACTCTAACAAGGATTTATATTAGCAAATGGTATCAAATTAAACCCAATCAAACCAAAAGCTAATTAGTGATACATTTAGTTTATTAAGTATAAATTTAATAAGGTAGGTATTTAAAAAAAAATTGCCATTATGTTACCTTGTACAAAATATTTGATATTAAGTTAATTTTCTTTTTAAAATAAGCATGTTAAAAATTACAGGTCATATAGAAACTGTTTTGTTAATAAATCAAAGAAAAAATGCCACATAATAACATTTTTATATCAATAAAAAGCTCATGTACCTTGGATAAAAATGTAATTACTAGAAAATATCAGTAAAAATGTAAATCTTCTAAAGCTGTTATACTTTAATTGTATTCATATTAAAATACTTCCAAAAAAACATTTTTAGCATGAATTAAAACTATTAACATCAACTTATAGAAATTAAGGTGTCCATTACAAATAGAAGAACTTTAAATAAATAAGTCTGATAGTTTTTTAATTTTTTATTAACTAAGAACTTACATAAAATTACTGTTCTTTAACTTCCCTAAGACGCCTTACAGCAGATCTAACCGATGCAGCAGCAGTGGTGGAATATACCCAAGCACCTCCAGCGACCACCCTTTTACATCTTTTGCATGACCAAATACCCACACAACTTCTCTTCATAGCGTCTTTGCCACAAAAACTGCACGAGTACTTGGCGTGTTGGGTGATTTCCATTTTCTTAACCATTTTACGTAGCGAAGCTCCATAACGAGTTCCATATTTACCAGTAATTCCAACCTTCTTTGTACGTTTGGCCATGGTATTAAATTATAGTTACCTTAAATAGAAAACATATTAGGATAAATAAAAATAATTAAAAGAAAAATTTCTTAAAATATTAAAGGAAAGAATGGAAAATATACCGGATTCTAAAAGACACGTGCACAGCAATCAACGTCTTCGAGGTAAGAGAATTGTGACAGATGACAGATGAAAATTAAAAATGTTGGTAACACTCATCAGCTTTGCATAAAACAAAAAGTGTTTACACGATTATTTAAAAAAAATTGTTTATTGTTAGTACATTGGATAACAATTCGATTAAGAGAATTAAGCTTTGTAAATAAAAATTTTGATTCTTTCTGTTTTGTAATTTTGTCAAAAGAGAAGAAAAATTGACACTTGTCATAAGCGTAGATTTGTTAGTCAGCACAATGCTGCCATATCAGAGGATTTTCAGCAGTTGGGGGTACTTTTTAAGAGATGAGATCTGGGGTATTTTTTGGGGGAACAATTTAATGTTGGAATATTTTAAAATTATAACTAAAATAGTCTTTCGCCGATCAATTGTAAAAATGTTCCAACAAATAGAAAAGGTATCATCAATTAAATAATAGCAGTTTACCAAACACTTACTATGATTTATTAAAAAAATTCATTTTGGGCGAATTTTAATTTGAATGTATACTGTGACTTAGCGGCATTTTTGTGGGAGTTTTTTCATGTCAATTAGAGGATTTTCAGTTAGCTGACCTGGCAACCCTGGATCAGCAACAAGTAACACGTCACGACGTCACAGGCATCCTTTATCGTTTCACTTTTATAAAGTGGAACAGAGGCTATACTTTTGATGCTATAACCGAGCTTATTTTTTTAATTGTAATCGACCGGTGACAGTTACATTAGGTGTTATTTTGTAATTAATAAAATATTTGGTCTTGCCAAGTGATGATTTTAAAACACAACTCATTCTAGTTTTGAGTTCTAAAAGTAAAAAATACTCCAATGGCTTTACATACAATTTCAAGATTCAGCTTTAATATTGCAAGAAATATTAAATTAAATGTAATTAAAAAAAATGTAAGAGTCATCTCTATGAATCAACCAGCTTTAAAAAAAAAAGAGTAAGTCTAAATTTTTTATCTATTCACCATTTAAGTAAATAATAAATTTTACTTTTAGAATACAAGTTACTTTTATAAAATCAAATGGAGATGTTATAAAATCATCAGGAAAAGTTGGGGACAGTTTATATGATGTGGTAAAAAATAATCATTTGGATATAGATGGTTATGGATCTTGCGATGGAGCATTAGCATGTTCAACTTGCCATGTTATTTTAAAGAAAGAAGTTTATGATTCACTTCCTGATCCCGAAATTGAGGAAGAGGATATGCTGGAAATGGGTTATGATATAACTGAAACTTCTAGATTGGGGTGTCAAATTAAATTAAGTGAACAATTAGATGGGCTAGAAGTGCGTTTTCCTTCTCGAGTACTGGATCAAAGAGAAGTAGTTTGAAGAGTATATGATTATATTTTAAATTAACTTTTAGTTGATGATATTTGTGCAATATTTATAAAGAGAATTGGACATTAATGGACAACTTTGTTGTTCTACATAGTTATATTTATTAAATAAGTTGAAAAATGTTAAAGCGTGTTTTTAAATTAAACAGTGTAAATACGATTGGAAATAATTTCTGTATAAGTAAGCAAAATGAGGATTTTCTCCACCCCTAAAAAAATGATTCACAAGTATTTAAAATTGGAAAATAAAAAAAAATAACTGGATTTTATGGTGGGACACCTTATGGTAATGTAATTTTATTTTACACAGCATTAACTGAATAGTTAAAAATTATAATATACCAAAGGAAGATTATCATTTTAAGCATCTAACATCTGGTACTTTCCGCCTGAAGGTTACATGAATATTTTGAAATTGTTGTATTTCTTTCACTTCCTCAAGGTTATTTAAACAGAGGTTAGACTTTTATCTAGAGGCTATCCAAAAGTACATTACTTTCACTTTTCGATACTACTTTCAAGGAAAATTTAAAATAAATTATCTCTGGACACTTTCTACCAATTAAATTGACATCGGCTAAATAGTTTAAACTATTCATAGATAAATAACCTATGACAGTAATATGTCAACATCATCTGCGAGCCGATTTAAACCGAATTATTTACCAGTGGCATATCGTAAATATTTTGTAACGGTTACTTAATATTGATGTATGAAACATCACGTGCTCGTTTGCGGTTGGATAACCTGACAGAATCAATGTAGATACCAAAAAAGAGAGACTAACTCTTCTCTGGCGTAGATAAGGAAGAAGGGTTAGATTTAAAATTAATTTTTAATTTATTATTAAAATTAAGATTACGTTATTGAAAAAACAGATTACTAATTGTTTTAAATTTTTTATCAATTTATTTCTTTAGTTAAAATGCCTCTGCGTGTGAAAGGGGTTTCATCACTTAAAATATTGATACTAATATAGTTGTTATAAGCATTTGTCTTGTTCTTAATAAATTGTGCCGAGGAAGTTCCTTGGATAGCAAGTATTTATTTATCCTTACGCCACTGTCTTTCTCCTCTACGTTCATCTTTGGCTCAAATCGCAATTTCCGCACCATTTTGCGATTCTTTTTTGAGTTACTTTCTCAGTTAGTAACCTCCAGGGAAGAGAGATGGGTATAGAAAAAAATTACTTGTAAAAGATACACGAGATGGTGCTGCAGTTGTGAATTGAGCCATATTTTTCTTCTTGGACAGAGCACAAGTTTGAGCGCCCTAGGCGGTTGGCAGGTAAACTAATCACAAAGGTGGCCTTTTTCTCCTTCGAATGTTTGACTCTAGCATATATTTATATATAAATTTTACATTTAAAAATATGATATTTTATTAAACCAACTATTAATCTTATTTTTCCTTCTGCAGTCCTTTTTGTGTTAACATATCTTGCTACCACATCTTCTGATCATGTGTCATTTACGTCAAACAAGTATGCCCCCAAACCAATAGATAGAGCAAAACATTGTTTAAAAAATTAGCGTTGAGAAGGACCTTTATTAGTGGTTCTATGGTAGTCTACCTTCTCTAATGAATACACGTCCCACGTCCGTGAATTTTCGTTCTGTGCTGTCACAATAACATAACCTGAAATGTATATGTCTTAAACATTTAAAAAGAAAATTTAAAATTTACTGTGATATTTAACTAAAGCTATGTGTCTTATACGTTCGTGTGTTTCTTTATCATTAAGAAATGGTAAGTTGGCTTTTCTACAGTATTTTTTTTATATAATCTATATTTTTGTTAGGATGTATTAGAAACTTCTGTTCTCACGCTGCAAAATTAGGAAATATTGTAAATAAGCGTGCTGGTAAAGTACTAGGACAGCCTACTTATGATACTCATCCACATATTTTAAATGAAGGAGAAGTTACGCCGATGATAACCAAGTTCGAATATCAAACTCGAAGATCCAATCTTGCAGAAGCTATAACTAAATTTGCCTTTAAAAACTGTTTGAAGTCAAAAAATCATCTGGTTAGTTATAAAGCTTATCTTACTATTTACAATACAGTAATTACGAAGCCAGTTAAATTAATAAACAATATTACATAATTAACATAAACTTGTACAGTGTAAAATATTATATTGCAAAATTTGGATCATTTGAAGTTAGGGGAGTTAAAGTATGGAAGAATCGTAGTTGACTAAATATTATTTTACTATATTTAAATAAATTCCCATTTTAGGTAGTCATACCAGCAGCTTCAAAACAATATATGTCAGATAAAATTCCTTATGTCTTTCGACAAAATACCGAGTTTCTATATTTAACTGGCTGTTTGGAGCCAGATTGTTGCGCAATAATTACATTAGATAGCGGTGGACATTTTTCAACCATCTTATTTACTAGAGACAAAGATGAACACGCTGAGCTTTGGGATGGACCGAGAACACATCCTGAAGATGCTCCCAATTTTTTTGGGGTCAATGAATGTCTTCCCATAAGTGAACTTGAGAAGTTTATATATGGCTACCAAAAATCCAAGAACAATTTAAATTTGTGGTGAGTCTCTTGTTTTTTTTTCAGTTATTTTCATTTTATACCAATTGATAAAGATCCAAGTTTATTCGGGGGGTAGATTTTTGGAGGGGGGGGTCGTGAAGGCTAAGCAGCCTCTCAAGCACCTCAACCCATCAGATCTTTTGTGCATAACCCTTAATCTATTTGAGGCCCGGGATTCCGAAACTTTGTGTATCAGTATCCTGGGGGCTAAGTTCTTAACATCGAAAGGGTTTAGAAAGGCCCCTTACAGAAATTTGAGCCTCTTGCAGAAAAGCGCTGGGCATTTGCAAAGCAAATGTTCTGTAGTTTTAGTGAAGTTCTCGCAGTAGTGGCAACTATCACTCTCTATTTTGCCCATCTTTTTCAGGTGATACCTCAAAGGGCAGTGAGGAGTCCCGTCACCAGTTTCAAGTCTTTGTTGTCCAACTCGAGAAGCTGTTTAGCTTTCCTTAGCGAAAGGCTTACTAGCCTTTTCTCTTGTCTTTGTCCCGGCACTTTATGCCAGTGGAAATTCATTTCATCGAACATCTTTTTTCAAGTGAGCTTTGGAGAGTCCACAGAAGGGATCTGGGCCAGAGAATTGCGTATTTGCTCCTTCCTTGGCAAGGCAGTCTGCTTCCTCGTTGACCTCAACTCCCCTGTGACCTGGAACCCACATCAGAGTAAGCTGATTGTTTGGTTCCAGTTGTCTTAGGGATTGTTTACATCCCCAAGTCAGCTTAGACTTACAAGTGTATGACTTCAGAGCTTTTAGTGTTGCTTGGATATCTGATAAAATGTAGATATCTGCCCTTTGGGTGTTTCTTTTGATGAACTCATGGGCACATATCTCTATGGCATGTAATTCTGCTTGAAAGATGGTTGGGGTATTACCAAGAGATTTTGAGAGCCTAAAATTCGGCCCTGTGACGCCCACTCCAACCCTTTCAACCATCTTGGATCCATCAGTGTACCACACCAAAGCATACCTTCCTAGTTAAGGTCTGTTCTCTGTGCAAACTTGGTGGTTGTTTATGACCACTTCAAACTGCATTTCAAAGTCGTACCTAACTGGCATAATATCTGTGGGCTTAAACATAATTCTAGGGAAATATTTTCCAAAATCTTCAAATGTCCAATCCGATTTCCTGCTTTAAGATTTATTGTCTGGCTCAGTCTTAAGGCACTGATTTATTCAGGGGGTAAAGCGGAAGGTATAAATCTCAATCCATGAAGGGGTAAATATAGTAAAATTGGCCTTCCCGCTAACGGCAACCTCGTTATGGCATGACACATCGATTAGAGTATAAATTAAACAGTTTATTTGAAATAGCAAAATATTTATATTTGTTGTCAACTTAAAATTTTTTACATTTAATTTATTTTCAGTTTGGCTCAATCTCTACACATTTATTTTTGTAAAATTTTTATTAAGAGTGCTAATTACATTGTCTCAAACAAAAATGACGGCGATGTGGTTCACCACCCGTCACGTCTTGTTTCTCATGGGGACGAAAAGTGGACTGCAGATAGTCACTTTGCTACTTTGAATGCAAGAGGTGGATTGAATAATTAAATTAAAGAGATTTACGTAATTATGAGGGAAAGGCGGATTAATGTTCTTTGTATGAACTCTTTTAAGTTTAGCACCACATTTTTGAAACACCCAGTATGTCTACATTATATTATTCTGAAAACGGTATAAAAATTGACTTTGTAAACCTTGATTTCCGTTCTCTGAAAGACAGTTTTGACACAAAAAATCTATTACGGTATTTGTTATTAATCTCTCGTTCTAAAATTTTTTTTTCAGTCCCAGTGTTATTCTTCATAATAATGAATGGAACTACAACTCTTTCAATAATTTATAATCTTTATGTGAAACAACACGTTTGTGCGAGGGCGCTCGAATCAGTGGAGAAAAATGCTCCAAAATCTAAAGTATGACTGAGGCATCTCTTGAGGGTACTTTTTCGAAAAAATTAATATTTTGTGAGAAAAAATAATAGCAAATTTACCAGAAACTCTGCATCTTTTCTGAAAGTTATTTACCAAAATTTCCAAACACTACTTCCAGAGATGTCTAGATCTGACCTTTCCCCAGCAGAAGGTAAAAATGTGAAATTATTTCAACTACCTTCGAGTAATATTATTTTTACCGTTCTGTGTTTTATTTATGAATCAAATTAAGGTTTACTTCCCTCTTAACTTGAAATTTTTTAGGTACGACTATCTGAATCCTGTACAAAAAAACGTCCATGTCAGCGTGAACAATTTTATGGATGAAATAGGCAACAAACAATGGGAGAATCCCAAGCCACTTATACAGAGATTAAGACTTTTCAAAAGTCCCTCTGAGATTGCTCTCATGCAAAAAGCGTGTGACATCACCTCTCAAGCGTTCGTCGATACTATATCTGTATCCAGACCAGGTAATTACTGTAAAAGAAATCATACAAAATATTCTTGTATGAAAGTGAAACTGTTTTTTTTTTTAAACTACCGTTCTATTGTGACTGGTTCCAAGATAAAATCATGTCTGTGGTTCCAATACAATAATTTAGTGTGGTAGCACTGATATAATTGTATTGTACATGTGACATTTCTGCTATGAACCATCAAATGTCAACTATTTGTCAAAAATTAGAAACAAGTAATAATGTTCGAAATCCAGCGTTTCAATTTTAATTTGATGATAAGTTTGTGACTGTGGGCTGTCCATAAACTGTTCACGCACGAGTAATTGGAACAAACCAAAAGTGTCTTACTTCTCAGCACACCTTTTAATCGAACCAGGCAAATAGTATCATTCTATTGTGACGCTTACATCTATGGTTCCGAGATAACATCATGACTGTGGTTCCAGAATAATAATTGAGAAGTGTGTGTGGTAGCACTGATATTGGATTGTACATTTGACACTTCCATTATGGACTGTCAAATTTCAACCATTTGTCAAAAATTAGGAACAAGTAATATTTTTCGAACTCCAGCATTTCATTATTATTGCATTGCACATTTGACGCTTTCATTATGTACTGTCAAATTTCAACCACTGATCAAAAGTTTAAAATAACTAATAATCAAGAACATGTATAAATAGGACAGGACCGCGCATCAGTCTCTCTCTCTCTCTCTCTCTCTCCGCAAGAGAGAAAGTGATGGTTTATTCTCAAAATATCGTAAGTTTGACTTTCTCTCACATAGAAAAAGACAGACTTCAAATCGGTATTACGCAACGACTCGCTCGAAGCTTTAAGTGACATAGTTCTTGGTAATAATATTCAAACTACAGCATTCTATTGTGATTCTTATATCTATGGTTCCAAGATAACAACATTCTGTGGTTTCAAAGTATTAATTGATAAGTGTGTGTGTGGTAGCACTGTTATTATTGTATTGTAGGAGTACATTTGACGCTTCTATCGTTTCATTTTCAACTCGTTGAAAGTCTTAGAGTATTACAAATGATAAACTTTATGTAGTGTTCCTATTATTTGTCTGTAAGCTCTACTAAACCATTAAAAGTAAGACTAGTTTTAAAAAATATCAAAAAATAGTGGCAGGCATTTTTTAAATAAACGTTTTCCCACCATAATCTTTTAGAGGTTTGTCTTAAAACTGGATCCCAATGTAAAATAATCTTAAAGGGATTATATTGGATATATCGTAATGTCATTTAGGGTTTACTGAAACTAATTTTTCCAGACTACTTTGCAGTCAGTTAGTATTTTCGTTGTAGGCATTGCTGAAAATCAAATATTTGCCAAATTCGATTACGAATGTCGTTTAAGAGGCGCCGATTATTTAGCTTATCCTCCGGTTATTGCCGGAGGCAGTAGATCGACCATTATCCATTACATTAACAACAATCAGCTGGTGGATTCCGGAGAGATGATTCTTATGGATGGAGGTAAAATATATACCAAGCTGCAACAATGTGCAACACATTTAACTGCTTATCTTAATTTGTAGGATGTGAATATCACGGCTATGCTAGCGATATCACGAGAACTTGGCCAATCGATGGTAAATTTTCCAGCGAGCAACGTCAGATATACGAAGTAGTTTATGACGTGAACAAAGAACTCATTGAAATGTGCAGCAAATTTCCCTCGTTGGACACTCTTTTTGAGAGCATGTGCTATTTGTTGGGCAGGAGACTGCAAGAGATTGGATTGTTGGGAGCCCAACCGTCGAGTTCTTATTTAATGAAGGTAATTAAAAAAAATTGCGAGAATTCATCTCAACGATGATTTTTTTAAATGGATTATTTCGTCATTTTTAGGCTGCATACCAACTGTGTCCCCATCACGTCTCTCATTACTTGGGAATGGACATACACGACACTCCTTCGGTAACCAGGAGTTCCCAAATCGAACCAGGGATGGTTATTACCATCGAACCAGGTGAGTGCAATACTCGCATAACGAAATTATGTTTGGTTTGGCCTTTTACAATATGTAGTACCTGGTGAAGAACTTTGAAATTGCGGGGACGTATTAGAAAAGACCCCAATTTATCGCTAAAAATAAATTTGAGGTTGAAAAAACTTTTCATTCTTATAAGATATAACTTACTTTACCATGTTTGCTCCACAAATTAATAGTAATTAATACTTATGTTTATAGCACAAAAAAAAGGTTATTAAATCGCCAAATTATAATGAAATATCGCAATTCAAAAAGTAATTGACCTTAACAGCATGACAATCAACTGAACAAAACGCGGGAAACAGAAGCCAAACCAAACATGGAGCATGCGCAGATTGTTCCGCACTGGATTGGTTGGCATGACTGTAACCTTTAATGTATGCTCTTATACAGCTACCTACCCAAAGATCGTTAAACTATTCGGTGTTGACCGTTTTTCGATTAGAAAATCGAAGCAATTATTTCGGATTAGTCACAAACGATAGTTTACTGTTATTATGGTGTGGTTGAAGAATATTTTCCGATTTATTTCAGGAATATACGTGAATGATAATAACACATTGCTACCGAAAAAATTTCGAGGTATCGGCGTGAGGATAGAAGACGATATTTTGATAACTGTCAATGGTCCGGTTGTATTGAGTCGAAAGTGTCCCAAACACGTGGACGAGATTGAAAAATTGGCTTGTGAAAACCAGTAAATCGTCAAGTAAACAAGAGATTTTTTTTATTTAAAAAAAAAAACTTTAAATATGTAACGTTTTAAATAAAAATGTTCCAAAAAAACGCTTGGCGCTCCTTATTTATCCTAAAACTGAATTATTGATTTTCCAAAGTGCTGCTCGGTCGGTCAAAATATCTAATAGCGCGTTTGGGGGGTAACAACGACTGTGTTGGTGCCGGGATAGCGTGATTGGAAAGCTTTGTGAAGCCCCGTAACTACTTGGCTCGCTCCGTCGCTTGGGCTCCGCCTACGGTACAAGTAACACTTTTTTTATCATCGGCTTATTGTAACTTTGATACCATCAGAAACATCATCTTCTAGTCCCTATGCTTCGCGCACATTGGGGTCACCTGACAAATCTTATCTTAACGGGATAAGGGTGTTTTTCTCAGCTTGACGAAACAGTGCTGCTGCGTCTGCTATTCCACTCCAGTCTTTGATGTTACACACCCAGGAGTGCTGCTTCCTACCAGGTCCACGGCGTCCTTCAATTTTTCCTTAGAGTATTAGTTTCGGGATAGAATACAGTTCACCACGAAGTATATGACCCAAATAGGACCTTTTCCTATGTTTCACGATATTCATGAGTTGCTTTTCAGTACCTGGTCTTCTGAGTACTTCTTCATTTGAGGTGTGTTTGGTCCACGATATCCTTAACAGCCTGCGAAGGGTCCACATTTCCAAAGCTTCTATGCGATTTATTGATCTTTCTTCAACAGACCACGTTTCAGCGCCATACAGTAGCACGGGCCATACGTAGCAGCAACATGTTCTTTAGCTTCAAAAATGTTGTTTTGGCCAGACCTACTCTGATTTTGATTTCTTCATCACAATCCCACCTATTATTAATGATAGCACCCCAGATACCTGAACCTGAAAATTTCCTCGATCGTCTCTCCGTCAATCAAGATGCGGGGAATATTTAACCCGAAACAACATTGAGTGTTAATATAGAAATAACTGATGATACTGAATCGTAAACTTTATTTGGATTATTATTGTTTTTTATGTAAATAACATTGTCTTGTTAACATAAAACTAAAATGTGATGTTTTTTTTTTATATTTCAAATAGGAAAATTTAATTGAAAGTAATAACCACAATAAAATTTGATTGACAGTACTTTATGGTTTAGAACATGAAAGTGGGCGGCCTTTTTCAAAGAACGTAAAATTTTTAAGTGATTCAAGTCAAGAGTAAGTTAATTATATTTTTATAATTAAGATGTGCATTTATGTGTGGACATGAGTGCGTCGTGTATATTTTTAGTATTATCTGAATATTTTGTTTTTGATTATGCCATATTTATTTCCTTTGAAGGATGTTAACTAAACAGTGAATGGTACATTGGACAGGTAATACGGATCCGCATTGAAAAATCCAGAAGTGCATTTATCAAAATGAAGCAGCTTCTCAACGTGTAGCCACCTGAATCTAAGTTTAAGACTACGCCAAATGCTACATATTTCCCTTCTTGCTTTATTGACTAGATGGATGGACACTGTTGGATCGGCATTGCAAAAAGATGTAAACAAGGCAAAGAATAAGTATAAAAGATTAAAAGGTATGGCAAAAAAGAAGGAGAATTATAAAGATGAATTTGATAGGTTATATGACTATTTCCAAAACAATATTAAACTCCTCCGGAAGTCCATAAGAACAGCCAGAGGTAAAAATACTACCTCGCAACTGAAAAGAATCAGAAACCAAGATGGTAGTATGGTTATAGGAGAGGAATGCGTATTAAAGAGATGGAAAGAATACTTCGAAAGTTTGTTTGAGAAAGAGGATACACAAGTACACGCCCCATTCGGAGACATGAGTGAAAGTTGCAACGAAAGTGAAATTAGTATGACAGAAATTGTGGAACCGTTGACCAGGATAAAATTGGGTAAAGCTGCTGGGTATGACAGGATAACAATTGAAATGCTGAAGGCTGGACAAACTATGCAAAGATATTGATTAAAAGAATAACGATGTGCAAGCAGGATTTAGAAGGGGAAGGAAATGTATGGATCGGGTCTTTTCATTAGGAGGTAAAGTTGAAAATTTTTTGGCTAGAAGTCAGAAAGTCTATCGCGCTTTTATAGACTTGGAGAGTGAATTGTGTTCAACATTGTTTATGTATGGGGTGAGCGGTAGTTTAATACGAGCAGTGTAATCACTTTATGAGGATTCCACTGCTTGTGTCAAGATAAACGGAGCTTGTACGGACTGGTTTAACATCGAAAAAGGTGTGAGACAGGGATGTGTGGCTTCGCCATGGCTGTTTAACTTATACATGGACGATTGTTTAAAAGATTTGAAAGAGAGTGAGTATGGATTTAAAATTAATGATTTGATTGTCAAATGCCTTCTTTACGCCGATGATCAAGTCATATTAGCGTCATCTGAAGAGGAGTTGCAGTCGATGGTTAATGTTATGCATGATGCCCTGAAAATCAAAGGGATGAAAATAAATGTAAACAAAACGAAAGTAATTGTTTTTGAAAGAGAAGAAAGCATGACAAACTGTGAAGTTTTGATTGAGGGAGAAAGAGTGGAACTAGTAAATGAATTTGTGTACTTGGGTTCAAAGTTTACGAGAGATGGAAAGAATAAAGTCGGTAGAGGTCGACCTCGGCGAACATATCTCGATTAGATCAACATTGTTTTGAAGAAAAGCCAGGTCAAGAGTACCAACTTAAACTCTTCTTGAAAATAATACACAAAAGAATATATGCGAAGTGCGAGACAATGATGGGGGACTCTCAGTTTGGTTTTCGCAATGGCTTTGGAACAAGGGAGGCACTATTTAGCATACAGGTTCTTATCCAAAGGTGCCGGGACATGTCGGTGACCGTTTACGCATGTTTCATCGATTACGAAAAAGCCTTTGATAAAGTAAAGCACGAAAAACTGATCAACATTCTTAGAGAAATAGGACTGGAACAACGAGACCTTAGAATAATAGCCAACCTTTACTGGAATCAAAGTGCTCAAATAAGAATCGATAACACCGCGTCCGACGAGATCAAAATCCTGAGAGGCGTTCGTCAAGGATGCATTTCATCACCACTGTTATTTAATTTGTATTCCGACAGGATATTTCAAGAGGCGTTGGATGAATGTGACGAGGGGATATCTGTCAATGGGATTAATATCAACAATCTGAGGTATGCGGATGACACGGTTCTTGTTGCCGACTCACTGGAAGGACTGCAGGAGCTGGTAAGCCGCGTGACGGCTGCAAGCTCAGAGGCCGGACTTAGCCTGAACGTGAGAAAGACAAAGTGGCTAGCAGTTAGCAAATCAAACAACGTGGACGGTCACCTGACAATTAACGGTCAACGAATTGAGCGAGTAGAAACTTTTAAATATCTTGGGTGTCAACTAAATGAGAAGTGGGACAGCATGCAGGAGATTCGTGCCAGAATAGAACAAGCTCGTGCTTCGTTCCTGAAAATGCGTAAAGTACTTTGCAGCAGAAATTTAAGCTTGCCTCTGCGCGTCCGAGTGCTTCGCTGTTACGTGTTTAGCATACTGTTTTATGGAATGGAAGCTTGGACTTTGACAGATGCGATGTGCAAAAAATTGGAGGCCTTTGAAATGTGGACGTACAGAAGGCTATTAAGAATCTCCTGGGTAGAAAGAGTGCGTAACACCGAGGTACTTCAACGCCTCGACAAGCAGCTGGAAGTTCTGTTTACACTAAAAAAGCGCAAACTGGAGTATTTTGGTCACATCTTAAGAAATGACAAGTATCGACTTTTAAAGCTTATTATAGAAGGGAAGATCGAAGGACGAAGAGGCCCGGGTAGAAGAAAGATATCCTGGCTAAAAAACTTAAGACAATGGTATGGAGTGAGCACTACCACATTGTTCCGCCGAGCTGTAGACAAGGTTCAGATAGCGCTGATGATTGCCAACGTCCGAGGAGGACAGGGCACCTAAAGAAGAAGAAGAAGAAGAGTACCAACAACCGACGAGCATGCATGAGAACACTGATGAATGTAGAGGAAGCAAAATATGCGTGTAAGAACCGTAGTGGAAGGAAGTGACCTCTGCCACGTGACTATATGTATGTATGCAAAAAGATTAAAGCCTTCGAAATGTGGGTTTATCGTCACATACTTAGGATTTCCTGGACTACGCAATGCTGATGTCTTGTTACGTCTAAATACAATGACCGAGATCTCAAACACAGTGAAGCGGCGAAAACTGGAATACTTCGGACATGTTATGAGGGGCGAGAAATACAGCGAAAAATTGAAGGGCGACGAGCACCAGGACGAAGACGGACATCGTGGCTTAAGAACTTGAGAGAGTGGCGAGCTGAGTGGAGGGATCGGGTTCGAGACTCGGGCGTTAGCCCCACCCATTAAAGAAAGCGCGAAACAACCTCTCGAGCGACTGTCTCTTTGTCATCGGGAGCCAACTCTCAGTACGGGGTCTTGCAGTCTATGTCTACGCAGATCACAGACTGTTAACCTTAACCTCATAATTATGACAGCCTTCAAAGTGGGTTTTAAATCGGTGTGCAACTCTATCTCTTCCTAATTTCGTTTGTCTTGTCTAACCTTCCCCTATCTGTATATTTTCTAATCTGTGTCCGCGTTAAACTTGTGTGAGTATTGCCAAGTGGCCGCGGCGGCGCTGACGGTTTAGATAAAATCGCGCTCTGATTGGCTGTCAGTTTTGCTTGCATTATCGTAACCAATCAGAGCGCGGTTCTATTCAAACCGTGACGAAACGTCAAACCCATCTTAGTTGGTGCCAACCTTTAAAAGATAGTCCGGGAAAATAATAATTTTAATTTAAAAAAGTATAAATAATTTATTTTTTTAACGTTTTCGCAAAAAAAAGAAAATACTAAAACTGATATTTATAAATATACTCAGTAAAAATATATTCGACAATCTTTTATCGTCTAGTAACTTGGACTCCAATAAAACGAGCTGCATTTAGTTGAAGTTAAAAAAAAAAGGTAGTCATCAACCAATTTGGCAGTTACAGTTTCGACTACCAATCGTAATCAGAGTTCGTATTGGGCACGCCTCCTGGATAAATGCCGGATAAGCATGCCGTGCAGTGTCCCACTTTAATGTGAGCATTTTTAGTTTTGATATCGGATCGTACGGCTTTGATGAGTCCTTCCAAGGATAAATATTCCAAACTGTCGGCGCCTGAAAAGTTTTAAACGTTTTAAACATCGAAAAAGAAGACAGTCGTTCGATTTCCGCTTACCGACTTGGTTAGCCAGTTCGTGCGCGTTCAATTTGTTTGCAATAAGTTCTTCCCTGGTCGGTATGTTGATGCCCATATAGCAAGGGAACTTCAAGGGTGGACTGGCCACTCTAATGTGCACTTCTTTTGCTCCTGCGTTCTTCAACAACTTTATAATCGGCCCGATCGTGTTTCCGCGCACTATGGAATCGTCTATCAGAATCACCTTTTTACCTTTAACGTTTCCAGCCAACGCACCTGTAAAATAAAATGTCGATCAATTAAGCGGTCACCTACGATTTTTTCTTGTAAACAGGACCGGATTTAGGGGAGGGGATCCGAGACTACAGAACACTTACAACTGTAAGGAAATATCATTTCATTACAGTAAGGTAAAAATACTACCTCGCAACTGGAAAAAATCAGAAACAAAGATGGTAGTATGGTAAAAGAAGAGGAATGCGTTTTTAAGAGATGGACGGAATACTTCGAAAGTTTATTTGAGAAAGAGGATACACACAAGTACAGGCCCAATTCGAAGACATGAGTGAAAGTTGCAATGAAAGTGAAATTAGTACGACAGAAATTGTGGAAGCGTTCAACAGGATAACATTGGGTAAAGCTGCTGGGTACGACAGGATTACAATTGAAATGCTGAAGGCCGGACAAAACGTGGTAGCTAGTCCGCTGTACCGCCTTTTTAACCTTTGTTGGAGGAGTGGTAGCGTGACTGGTACAAAGCCGTTATAGTGCCGCTTTACAAGGGAAAAGGTTCGCAGTAGGACTGTAAGAACTACCGAGGTATTAGTTTACTCGGCATAGTCGGCAAACTGTATGCAGATATTGATTTAAAGAGTAACGAAGGAAACTGAGAAGTCAGAAGGTCTATTGTGCTTTTATAGACTTGGAAAAGGCCTATGACAGAGTGGTGAGGAGTGAATTGTGGTCCACATTATCTAAGTATGGGTTGAGCGGTAGTTTAATATGAGCGCTGGAATCACTTTATGAGGATTCCACTGCTTGGGTCGGGATAGCGATTTGTAGTAAAATAAATAAATAAAAATCATCATGACGCAGCAACTGAGTCCGTTAATATTATTCTTACTCACCAAATTTCTTGGCTATGCTGAGCTGTCTCAATCGATTGCTGGGTTGGATAAACGATCTACCGACGTATCTGTTTTTGCACAAAACTTCAGCAAACCTAATGCCACTCTAAAAATAGTTATGGGATATAATTTGCGGTGTAATATAGTGTTAGAATTTTTCTTACCTGTCTTGAAAAACCGTGAGCAGCCGCATTGCCGGATTCGGGAACGGCGCTAATAATGTCAGCTTCTACGGGGTGTTCGATAGCTAACTGCCTACCGCATTGCATCCTAACGGCATAAACCATTTGACCTTCAAATATACTGTCGGCTCTACAAAAAAAAAGTGAACGTATTCAAACGAACTATTTGCAATTTCGGTAAATTTTTGTACCTTGCAAAATACACGTATTCGAATATGCAAAAAGCTTGTTGGATTTTATCTTCGGGTCTTAGTACGACGTCAATTGTACGGATGCCGTGTCTAGTCATTTCTATTATTTCTCCCGGAAATACTTCACGAACATATTGTGCACCGATCGATAAAAATCCACAAGATTCCGATGATACCACCCATCCTTCTGCTTCTCGACTATCGTCGCATTCACCGTCGAGGGCTAAAAAATAATTAACATAAACAACTCTTATTTTAAAAAAACTAGGACAACAACCACCGAACTAAACTATAAAAAATAATTTTACAATCAAAAGCGTGGGGTGCTTTTTATGATGTTTACGTTTTCTTCTTGGAGACTTTACTTTCACAAATATCTGTTTATTATTAAATATATTAATTGTTATAGCGCACCACACGCTTTTGATTGTAAAATTATTTTTTATTATTTAGTTCGGTTTTTTTATAAAGCGTGTTGTCTTAGTTTTTTTAAAATATTATTTATTTTTCTTTTTTTAATATCCTGATGATAATGGCCAGGATATTTAAAAAAATGCATGAAATTATTGTATTGTCATCAGTCCTTTAGAAGTATATAAAGTTTCAAGTCTATCCGATGTTTTTAAGTGGGTGAAAATCGTGTACAAAGATTCCATTACATAGATAGATACAAGTCAAGCTAATATAAAGGGTATAAAAAACTAATTTGTCCAGACTTTAGACAATTACTTTCACATTAATTATCAATTGGATGTTAAAAGAGCAGGAACAAAATTATAAACACGAGGTTATAAAAGTACTAGGATTTAAAATGGTGATATGCATTAGCGACATCTGTTGGAGAGTAGTTCAAGCGTCGCCAACAAATTTTTACTTTTTATGTCAGTCTATTTAAATTGAATTCATGGGAGATATCAGCCATTTTTGATCCATGGAAAACACTTTTTTTTAAATATAACTGATCCTGGCCAGGGTCTTTGAAATTATTGTATTGTCATAGGAACTTTAGAAGTATACAAGTTTTAAGTCTATCCAATGTTTTTAAGTGGGTGAAAATCGTGTCCTAAGATTTCTTTACATAGATAAATAGATACGAGTCAAGCTAATGTAAAGCGTGTAAAAAGTATAAAAATGGTGGTAAAGCACATAGCTCCATCTTTTGATAGAAATTAACAATCTTTACAAATATCGAAACACACGTACTGTCTCCTTTAAAAAATCACTTACAGGCCATCCTCCAATGGTGACCTAGGGGAACAAAAAGAAGTGTTGGGCAACCCCAGACGAGGTGGAGGGACGACATCCAGAGACACGCCGGGAAAAACTGGATCCAAACCGCCCAAGATCGACTCCACTTGAGACAATTGGAAGAGGCCTACGTTCAGGAGTAGGCGAAGATGGGCTAATAATAAGAAGAAGAAGAAAAAGAAACCTAAATAAATATCAATATGCTCGCTCTTAACTTAAAACAACCAAAAACGCTCGCTACCACCAAACACACATAATCACGTCACCTACGGCGATCCTACCAACATTATTTACAATTTCACAGATATTTAAAAAAAAAAAAAAAGACAACACTTACGTTCGTTAAAAGGTAATATTTTTCCCAAACACAAAGGCCTGTTTCCAAACGGATCTCTGACGGCGTATATTCTATTTTTTAACATGATTACCAGCGAATAACTTAGCGGCGCCAATGCCATAAAATGTTTGATCCGAGCGGGCCAGTCAGGTTCGCCGTTCGGCTCTCCCTCCGGCGGATTTAAGCACAAAGCTTGCGTAATCAGTTCGCTATCTGAATGGGTCGAAAGACCTACGCCATGCTCTAAAACCTAAAAGAAACGCATACGTTAATCAAAACATTTTCCTCATTACTAAAGCATATTTTGA
This sequence comes from Agelastica alni, assembly GCA_950111635.1. Lineage (NCBI taxonomy): Eukaryota > Metazoa > Arthropoda > Insecta > Coleoptera > Chrysomelidae > Agelastica > Agelastica alni. The sequence goes on along the minus strand of OX467716.1, from coordinate 1,781,720 downwards.
TGTCCATAAACAGTACAGAATGACTATATTTACAAATAAGACCTCTAACTTACGTCATGGTTGTGGCACATCAAAGTTCAGACCAACCTAAATGACATCTTGCAACCGAAAACATCTTTATCATTATATCTATGGTTTCAAAATAGATGTGTGGTAGCACTGCTATCACGGTAATTTTGACACACTACGGACAACAGTTCGAAATAAGCTGTTTTAGTCTTAGTTTACTTCAAGGTTTATGCAGGTGTAAAGTTCGTTACTGCGATATATTTTCGTTTCTGTATTATTTATTTGAAAAATGAGAACACTAACTTACGTCATGGCTGTGGTACATAAAAGTTCAGGCCAACCTAAATGACTCCTTACAAACCCAAAGTTTTTTTTATCATTATATCTATGGTTTCAAAATAAGTGTGTGGTAGCACTGTTATCATTGTACTCTTGACACGCTAAGGACAGTCAACAGTTTAAAATAAGGAGTTATAAGGAAAAATCACGGAGTGGGCGACATCTACTATTGATCGAATGAACTTCTCGAGGTGTGAACAACAAACTAACCTCCATTTGTTTATATGGGTGAAAAGTTAACTTGGTATATTATTTTGAGCAATTTAAGCATTGAAAGTGTTATATTCGAACGATATTTTTCGAAGAATTGGTGTTAATAAACCACAAAATCCGAAAACGCAAACGATTAAAAAAGGTGATATGGAGATAAAATCGCGAAAAATATGCTCTGTTCCACAATGCTTTACATATGGCAATTCGATTATTCTTTGCGTACATTTCCTTCAAATCCCAAGGCAGCTTAGAAATGGAGGATGATCTTAAAGATAGGAAAACCAATCTCAAAGTTTATGTTTGTTTGCAGCAAGCACTTTGTGAAAGATGATTTTTTCAGTGGTAAGTTTGATATTGTTGTTCAATGATCTATCATTTTATTTGTGATTATTCATAGTGACTTCAACAACACGGAGAAAGCCTTTAAAAGATGGATCTGTTCCTATCTAGAACCTTACAGTGTTGAAGTATCAACCTTCCATAATTAAGAAAGACTTCCTTGCCAAGGAAGAGGCAAATACACCATTTTTCGGCCCAGAACTCTTGTGTGGACTCTCCAAGGCACACTTGAAAGAAGAGGTTCGACGCTGAAAAATAAATGAAATGATATATCACTGAAATAAAGTGCCAGGACAAAGAGACGAAAAGGCTAGTTAGCCACTGTCCCTGAGATAACTGACAGCAAACAACCAGGTCACTTTGATAGGGTTCCAGGTCACAGAGGAGTTAAAGGAAACGAAGAAGTAGACTGCCCTGCCAAGGAAGGGGTTAATACACCATTTTTCGGCCAAGAGCCCTTCTGTGGACTCTCCACGGCCCACTCGAAAGAAGAGGTTCGACGCTGAGAAACAGATGAAATGAAATCTCGAGTTAGCTCTCTTAGCTCCCAGCAAACTGATAAACTTTGTACGAAGTCTCGGAATCCCGGGCCTCGAATAGATTAAGGGTTATGCACAGAAGATCTGATAGGTCGAGGTGCTTAAGAGGCTGCATAGCCTTCACGAGTATCGCTTATCTCGATCGACGGACTCAGCGGAATGTAAGGTACAGTAATTTTAATAGCTTGATCCATTTGCATGTTACTGCTTATTGAATGACTTACTTGTCTTCTAAGATCATCACAGTTGACCAGTTCGCCGTTGTGAGCGACTGCGAGGGCGCCGTGCGCCGTGTGTACTACGAACGGTTGGCAATTGACTTCTTCCGAGGCCGCCGAAGTGGAGTACCGAGTATGACCGATTCCTATGCTCCCTTTTAATTTTTTTATCGCCTCATCGTTGAATATGTTACTGATCATTCCCATACCTTTGACCACGTTGAAATATTTCGAACAACGACCTTCGCTCGTTACTATTCCCGCCGACTCTTGCCCCCTTCGAAAACAAAACAAAACATGATTTACGAAGCTGGAAAATTAATTTATCAGGTATCAATTTGTTTACGCTTTCATTAAATGTAGGCGGTTGCCCTTCGAGTCGCGAACAGATTTATGACGACATGACAAACAAAAGCTTCTGTTAAAATATTTTATATTGTTACATCATTGATGGCAGTCAAACCTTTCACAATATAGTTTATCTCTTTAATGTGAATAAATATATTTATTATGATTGTTAAAAATTATCAAGTATATGTGGAATATTTTGAAAACGATTATCACAATCAAGTTTTGAAATAAATCATTATTATATTTATTTTTCTATTTAATATTTATTTAACTGTTTGGAAGGAAATTAAAAGTTTATTACTGAACCAAAGGGGTTGCGAGCACCCGGATGAAAGTATTAATATTATTGTTCCAAGGTTCCACGTGTCTAAATCTGCATGGTGGAAGGGGTAGAACTTCTGGGAGTAAAATAAGAGATTAATTAAGAGCTTGTGTCAGGATAAACTGAGCTTGCACGGACTGGTTTAACTTCGAAAAAGGTGCGAGACGGATGTGAGGCTTCGCCATGGCTGTTTAACTTATACATTGACGATTGTTTAAAAGATTTGAAAGAGAGTGCGTTTTGATTGAAAATGAATGATTTGATTGCAAATGCCTTCTTTACGCCGATGATCAAGTCATATTAGCGTCATCTGAAGAGGAGTTGCAGGCGATGGTTAATGTTATGCATGATGCCCTGAAAATTAAAGGGATGAAAATAAATGTAAACAAAACGAAAGTAATGGTTTTTGAAAGAGAAGAAAGCATGACAAACTGTGAAGTTTTTATTAAGGAAGAAAGAGTGGAACAAGTAAAGGAATTTGTGTACTTGAGTTCAAAGTTAACGAGAGATGGAAAGTATGACAGTGACATTGAGCGAAGGGTATTGGCAGGAAAATAAATGAATGTGGGACTGCACAGCTTTATGAGCAGACAGAAAGTGTCAAGAAGACACGTCTGGCTGTGCATAGAGGTGTGTTGGTTCCTACACCTATGTATGGTAGTGAATGTTGGGTTTGGCAGAAGAAGCATGAAAATTGGATTAATGCTGCGGAGATGAGTAGTCTGAGAATTGTATAACCGAAGTGACTCGGTTGGATAAAGTAAAGAATAGTGAGATAAGAGAACGCTGCGGTGTAAAAAAAGATGTAGTTACAAAAATAACTAAAGAAATGCTTAGATGATTTGGACACGTAGAAAGAATGGATGAAGGAAGATTGACGAAACAAATTTTTATAAGGCGAGTGTGAATGGACAAGTCGGTAGAGGTCGACCTCGGCGAACATATCTCGTTCAGATCAACATTGTTTTGAAAAAAGGCCAGGTCAAGAGTACCAACAACCGACGAGCGTGTATGAAAGTAGAGGAAGCAAAAAAAGTGTGTAAGAACCGTAGCAAGTGAAGGGAAGTGGTCTCTGTCTACTCCTACAGAAAAGACGTGCTTATATTTATGTATGTATGTAAAAGGGGTGGGTCATGATGAAAGTAGTATTTATATTTTGTGATATTTTTACAAATGTGAAGTTCCACGTGTCTAAATACGCATGGTGGATGTGGTAGAAATTCTGGGGGTAAAATCAGAGGTTAATTGAGAGGAAAAGGGACCATGATGAAAGTAGTATTTATATTTTGTGATATTTTTTCAAATGTGAAGTTCCAGGTGTCTAAATCTACATGGTGAAAGTGGCAGAACTTCTGGGGTGAAGTCAGAGAAAAGTGTGGAGGATTCACAGAGAAATTATTCATATTTTGCGTTATTTGATGAAAGTACTTACCTGTGTTGCAAAGCGACCAATCCCCAGCAAATAATTTGTGAAATCTCGAGATTCGTAGGCCATTCTCCGCATCCTATGGCTCCAAATACGCCGCATTCGTGCGTTAAGCCAGACGTTACTTTTCCTCTTCCTTTCCTTTTGCTTATTCCCACGCTTTCTAGCTCGCACGCTAAATCCTCTTCTTCCGTTCTATGTTCGTAGGCGCATATTTTGTTTTCCACTGGAATAAAATATTGCGACCAAAATGTAATACGAATTTAAAAAATTATTTAAAAAATAAACTCGTAAAAAGTGTATTTTTTTTAAATATGATAAAATATCTCAAATTGGATAAATTATGTTCCGAGTGTAAATGGTGATTACGTACTTACTATTCAATTGTTTTGATTGTTACACGTAAAATATAACTAAACTTTATAAAATAATCCACGAGCCACAACTTTCTTCCTATTTTATATTTGCTCGTGTCTTGCGCATTATCGAAGATTGCCCCTCTACAATTTTTAAATTTAAAACAACTAGCTACGTCACAGTATACACTACCGTTTCGATGTAATGGTAATGAGCGTAACGTGTGGCTACTTGTTGATTTCAAATAACATTCTCGTTCTTTAGTAACAAGCAACATAGTAACAAGAACTTTGTGTAATAGTAAGTTAAATCAAAAACATACTAAGTTGCGACACCTATAATTTTCAAATCAACAACACAAACGCATGCGTTAATGGTTTTATTCTAATAAAAAGCATTACAAAGTTTGGAGCCGTAAATAGTTACTTGTTTCTTATAAACATAAAATAAAGAGTTTCTGTTAACATTTTCGTTTTGTTTGGAAAAAGTTTTCTATTAACATGGCAGCAAAAGAAGGTAAGAAAATTTAGTTTTAACATTCGTAATATCATTTTCAATATTTCTTTTTTTTTTTAATTAAATATAAATTTTAATATATGTTGTTAATTAAGAGTATTAACATTTTTCATTTAGAATGTGTACTTACAAAAAATGTACATAACCTCAAAAAGTTAATAAAAAGAGGTAATGGTTACGATTCCTAAGCAACGTCAACCTATTAGTATATTAAATTAGGAGAAAATGTGAAGTTATATTGTGATATTAATTTTTTTATCAATAAAAGTAAGATTTTTCCGAGATATGTAGGTTTTTCAAAATTTTAGTTGGTGGTTACAAATTGGGAAATCTAATTATCGAAGGAAAAACTAAACAAGTCTTTGATGTTCCATCAACGCCCGGTCATTGTATTTTACTAAACAAAGACAGGATAACTGCTGGAGATGGAGTCAAAGCTCACGATTTAGTAGGGAAGGCTGCTATTTCGAATAAAACCAATGGCAAAGTATTTGAAATTTTAAATAAAGTGGGTGAGTAAAGAAATAACTTTTAATTCATCGAACATGTACTTATTAATGAGTGTAAAACTATTATTCAGGCATGAAAACAGCTTTTGTTAAATCAGTATCGAGCAATGCATTCCTTTCTAAAAAATGTGAGATGATTCCCATTGAATGGGTGACTCGACGACTAGCTACAGGATCATTTCTACGCCGCAATCCAGGAGTCAAAGAGGGATATCGTTTTACTCCTGTGAAATACGAAACTTTCTTTAAAGATGATGCCAATCATGACCCCCAATGGTCCACCGAACAAATCATTTCTGCCGAGTTTAAAGTAAATGGACTCCTAATCGGTGAGTTGTCAATATAATTCTATCTCATTTTAATATTTATAAAGTTATTGGTGTTATTTTAAATATGGTTTTTGATAATTAAGTAAAATATAATTCCATACCTGCCTTTCAAGGTTCCAGTAGTGTTCAATTTTTATAGGTAAATTATTAAACATTTTATTATAAATAAATAAATAAAACTAGATCAGAATCTTCCCAAGTTAACTAAAATAAATTTAACTGAAACAAAACTTCCTCTTTAGCAAGTGGGGCCTTCATAGATTGGACAATTTGTTGTATTTTTGTAATGTAATTGTGTCACTATTCTACAGTTTCTTAATTATAATTGTCCAGTGATTCGATTTATATTTTTTAGTTTTGTGGGGGTATAGCTTTCTTTTGTATTAAATAAATACCAATTATTCTGTTGGATTACATCATAATAGCTATAATCTATAAATATAAATTTTGTCACACCATAAATTTATTTTTGTTTACTTTGACAACACTGACAGAAACGACTTCATACTAGGGATTGCTCGTTACTCGTGGAACGTTATTTTGGAGCGGTATTGTTTCGCGATTGGAACGTTACAAACGCGGAACCGCTTTTCCCATCCCTACTTCATACATTTTACCATTACCAACATGACAATCTTAAATTTACCCTTTACTAGAATTTGCCGTAAAAACAAAAAATAAGGGATATTAGATATTTAGGATGAAATATATGATTTAATAATCGGCTATAGCGTTGTTTTATTTATAAAAATATTTACTTGTTTACAATTTTTAAATATTTATCTAATTATATTAAAATTAATTAAAAATAAGATAATTCTTGCGAGCTTGATCCCCAATGGATTGCTTCTTATCAGTGTGACTTCAAGTCCAACATAATTCGTTTTATCACTTGGGGTCAATATTTTTTTTTGATTCCTTTTCAGTCACGATCTATTTAGTAATGGTTACCATCAATTGCGTCACACTTTTCGGACGTTTTTTCGCCTGAATTTATTGTTTTTCAATATGTAAGCATGCGGTTGTCAATAACATAATGCGGTGTTGTCGATATGACAAATATTTCTAGCTTTTCGATATTTTTTGTGCAATCTACATACAGGGTGGACAACCGAAAACGAAACAGACCAATTTGCAGGAAGCTCGTTAACATTTTGGAAAATCGCTCAGACCAGTCGATTTTTGAATAAAAGCGGACACTCTTTTCCGGTAATTTTGTCTCTACTACTTTTAACCCCAAGCGAGGGTAAGAATTACCCCAAAATTTTTAAATGACATTGGAGGTCGAATAAGATGTCATTCAAAAGCTCTTACAATTGTCCATACGATAGTCTTTAAATTTTACATTTCCTCCCAATACTTTGAAGAAAATTACATGTTAAAATTCCAATTATTTTAGTTGCTTACTTACTACTTAATTGATTAAATGTTCACCCGCTTCCATACAATAATAAAGATTTTGTTCAAAACGTTAACGCTCATTCTGAAGAATTTCCGAAAATCTTCCACGATGCTCCTCCGCATTATGCGGAGATTTTTCGTCAGTATTTAGACCAACATTTTCCACGGATTTCCATTGGATTAGGAGAACAGGCATCATTGAATGGCCTCCACGATCGCCATATTTATCGCTCCTCGATTTCTTTTTGTGGGGACATCTAAAAAGTAAAATCTATAAAACACAACTAGCAGCGTCGTTGGAAGATTTGCGTCAAAGAATTGTTGACGAATTGTTTACTCCAGAAATTCTTCGGAATGTGCGTGAACGTTTTGAACAAAATCTTTATTATGGTATGAAAGCGGGCGGTGTCATCAGTTTGAACATTTAATCAATTAAGTTGTAAGTAATAAAATAATTGGAATTTAAACATGTAATATTTACAAAGCATTAGGAGGAAATGTAAAATTTAAAGACTATTGTAAAGAGAATTATCAGAGCTTTCAAAAGACATCTTATTGGACCTTCAATGCCATTTAAAAATGTTGGGGTAATTCTTACCCTAGCTTGGGGTTAAAAGTAGTGAAGTTAAAAATACCGGAAAAGAGTGTCCCCCTTTAATCAAAATCAGTTTCATTTTCGGTTGACCACCCTGTATATATAATAAAAAAGTGCGTGAATGTCGTGGAACACTCGGTTGGAACAAAGTTCCTTTCGCAGTATATTATTATTGATAAACTTATTATTATATTATATTATTATATTTTCTCTCACGCTTGTTTTTGCATTCTTCGGCATTGTTGCTTTTTTTGTTGTTTTTTTTAGTCAATTTGTCAACTATAATTGGCTATAAAAAATACATACATACATACATAAAGTCACGCCTTTTTCCCGTAGTGGTAGGCAGAGACCACTTTCTTCCACTTCCGCTACGGTTCTTACATACATCTTTTACTTACTCTACTTTCATCAGAGCTCTCATGCATGCTCGTCGGTTGTTGGTACTCTTGACAGCTGGCCTTTCTTCAAAACAATGTTGATCTGAACAAGATATGTTCGCCGAGGTCGACCTCTACCGACTTCCGTCCATTCACACTCGCCTTATTAAAATTTGTTTCGTCAATCTTCCTTCATCCATCCTTTCTACGTGTCCAAACCATCTAAGCATTCTTTTATCTATCTTTGTAACCACATCTTCTTTTACATCACAGCGTTCTCTTATCTCACTATTCTTAACCTTATCCAACCGAGTCACTCTGGCTATACTTCTCAGACTACTTATCTCCACAGCATTAATCCAATTTTCATGCTTCTTCTGCCAAACCCAACATTCACTACCATACATAAGTGTAGGAACCAACACACCTCTATGCACAGCCAGACGTGTTTTCTTGACACTTTCTGTCTGCTCATAAAGCTGTGCAGTGCCCCATTCATTTGTCTTCCTGTCAACACCCTTCGCTCAATGTCACTGTCATACTTTCCATCTCTCGTAAACTTTGAACCCAAGTATACAAATTCATTTACTCGTTCCACTCTTTCTCCCTCAATCGAAACTCCACAGTTTGTCATGCTTTCTTCTTTTTCAAAAACCATTACTTTCGTTTTGCTTACATTTATTTTCATCCCTTTGATTTTCAGGGCATCATGCATAACATTAACCATCGCCTGTAACTCCTCTTCAGATGACGCTAATATGACTTGATCATCGGCTTAAAGAAGGCATTTGACGATCAAATCATCTATTTTCAATCCATACGCACTCTCTTTCAAATCTTTTAAACAATTGTCTATTAATAAGTTAAATAAGAGTCGTAATATAAAAATTTTAGGTCAAAAATTAATTATTCACATATTGTTGCCTTTAACTCTGACACTTACCTAGCGTCATTGTTATTACCTTTTAAGCCACTATGAAAATGCATTATTGAACGTTTGGCAACATCAAGCAAGGAAGCTTGTGATGTTGGCAATGGAAAATTACTAGAAATGACGTATTTCTCACTAGTTCGTTTTAGTTATGTAAAAGTTGTGTTATTTCGAATTTAAGATGGTATAATTGTAATTTAATGATTATGTATTTTTTTAGGCAAGCACGAGGTGGATTTAATGATAAAAACTTCGATACTGGTATTCGAAATACTCGAAAAAGTATGGCAAACGAGAGACTGCGCCCTTATCGATATGAAAATAGAGTTTGGAGTCGATGAAAAAGGTAAAATCATTCGATCCTCACTTGTGTAACGATATGAGATGATGAAAAATTGTAAACAGATTTCAAAATGGTGCAACGTTGTGTAAATAGTACATATACAATCATTCGCGGGTGTCACCTTTGAACTCTCGGCAGTAACTGCAAAATTACATCATAAAAATGTTGAATTCTTGCGATAAGCGGTCGGTTGTTGTAACATCTGTTGACGTCAACGGCTGCTAAAAATAAAACGAAATTGCAAAAGGCGATGGAGCAATATAATTGGGGAATGTTGACCGATAAATAATTACTCGTAGCAAGGGGTTTCTTCATACGGATTGAATTAAAAAGGGTTTCACAATAAGGACACATTTTTAAAATTAAAATACGAAACATTCGAGATAAAAGCAAAAAATTTTTTCATTTTAAAGTACAACTTGTGACAATTATGTTTTGATCCACCGTGGCTCTGTTTGTTGGATCGATTTCGGTAAAACAAATTTTTGGTTACTTTTTGCAATAAATCACATGTAGTTTTATTCATGCAACGTTTGATGATATGTTAACATTGATCGATAACGCTCACCATTTACTGTTCTGCATCCACATGTGATGCATCTCGTTCGGGACGTCCAATTGAGGCCGTTAAACGAGAAAGAGAGCGTGGACTGTAATTTTAAGTAATAATTAATGCAACTCGTACTACGAGAGTTTCCTGAGAAAAAACAACGAGCCACTCACCTGGGTCTTTCTTGAAATGTGGTTTGGGGAGTTTAGCTAGAAAATTCCGCTGTCGTCAAGGACATAAACATATTTTTCAGTTTTACAAGTGCTTTTCTCTACTAGACGAGTTAAGTTGAGTCTGTCGAGTCCGATGGTAATGGGATGTTGGAAAAAATGTGGTGTTGAACTATCTCGTTGAAAAACATGTCTCTCATATCAATTTTATCCAATTTTGGCGACAAAAAACATGTTAACATTGATCGATAACGCTCACCATTCACTGTTCTGCATCCACATGTGATGCATCTCGTTCGGGACGTCCAATTGAGGCCGTTAAACGAGAAAGAGAGCGTGGACTGTAATTTTGAGTAATAATAAATGCAACTCGTACTACGAGAGTTTCCTGAGAAAAAACAACGAGCCACTCACCTGGGTCTTTCTTGGAGTGTGGTTTGGGGAGTTTTGCTAGAAAATTCCGCTGTCGTCAAGGACATAAACATATTTTTCAGTTTTACAAGTGCTTTTCTCTACTAGACGAGTTAAGTTGAGTCTGTCGAGTCCGATGGTAATGGGATGTTGGAAAAAATGTGGTGTTGAACTATCTCGTTGAAAAAAATGTCTCTCATATCAATTTTATCCAATTTTGGCGACAAAAAACATGTTAACATTGATCGATAACGCTCACCATTCACTGTTCTGCATCCACATGTGATGCATCTCGTTCGGGACGTCCAATTGAGGCCGTTAAACGAGAAAGAGAGCGTTGACTGTAATTTTGAGTAATAATAAATGCAACTCGTACTACGAGAGTTTCCTGAGAAAAAACAACGAGCCACTCACCTGGGTCTTTCTTGGAGTGTGGTTTGGGGAGTTTTGCTAGAAAATTCCGCTGTCGTCAAGGACATAAACATATTTTTCAGTTTTACAAGTGCTTTTCTCTACTAGACGAGTTAAGTTGAGTCTGTCGAGTCCGATGGTAATGGGATGTTGGAAAAAATGTGGTGTTGAACTATCTCGTTGAAAAACATGTCTCTCATATCAATTTTATCCAATTTTGGCGACAAAAAACATGTTAACATTGATCGATAACGCTCACCATTCACTGTTCTGCATCCACATGTGATGCATCTCGTTCGGGACGTCCAATTGAGGCCGTTAAACGAGAAAGAGAGCGTTGACTGTAATTTTGAGTAATAATAAATGCAACTCGTACTACGAGAGTTTCCTGAGAAAAAACAACGAGCCACTCACCTGGGTCTTTCTTGGAGTGTGGTTTGGGGAGTTTTGCTAGAAAATTCCGCTGTCGTCAAGGACATAAACATATTTTTCAGTTTTACAAGTGCTTTTCTCTACTAGACGAGTTAAGTTGAGTCTGTCGAGTCCGATGGTAATGGGATGTTGGAAAAAATGTGGTGTTGAACTATCTCGTTAAAAAACATGTCTCTCATATCAATTTTATCCAATTTTGGCGACAAAAAACATGTTAACATTGATCGATAACGCTCACCATTCACTGTTCTGCATCCACATGTGATGCATCTCGTTTGGGGCGTCCAATTTAGGCTGTTAAACGAGAAAGAGAGCGTTGACTGTAATTTTGAGTAATACTAAATGCAATAATAAAAAAAAATAAACGTACTACGAGAGCTTTCTGTGAAAAACAACGAGCCACTTACCTGGGTCTTCCTTGGAGTGTTGTTTGGGGAGTTTTACTAGAAAACTCCGCTGTCGTCAAGGACTTTTTTTTTTTATGAAAATAGTCGCAAAAAGGGTAGCCCTATCGTGTGGGCCGCGGACAGCCCGCACTGCGACTATTAGAAGGGGAAGGGATTATAGAAAGGAAATGATTGTGGACACGCTTTTTAAAAAGTTGCAGGTCATAGTTCTCTGGAAAAATTCATTTTGGAAGCTTATTCCATTCCGTAGCAGCCCTGTAAAAGAAGGATTCTCGATAAAGATTGGTCCTTGTAGTGTCAATCTTGAGAGTAAATGGGTGAGACTGATCAGCGTGCCGAGTTCTTCGGCCGAATGTGGCCAATGGTGGTACAAGAGTTTTTATTTCTCTGGAGCATCTGCCATGAAAATATCTGTAGAGCAATGACTGGTCTGCAACTCTTCTTCTATGTTCTAGAGGGTAAAGGGTATCTGTGAGAGTTGAGCTGTTTATCAAACGAATGGCTCTTTTCTGAATGGAATCTAGAAGACGAAGAGAATGCCTTGGTGCTGAACCCCAAATGTGCGAGCAATACTCCAGTAGAGGTCGGATTTGGGCCTTGTACGTCGTCAACAGTTGATCAGGAGTAAAAAACTTTCTAGCTTTCCACAGAAAACCTAGCCTCTGGCTTGCCGACTTTGCGATGTTAGCAACATGGTCATGCCAAGACATATTATTGGACACCGTGACTCCCAAAATCGAGATGGAGGGACTTGGATCAAGGGTATTTCCGGACATTGTGATGGGATGATTTGAGGAATTCACTTTCTTGGAAAACGTGGCACTTTGTGTTTTTTGGGCGTTGAACTGAACAAGATTGTTGGTTCCCCACTCGACGATTGCTTCAAGATCTCTATTGATAAAATCAATCTGTTCCTGACTGAGTCTATTTGTATCATTCACCGAAAGTGGTCGATAGGATGTGAAAGTTGAGACAAGTGTGCTATCGTCTGCGAAACTGTAAATGGGGTTCGTGGTGGTTTTCAAGAGGTCGTTGATGTGTAAAAGAAATAAGGTGGGGGACAGGATGGAACCCTAGGGGACCCCGGCATTAGTTTTAAACGCATCAGAAGAAATACCGTCAACTGCCATATGTAAGGATCGATCTTGCATGAAGCTCAAGAGCCATTGGCGTAGTTTGGTTGGGAGACCGTAAGCAGATAATTTACTTAACAATGCCTGGTGCCAAACGCGGTCAAAGGCTTTAGATATATCCAAGGCTATTGCACGAGATTCACCAAACTTACATAAACATATTTTTCAGTTTAACAAGTGTTTTTCTCTACTAGACGAGTTACGTTGATTCTGTCGATTCCGATAGTAATGGGATGTTGGGAAAAATGTGGTGTTGAACTATCCCGTTGGAAAAACATGCCTCTCAAATCAATTCCATCAAATTTTAGCGACAAAAACATGTTAACATGGAGATAACGCTCACCATTCACTGTTAAGCATCCACATGTCATACATCTCGTTCAGGACGTCCAATTGAGGCTGTTAAACGAGATAGAGAGCGTGGACTGTAATTTTAAGTAATAATTAATGAAATAAAAAAATAAACGTACTACGAGAGCTTCCTGTAAAAAACAACGAGCCACTCAGCTGGGTCTTCCTTGGAGTGTGGTTTGGGGAGTTTTTCTAGAAAACTTCAGATTACCTTTTTAATATACTCAATTTTTGATGTTTTTTAGCATCTCCGTTATTGAACTGGGACATTACATTACATTATTTATGGAGTTTACACACTATCAGATGAGGTACTATAAAATCTATGTGATCCCTACATTCAACTCCACTTTTAAAAATACTTATCTTCGATAGTTTTTTAAAGATGCAATTGTTCATGAATTCTTTGGAAAAAACTGTCGGTGCCACTTCCACTAGATTTTGGAGGTATTCAGTAGGGTATTTTAAAATATGTATGATGTTGCTGCTATAATTCATGTAGCATCATTAGAATCGTTCACTAACAAATTATTTTGACAAGCACTACAATTAAATTTGCGAAATCGTCAAAAAAAAATTTTAAAAAATATTACAGAATCAATTTTCAATGAAAAAGATTTCAACTCCAAAATTCGCAAATAAAAATTGAATATTTTAGACATAATAACAGGCTTATTCACACCGCCCTGTACACTTCCGATGTAACCGAAAGTAGGTAGCCTATTCCCGTCTTTCCGATATATCTATGGGTCTTTAATACTGAACATTTGCATTTTTTTACCAAAATCTGCCACTCTATAAAATAATAATTTTTTCTCATCTGAATTAATAACCCATTGTCGATTAAGTTGTTCTAGTTTTGGATACATAAATAGTGATGGGTTATTCCTTTTAGTTTTTCCACAAACAAGAAAACAACACTTATATTTCCACGACCAGCCATTTTTAATAAAATCCGTAATCCACACTTTTGTTGACAATTCGATTCTTACACGAATTTCTTTATCCCGATTTAATTCCGAATCGACGAATGCCCTCAAATATTTATATTTTTCGACCCTTTCTATAGGCTCGGTTTTCTGTGGAAAGCTAGAAAGTTTTTTACTCTTGATCAACTGTTGACGACGTACAAGGCTCAAATCCGACCTCTACTGGAGTATTGCTCTTACATTTGGGGTTCAGCACCAAGGCATTCTCTTCGTCTTCTAGATTCCATTCAGAAAAGGGCCATTCGCTTGATAAATAGCTCAACTCTCACAGATATCCTTCACCCTCTAGAACGTAGAAGAAGAGTTGCAGACCAGACATTACTCTACAGATATTTCCATGGCAGATGCTCCAGAAAAATAAAAACTCTTATACCATCACTGGTCACATTCGGCCGAAGAACTCGGCACGCTGATCAGTCTTACTTATTTACTCTCAAAATTGACACTACGTGGACCAATCTCCATCAAGAATCCTTCTTTTACAAGGCTGCTGCGGAATGGAACAAGCTTCCAAAATCAGTTTTTCCAGAGAACTTGCAACTTTTCAAAAAGCGGGTCCATAATCATCTCCTTTGTATAATAATCCCACCCCCTTCTAATAGTCGCAGTGCGGGCCTGCCCTCGGCCCACACGATAGGTAACTATTTTGCGACTATTTTCAGTAAAAAGAAAACCTTTGGTTCGAAAAAATATTAATATTGAAAAAATCTCGAACTTGTCTTATTTTCTATAACCAAAGACTAAATAAATAGTAGAGGAAAACCGGAAATGGTAACGTGAATATTGAATGTCCCACCTAGTTTTTGTTTTCATTGTAGCGTCGTTCCGTTAACTGTCAGTCCGTCAGCTGTCAGTCGATTAAAAAACAATTAGGCGGGAAATTCAAACGTTTTACCACCGATCTGTATTAAATGGGAGCGGGAGTAGGTTCAACGTATAAAACAGCATATTTATAAAATTAACATTAGTTTTTTGTTCGTAGGTGATCTCTTAGTTGCCGACGTCATCGACTCCGACTCGTGGCGACTTTGGCCTTCCGGCGACAAACGATTGATGGTCGACAAACAAGTTTATAGAAACTTGACGACAGTAACGGAAAAAGATCTGGATACCGTGAAAAGGAACTTCAAATGGATCGCAGATCAGTTGGATCATTTAATTCCGCCGAAGATGCATTTGGTGGTGATAATCATGGGCAGTCCGGCGGATAAAGATCATTGCAACAAAATTAAAAAGCACTGCGAAGATTTCGGACTCGAAGTCGACGTTCGCGTGGCATCGGCGCACAAAACCACCGAGTACGCTCTCGATTTAATCAGTTACTACGAAGGTTTGAGCGTTCCGCTGGTTTTTATCGCTGTGGCGGGAAGATCGAACGGTTTGGGGCCGGTTTTATCGGGCAATACCGATTATCCAGTCATCAATTGCCCCCCAGGTTCGAGAGACGATTTATCGCGAGACATTTGGTCGAGTTTAAACGTACCGTCCGGCTTGGGGTGCAGTACGGTT
The DNA here is from genome assembly GCA_950111635.1 of Agelastica alni. Taxonomy (NCBI): domain Eukaryota; kingdom Metazoa; phylum Arthropoda; class Insecta; order Coleoptera; family Chrysomelidae; genus Agelastica; species Agelastica alni. The sequence goes on along the minus strand of OX467716.1, from coordinate 1,766,240 downwards.
ATCTATCCCGAAACTGCTGCCTTGTGCGCCGCCCAAAACGTCGCCATGACCGAATATATCGTTTGGAGCAGACTACGTCTCAGGCGGTTGGGGTTCTTCGAGTCGTTACCGAAAGCCGATAAGGAAATGAGAAATTAGTCGCAAAACAAGGCTTTTTCTATCTAAATAATATTAATGTAAGCGTTATTCTAAATAAACATATAATTGTTCGTTTTTTATTAAATTGCAGCGAGTACTTGGGATCCCATTTTGCAATTTCCCTTGGTATTTATCAACGCACATCGATCAACGTACTTTGTTAGCAACATCAAAGTTGGTATCAATGTAGTTACAGTGTTGGTATTACGTCATGTTTGTCATTAATTTGTCTTTAAAATTGCAATGTTAAAGGTTGACCATCGTTTTGGCTATCTTTATCTTTGTTGCTGTAGCTCTAGAGAAGTCAATTTCACTTGCACTGCATAGCTTTATGAATAGCCAGAAAGTCTCAAAAAAGGCACGTCTGGCGGTTGGTTCCTACACTTATCAGTATGGTAGTCTTTCTTTTCCGTGTCCGGTTCACCATATTAAATTTTATGTTTCCAAAAATCGGCCACATGTATGGCTTTGTCATTTGCGGATATAAGGTCTTCTTCTGTACAAGTTACTCCCATGTTTGGGCATATAGATAGATGTAGGTGGTCTTGGATTGCGCCGCATTCACATATTTCATTTTCTATGTAACCCCACTTTTTGAGGTTGCTGTTACATCGTGACACTCCCGTTCTTAGTCTATTTAGCGTCCTCCATATTGGGAAGGGTAGGTGGTGTCCCTGGGCCGGCTCTTCGTTTGTCTCGATCCGCGTTTGGGTATTTGCCTCTCGCCATAAGTTTGTTCTGCGTGCTTCGGGTGTAATCTCCAAGGGTGTTGTAGTTCGGAGGAAGCTTTTCCGAGATTTGAGTCGCTGTGGTTGTGCTTGATAGCCATATAAGGGGTGTCTGTTGTTGTTTAGTTGTTTTTGGCGTTCAGATTCGGCAGCAACACGTCTCCTGATTGTGGGAGGGGCAATGCCAACTATTGGGTATATTTCTTTGACTGGGGTTGGTTTCAGACACCCAGACACTATGCGTGTTGCCTCGTTTAGTGCTACGTCAACGTGCTTTGTATGGGCGGAGTTGTACCATACTGGTGCGGCAGAGAAACATAAAGCAAGAGCTGAAGTCCTTAGTACGTGAGGCTGTGCTCCCCATTTTGTGTTTGTTAATTTTCGGATGATGTTATTTCTAGCGCACACTTTCCCTTTGACATCTTGACAGTGTTTCCGGAAAGTTAGAGTTCGATCTAGTCGTATACCTAAGTATTTCGGTGTGTTGTTATGTTCCAACACTTGACCTTGCCAAACCACCTTTAGTTTTCTGCTTGCCTCTTTATTCCTAAGATGGAAAGCACTCACCTGTGTTTTGGATGGGTTAGGTTTGAGGTGGTTATTTTTGTAGTAGGTTGTTGGATCCTCCAGAGCTTGCGATAGTTTAGCCTCTACATCGTTAAAAGTTCGGCCTTGAGCTGCTATGGCAGTGTCATCAGCATATATGAACCGTCTTGTCTGTCCATTTATTGGTTGGTCGTTGGTGTAGATATTGTAGAGGATTGGCGCCAGAACACTGCCTTGAGGCAGGCCATTTTTCTGGTTTCTCCACCGACTCTTTTTGGACTGCAGAGTTACAAAGAATCGTCGATTTTGTAGGAAACATTCTATTAGTTTGGTTAAGCGAAAGTCTTTGGTGAGGTTATAGAACTTTGATATCAGCTTTTGGTGATTCACAGTGTCATATGCAGCAGATAAGTCAATGAAAACGACTCCAGTTATCTGTTTCCGTTCGAATCCATCTTCTATATGTTGAGTTAGATTGAGGGTTTGGCTACAGCACGATTTGTCTGGTCTAAATCCTGCTTGTTCTGGTATGATTTTTTCATCGATGCTATCAGAGATTCGGTTTAAGATCATTCTTTCAAGAAGCTTAAATAGATGACATATTAAAGAGATGGGTCTGAAGTTTTTTGGGTCTGTTGGCTCTTTCCCTGGTAGTACCAACAACCGACGAGCATGTATGAGAGCACTGATGAAAGTAGAGGAAGCAAAAAATGTGTGTAAGAACCGTAGCAAGTGGAAGGAAGTGGTCTCTGCCTACCCCTATGGAAAAAAGGCGTGACTTCATGTATGTAGGTATGTATAATGCCGGACACAGGTAAGATTGAACTTGGTATAGCAGTGATTTTCAAGTAAAGTTTTGAATAGCCCCCTGACAGATTGATAGGTAATTCTATTAACCACATAAAATATAGAAAACAAAATACTTACAATCACTAGGAGCTATGAAATCTTTTAGAACAAACTCTCATATTTTTGGTAACTCTCTTTCCTTTATTCAGTTTGATCTACCACAGTTTCTTTCTATCAACCATAGTCACCATTCCCGATTCTCTGATATGCTCAACTCTTTGACCCTCGTTTGGGAAATAATGAAAAGTCAAATTGGGGTTTTTTTACACACCGAGTTACATTCAGTTACAAAACAATTTGCTCTGCTGATGATTTTCACTATTAACAAATTATTAGTCGACAGTAAAAACACGAGAGCTTTTTTTTATCGGATAAATTTCTTTTCGTAACGAAATGAATTTGCCAATCAGTAATTTTACGAGAGACACTAACATGAAAAAATCGCGAGACCGAAGGTCATAAAAAGAAAAGCTCGAGTGTTTTTTGGCAAGATAAATTAACGACCGAATATATGAATGAACAACAACAATAATTATCTTTATTGATACAATTAAATTATTTAAATGAACAGTTATTAAATACACAATTCTTATAAATTGTTTGATTTGGTGTACTAATTTTAAAATTTTCTTCTCTGGTATTCACACATGTAGAAGATTCATTTTGATTTTTAAAAATATTGTATATTTTTAAAAATATTGTATTGTATTCAAATCTTCCTGTTGAAGTTCCATCTTGATTTTTTTCTTCTTTAAAATGGTGAATTTTACAGTTTGCAGCTTCTCCCCCCCTCCAAGCTAAAACTCCATAAATTGTCTCCATATTGATGCTTTAGTATTTTTTGTGGATTGCGGGATTGCTTTTTCTATATATTTTTTTATTTGTTGAATCGAAACTTCCCCAAAACGACTCATGTTGTAATAATTCAGTATCAATTACAATTATTAACAATACCTAAATAACTGACAGGGCAGACATTAAAGTAACGTAAGCATACTAGATGTAGACGCTTAAGAGGAACAGGCATTTTTATCTGTGATAAAAACGATGCACCTTTTTTATCGCTGTCAAACTGACAAAACAGTCATCTTTAAATGACACATTTTATACAGGAGTTAATTTATCATTATTAAACTCTTCGCACAAATGCGAGCTTCAGGGTATATTAAAAACAAAGCAATCATACTTGCTCGTCACGTGATATTAATGCGAGTTTATTCCGCCAGATAGCGTATTGCTTAGCATTAAAACTCAATTGGAGCATTGTATAAGGAATTAAAATAGCAGAAAAGAAATCTTTATAACGTGTTTTGTGTAAAAAAGAAACCTGTTGCAGTTTCATGTAGTTCCTCTCAATTCCACATTCCTCAACGAGGGCGCATCAGTACGGAATCAAATTTTCCATGTTTGATAAGTTATAACGCTAGATGGCAGTCACGTAAGGCTCCAATACCGATTACATTGCCATTGACCAACTATCTATTTTTTAAGCAATAATAGGAGTTAATTTATCGCTGTAAAAGTTGCAGCTAACTTTTGCCGCTGTAAAAGTGACGAGTGCACTGTGGCATATGCGATTTTTTATGCATGAGTTGAATTGTCAATATTATTTTGTTTTGTTTTTCGGAATATCAGCCGCGTTCCTTTCAACCTCGAATTTTCAACTAAAATTTCTCATTCTATAGAACGCTTACGAGTAAAGAATCATAATTTTGGCAAAACGGGACGGCGAAAAATATTTCAAAACAATTTTGGGAAGATCTCCAATAATATTGTTAATTTTTATTTATGATTTTACTATTGCGAATAAATCTATTTACCCCTCGAGCGGGACGGGGAACCGTCGCTAATGACAATCCCGCGGGGGGAGTAGACGGTGGCATCCACCTCCGGTAACCACGGCGACGGCACACGCCAGCTTTAGTTTTCCTCCGGAATATCTGATCCGTATTTACAGAAAGATTTTCTACCAATTATAATACAGTGTTTGCCGAGATACGATTCCCCGGAGTCGCTCTTTCCACCGTCAGGTTCGTTGTGGATTTTCTACAGGGCGAATCGGTTATTATGCGCCAATTCCTGCGAATATGTGTGTGAAAAATAATACAAAGCCGATATAACTGACGCTTTATTTCAGTTTAATGAGTGCAACGGTTTCCGAGAAACTGCGGGTGGTGGCAAACGACCCATTTGTACGAACCTGCCTTGTTTACTGGCACGTGAACGACGTCGAAGTTATTATTACGTGATGTGGGAAAATCATGCTGATCTTTTGCCCGCGACTTCGTCCGAGTAAAAGTCGAAAACGGTTCTAATAGGATTTTTAATTGGTTTTTTACGTTATTAACTTTGTTTTAACACATAAATTATTAGGTTAAAATGTTTAAATACTTATAAAATATAACAATCTTTATTATAGTGCAGGGATTTAAAGGTTAAATAAACATGAAAATAAAATAAAATGTTTTATTTTATGAACGCGAAGCTCGGCCTTTGATCTGGTAAAAGTGACACGGGTGTATTTTCTTTTTACAACGAAATCGAAATACTTCATCTACCTCAGTATCTCTTTATAAACAATATATTTTGGTTAATCTTCGGGTGATAGAATCACCAGGCTACTCTGTGCGCTTACTCTGAAGCATGCCACATACAACTGGCCGTGGGAGAAGTAGCAGATGGGGTTACACTTAACATGTAAAAATGCCCTATGCTCTGCTTTTAACACTTTTACTTCACTAACTCAAACGGTTTGGTCCTTTAAGTCTTCTTTCTATTCCTGTGTTATCTAGCAGCTGGATTGCTTCGACGTTTACATGTTGATTAAGCCTTTCTTCGTGTCTTTTGGCTAAATTGATAATAGTTTGTTCAATAGTTTACATCTTCAGATCCCTGTGAACATCACTATTAAGAATATACCAAGGGGCATCAGCAATGTGTCACGTGCCTATTTTTTCCCTTCTACAGTTCCATTATAATTGTGTCTCTGATAGTTTTGTATTCCTCAGGTACTCGTAAATAGTGTCGCGTGCCGTATTTTGTTGTAACTTAAATATATCATTCGTTGTAAATAGTGTTGCATACCTTGTAGTGATAGGATTCGATTGTTAATGGCTGTGGCATTTTTCGTTAATCGATGGAGATTGATTGGGGGTTTTGTTATTAGATTTTGCTTTGGTTTTTGGCCTCGATTGTTGTGTGTTGTCGGTTATATTATTGTTTGGTTTGCATTTCTGTGTGGATGGGGCTGGCTATCAACACGGACGAGCGCGATTCTGAGTTTGGAACATAGGTTTGCGAATATTGTTGGTTGAAGGCGGTTCCGTGTCATTTTTCTTGGTATCCGGCCTGGGAAGGAGTCAGTCGTTTGGTGGCAGCCTTGTCAGTCGTTTGGTGGCAGTCTTGGGAGTGGTGAGGTGAGAGTTTTTGGGACGTTGTGATATTGGCAAGTGTGCAGAACCTCTACGGTTTTACTTTCATATCTGGCTGTATTTGGGCCATCTTAATTGGATTTTGAAGTAAAACCACTTAATTTTTAACTTGACCATTCTATCTTACCTTCGTTGTTGATATTTTGAATTCTTATACCCAAAGGTTATAAGTGATTTATTTTTAAATATATAACGCCGTGACTTATTTTGACACCACGATTAAGTTTTGTTTTAGTTTATTAATATAGTACATTGTTGGAAACTATTTATTGCATTAGACATATGCCAAAACAGAGTACTCTATAAAGAACGAAAAAGACGTGGCAAATGTTCCTTAATACTTTATTTTGGAATCGTTGTATTATATTAAGATTTGTCTGTTTGGTACATCCCCATAGTTGTATACCATAAGTCCATACTGGCTTTAATATTTGCTTGTATAGCAAAAGCTTATTATGTAATGACAAAGTGTAGTTTCTCCCTATTAGCCAATACATTTTCCTATATCTTATACCAAGTTCTTCTCTTTTTTTTTAGTATGAGCTTTCCAGCGGAGCTTTGCATCGAGCGTTATACCTAGGTATTTTGCTGTGTTTGAAAATGGTACTATGGTATTATTAATATTTACTGGTATATGTTGGCATCATTTATTGGTGAAGTTGACATTTATTCTGTTGACAGCTCTCTGTAGTTTTTCAGTTGCTTCTTCACTATTTTTACCTACTGCTAATATAGCTGTATCGTCAGCAAAAGTAGCAATAGTATTATTTTCTAGTTGTGGTATGTCGCAAGTGTATAAGAGATCAGTATAGTTGCCTCGATTACATTGCGATGCAATGTTTTTACTTGCAATCTGGTGCCATTGCATAATTTTGGTGGATTTATATTGCGCAGCAACATAATTGGCGCGCCAACTCTCTATTTTAATATGTGAGTTGTGAGACCGGGAGGCTTCAGTGTATTCAGGAACTCGATCGGATAATGAATGGCATCATCGGTGTTTATCACTGAGTCGACGGATTTATATTGATATTCGACCCCTTTGAGTGATCTCAAAAGTATTTCATTTATGACTGAGGCTTGTTCGTTTTTTGGTGTTAGGATCGCACGCTCGCCTAACCATTCTGCAGGTTTATCGTGAATATTATTAATGTTTGGGTAAATTTTAGCTATAAGCTCTTCTACAGTGGAAACAATTGTACCTAACTCTGTATGGAGAATTATATTATATATTATCCAGTTCCGGGAAATCACCATTTTCTATTTCAAGCAATAGATCTGAGAACTGTCCGGCAGTACCATCTTCCCTAAGATGGACTCTCATATTTTTGGGAAGGCTTAGTATTGTCACTGAAGACCTCAAATATTGTTTTATATTTAACATTCCCCTCGGACAAAGAAGAAATTAAAGTGTTTAGTGGAAAATACATCAAAAGACTAGAGTCTCATACCAATAGCCTTGCCAAAAATCTAGTTACTGAACCAATTATCAGACGCATTATCACCCCGTATGACCTCGCAAACAGATTCTAGATATTTTAGACCTAATGTTTTAGTTATACCTTTTAAACAACTATATTTATCTTTACTTTACGATTTCAACATATATGTTTTTTATTAACTTGTTATAAGTAATTTTACTGTCTCTGTAACTCATATCTTGTCCTAGGCCATAAGCAGTTTATACAACAAACTAAATAACTAGGGGGTAAAACCTCAGGGTTTTGACCCAACAAATAAAAAAAAAATTTAGCATTCCAATTTTAAAGAGTATAGCATCGCTCCAAGCTTTTATGCGAAATCAACGTTTTTTGAATAAAATCGGATTGATCATTACAAACATGTGTCAAAATAAAATTTAATTTAAATCAAAAGCACTAAGGAGTCTTGATATCAACTACGATGCAAATCACTCCCAAAATAACTTTCTACCCCTGTTTAACCCCGTTAAGCGATGAGTTTCAATAAAATACGAAACACGTCTTCCATCAATTCTGTTAAAGAATGTTTATGCAAAATTTGAAGTAGATTGGACAATGGAATCACGTTGTGCCATACAAACTTTGCCCCCGTTTTTTACCCCCTTGAGGGCAGAATTTCGAAGGATCCTTTCTTACCGAAAAACAAAACAATTTTTATTCCAATACTTTTACCCAATAAATATTACTTTTATAAATCACATAGATATTTAATAAATTACAACTTTTACAACTATTTAAATTTCATAACTCATAGACACTTTTTAAATAAGTACTGTCATTTTTTCACGACCGCTGTCCTCTTTATATTTCTAAATCATAATTCCAGATTATTCCACCTTTTTCTCGAGAGTCCGAAACAATCTTTCTACCTTCGCGACGCGGTGTTCGAGACCTTGGTAGGCTGAGGCGGCGACCGACAAAGCGATCATTAATATGCACCCTAATTGTGGTCGATGCTCGGATGCCGATAAATAAACAGGGCCGGATTGTAACAATATGTATAGATATATCTTTCATTTTAAACGTCGAGTTTCTCCTTGCTACAAAACTTTTTACTCGGGCCCAAACGAGTTCGATGGGATTTAGTTCACAGTGATACGGTGGGGAGCAGACGAAGAATAGTAACATTTCGTTTCTGTGCAATTCTATCGACTACATACTCCGTGAAGCGAGCTTTATTTAAAGACACTATGGACAATAGTTACTTTCGTCGAATAATGATCCGCTCTTCTCCATGAAGTAGTCGGTATTTTGTCAACTTTTGTGGTCGCATTGTCCATCACTATCGCAAAATAAGGTGAAATGAAGTCTAACATTTGTTCAAAATATTGTCATGCAAGAAGATGAATGAATGAATGCTCGAAGCTAAATAATAATGATGTATTAGAGAAATAATATAAAATTCATGACCACGAAACTTAACTCTATTTTATCATTAGTATATTTTCACATTTTCATTACAAATAAACGTAAAAGACAGGTAATTTTTCAAGTCTTTTGTTTTTGAATGCGAGAAAAGCTAAATTACTCATTCTCTGAGTAGTCATAGACCATAGACCTATTATCCAGAGGAGACGCAACATTCCATTCATAAAACTCTGGTTTGTTTTGTCGCAATGATTACACGAGAGTGGCTGTGAGTATGACAAACAATACCAATCGATTATCTTTGCCCCGTTCTCGTGCTGGCAACGCTGTATCATTATTGTGGAGTTACGGCCACGCTTGTAATCAGTGACGTGCTGTTTGTTTAAAATGAGAATATATCTATCGTGTAATATTTAGTTTATTTGTAAGAATATATTGCTGCTAATTGTGTAGCGAACAGTTTTAGAAAGAAGGATAATATCACCAAATAAGTGTTGCTGAATAACAGGGAAATAGGTGCGATAAAGTAAAAAGGGGTTATCACCGCAATAAATTTATGAGGACATGGTAGAAGTATTGGATGACTCTGCCCCTTCGTACCAGGTAATTAAGAACTGTTCACGAGATTTCAAACTGGAAAGACAGTACTGTCAACATGCACCAGGTGCAGGAGCCCCCAAAACTGTGGCGAACAAAGAAAATGTAAATTTAGTCCATGACATGGTATTAAATGACAGAAGAATTACAGTCAAGGCTATAGTATTGACGTAGGTTTTCTGTTTTTCTATCCCGAAAAAATCTCGAGCGTCAAAGTGTGATGCATGTAAAGCTTCTAGATATACTCCAAAAACTCAACATCGATTATCATGATATACGAATAATATCTAATCTCTACTGGGGACAAACTACTAGAGTTAAGTGTGACATTGTTTTAACGGAAGAAATCAACATACAGAAGGGAGTAAGACAGGGGTGTGTTCTTTTTCCAATGCTGTTTAATATCTACTCGGAATCTATATATAGAGAAGCATTGGAGGGGGAGTAAGCGGGCATAGTAATCAATGGTAGAACTATCAATAACATAAGGTACGCTGACGACACCGTCTTAATAGCAAGCTGCCTGGAAGATCTACAGAGACTGGTAGATAACAATTCTCGAATGGGGATCCAATAACTTGGTAGAATTCAATGCAAACAAAACACAAGAATGTCTTTTCTCTAGAAAAGCCGATCTCACTGTGCCTAACATAACTTTGTCAGGAGTAACCATACCACTGAAGTCATCCATATCGATGCTTGGTATTACTATCAGCAATAACCTTTCCTGAGAAAATCACGTGAGGTCCATTGCCAAAAGTGCATCCCAAAAACTTGGTTTTTTGTTTCGTGCCAAGAGCTATTTCACCTCCAGTCAGCTGCTTATGATCTATAAGGCACAGATCCGACCTGTACTGGAGTACTGTTCCCATATTTGGAGTGCAGCACCTAAACATATCCTGAAGCTACTGGATTCTGTCCAAAAAAGGGCAATTCGTCTCGTCGGTGATGCCTCGCTTACAAACTCGTTCACTTGTCTGGAACACCGTAGAAGAGTTGGCGATTTGTCTCTATTTTATAGATATTTTCATGGGCGATGCTCTTCTGAAATATCAACAATCGTTCCTCCTTTGGCAGTCTCTTCGAGATTAACCCGTCAAGTTCAGTCTTCACACCCGTTCGTGGTCACTTTGGAGACCTGCAGAACATCACTTTCCAAAGACTCATTCATCCAACGAATTGCGAGGCTTTGGAACTCATTGCCTAGGGAGGTGTTCCCCGAGGCATACAACCTCCAGAAATTTAAGAAGAACACCAACTCCTACCTTCTTTCCCTTGGTTCCCACGATGTTCTCTGAACATTACAGGATATCCCTTTTCGTGGGAACCAGAACATAAAAAAAAAAAAATAAAGTGACACTGGTAAGTAAGGATTATGAACTCGGCATAAACATCAATAAAGCAAAAAAAAATTATAGTATCCAACAGAAACAGCAATAGAGGTCAACTAACTATAGAGAACAAAATGGTTGAGCTAGTTTATCAGTTTAAATACCTAGGTACTACGATAAATGAAAATATAACACGCAAGGATAAAATTTTATCAAGAATTGAGCAAGCCAGGACGACTTTCATGAAAATGAAAAAGTTGCTGACAGCCCAGAATCTCTCATTAAGCTTGAGAATAAATATGGTGCGGTGTTACGTCTTCCCAGTGCTACTGTATGGCCTTGAAGGATGGATACTAAATAAAGAAACATCGAAGAGATTGGAATCGTTCGAGTTGTGGGTGTACAGGCGCATGCTGAAAATATCCTGGATGGATCGCATTACGAATCAATGTGTCCTCGATAGAATGGGAAAAGAAGTGGAGATCTTATTTACTATTCAAAAAAGGAAACTAGAATTTCTTGGACACATCATGCGTAATTAAAAATACGAAATTCTCCAACTTATCATGCAAGGAAATATCGTGGGACACGCAGAAGTATCGGACGACGCAGAATTTCCTGGTTACGTAATCTACGTGACTGGTATGGCCTCTCCTCGGTTAAACTATTTCGCGCAGCCATCTCTAAAGTTAGAATCGCCATGTTGATCAGCAACCTCCGAGAGAGACGCTGAGATCAAGAAGAAGAAGGTTTTCTGTTGGAAGCGTTAAAAAAAATTTACATCAGGAACTGGGTCTCAAAAAACTCTCTGCACGTTGTGGGTTCCACGAATGCTGACGGCAGACCGGAAGCGTGTTCGCCAGGTTGCAGCGGAGACAAATTTGGAGATCATTAACAGAAATCCCGATGAATTTAAGCGATAATTTCTTACGGTCGACGAAATGTGGGTTCATCACTTTGATCCAGAATCCAAAAAACAAAGAATGAAATGGCGACATAGGGGTTCCCTTCCCCCTCTTAAATTTCGTCTTGTCCCATCTGCTAGTAAGATCATGGCTACAGTTTTTTGGGATTTTGCAGGTGTTATTTTGGTGGATTATTAACCGCGTGGGCGCACCATAACAAGTGAATATTTTGCAAATTTAATACCAAAAGTACGCGATGCGATCAGAGAAACGAGAAGAGGAAAATTGAGTAGAGGTGTGCTGCCATTCACGATGCTGGATTTGAAATTTTTGAACAACCCTCTTATTCTTTAGATTTGGCCCACAGCGACTACCATCTGCTTCCAAAATTAAAAGAACATCTTTGTGGAATCCGGTTTGTTGATGGTAACGAAGTAAAGTCGGCGGTAGATAAATGGCTGAAGAATATGTTGTAAAAAATAAATTAGATTCATTTTTCTCATGTGTTTGCTTTTATGTTAGGTACAACAATTCGTGAACTATGTTCGTATAGGTAAATGAGTTGACCCCAGAATATGTAATATATAATTTATGACCAACCTTTTCGGGATATACGTAAGTGTAAGGTTTTTTTTGGGAAATAAATGAAATAAATTTCGAAAATAACAATTTTATTTGGTTTGGTAGGACAAATATTAAATAGATAATAATAATAGTATACAATTATAATTTCGCATCAAATAGTCATTGATGCCTAACTTATTTTACATATTTCTTTATATATATATATATATATAAATTTATATACAATATATTCACAGTCAAAAATTATTGTCATATACGTACAAAAACATAAAATATCCGGTGAAAAAATAAACAACTATTCTTACAGGGCGTGTCACGATAAGCACGCGATTATTATTAACGTCGCTATACCTGAAGGTGACGCATTCGAAGAGACGAAAATATTAAAATTCCTTCATTTTGAAAGAAAAATTTTGAACAATGAATTTTTAATGTCAAAACTGTCAAAATCGTGATTTAATATTTTTTGTTTCATCGAATTATTTTGACTCGCCCCGTAAATTTTAGGCAATAGTATCGCGGAAGATTTCACCGAGGAATTTTTTCTGATCTAATCAAAATGGTATTTTTTTTTATATCCTTCGATATTAATTTTGGCTAACACTGTATATTTCGGGCGATAATTTTCCGACGTTTTACATGAAGAAATTTTCTCGAGAAAAACGCTACTTAATTAAATTTAAATAAATGATATTTTTCCTTCTTCATTTCGAATTACCCTGTAGGTACATTTTAAGAGAAAATGTTAAATTTTCCGACGATTTTACAAGAATAATTTTTTTTAAATTATTAATGTTGGATCACCCTGCACATTTTTTAAAGAAAAATATTAAATTTAAAGCCATTTTACCGGAAAAATTTTTCCAATGGTTTTTAAATTATTAATTTTGGATCACCCTGTACATTTTAAAAGGAAAAAATTAAATTTAAGGCCATTTTACTGAAAAAAATTTCCCAGAAAAATCCACATCAATTTACTCGAAAGGAAATGTAATGGTTTTTAAATTATTAATTTTGGATCACCCAGTACATTTTTTAAAGAAAAATATTAAATTTAAAGCCATTTTACCGGAAAAATTTTTCCAATGGTTTTTAAATTATTAATTTTGGATCACCCTGTACATTTTAAAAGGAAAAAATTAAATTTAAGGCCATTTTACTGAAAAAAATTTCCCAGAAAAATCCACATCAATTTACTCGAAAGGAAATGTAATGGTTTTTAAATTATTAATTTTGGATTACCCTGTACATTTTTTAAAGAAAAATATTAAATTTAAGGCCATTTTACTGAAGAAATTTTCTTGGGAAAAACTATTTAGGTACATTTATCAAAAAAAAATAATGAGGATAATATTTTAAATTATTAATTACGGATAACCCTGTAAAATATCGAGCGAAAATATTAAATTTATCGACCAATTTACTGAAAAAATTTTCCCAGGAAAATCCACATCAAATTACTCAAAGAAAATGTAATGGTTTTTGAATTAATAATTTTGGATGACCCTGTACATTTTTAAAAGGAAAATATTAAATTTAAGGCAATTTTACTAAAAAAATTAATTATTAATCATGGATCACCCCGTTAAATTTGAAGAGAATATGTAATTGTTTTTAATTTATTAATTTTGTATCGCCCTGTAAAATATCGAGCGAAAATATTAAATTTATCGGCCAATTTACTGAAAAAAATTTTTCCAGGAAAATCCGCATCAATTAATTTAAACGAAATATTATTTTATTAAAATATTAATTTTGTGTCACCTTATAAAATATTATATTTTCAAATATGTACATCAGATAAGTTAAGTAAAATATTATTTTTTTAGTAAATCATTAATTTTGGATCACCTCGTAAAATTTTAAGAAAAAATATTTAATTTTATGGAAATTTTACCGAATAAATTTTCTTGTACATCAATTAACGAAATAAATGACAGTTTGAAGCACCCCGTAAATTTTTTTTTTCAAATTATTGTATCTTCCGACGATTTTATCGAATACATTTTCTCAGAAAAATCTGTACAAGTTTTAACCTAAATGTTTTTTTTTTTCATTTTTAATTTTAGATGAAAATCTTTATTTTTCCGACGATTTTAACAAATAAATTTTCTCGAGAAATTTGGTACGTCTTTTAACCTAGATTTTAATTAATTTTGACTCACCATGCAAATTTTAGCCCAAAATATTTCACTCGTTCGTATTAAATTTCGCTCACCCCGTAAATTATACATAAATATACCAAAAGTGGAGGGGGAGGGACGTGGTGTTCGTTAACAAATTCACAATAGCTTCATTCGGGTTTAAACAAGAACTGTTCTAGAACTGTCAGGAGTTTGCGAAGTAGAATTGGTCGCGTTTGGGTTTTGTTGAACTGTTCTAGGACTGACTTGCTACGCGTTTGGGTTTTTCAAGAATTGTCCTGGGACGGTCCTAGAACTATTCGAATTCGGTCCTGTCCTCGAGCAAGAAGCACGTCAAGATAACCTATCTCTCATTGAGGGAGTTTTTCGCGAGTGATTTGTTACAATATATATATGGGCAATTTTTCGCGAATAAAATAAAATTTATTGTGTCAAAGGACGTCCAGCTAACCTAGGTTGTAGGTTGTATGGGGGGTCGTGAAGGCTATGCAGCCTCTCAAGCATCTCGAGCATCAGATCTTTTGTGCATGACCCTTAATCTATTCGAGGCCCGAGATTCCAGCTAACCTCAATAGTTTTTGGGGTCGCTGAGTTTGATAGTGACGTTCACAATTTTGTTAGCACCCATACGAAAGGGGTGAGAAGCGTTGAAATATAAAAACGGCTGATATTGGTGTCGAATTCATAGTTTTTGAGGTCACTGACTTTGATAGTAACATTCCCAATTATGTTTGCACCCATACAAAAGAGGTGGGAAGGAGATGAAATATAAAAACCTTTAAAAAAGCCGATGTAGTGTCGAGCTCATAGTATTAGGGGTCGCCGAGTATGATAGTAATATTCCCAAAGCCGGCGAGCTAACGTTCGGGCAGGACAACGTCTGCCGGGTTCTGCTAGTTATTCAATAAAACGCTACACTTTGATTTCGTCATTCGTTTGGATCGTTATCGCGTTCGGGTTTTCATAAAACGCGAACTCTTCTCAAACCGTTCTAGGATTCGAAACGAGTGCGCACGTTCCCGAACGGTTCTTCAACATTTCGGAAATTGAAACCCGAATGAACCTAATGGTGACTAGTGAACGTACTCGTTAACTATCTGGTACTGTTGAGCGTCAACGATAACGCTAGTATATCCGGCAGCTCCTTCGTGACCTTGACCGCTCGACGGCTTGAATTCGTGCCAATTTTGACCGCCCCCCGCATTATTGTTATTAAAACAGTTCACGTTGAAAGCGGGAGGAGGCGGAGGAGGTTCGGCGCAATAATTGTTGCTGTTCAAATTTTGCAACTGTAATTCGCTCTCCGAAGAACTGCACGAAGAACTGGACGCGCTGAACGGCCGTTGCGTACCCAGTATGTGGTGCTGACTGATCTCCGGATCGGAATACGGATAAAACATTTCCTGGTGCTGGTGGTAGTAGTGATCCTCGTTGACGTAGTGCACGAATCCCGTAGAGTATTCCAACGCGGCCGGGTAGGAAATGCCGCCTCCGCCGTTGGAATCGCTGAATTCGTCGTCCGCGTTGGAAGAGATCACGTTCGAGTGATGGACTGCTCGACCGGCGGACAGCGTCGCCACGTATTTCGGTTGCGATGACATATTTTTTGAATGGGAATTCATCGGACTGCGCGGCGAGCTGGGGATATCGTCTCTCGGCGCTCCTTGGGCCAGATTAAGCGTTAGGTCTTTCGCTTCAAAATCGCTGGAAATTAAAAACGTTTTCGTCAGAAAATATTAGACTAGGAAAATTGCATTGAAATCGGCCAACTGACGCGGTCAAAATGAAAATTGCGCAAGATAATAAAACCTACCTTAAAACGTAATTTACAGACACAATACAGTGCGGCCTAGAACTCCTTGAATTGTGTACTATGGTCGCATAACTTTGCATCCACACCCATCCGCCTCCTTTGCAAAGAAATCTGTAATATTTCGTCGTCACTTGCCCCTTACACAGCACTGTAAATAAACAAAAAAATATATGTTTTACTACCATTTTCCGAGTAATCAAAGTTATATTCCGGTTGTACAGAATCGTAGACACGACCAGTTACGTCAGAGTAGGATATTTTACTAATCAAATCAAATTACACGATAAAAATAAAAATTTACTTGTGACTGAAGGGTATTTCCAAGCATTATCGAACATATTTTCGTCTTTATATTATAATTTATTATGTTTTTATATTATTTTACCGTCGTTTTATTTATTAAGTAAGGTTTTCAAATCCTAATAACTGTAACTGTAAATATTCCAGTTATGCGGTATCGTAGACACAACCAGTAACAAACGTCTGATGAGAAAATTTATTTATTAAAACTTACGTTGAAATTAAAAATGCCAAGAAACTTTCAGCATTTGAAAAAAAATGTTATCGAATTATATTCAGGAAGGGTAATAAAATTTAATGAAGAATCCCCAACGACAAACAACAACTGCTGTAGTCAAGTTAATGTTAGTATATATAGTTAAAACGTTCATCAAAAGAACAATAAAAGAAAAGTTTTAATTCATTTTAAACTGAAAGTCACCTTTTTTAGAAAGATATTATAAAGAGAATGTTTTTCTTTTTTCATAAAGATTCAACAGTTCAACTATAATGTACCCGGAGGTTGGAAATCGCCACTGAAAACTTTTTGTACAGTCTTATCATTGTAATCTTCAAAAAATAGTTTAATTTAACCTTAATACTTGCTGTTTTTATTAGATTAATTAAATTATTTTTGTTTGTCAATATTAAAATAATGTGTTTATTTAATACATTTTTAAACTATGTACTAACTTTCTCGCGTTAACTTTGTTCTTATGAAAGCGCTGTTGCCACATCAATCGGTCAAAAAAAAATAATACTTACGTTGATGATGTGACAGTCTCATCGGTAATATGTCACTGCCGTGTACGTAATGGTAAAGGGTTTTTTCTATCAAGTCTTGAGGTTCGTAACCAGTTAGTTGAGCCACTCTGTAATAAAAACATTGATTATTTAATATATTTATTGTGGGATAATTTGTATCGAATATCCACTTTAAATTTTATGATGGTGGTGTTTGAACAGCCTTTTTTTCACGGACAATAGCAACACGATACTCGGTATTCAATTACGCATTTAAAATGTGAACCAAACAGCTGATGATGGTGTGTAAGGTTGTTGATAAAAGCGTGGGGGTAAACGGTGTTAAATACATTAGATAGACAAGGATGACGTGTCCGTCAATCAACGAAAATATATATATTTTTTCTTAAAACATATATTTGTAATCTGAATTTTATCTTTATAAAGAGTTTTTATGCATTTTTTTTTACATGTTTTTATGTAAATCATGATATGTTAAGTTCGGCAACGTCGCAGACTTTTAGTACTCGTGTGTAGCGCGTGAAGTGAGTAAGTGACAGCAGAACAAACCAAAGAAAGCGAGCTTGTAAAATTACTGTGAATTGGAATATGATATTTGATAAAAAAAGGTAATCAAACAGACTACGTCCAAAAAAACGGGATGATACGAAATACATCAGCGTCTTGAACGATCTACAAGGGCCTAAAAACGTAGATGTTTCCAATCTATGTGCAAGTGACATTCCAAACAACCATAGCAAACTTGGATGACAATAAAAATGAAAATGTTGGAAGACGTTCAATATGAATTAAAAATATTATTCAAGTACAAGGTACGTAAAATATACACAAATAATTTAAACGAAATCTAAATTACGAAACATTTTAAATCGGCGATCACTCGTAAAATTTCTTATATCGCGACGTTGCCAAGCGTAATATAATTTACGCTTTTTTACTGTTTTTTTTTTTAAATTCAGAATAATCTTAACTTTTTAAATTCGGTACACTTATTTATAAAACTTTCGTGCATGTTTTTTTGTAGCATTTATTTTTTATACAGTACCGACGTAAATTTTATTTCTTCTTTGTAATATTTGCTGTTGTTTAGTTGACAGTTGACGGCTGACATGGGCATCGTAAATTTTGACATTTAGGGAATCGTACAACGATTAATTGCGAATAAAAGAAAACTTACCTGGCGTCCAAAAAAATAAGCTTTAAATCCAAACTGGCCCTAAACATAAACATATTTGTGTGTAATTTAATTTCTGTTATCGAACTAGGCGGCAACGAATGTCCTACCGCTACGAGGCCCATAATTTGACCGTAATTTACGTCGTACGGTCCCGAGGCTGCGGTCGGTTTTATTTTCAAATACCCCGAACAGTGGATAACCTAAAACAAAAATAAGTGTATATCAATCTTGTCGTCGTCGACTGTCATTCGCATGGTAATGAACTGCGAATATGCGGGCTTGTGTTGATACGACGTACACTTCACGTATGCATGCACACTCGAGAATTCGCTTTCATGTGGGATACGAACGGTAATTATTATCGCGTAATGGGCAATCTCGTACGTACAGAATGGTAATTTTTCGCATTTAATATACAATTAGGGTCTAGTTATTGGTATTCGTTAAATCAAGAGTCATACACGCACATCATACGACTCTCGAGTATAGAAATCGGAATCAGAAATCAGGATGGCAACATCGCGCTTCTAGACGCGAACGTCGCAATTCCTTTCAAGGTCGACGAAATGTAATAATAATATAAAGAATAGAGTAATTGTAAACACAAATAGACATCACAGTAAAATTTATTTCAAAATAATAATTCTATTTTAAAAAACTATTGAAATGAAATCCGATTCGATCTATTCCTGTGGATCCGAATAATTTTGACAAATGTGTCAATGTCATGTTTTGATTTTGTGACATTAGAATTATTTTTCGATTACCTAATCAGACTTTTATTACTAGGCAGTTTAAGGTAGGTACTTATTGGTTCTTTAATGCTTGATGATACCGAATTGTTTTGTTCCTAATCGCAGTCTGAAGAAATCTTTGCACAATCATATTTTGTTGTTCGAATGGAGGGTAGAGAAAGTTGTATGCTAAAGTGGAAGTGACTACTCCCCCTTTGAACCGATAGCGAAATAACCGAGCACAAAGCTTCGCTGATCGCCGCGAGATGGCGAAACCGGGGTGTGTGGTAATAATAATGTTTCGTTGTTTATGAAGCCTGCTTTTTAAATGATGAATAAAAAAAAAGTAATGGGAAGCGTCTATGAAAAGAAATGTTTAAAAGTTTTTGAATAAAAAAAATCTTACCTTGTAACCGCTGTTTGTTAAACCGGCGTTTCGTTTGGCTAAGACGCATTTCATTCTTAGAAAGAAGGCACGTTCGCTCTCGTGCTCGTGTAGGGGAGCGATGCCGGGAGGGTACAGGGTCGGCGTGAGCACTGCCGTCATTTCGTCGTGGTCTGCGGGATGTATATATTCATATATGCTGTTCCCTGTCAGCTCAACCTGTAAACGTACGTAACGATTGATTAAAATATCGATCTTGAGCATGCAGCCGGGATTTCTTACCTGTGATAATCCAAGATGTACGGAAGCCGTTTCGGATATGTACATGATCTTGCCGTCGTGGGCTACCACGAATATAAAACCGTCCAACGTTTGTAACAGATACGATCCCAATTCTTTGATGGCTGTTTCTCGCGCATTGGGGATGACGGGACTGGCTCCCCAAGCATCTCCTAAACCTAGAAAAAAGTGCTTTTATTTTACAGGGTATCCCAATAATATGGCGTAAAGGTTCACTCGTCACGAAAGGCATAATTGAAATGTTACTTTTTTACCTATTTTATTTTTTTAATGTCATAAGATGAGTATAATTTTATATTGTTTGATGTTGTAAGATAAACAGAAAACACGTCGAATTTTAAATCAGGGGGGTGGTTTCAAAATGTTATTGTGCTGTTTTTAAATGGCACCGCTTTAACATTCCCCACCCCTTCTTTAAAATGTCAAATAGCAATCTCTACCTTGTGATATGTCAAACGAAAATCCAAGAAAAATGCAAATCATCCATATAAACAACAATTCATTCTATCGATTTGTTTGTTTTTTTTATGAAAATAGTCGCAAAAGGGTAGACCTATCGTGTGGGCCGCGGACGGCCCGCACTGCGACTATTAGAAGGGAAAGGGATTATAGAAAGGAAATGATTGTGGACACGCTTTTTAAAAAGTTGCAGGTCATATTTCTCTGGAAAAACTGATTTTGGAAGCTTATTCCATTCCGTAGCAGCCCTGTAAAAGAAGGATTCTTGATGAAGATTGGTCCTTGTAGTGTCAATCTTGAGAGTAAATGGGTGAGACTGATCAGCGTGCCGAGTTCTTCGGCCGAATGTGGCCAACGGTGGTACAAGAGTTTTTATTTCTCTGGAGCATCTGCCATGGAAATATCTGTAGAGCAATGACTGGTCTGCAACTCTTCTTCTATGACTAGAGGGTGAAGGGTATCTGTGAGAGTTAAACTGTTTATCAAGCGAATGTCTCTTTTCTGAATGGAATCTATAAGACGAAGAGAATTCCTTGGTGCTGAACCCCAAATGTGCGAGCAATACTCCAGTAGAGGTCGGATTTGAGCCTTGTACGTCGTCAACAGTTGATCAGGAGTAAAAAACTTTCTGGCTTTCCATAGAAAACCTAGCCTCTGGCTTGCTTACTTTGCGATGTTAGCAACATGGTCATGCCAAGACATATTATTGTACACCGTGACTCCCAAAATCGAGATGGAGGGACTTGGTTCAAGGGTATTTCCGGACATTGTGATGGGATAATTTAAGGAATTCACTTTCTTGGAAAACGTGGCACTTTGTGTTTTTTGGGCGTTGAACTGAACAAGATTGTTGGTTCCCCACTCGACGATTGCTTTAAGATCTCTATTGATGGAATCAACCTGTTCCTGCCTGAGTCTATTTGTATCATTCACCGAAAGTGATCGATAGGATGTGAAAGTTGAGACAAGTGTGCTATCGTCTGCGAAACTGTAAATGGGGTTCGTGGTGGTTTTCAAGAGGTCGTTGATGTGTAAAAGAAATAAGGTGGGGGACAGGATGGAACCCTGGGGGACCCCGGCATTAGTTTTAAACGCATCAGAAGAAATACCGTCAACTGCCACATGTAAGGAGCGATCTTGCGTGAAGCTCAAGAGCCATTGGCGCAGTTTGGTTGGGAGACCGTAGGCAGATAATTTACTTAACAATGCCTTTTGCAGATAACATTAAACATAGCGAATTTACAACATAAACTAAAATATAATTAATTACAAACAGCTCCTTAAATGTATTTACAGTATATGTTCAAAGTGTGCTCCGTTATAATATAACCTATTTTCAAAATTTTCACGAACTTTTTGCAAAGTTTCGCTACTAATTCGTCTACAATCTTCAGTTATTCTAAGATTTAGTTTTTCAATGTCTTCGGGAGGAGCTTTGTAAACTTAAATAGCCCCACGGGAAAATGGCCAAGCGGTGTTCGATCTGGAGATCTGGCCGGCCATTCTATTAAACCACTTCTGCGAATCCAATGTCTAGGAAATCGTCGATCTAGCCATTGTCAGCTAGTACGTAATGTGGTGTAGCTCCGTCCTGTTAAAGGTGTATATTCTGTTTATCTAGCGCCATATTTCCCTGTTCATTAACTTGTCTTTCTAGTGACTGAGTAATAAGTGGATCAATTTCATTTTCTAATAATTGTAGGTACAATTCTCCCGTTAGGTTTTGGTCAATATAAAGTGGATCAATTATATCATTTCCTAGAATACCAGTTTATACATTGATCATCGCTGGAAACTGAGTGTCGAAACACGTGAGGATTTTCATGATCCATACATACATAGGTACATATAGTCACGCCTTTTTCCCGTAGGGGTAGGCAGATACCGCACTTCCTTCCACTTCCGCTACGGTTCTTACACACATCTTTTGCTTCTTCTACTTTCATCAACGCTTTCATACATGCTCGTCGGTTGTTGGTACTTTTGACCTTGCCTTTCTTCAGAACAACGTTGATCTGATCGAGATATGTTCTCCGAGGTCGACCTCTTTCGACTTCCGTCCATTCACACTCGCCTTATAAATTTGTTTCGACAATCTTCCTTCATCCACCATTTCTACGTGTCCAAACCATCTAAGCAATCCTTTATCTATCTTTGTAACCACATCTTCCTTTACACCACAGCGTTCTCTTTATCCAACCGAGTCACTCTGGCTGAAAAAATTATGTACCCAAAAATAAGCTGACCACATGTCTCCTATGTATCAACACTAACTTCAAAGTGAATATACAAGATCGAAGGGAATGTACAGATGACCACACCAAGGGCAAACCTGGAGAGAGGATCTGGTACACAGACGGATCCAAGACCAAGCAAGCAACTGGTGCTGGAATATAAAGTGAAGGGAGAAGCTCCCATTGGGAACAAACACTTCTGTATTTTCGGCGGAAATGTGTGCTATCCTGCAATGCGCAAGAAAAAAAACAACTAGAGGAAAGTGCGCCTACGGCTCGTCATAGAATTTTGTCTACTCGTCCAAAAAACCGGTATTTTACGGACTTGTTACGCGAATTACTATTTATGACAGCAAAATGATACGATGAGCCTCAATCATCTGTCAGTCGAAACAAAAGTTGTGGCTAACATTCCAAAGCACGGACATTAAAGTGAAAGTTTTCACAAATTCGCTTTCCGCAACAAAAACTATTAGTAAAAAATACATTTATTGCGCATCATTCGCTCGTCTGACGATTTACATTTAAATGGGGCATTCTTTTGTGTCAACGCGTGAATGTCCCTATTAAATATCGTCACATTTTTATCTCGTGATCTCTTTCAATAAGTTTCGTCTCGTACAAAAGCGTAGGAATTTCATCCGAGATTGAAATAGAACAAAAAAAATATATATATTAAATGGTTGAATTATCTTAAGGGCGCACACAATGTCTTTCCGAAATATAAATTTACATATGAAACGACGCATCTCCAGATTTTATATCTTGACAGAATCTACGCGTCCCTCAGAAATGGATTTGTAAATTTAAAATTTTCCAAATTAAAAAGAATTTCGAATCGACAAAAGCGCTTTTATTTTTTCAGTTGATTCTTTACCCGTAGTCATAAAATTAAGTATATTTTGCAGTCGAATATACATACATAAAGTCGCGCCTTTTTCCCGTAGGGATAGGCAGAGACCACTTCCGCTACGGTTCTTACACACATCTTTTGCTTCCTCTACTTTCATCAGTGCTCTCATACATGCTCGTCGGTTGTTGGTACTCTTGACAGCTGGCCCTTCTTCAAAAAAATGTTGATCTGATCGAGATTGATGTTCGCCGAGCGGTCGACCTCTACCGACTTCCGCCCATTCACACTCGCCTTATAAATTTGTTTCGTCAATCTTCCTTTATCCATCATCTCTACGTGTCCAATCCTTTATCTATCTTTGGAAGCAACACAGCGTTTTCTTATCTCACTATTCTTTACTTTATTCAACCGAGTCACTCCGGATATAAAATTTTCAGACTACTCATCTCCGCAGCATTAATCCTATTTTCATGCTTCTTCTGCCAAACCCAGCATTTACTACCATACTGATAAGTGCAGGAACCAACGCACCTCTATGCACAGCCAGACGTGCCTTTTTTGACACTTTCTGGCTGTTCATTAAGCTATACAGTGCCCCATTCATTTGTCTTCCTGCCAACACCCTTCGCTCAATGTCACTGTCATACTTTCCATCTCTCGTAAACTTTACCCCTTTACCCCTTAATCAGAACTTCACAGTTTGTCATGCTTTCTTCTCTTTCAAAAACCATTACATTTATTTTCATCACGTTGATTTTCAGGGCATCACGAATATCATTAACCATCGCCTGCAACTCCTCTTCAGATGACACTTGATCATCGGCGTAAAGAAGGCATTTGACGATCAAATCATTCACTTTCAATCCATACGCACTCTCTTTTAAATCTTTTAAACAATCGTCTATGTATAAGTTAAACAGCCGTGGCGAAACCTTACATCCCTTTTCAACCGAATATATTACGAAAACAAATTCATTTAAAGCTAAAAGTAAGGGCAATGTCACTTTGCCGTTTCACACTTGTGACTGGTTGTGCATACGAATCCATAACAAGTGTCAAACGTCGGGGTAGGAAATTTTATAAATAAAAAAAATTGTAACTTTAAAATCAAAATTGAAAATAGCTTGAGATATTTTCAGGATTAATGAAACATGTTTTCTGCTTCTTATTATTATTATTATTTTATATTGTTTCTTCTTATTACGTTGGATTTTTAATATACGCAAGTTTTAATTTAAATTAATTGATACAATTTTCTACTCTGACGTTTGACACTTGTTACTGGTTGTGTCTACGAATCCGCACAACCGGAATAATAACGTTTAACAATAAATAGAGCATGAAAATACGACGTACCTACTCGTAATGGGAAAAATAATAAAAACGTTAAAATCGAATACGAAAATATTTTACAATTCGAAACTATCCCGATCATATGCTAGATATTTAACAAAAAAATTGATCTAATTGTTTATTTCATTACGGAATTTCAATCCTTTCATTTTTGAAAATGTATACCGAGTAATTTTGTCATTATTAGCACGTCGTTTGGAACTTCGGCCACGTTTTTAAAAGTGTCACTTACCGTCGGGAAAAACTTGCCTCATCTTGAGATAGGACGTAGTCAATCGTATGACGGATGCCTTGTCCAGTTGTGATGTAATTGCCGCGGGAAGTGGAAGCAGTTTGGCCAATTCGAAAAATTCGGCGTTCTCCTTTTCTCTCCTGTTCCGAGCTGCGTTCTTGCTCTTTTCTTTCATGTCACCTTTGGCGCCGAGATCGGCCGCTAGAATTAAAAAAATAAAATAAATATAAAAGCACAAACGAGCTAAAAAATCCAAGAAGCAATGTGAAAAAAACTAAGGATTTATCATTAAAAATGGGAAAACTTGCATTAGTTTAACAAAATTGTTAAAAGCAAATTCGAATTAGAGCGAAAATGATACGTGTATCTAATCGAATTTCATCTGTCAGTTGTATAGACATAGGAGACTAGACGCGGGTCACCGTGCTGAGAGTTGGCTCCCGATGAAAAAGAGACAGTCGCTCGAGAGGTTGTCGCGTGCCCCTCGTGCGTAAACACCCCTGTCCATTAGAGAGAGCGCGAAACAACCTCTCGAGCGACTGTCTCTTTCCAGACGGGATCCGACTCTCAGCACTGGGACTATGGTCTATGGTCAGTTGGAACAAAAGTTGTAGCTGACATCCCGAACGTTGGATATTCACAAATTAAAATAGATATGTAAATTTAGTTTTAATACGAGTACATTTTGCTGCACGTACTGGGTGGCCAGATAAGAATGCAAAGTTCTGTATCTCGAAAGCTATTCGCTCTAGAGCTGACTAAAGCGGCCAAAAGAAAATCCTGGATATTATTTTCAGGTTTCCAAGATGGCCACCGGGGGACGTAATCGCCATCTAAAACTTTGTGATTTTTCACTGAAAGCCAATGCCTCCATAAACGCTCGAACTGTCTTCCATTACACTCGATGCATTGGAAATAGACTTCCTCGTCCAATCCACTTCTGGTGATATATTAACTCTAAATGTTCTCGCACATTGACCGTGGTTAACACAATAGTTGTGTAATTTGCAAAAGAACGATCGATCTTGCCAAAGAATCCTACGACACGAGAATATGCAACAAGCTTGTCAATGCCCCTCCTGGATCAAAGACCTTCTGGTCTTTGGCTAAAGCCATAAATAAGAATTTCACAACTTCTACTTTACCACCACTCGAAAGGTCCGACGGCACGACAGCCGTATCTTTCAAAGAAAAAACGGATCTGCTGGCCGAAATGTTCAGCTCTAACTCAACCATCGATACCAATGGAAAACAACCCCCCAACGATACCTAGAATAAACGCATCAATGCCTGAGGTAACTATCCGCCATCACACTATCAGGAAAATCCTACGAAATCTTGACTCTAATAAGGCAGTAGGACCAGATGGAATTCCGACAATTGTCCTGAAGACCTGTGCTCAAGAGCTCACCCCAGTTCTCTGTAGACTCTTCAAGTTATCATACAGCAAAGGAGTATTTCCGTCCATGTGGAAAAACGCTAAAGTCCAACCGATTCCGAAAAAAGGAAAGAAGACTATTCCTGCAAATTATCGCCCTATTGCATTGCTCTCAGTCATATCCAAAGTTATGAAAAAAGCGATTAACACAGAACTTATCAAATATCTGGAGAAATTTGAGATAATCCATGACAGACAATATGAATTTCGACAACTTCGGTCTACTGGAGATTCGCTTACTTATGTCACTCAGCTCTGGACAAACACTATTGAAAAGTTTGGTAAATCCAGTGCAATAGCCTTGGATATATCTAAAGTCTTTGATCACGTTTGGCACCAGGCATTGTTAAGTAAATTATATGCCTACGGTCTCCCAACCAAACTGCGCCAATGGCTCTTAAGCTTCATGCAAGATCGCTCCTTACACGTGGCAGTTGACGGTATTTCTTCTGATGCGTTTAAAACTAATGCCGGGGTCCCCCAGGGTTCCATCCTGTCCCCCACCTTATTTCTTTTACACATCAACGACCTCTTGAAAACCACCACAAACTCCATTTACAGTTTCGCAGACGATAGCACACTTGTCTCAACTTTCACATCCTATCGATCACTTTCGGTGAATGATACAAATAGACTCGGGCAGGAACAGGTTGATTCCATCAATAGGGATCCTAAAGCAATCGTCGAGTGGGGAACCAACAATCTTGTTCAGTTCAACGCCCAAAAAACACAAAGTGCCACGTTTTCCAAGAAAGTGAATTCCTCAAATCATCCCATCACAATGTCCGGAAATACCTTTAAACCAAGTCCCTCCATCTCGATTTTGGGAGTCACGGTGTCCAATAATATGTCTTGGCATGACCATGTTGCTAACATCGCAAAGTCGGCAAGCCAGAGGCTAGGTTTTCTGTGGAAAGCCACCCTTCACTCTCTAGAACATAGAAGAAGAGTTGTAGACCAGTCATTGCTCTACAGATATTTCCATGGCAGATGCTCCAGAGAAATAAAAACTCTTGTACCACCATTGGCCACATTCGGCCGAAGAACTCGGCACGCTGATCAGTCTCACCCATTTACTCTCAAGATTGACACTACAAGGACCAATCTTCATCAAGAATCCTTCTTTTACAGGGCTGCTACGGAATGGAATAAGCTTTCAAAATCAGTTTTTCCAGAGAACTATGACCTGCAACTTTTTAAAAAGCGTGTCCACAATCATTTCCTTTCTATAATCCATTCCCCTTCTAATAGTCGCAGTGCGGGCCGTCCGCGGCCCACACGATAGGTCTACCCTTTTTGCGACTATTTTTATAAAAAAATACACATTTTTTTTTATAATATTACAGGTTTTTTAAATAAACCGACGTATAAAGGATGTTGACTATTTATCATTTTAGCAAAAAAAATTTCGTAGTTCCCATTTTCGAAAAATAAAAAAAAAAAAAACTTCACCTAGATGGATGTATTTTTTAATGCTAAACAACTTTTCCAAATAACATTTCGAGAGATTTCTAAAAAAAAGGGTACATCCTGTCTCAAAATCAAATTTTTGAAAGCTCTTGGCATATTACGTGTGTTTTACTATATTTTGTTGGTGCCCGTTTAGTTTTAGGTGCATACTATGGGGATGACACTGTAGAAAAAGACTTAGAGGTAAAACAATGTTTGCACTAAAACCCCCATTCGAAATGAGCCGTTTTGGCACCGATGCAATTTTTGCCCACATGAGCTAGGAGAAATGACAACAAATTCGTATGATCGTATGCTTATTAATTAAAACAATAAATAATTTTAAATAATATACAGTGTGTAGCAGCTGAAGAAATTTTGCTATAAAAAAAATATTTAATGTTTAAAACGAAAATAAATCCCAATAACAAGACATACAGGGTGTTTTAAAATAAGGTGACCCCGTCTCTAGGATAGGTAGAAAACTGAAAAATAATTGGGGTTTGCTTAGTAAAAAACTTTCGTAACGCCATCCGTATTCAAGATAAAGGGTGTTGGAGAAAAAAAATGTGGTTATTACTTTATAATTTTTAAATCAAAATATCCCGAAAACGGTACACAGTATCGAGTTTCACCAAGAGTGTAAAAGAGTGTAAAATTGAATGATGTCATGATGTTACGTGAAATTTTAATTAATAAATATAACCTTAACAAAGTTATGTTCAATACTACTTGGTACATACCGTGTAACTAACGCCCTTTATGCGAGTCAGATATAAAAACAAATCCATGGGATGTATCAGCTTTTAAAACATATTCGTATAAAATTTCATTGCAATGTTTCCAGTAGTTTCGGCAAAATCGTAATAAATGTGTTTACATTTTTTTTCAACGCCCTTTATCTTCAATACGAATGGCGTTACGAACATTTTTTACTAAGCAAACCCCAATTATTTTTCAGTTTTCTACCTATCGTAGAGACGGGGTCACCTTTTTTTTTAAACACCCTGTATAAATATCATTTGCGAGAAGTTAACAATTAACAATTTTACGATGATAGTTCACGAATTTTTGTCCCTAACATAGAAGCAAACACATGAGAAGAATGACACTACACACGGTCTCATCAAATTGTCTCGAAATACAAGGTACACTCGATAAAATTATGACGAAAATAATAGTCGGCTATTTGTCACAGTTTTGGGATATTACCTCACCTCATGAATTTTTTCGCATGAATTTAGAAACGCCCTGTATTTCTGGTATAGTTTTAATAAAAATTGTTGCAATATTCGTAGTGTATACGTAGTGAGCTGACCTTATAAATATTTGATAATATCAAATTAAGATTTATTGATTATATTACAGAAACGCGACTGATTATTGATCATAATTATTTTAAACAGAATTGATAATTTTTGATTTGGATTGCATTGTTATTAAAAAATATATACAGAGTGGACCAAAAGTCCGAAAACGGCCATTTATCTCGTAAATTGTTAGCCCGAATTGTACAAAATTTTGGGATAAGCTTATTTTGAGATACGGAGATTCCAGGTTTGACATTTGTCATGTGTTCAGATTTGCCGTTTTTCTGATATTATTAGTCACTTTGGTTTTTTAAATACATCACCCTGTATATTTAGTCATTATTGGAATCTCCTCTTCAATACGAGTTCAGCCATATATAACACTTATGATTCTATGTAGTCTAGAAGGTCTTAAATAAATAAAACAGAAGTGTGTCTCAATAATTTTTTTAATACAAACTATTTTCAACTACATTTAAACGTAACAATTGAAAGATAACATTTTTAACGTAATGATTACTTAAACAAGTGTTCAAAATGTGCTCAGATAATTGTCCACTCTGTATAATAATTAAGTAGTGTTATATTTTAACCCAGATAATGAAATATCTCAAAAGTGGTTGGATTTAGGTATAGGGAATACCGATACCAAACGAATTGGCTTAAAAAAATACAGCGGAAAATGTAATAAGATACAGGGTGATCTATTTAAAGTAAGCAACTTATAAATGATTTAAATTGTGCATGTTGGTGGCTAACTTTAAAACACCCTGTATGATATATCAGTGAGTTGGACATATGGAATTAACGGGCAAGCGTTTGTTGTTTATTGGTTACAATTTTACGTCACTAGCTTTGTTATTAATGGAGATATATTTAGACGTAATAATTGAAAGATACCATTTTTAACAAAATGATTACTTAATCAAGTGTTCAAAATGTGCTCAGATAATCGTGAGTTTCCAGAATTTTGGTCCACTTTGTATAATAATCTTTAAATAAAAAAAATATTTTAAAAAAACGCAGCTATTTTTATTGCAAATCACGTTAATTAAGCTTATTTATCTGAAAGTTGGAACAAAAGTTGTGGCTAGCATCCCAATGAAGATCGAACGTTCGCTTACAAATAATTTTTACGAACACACATATAAGTATAGTTTTAAAAAAATACGAAAAATAAATATTTACTTATCGTCTTCATGTTGAAACTCTGCACAAATATATGTAACTTTTACGCATAAACTTCAGCACAAATATATGTAATTTTTGCGCATAAACTTTAGCACAAATTTATGTAACTTTTACGCATAAACTTCAGCACAAATGGTTTAGGAGAAGATATCAACCCTCAACTGATTGGGAATTCCCATCGCTAATCTGTCGTACTTCTTTGATTTGTCTCAGAGCTTTCGCTGAAAGAGATAATAATACGGTGGGGAAAACCAGAATTTGTCACCCCGTGAGACACCCCAACGTCACCTGTAATAATTTTGAAAAATGTGGATACTCACACATACGTTTTTTTGTAATCATGTGTCTTCTAGTATATCCGACAGGTTTGAACGTCATACTCACTATCAAACAATTCACTTATGTCAAAGCGCACTTGTCGCGTTGGACTCTTATATAAATACTACTGGTCACCGTAAATTTGTAAAAACCCTCGTAAAAATAAGACCTTTTTGTCGATTGTTCACCTGCAATAGCAGCATAGTCGGTCTTGCGAATATTTGCAGGTAGTTACTTCGTGTGATGTCGCGATGCTTAATTTGGATGACTGTAAGATGGTGTTAACGTCGAACATGCGATTTTTGGGAACCGCCCTGTTAGACGGGGATGTGTGTGGGGCTTCGCCATCGCTGTTTACCTTATTCACATACGATTGTTTAAAACGGGGGTTCCTAAACTTTAGAGATAACGGAACACCAACCAAATACCTTTTTTATTTTATGTAACCCCATATCAAATGATTACGGATCAATTTATATAAGAACATTTTTTTTTAAGAAATTTTTAATATAATCGAAACACATTATTCTTAACTTAAAGTTAGATTTAGAGATTAAGATCAGGATTGAAATAGCAAGATCAACATTTATAAAAATGAGGAAGCTCTTCACGAAATGTTACGTGCTCTCTACGCTGCTTTATGGCGTGGAAGGGTGGACATTAAAACTAACAACAATGAAAAAATTAGAGGCTTTTGAAATGTGGCTATATAGACGCATACTAAGAATACCATGCACCAGGGAGTGGAGGAAAACGAAAAAGCCGACTCCCTTACAAAACAGGGGGCCGAATCTGCGTTCACTGGACCAGAACCGGTTTTTGGAGTCACCATAAGTGCCGCCAAAACAATTATTTTGGATTGGGCAGAGAGGAAAATACTCACGTACTGGTCCGATATACCAGGGTTAACTCACTCGAAGGCGTTTCTACCTAAACCCTCGAGAAACACAACTAAGCAGATCCTAGAATGGAGCAGAAATGACCTGCGTATTCTAACGGGACTGCTTACAGGACACTGTCGTCTAAGATACCACCTCGGAAAGATAGGTCTTAACCAACAAACGGACTGTAGGTTTAGATAGAGAAAGATAAAAGGAAGGAGAGGATTGGGCAGAAAGAAACAATCCTGGATGAAAAACTTGCGTAATTTTTTTTTTTTATGAAAATAGTCGCAAAAAGGGTAGACCTATCGTGTGAGCCGCGGACGGCCCGCACTGCGACTATTAGAAGGGAAAGGGATTATAGAAAGGAAATGATTGTGGACACGCTTTTTGAAAAGTTGCAGGTCATAGTTCTCTGGAAAAACTGATTTTGGAAGCTTGTTTCATTCCGTAGCATCCCTGTAAAAGAAGGATTCGTGATGGAGATTGGTCCTTGTAGTGTCAATCTTGAGAGTAAATGGGTGAGACTGATCAGCGTGCCGAGTTCTTCGGCCGAATGTGGCCAATGGTGGTACAACAGTTTTTATTTCTCTGGAGCATCTGCCATGGAAATATCTGTAGAGCAATGACTGGTCTGCAACTCTTCGTCTATGTTCTAGAGGGCGAAGGGTATCTGTGAAAGTTGAGCTGTTTATCAAGCGAATGGCTCTTTTCTGAATGGAATCTAGAAGACGAAGAGAATACCTTGGTGCTGAACCCCAAATGTGCGAGCAATACTCCAGTAGAGGTCGGATTTGAGCCTTGTACGTCGTCAACAGTTGATCAGGAGTAAAAAACTTTCTGGCTTTCCACAGAAAACCTAGCCTCTGGCTTGCCGACTTTGCGATGTTGGCAACATGGTCATGTCAAGACATATTATTGGACGCCGTGACTCCCAAAATCGAGATGGGGGGACTTGGTTCAAAAGGGTATTTCCGGACATTCTGATGGGATGATTTGAGGAATTCACTTTCTTGGAAAACGTGGCACTTTGTGTTTTTCGGGCGTTGAACTGAACAAGATTGTTGGTTTCCCACTCGACGATTGCTTTAAGATCTCTATTGATGGAATCTGGGGTAGCATCCAATCTTGACCTGTATTTGTTTTTTGTATAAACGTAGGCTGAAAAGCCTGTTTCACAACGATTCGTTGTGACGAATGAAAGCAATGTTAAGATAGCCTTTTTGGCTATCTCAGGGTATTCACTCGCCTATTGCCAACCAAAAACTCATTCAGATAAACAGATTCAAATTTGTGTTTTAACGTGGATGAACTTTGAAGATCTACGAATGCTTCATACTCCAGGACGGTCAGCAGCACCGCTGGTTGACTTTTTATAATAAATGGATTTTGTACCCATTCAATATCAATATAATTTTCAGGAAAGTAATCGGACAAAGATTTCAGGAGATTTACCAAATGTTTAGTTATAATAGTTTTAATTGCATTTGGTAATTCCAACGCGTTTTCTTGTAGAAAGTTATATACAAGCGGAAAACATTCAGTGTTGTCCTTTTTCATCAGTGCTCTCATACATGCTCGTCGGTTGTTGGTACTCTTGACAGCTGGCCTTTCTTCAAAACAATGTTGATCTGATCGAGATCAATGTTCGCCGAGCAGTCGACCTCTACCGACTTCCGTCCATTCGCACTCGCCTTATAAATTTGTTTCGTCAATCTTCCTTCATCCATCATTTCTACGTGTCCAAACCATCTAAGCAATCCTTTATCTATCTTTGGAAACAACACGGCGTTTTCTTATCTCTCACTATTCTTTACTTTATTCAACCGAGTCACTCCGGATATAAAATTTTCAGACTACTCATCTCCGCAGCATTAATCCTATTTTCATGCTTCTTCTGCCAAACCCAGCATTCACTACCATACTGATAAGTGGAGGAACCAACGCACCTCTATGCACAGCC
Organism: Agelastica alni; assembly: GCA_950111635.1. Classification (NCBI taxonomy): domain Eukaryota; kingdom Metazoa; phylum Arthropoda; class Insecta; order Coleoptera; family Chrysomelidae; genus Agelastica; species Agelastica alni. Next base: position 1,733,003 of record OX467716.1, on the reverse strand, counting down.
AGACGTGCCTTTTTTGACACTTTCTGGCTGTTCATAAAGCTCCGTGCAGTGCCCCATTAATTTGTTATCCTGCCAACACCCTTCGCTCAATGTCACTGTCATATTTTTCAATATGGCTTCCGCCATCAGAGATCAACTGGTGACCTGCTCGCATACGTCTCACATATATGGCAGCTATCTATTGAAAAGTATGGAGAAACTTTAGCTGTGGCATTAGATATCTCCAAGGCGTTCGATCGAGTTTGGCACCAGGGACTTCTCGCCAAGCTTCCATCTTATGGCTTGCCCCCTCGGCTGTGTTCTCTGCTTGCTAGTTTTCTCTCAAACAGGTCTCTCCATGTAGTGGTCGATGGAGTTTCATCTGACACTCTATTCATAAATGCTGGTGTTCCGCAAGGATCCATTCTAGCACCAACACTATTTTTACTTCACATCAACGACCTATTGAAAGCAACTTCATGTCCCGTACACAGCTTTGCCGATGATAGTACCCTCTATACCGCTTTCTCTTCCAGGGCCCCTATATCAGCCCGTAAAACCAGAAATGAACGAGGAAGAAATGTTAGCAATATAAATATGGACTTAGCAACAATTCTCGAATGGGGATACAATAACTTGGTAGAATTCAATGCAAACAAAACACAAGCATGTCTTTTCTCTAGAAAAGCCGATCTCACTGTGCCTAACATAACTTTGTCAGGAGTAACCATACCACTGAAGTCATCCATATCGATGCTTGGTATTACTATCAGCAATAACCTTTCCTGAGAAAATCACGTGAGGTCCATTGCCAAAAGTGCATCCCAAAAACTTGGTTTTTTGTTTCGTGCCAAGAGCTATTTCACCTCCAGTCAGCTGCTTATGATCTATAAGGCACAGATCCGACCTGTACTGGAGTACTGTTCCCATATTTGGAGTGCAGCACCTAAACATATCCTGAAGCTACTGGATTCTGTCCAAAAAAGGGCAATTCGTCTCGTCGGTGATGCCTCGCTTACAAACTCGCTCACTTGTCTGGAACACCGTAGAAAAGTTGGCGATTTGTCTCTATTTTATAGATATTTTCATGGGCGATGCTCTTCTGAAATATCAACAATCGTTCCTCCTTTGGCAGTCTCTTCGAGATTAACCCGTCAAGTTCAGTCTTCACACCCCTTCGTGGTCACTTTGGAGACCTGCAGAACATCACTTTCCAAAGACTCATTCATCCAACGAATTGCGAGGCTTTGGAACTCATTGCCTAGGGAGGTGTTCCCCGAGGCATACAACCTCCAGAAATTTAAGAAGAACACCAACTCCTACCTTCTTTCCCTTGGTTCCCACGATGTTCTCTGAACATTACAGGATATCCCTTTTCGTGGGAACCAGAACATAAAAAAAAAAAAAAAAAAAAAAAAAAAAAAAAAAAAAAAAAAAAAAGTAAGGAAGTAAAGTAAGTATAACAATTTTGAGGTTCTAAAAGTGTAAAAATAAACGAGCAACGTTTCGAACATCTTCGGTACTTTTAAAAAAAAAACCGAAGGTTTACTGAAACATTTTTTTACTGCGCAATAATAATTTGATACATTATCGAATTTTGTGATCAGAGTGCTAGTCCACCAAAAGTTGTAATTTCCGAAAAAAAAAAAGCAATTAAAAGAAGATCCGGAATTTATGTACCCACCTTAACGGGAGGCACATCGTAAACGCATAGAGAAGAAATTTTTATTGGACGTTTATTTTGTTCGGTCGTACCCATTGTACAATTGTACCCTTTACAATAGGACAAAAAGGAGCACTTGCTTGGGGTGTGAGAACTTCTCGTTGCAAAATTCTCAAATAATGAAATTCAAATGAACCAGTGGCGGCTCGTCCGTCACATGTGAGAAGTAGGTGAAAAAAATGGTTTAACTTTCAAAACTAGTATTTTATAAATCTTATCAGTTTCTACTTGTACGGCTCTGCTAACTGTAAATCTAGCTATAACTTTGTATTAAAATCTTTTTCTCCGTAATTTTTCCCTTTTACCTTCCATATTTCTGTGAATATCAAATCTCAAATACTATTCCGCAATTAATCCAATTACTTTTCGCCTATTCAGGTGGGGATTTTTTGCAAAGTAATATTAATGACAGCCATTATTTTTATTTTTTTTTCATTCAACCAAGGCAAGCAAACGTGTAATACAAGTTGTACTCTCCAAGGGTGCTCATAAATTAACTTCATTCGTAATATGTTGACAATATAAAGCACCAGGGATTCCCCCTAAATGATAACGATGCGACTACGTGTTTTTGTGTGCCAGAACAAGAATGAATGAAAACGAACTGTAAAGAAAAGTTAAAACGGAGGCTGTTTGATACGATAATATATTATATTTGTTTTTTTATCTATATTTTTGTTTTTCCAAATATTAATATTAATTTTAACCGTTATAGTTTTTATCTTTTATTTGCAATGGTCTCATCGCTTACTATATTATACAAAACGAGAAAATACTTCAGACAATGTCAAATTTATTGGTTAATTCAAAATTTATGACATAATTTTGCGTCAGTGTCCTTAAAGTTTGACATCGTATCAAAACCTGTTGAAAAAAGCCTTTACAACACTGCACCAAAAGCACAAAGCTGCTGAAGTAAATTGCCTAAAAAACTTTTGATTTTTTTTTTTTTATGAAAATAGTCGCAAAAAGGGTAGACCTATCGTGTGGGCCGCGGACGGCCCGCACTGCGACTATTGGAAGGGGAATGGATTATAGAAAGGAAATGATTGTGGACACGCTTTTTAAAAAGATGCAGGTCATAGTTCTCTGGAAAAACTGATTTTGGAAGCTTATTTCATCCCTGTAAAAGAAGGATTCTTGATGGAGATTGGTCCTTGTAGTGTCAATCTTGAGAGTAAATGGGTGAGACTGATCAGCGTGCCGAGTTCTTCGGCCGAATGTGGCCAATGGTGGTACAAGAGTTTTTATTTCTCTGGAGCATCTGCCATGGAAATATCTGTAGAGCAATGACTGGTCTACAACTCTTCTTCTATGTTCTAGAGAGTGAAGGGTGGCTTTCCACAGAAAACCTAGCCTCTGGCTTGCCGACTTTGCGATGTTAGCAACATGGTCATGCCAAGACATATTATTGGACACCGTGACTCCCAAAATCGAGATGGAGGGACTTGGTTTAAAGGTATTTCCGGACATTGTGATGGGATGATTTGAGGAATTCACTTTCTTGGAAAACGTGGCACTTTGTGTTTTTTGGGCGTTGAACTGAACAAGATTGTTGGTTCCCCACTCGACGATTGCTTTAAGATCTTTATTGATGGAATCCACCTGTTCCTGCCTGAGTCTATTTGTATCATTCACCGAAAGTGATCGATAGGATGTGAAAGTTGAGACAAGTGTGCTATCGTCTGCGAAACTGTAAATGGAGTTTGTGGTGGTTTTCAAGAGGTCGTTGATGTGTAAAAGAAATAAGGTGGGGGACAGGATGGAACCCTGGGGGACCCCGGCATTAGTTTTAAACGCATCAGAAGAAATACCGTCAACTGCCACATGTAAGGAGCGATCTTGCATGAAGCTCAAGAGCCATTGGTGCAGTTTGGTTGGGAGACCGTAGGCAGATTAACAATGCTTTAGATATATCCAAGGCTATTGCACGGGATTCACCAAACTTTTCAATAGTGTTTGTCCATAGCTGAGTGATATAAGCCAGCAAATCTCCAGTAGACCGAAGTTGTCGAAATCCATATTGTCTGTCATGGATTTTCTCAAATTTCTCCAGATAATAAAAAGGTAGTAACTAAGAAAAATAAATTATAGTTAGTTTAAAAAAACTAAAAAACACGCTTTTAGAGTTATTCAAACTAAAAGATAATTCTTAACATAAGAATAATATTGAATCAAAAATGCTCGCAAAAAAATAATTAAAATAAGAATTATAAAATTTTTGAAAAATATTAATTTATTATAGGTACTAAAAGAGATCTTATAATAATAATAATGAATCGGGACACGCTAAGTGTTAATGAGGGAGAAGATACACCAGTAGTTGACGCACTAAAAAAATTTCAAATTGAGTTCTTCAATTATGTTGGAGATGTGTGCGCGTGTGTATTCTGCGAAGAAACGATTCACACAACTAGAAGCACATAGTAGACTGTTTGATATTTAATCATTGGTTGGTAAAGAAAACGATGACATTTTAAAAAATTGTCGAGATTTGCAGCAAATCCTTACTGACGATTTGGAGCCACAAAATTTGTATTCGGAAATTTCGATTATGAGGAATATATTGAAACCCAAGATGACACCACTTCAAGTACTGAATCATGTAGAAGAGCAAAATTTGAAAGAAATTTTCCCAATTATACTGGGTGATTCATTAAGAATGGACAATGTCTGAACTGGAGATACTACACACCAAAATATGGCGATTTTCCTCACCGGTGGATTGGGCGTGGCAGTGAATTTTTTTGGCCACCTAGAAGTCCAGATTTAAACCCTCTAGACTTCTCAATATGGTCACAAATGAAGGACATGGTTAACAAAGATACAATTAATTCCATTGAAAAATTACGACAAAAAATTCAAGAAGCTGCTAATATTATTAAAAATAATCGACAAATGTTATTTAATATTCAAAGATCTTTAAAGAGACGCATCTTCCTTTGGAAGATTAAAGTATGTTTTCAAGTCGGATATTCCCATCAGTCTAAAACGAAAAGTATACAATCAGTGCATATTACCAGTGATGACATACGAAGCCGAAACATTGACGCTTACAAAAAAGTCAGCAAAGAAACTGCATGTCACCCAACGGGCGATGGAGAGGGCTATTCTGGGTATCTCCCTCAGAGACCGAATACCAAATGAGATTATTCGCCAAAGAACAGGTGTTATAGATGTAATCGAAAAAATAACAACTTTAAAGTGGAACTGGGCTGGCCACGTAGCTAGAAGAACTGACGGAAGATGGTCTAAAAAACTATTGGAGTGGCGTCCGAGGCACGAAGCTTATCGTAGTAGAGGGCGCCCCCCCACACGATGGACCGATGACATCAAAAGAATCTGTGGTAATTGGATACAAATGGCTCAAGATAGAGCAGAGTGGCAAAATAAACGAGAGGCTTATGTTCAGCAGTGGACTACTATAGCTGAGTGATGATGATGATGATGATGATGATTACAAAGTGTATTGAAGTGAAAGGCGGGCATTTTAAGCATTTACTTTGAATTTTTCTTTTATTACTGTTACTTATTGTTATTTGTTGTCTTTACTGTTGTATTTGTATTTTATATTTTCTAGTCATTTCAGCCCTAACTCATTAGGCAAAAGAGATATGTTGTAATTTAATAGGGTGTAACTAACGCCCTGTATGAATAGTGCTAAATTCAGCATAAAATTCGTAATTTCCATGCCAAACAAAAAACAGAAAGTTGCCAATTTTCAAGAAATTTCAAATTAAAATTCCAACTTTAAATACCCTGTGTATGTCGTAAACCTGCAACATTTGTATAAGACATGTTAAGCTCAATCGCCATATTTTGATGTGTAGTATCTCCGGTTCAGAGATTGCCCATTCTTAATGAATCACCCTGTATGTATTGCACTAAGAATTCTGTTAACGCTTTCTGTCAGTATAGCCAGCGGAGAACGCTCTTTCTCGAAATTAAAACTGATTAAGAACTATTTACGGTCGACTATGAGTCAAGAAAGGTTGACAGATTTGGTCATACTTGCCATAGAACGTGACATTTCCAATGAAATAGATGTGGAGGAACTTGTGGAGGACTTCGCCAAACAGAAAGCTATGAGAAACATTTCTAATACATAACGAAAGTGTCCAAAGTCATAAACTGCATATTTTTATTTTTCATTTATCCGTTATTATTGTTCCTTTGGAATGTTTTCAGTTTATTTTGTGCTTATAAGGTACATAAGGATTTATTTTTTTATCAACCTAACTGTTTTATTTTTTTAACTCATTGGTTCAGTTTCATTTTTATTGTAGTTTATTAACCAAATCTCAGGCAAGCATTTTTCTTTCCTCTGAGTTTTTTGTAAAGTTTCATCGCCATCGCCACTACAAAGGATCGAAAGTTTGAATTCCCCCTCTTGAAAACCACCACGAACACAATTTACAGTTTCGCAGACGATAGCACACTTGTCTCAACTTTCACATCCTATCGATCACTTTGGGTGAATGATACAAATAGACTCAGGCAGGAACAGGTTGATTCCATCAATAGAGATCTTAAAGCAATCGTCGAGTGGGGAACCAACAATCTTGTTCAGTTCAACGCCCAAAAAACACAAAGTGCCACGTTTTCCAAGAATGTGAATTTCTCAAATCATCCCATCACAATGTCCGGAAATACCCTTGAACCAAGTCCCTCCATCTCGATTTTGGGAGTCACGGTGTCCAATAATATGTCTTGGCATGACCATGATGCTAACATCGCAAAGTCGGCAAGCCAGAGGCTAGGTTTTCTGTGGAAAGCCAGAAAGTTTTTTACTCCTGATCAACTGTTGACGACGTACAAGGCTCAAATCCGACCTCTACTGGAGTATTGCTCGCATATTTGGGGTTCAGCACCAAGGCATTCTCTTCGTCTTCTAGATTCCATTCAGAAAAGGGCCATTCGGTTGATAAACAGCTTAACTCTCACAGATACCCTTTACCCCCTAGAACATAGAAGAAGAGTTGCAGTCCAGTCATTGCTCTACAGATATTTCCATGGCAGATGCTCCAGAGAAATAAAAACTTTTGTACCACCATTGGCCACATTCGGTCGAAGAACTCGGCACGCTGATCAGTCTCACACATTTACTCTCAAGCTTGACACTACAAGGACCAATCTTCATCAAGAATCCTTCTTTTACAGGACTGCTACGGAATGGAATAAGCTTTCAAAATAAGTTTTTCCAGAGAACTATGACCTGCAACTTTTTAAAAAGCGTGTCCACAATCATTTCCTTTCTATAATCCATTCCCCTTCTAATAGTCGCAGTGCGGGCCGTCCGCGGCCCACACGATAGGTCTACCCTTTTTGCGACTATTTTCATAAAAAAAAAAAGTTTAATATACATGGCAAGGCAGCACTAGAGACACTCGCCTCAGGCGGCTATTCCGGTCGCGCTGGCACTGCTAAATCCAAAATAATAAATCACGTAAGTTGAAACAAAACATCGGACGTTCGCTCATAAATAATTTTAGTTGACACACATGAAAGTATAGTATTAAAAAAACACGAAAAATACTTCTTGGCGTTATCCTTAAATGTACACACTTCACTAGAAATGCTCCAGAATGTTTATTTACAAATTTGGTAATTTCCATCGCTAATCTGTCGTACTTCTTTGATTTGTCTGTACCTACAGAACTTTCCCTGAAAGGGATAATATTGTGGGAAAAACCAGATTTTGCCACCCCGTGAGACAACCCAACGTCACCTGTAATAATTTTGAAAAATGTGGATACTCACACATACGTTTTTTTGTAATCATGTGTCTTCTAGTATATCCGACAGGTTTGAACGTCATACTCACTATCAAACAATTCACTTATGTCAAAGCGCACTTGTCGCGTTGGACTCTTATATAAATACTCCTGGTCAGCGTAATTTTGTAAAAACCCTCGTAAAAATGAGACCTTTTTGTCGATTGTCCACCTGCATTAGCGGCATAGTCGGTCTTGCGAATATTTGCAGGTAGTTACTTCGTGTGATGTCGCGATGCTTAATTTGGATGACTGTAAGATGGTGTTAACGTCGAACATGCGATTTGTGGGAACCGCCCTGTTAGATGGGGATGTGTGTGGGGCTTCGCCATCGCTGTTTACCTTATTCACATACTACGGTTGTTTAAAATATTTGAAAGAGAGCGCGTATGGATTGAGAATGAACGATTTGATCGTCAAATGCCTTTTTTACGCCGATGATCAAGTCATATATTTTTTTTATGAAAATAGTCGCAAAAAGGGTAGACCTATCGTGTGGGCCGCAGACGGCCCGCACTGCGACTATTAGAAGGGGAAGGGATTATAGAAAGGAAATGATTGTGGACACGCTTTTTAAAAAGTTGCAGGTCATAGTTCTCTGGAAAAACTGATTTTGGAAGCTTATTCCATTCCGTAGCAGCCGTGTATAAGAATGATTCTTGATGAAGATTGGTCCTTGTAGTGTCAAGCTTGAGAGTAAATGTGTGAAACTGATCAGCGTGCCGAGTTCTTCGGCCGAATGTGGCCAATGGTGGTACAAGAGTTTTTATTTCTCTGAAGCATCTGCCATGAAAATATCTGTAAAACAATGACTGGTCTGCAACTCTTCTTCTATGTTCTAGAGGGTGAAGGGTATCTGTGAGAGTTGAGCTGTTTATCAAGCGAATGGCTCTTTTCTGAATGGAATCTAGAAGACGAAGAGAATGCCTTGGTGCTGAACCCCAGATGTGCGAGCAATACTCCAGTAGAGATTTGAGCCTTGTACGTCGTCTACAGTTGATCAGGAGTAAAAAACTTTCTGGCTTTCCACAGAAAACCTAGCCTCTGGCTTGCCGACTTTGCGATGTTAGCAACATGGGCATGCCAAGACATATTATTGGACACCGTGACACCCAAAATCGAGATGGAGGGACTTCTTCTTCTTCTTATGGTGCCGTCTTCCGTCGAAGGTTGGCGATCATCATGATTATTTGCATTTTGTTGACTGCTGATCTGAAAAGATGATTTGATGAACAATTGAACCATTCTCTCAGGTTGCGGAGCCACGACATTCGTCTTCTTCCCACGCTGCGCTTCCCTGCAATCTTTCCCTGCATCACCACTTGTAGCATTCGGTATCTCTCTCCTCTCATAGTGTGGCCCAGATATTGTAATTTTCTGATTTTTATTTCGTTATTAATTTCTGTTTCTTTTGAGAGTCTTTTTAGTACTTCTTCGTTTGTAATTCTGTCCATATAAGATATTCTCAGTATTCTCCTGTATAGCCACATCTCGAATGCTTCTATTTTTCTCATCATGACTTTTGTCAATGTGGCCGCTTCTATGCCGTATAGTAAGATGGTGAATATGTAGCATCTCAGCATACGTATTTTGAGATCGTTATTTAAATTTCTGTTACAGAAAAACTGTTTCATATTTATGAAGGCTCTGCGTGCGATTTCAATTCTTGCTTTCAGTTCGCTAGCATAATCAGGGACTTGGTTCAAGGGTATTTCCGGACATTGTGATGGGATGATTTGAGGAATTCACTTTCTTGGAAAACGTGGCACTTTGTGTTTTTTGGGCGTTGAACTGAACAAGATTGTCGGTTCCCCACTCGACGATTGCTTTAAGATCTCTATTGATGGAATCAACCTGTTCCTGCCTGAGTCCATTTGTATCATTCACCGAAAGTGATCGATAGGATGTGAAAGTTGAGACAAGCCTCATATAGAGAGGACTATACCCTAAAAATCAAAGGGATGAAATTGAATGTATGCAAGACGAAAGTAATGGTTTTTGAAAGAGAAGACAAACTGCGAGATGCTGAGAAGGAGTGGATCAAGTAAATGAGTTTCTATACTCGGGTTCAAAGTTTACGAGAGACGGAAATTATGATTCAGACACGCTAACAGAATGGCGAGCGATACCGTGTGTAAATATTACGCGAACCATTCGGAGCCACTTTCGACCCCCTCATAACTCAAAAACTATTTCACATAAACATGTCAGATTTGGCTCATATTTTGAGACGTACGAGATACATATGTGCTCTAAATTTCATAAACACACCTTAAACAGTTATTTAGATATTAACGTCCAAAAGTCGTCATTTTTATCACTGACTGACCTATAGATCAAAACTCTAACCCAGTTCCAGATGACCCCTAGTAAGTTCAAATTTGGCATCCAGATAGATAGTGAATTTTTATCATTTTATTATAATTTTTCAATAAATTGATTCTATTAGGAACAAAAAGTACAAAAAGTAATGATCAACCGCATCAAAAACATAAATGTGAAATGAGAGCCAAGTTCGATATTATGATATATGCCTTAGTTGTTGACTTCAACGACAAAAGAAGTGAGATCTAAATGGGTGCCAAGTTCAATGGTCAGTCCTGAAATTTATTTATAACAACACAAAATATTTTATGACAACTTTAAATATTATTTTTTCTAATAATTTATGATAATATATTGAAGCCTAAGGTCTGACTTGGCTAGTTCGAATATACGAATTATATTATAGCCTTCGCCGGTTCTAAAGCTGTAAGTTTTTATTTTATTCTTCCGAAAATTTGGCTTGCCGGTTAGAAACAAGCCATCGAACATAGGGCCGCTTTCATGACTGTTTTAGTAGGTACTTAATAATTTTCTTGCCTTTTTTTCGTAAAGGGCAAAAGAACCAAACACGTTAACGTGTATTTTTCATTTTTTTTATACGTTATCAAGAACTACGATAACATTAAACCAGAATCCTCTGAAAACGAAGTTTTTGCGAACGCACTCATTTACTAACACCCTGTATATTTAATAATGATAAATTCTTGTTTTAAATTAAACTAACATAGTTTTATCAACATTCTTTTCGTATTGTTGATGTTTATCCATGAATGCTAATAACTATCTTGAGAATATTGTAAATGGAACATTGTGATGCCTTTCGAATCTGTTTAGGCAAGACAATGCTCGACCTTTCGCATAGCAAGGGAGGTACCTGATTATCTTAAATTATTTGGTATATCAGTTATGCAGTAGCCACCACCAAAAACCATGGATCTGAATCAGTGTAAGTATTTATGGAATCATCTCAAGAAAAATGTTAAACGTCAAATACCCGCACCTAGAAACGTGAGAGAACTTGAAAATGCAGTTATCACAGCATGGGAACAAGTTATCTGACGATGTCCGAAACGACATTAAACTCTTCTGGAAGTCCACAAGAACAGCCAGAGGTAAAAATAATACCACGCAACTAAAAAAAAATCAGATACCAAGATGGTAGTATGGTAAAAGGAGAGGAATGCGTATTAAAGAGAAGGAAGGAATACTTCGAAAGTCTATTTGAGAAAGATGATACACAAGTACAGGCACCATTCGAAGACATGAGTGAAAGTTGCAACGAAAGTGAAATTACTACGGCAGAAATTGTGGAAACTTTGAACAGTATAAAATTGGGTAAAGCTGCTGGGTACGACAGGATAACAGTTGAAATGCTGAAGGCTGGACAAAGCGTGGTAACTAGTCTGCAGTACCGCCTTTTTAACCCTTTGTTGTTATCGTGCCGCTTTACAAGGGAAAAGGTTCGCAGCAGGACTGTAAGAACTACCGAGGTATTAGTTTACTCAGCATAGTCAGCAAACTGTATGCCAAAGATATTGATTAAAAGAGTGACGAATGAAACTGAGAAGATGATGTGGGATGTGCAAGCAGAATTTAAAAGAGGAAGGAGATGTATGAATCGGTTTTTTATTTACGAGATATAGTCGAAAAATTCTTGGCTAGAAGTCAGAAGGTTTATTGCGTTTTTATAGACTTGGAAAAAGCCTATGACAGAGTGGTGAGGAGTGAATTATGGTCGATGTTTCAGCGGTAGTTTAATACGAGCACTAAAATCACTTTACGAGGATTTCACTGCTTGTGTCAGGATAAACGGAGCTTACACGAACTGGTTTAACATCGAAAAAGGTGTGAGACAGAGATGTGTAGCTTCGCTACTGGCTGTTTAACTTATACATAGACGATTGCTTAAAAGATTTGAAAGAGAGTGCGTATGGATCGAAAATGAATGATATGATCGACAAATGCCTTGTTTACGCCGATGATCAAGTTATATTAGCGTCATCTAAGAGGAGTTGCAGGCGATGGTTAATATTATGCATGATGACCTGAAAATCAAAGGGATGAAAGTAAATGTAAGCAAAACGAAAGTAATGGTTTTTAAAAGAGAAGATAGTAAGACAAACTGTGAAGTTTTGATTAAGGGAGAAAGAGTGGAACAAATAAATGAATTTGTGTACTTGGGTTCAAAGTTTACGAGAGATGGAAAGTATGACAGTGACATTGAGCGAAGGGTGTTGGCAGGAAAACAAATTAATGGGGCACTGCATAACTTTATGAACAGCCAGAAAGTGTTAAAAAAAGGCACGGGGAGTGTTGGTTCCTACACTTACGTATGGTAGTGAATGTTGGGTTTGGCAGAAGGAGCATGAACATAGGATTAATGCTGCGGAGATGAGTAGTCTGAGAAGTATAGCCGAAGTGACTCGGTTGAATAACGTGAAGAATAGTGAGATAAGAGAACGTTGTAGTGTAAAAGAAGATAGATAAAGGAATGATTAGATGGTTTGGACACGTAGAAAGGATGGATGAAGGAAGATTTGACGAAACAAATTTATAAGGTGAGTGTGAATGGACGGAAGTCGGTAGAGGTCGACCTCGGTGAACATCGATCTCGATCAGATCGACATTGTTTTAAAGAAAGGCCAGGTGAAGAGTACCAACAACCGACGAGCATGTATGAGAGTACCGATGAAAGTGGAGGAAGCGTACCGATGAAAGTGGAGGAAGCATACCGATGAAAGTGGAGGAAGCAAAAGATGTGTGTAAGAACCGTAGCGGAAGTGGAAGAAAGTGGTCTCTGTCTACCCCTACTGGTTAAAAGGCGTGACTATGACTATGTGTTTGTATGGGAACAAATTCATTAAGATTTGATCTAAAATTATATTAAAAGCATGCCTAGATTCGTAAATCCGCTATGATCGGAAGTAGAGGAGGCAACATACGCTATTAGTGTCGCACCAACACCATTTATTTCGCTACCGTGAATTTTGTCGAATCTATATTAGTTACAGTTTGAACGTAAACAATGCCATTCTCCAAGAATCCGCATATATTCACGTATATCCGGATAGGAACAATGTAAGAATGAGTTTATTGTTGTCATTTTTTTTTTTGAAAAATTACCTGTACACACTAACCAAGAAAATGATTACGAGTATTCGTTCATTTTTGTGAAGTCACGTTCTCGTATAGGTGTAACTGATCCTGCGTTTTAAATTTACCAAAAAAAAAATAAACAAACCGTGGGAGAATTCGGACTAGAAAGTTATTCGTACCAAGGGCGTACCGCGCGCGCTGTATTCTATTTCGACTGCGCCAAAAACACCGTACGTACGTCGCCCTCGCAAATTATCGACGTTACGCCGCTGAGCTTGTGAAAGGTCTACGTCGTAAACGTCAAACTGGGAGGAAAACGTGTCGGGATGAATGAATCGAAAGCGTACGCGCCGTAAAGGCTCTTCCGAGGATTAAAACGTTAAATACGAAAAGGTGTATTAGTGTAAACATTTGTGAAGAAAAAAAAATGTTCATTATGCGTTAGGAATTAATTTACGTTGGGGATTTTAGGCTTTGTTGTTTAGAGAAGTTACTAGAGTCGATCAGAACTACATTTTCATTGTTTACCTTCATTTAACTGTTACAAACGATGGTTTAGCGCTTTAATTGTACTAATAAGTCATAATGTGAAATGTTCACCAAAATTATAACTAAAACATTGTACAAACATTTTTATTTGGTTGTCGGGTGAAGTAATATTGACGTTATAATGACCACTTTTGCCAACTGTCTTTAGATTTTTTTTTGTGGTGGGTTGGCATTAAAACCGTAGTTTTTTTGCCACAGACTTTTTTATCATTATTATCTACAGTGTGGAACAGCCAAATGGAATAAATTCGATAACGAATAAATGAGAGCGTGTTGGGAAAAACGCTTGGACACGTCGATTTGTATTTTTAGAAGCGCATTTTTTTCAAACAAAAATAATTATTTAGGGTGGGTCATGTGACAGTGGCCGATACCAACTTTCTTATTTTAAATACAACCCCCTGTATATTATTTATTTTTTGGATTCTTTAGAAAATTCTACACATAATTCATGTACAATGTCCCATACCAATCGTTCAACTGTTTCGGAAATATTGGATGTTATGCTTGAGTTTCAAGAAAACCCACATAATTCTGGTCGAAAAGCAGCCTTACTGTTCAACATTAGCCACGCATCAATTTTTCGAATATTAAAGGAAAGTAAAATGCATCCCTATAAAATGATGCCAACTCAGGAGCTCATGGAAGACGATTTCGACAGGAGAACGTATTTTTGTGAACAAATGATGGAAATGTTAGATAACAATGTGATCCAATTAGAAGATGTTTTGTTTTCTGATGAGAGCACATTTACACTTCACGGTCATGTTAATCGTCTAATGGTCTAATGAGAATCCTCACTGGATGAGAGAGAAACATACGCAATATCCTGAAAAAGTTAATGTTTGGACAGGAGTTGTTGGAAATCATATCGTAGGTCCCTTTTTCATTGATGGCAACTTGAATGGAGATAAATATTTAGAATAAATATTATACTATAGTTTCAGCAAGATGGAGCAACGCTCCATTACCAAATCAATGTCTGGCAGTAACTGAACCATAATTTTCCAAATCGGTGGATAGGGAGGCGCGGATCGATAGAATGGCCAGCACGATCTCCTGATCTGACGCCATTAGACTTCTTTTTGTGGGGATATGTCAAAAGTATTGTATACAAAACTAAGCCACTCAACTTACATGACTTAAAAAGACGAATCACGCTTGCGATTAGATCAGTCACGATGTTGAGTAACGTTAGAAGACATTTCTATACCAGATTAGCATGTTGCTAATCGCGGCGAACATTTTAAACATCTCTTACATTGAAATTAATGTTTTTGTTTACATTATTTGTGAAATAAAATAATTTTCTTTTTTTAATGTTAATTTTTGTAATGCGTATCTGAAAACACTTAATATTTCCGAAACAGTTGAAGATAGGTATGAGAATTTTCTGAAGAATCCAAAAAATAAATAATATACAGGGGGTTGTATTTAAAATAAGAAAGTTGGTATCGACCACTGTCACATGACACACCCTATATAATTATTTATTTTTGAAAAAAATGCACATCTAAAAATACAAATCGACGTGTCCGAGCGTTTTTCCCAACACGCTTTCATTTATTCGTTATCGAATTTATTCCATATGGCTGTTCCACACTGTATATCTTCTTTAAATGTACTCAGCAGAATAACAATATTTGTTGACAATTGGACACCTTGTAGGTTTAATTTATTTAAAAATTTCGACCGATGTGTGTTATGGAGGTTACATGAGAATACTTAGTGGTTGATGTCTGCTTCTGAGGAGTTATTGCAAGGGCATATAGGTGATATATTAACTCCAATTTTGGCTAAGTGTGACACCTGGCAATTAACGGTCAACGAATTGGGCGAGTAGAAACTTTTAAATATCTTGGGTGTCAACTAACCGAGAAGTGGGACGGCATGCAGGAGATTCGTGCCAGAAAAGAACAAGCACGTGCTTCGTTCCTGAAGATGCGTAAGGTACTTTGCAGCAGAAATTTAAGCTTGCCTCTGCGCGTCCGAATGCTTCGCTGTTACGTGTTCAGCATACTGTTTTATGAATTGTAAGCTTTGACTTTGACCGATGCGATGTGCAAAAAATTGGATGCCTTTGAAATGTGGACGTACAGAAGGCTATTAAGAATCTCCTGGGTAGAAAGAGTGCGTAACACCGAGGTACTTCAACGCCTCGACAAGCAGCTGGAAGTTCTGTTTACACTAAAAAAGCGCAAACTGGAGTATTTTGGTCACATCTTAAGGAATGACAAGTATCGACTTTTAAAGCTTATTATAGAAGGGAAGATCGAAGGACGAAGAGGCCCGGGTAGAAAAAAGATATCCTGGCTAAAAAACTTAATACAATGGTATGGAGTGAGCACTACCACATTGTTCCGCCGAACTGTAGACAAGGTTGAGATAGCGCTGATGATTGCCGACGTCCGAGGAGGACAGGGCACCTAAAGAAGAAGAAGTAAGCGATAACCTCCATGGTTTAATTTCATTCTTGTTATGGTAGAAGAATAAAGCCAAGGTAACTTTAAAGTGTTTAAGTAAGGAATGTTTTTAGGAAGTAGAGGGTGTATGGACACGTAAGGGTTTTTGGAAATAGAAACAAAATCCTCCCAAAGATTCTCCTATCGTATTCGCACTGATTGTTTGGACTCACTAATTGTGTCTTGGGGTGTGAACATGTTATTTATTTGTTAAAGAGAGACGACATCTTTTGCTGCTTCATCGACTTTCTCATTTTCAACTATGTGTCTTTAGATTATTTCCAACTGTTGATATTTGATATAATGTATACAAACAACCGTCATTTTTTTAAAGATATCAAACTTACATTTTATTACTTACATTACGTAAATGATTATATCTGCCATTACTTTGACAAACATCCGTATTATAATGTCACAATACTACTAACTGTTTAGATCATTTTGACGTTTGCCATTAAAATATTACATCTGTCGTTACTTTGACAAACATTCATCTTATAATGTCACAATACTGCCAACTGCCATTAGATTATGTTGGCGTTTGTCATTAAAATATTACATCTGTCATTACTTTGACAACCATTTGTTTTGTAATCCCACACTTATGTTTGTCCCTAAGTAAATAATTACATCTATCATTGCTTTGATAACTGTTGATGTTTGACATTACGTAAACTATTATTTTATAATGTCACAATTCTGCCAACTGTCTTCAAATATTCGTATTATAATGTCATGTTAGCTAAAACTTTTGTTTCAAGTGGCAGATAGTAAGGTTAATGACGTATAATTTTTACCACTTGCTGTCATTCGAGTATATCAATATTGAGCATCTAAAAGTGTAAAAATAATCGAGCAACGTTTCGAACATCTTCAAGACTTTTTAAAAAAAAACTGAAAGTTTACTTAATCATTTTTTTTTGTTGCATTATCGAGCTTTGTGGTCCGAGATCTACTCCACCAAAAATTCAAATATCCGAAAAAAAAAATTAAAGGAAAGATCATAAACGGTCAATGATAATTTTATTGGGCATTACCCAATTGTTCGGCATTACCCATTGAGACGTTGTTATCCTTCGTTTTGACAATAGGACAAAGAGCACTCGCTGTGTGAGAACCTGTAGTTACAAAATTCCCAAATTATAAAATTATAAAATGTACAACAATTTTCGGAAATTGGTACCTAACTCCTTAAAAATTCGTCAACAGGTGTTCTTCACCTGATGCCATGGGAATCTTCAAACCACAAAAAAAAAATGTTCAGTGTTGTCTGTTCTGTTTTGACCATTCAACAATAAAACTAATGCTAAGCCGGAAACATAATACGTAAAGAAAACAACCCTGTACTAACGAACAATTACACTGATTGACTAAGTTTCCAAAAAAAGAATTAATTTAAAAATACCACTCAGAACCGCGAAAGAATTAAAAAAAAACACACATATATGGACACGCCTTTTTTCCGTAGGGGTAAGCATAGACCACTTTCTTTAACTTACTACGGCTCTTACACACATCTTTCGCTTCTTCTACTTTCATCAGTGTTCTCATATATGCTCGTCGGTTAATATTACTCCTGACCTGGCCTTTTTTCAAAACAATGTTGATCTGATCGAGGTATGTTCGTCGAGGTCACCCTCTACCGACTTCCGTCGGCCTTCGACCGCGTTTGGCACCAGGCATTACTAAGCAAATTATCTGCCTACGATCTTTCAACCCAATTGCGCCAATGGCTCATGAGCTTCATGCAAGATCGCTCCTTACATGTGGCAGTTGACGGTATTTCTTCTGATGCTTTTAAAACTAATGCCGGGGTCCCCCAGGGTTCCATCCTGTCCCCCACCCTATTTCTTTTACACCTCTTGAAAACCACCACGAATACCCATTTACATTTTCGGTGACGACAGCACATTTGTCTCAACTTTCACATCCTATCGATCACTTTCGGTGAATGATACAAAAAGACTCATGCAGGAACAGGTTAACTTCATCAATAGAGATCTAGAATCAATCGTCGAGTGGGGAACCGACAATCTTGTTCAGTTCAACGCCCAGAAAACACAAAGCGCCACGTTTTCCAAGAAAGTGAATTCCTCAAATCATTCCATCACAATGTCCGGAAATACCCTTGAATTAGTGTTGCCCAAAATCGGTCTCGGTCTTGTTCTTGCATTTTTGCAAGACCAAGACCAAGACCGCGTAATTTTAGCAAGTCCAAGAATGACCGTGCAAGATTTGAACAAGACTAAGCCTGCGAGACTCTTGCGTCTTGCAGTTAGGACTGAATGTCGCTTCAGGAAGCGGACAGGCTTAATTTATAATACAAGAAATTGACAGAGAAAACAAAAGAAACAAAATAAGTACTAGTACAAAAAATTTTAGAGAAGAAAATAGGAAGACGTAAGTACAGAAGATATAAATGACTATCAGTGCATTTTCGTTGAAGGGGGAATTTTCGCAGTCCGAATGAGTAAATAAAAAATAATTTATTAAATATAGTATGAAAATAAATAAAAATATGAAAATAATAAAAACGAAAAATAAATTATATAGAATAAAGCGTAATAAAATTTTATGTGGTATGTTACCGAGAAAATATTTATTTTCTTAATATTTCAAAAGTTACAGGCCGAAAAAGAGATCTTTTAAATTAATTTAAAATCCAACTTATAATAATAAGGTAGGTACGGATAAGAACGAAAAGCAGGACGCTACAAAGTCATGCGTCTGTACGCCGCATGCGGCATCCTTTGTATTGCGGCGGCATCCTTTAATGAGAGCCGGCACGTGCCAAGGCGGTGCGGTACAACGCTAATGCCTTTCTAGACAGATAATGTTCTTTAAAATACAGTCAAGTTAATGTCATTAATTTGTTTTTCCTTGGGACATCGCTTAGGTCGTGAGTTCTCAAACCTCACCCGGTGTCAGTTGATTTTTTTGAATTTTTCATTAAATGTTTAGTCATTTATTAATTTGGTTCGTCGTTACTATGGCTATGTTAATTCAAGCTCAAAATGTACCTACTCTGTTACGTTGTTCTAAGATCTAAAGTAACGTTTAATAAATAGTAATAGGCTAATAGGTAATTGTGAGACTTTGCTGCAAGACCAAGACCAAGACCAAGATTGGAAGCGCAATACCAAGACCAGGTGTATTGGCGCAAGACCGAGACCAAGACTGGCCAAGTCTTGTCTTTTTCTTGCATTTGGGCAACACTACCTTGAATCAAGTCCCTCCATCTCGATTTCGGGAATCACGGTGTCTAATATGACCATGTCGCTAACTCGCAAAGTCAGCAAGCCAGAGGCTGGGTTTTTTACTCCTGATCAACTGTTGACGACGTGCAAAGCTCAAATCCGACCTCTACTGGAGTATTGCTCGCACATTTTGGGTCCAGCACCAAGGCATTCTCTTCGTCTTCTAGATTCCATTCAAAAAAGGGCCATTCAGTTGATAAACAGCTCAACTCTCACAGATACCCTTCACCCTCTAGAACATAGAAGAAGAGTTGCACACCAGACATTACTCTACAGATATTTCCATGGCAGATGCTCCAGAGAAATCAAAACTCTTGTACCATCACTGGCCATATTCGGCCGAAGAACTCGGCACGCTGATCACTCTCACCCGTTTACTCTCAAGATTGACACTACAAGGACCAATCTTCATCAAGAATCCTTTTTTACAGGGCTGCTACGAAATGGATCAAGCTTCCAAAATCAGTTTTGACAGAGATCTATGACTTGCAACTTTTCAAAAAGCGTGTCCGCAACCAACTCCTTTCTATAATCCCTCCCCCTTCTAATAGTCGCAGTGCGGGCCGTCCGCGACCCACACGATAGGTCTACCCTTTTTGCGACTATTTTCAGTAAAAAAAAACACACGCTTATATTAGTTTCACCTGTATTTTGTATGTATGTTTGTAACTGACTCTTTGGCCTCGATATTGCCCTACTTTAAGCGATCAGATTTAATTTAAACTTTGCTCACTTGTCAAAGACCGACTACAATGCAAAAATTCGATGAAAATATCCGATTATTCTGATTAGTTTCGCCAGGATTCATAAATTTCTTTAGGGATCCTTTGCATGAAAGTAAGAGAGATAGAACTAGTGCGTGAACTAAGCATGCGCGCAGAACAAAGATTAAAACAGTTCATCGCATCGGTGGTTCAGTGATAGAATGCACGCCTGTCACGCGGGCGACCCGGGTTTGTTTCCCGGCCGATGCATTATTTTTGTGCTTTTACCATTTAATACATAATTTTTTTTAGCGAGTAAAACAAATCGAACTAAAAAGCGAAAAATAAATTATAGTTAAAAAAAAAATAAAAAAAACACTTTTAGAGTTAATCAAACTAAAAAGTAAAAAATAATTTTTAACATAGGAATAAAATTACTGACGAGAAAATTAATGTCACCGTTCTAAATGCGCGGGGTGCTTTGTATGACATTTTAAGAGAACTATGACCTGCAACTTTTCAAAAAGCGGGTCCACAATCACATCTCCTTTCTATAACCACATCCCCTTCTAATAGTCTAATAGTTTAATAGGTCTGCTCTTTTTGCGACTATTTTCAGTAAAAAAAAAAGTTATGGAAGACCGAGACAGATTGAGGCAAATTGTTGCCTCAGGCCTCAGGGGCACTAGCGTTACGGAGTAAGTAAAGTAAAGCGCTGATTATTTAACATGTTCACAAGGCTCAAATCCGACCTCTACTGGAGTATTGCTCGCACATTTGGGGTTCAGCACCAAGGCATTCTCTTCGTCTTCTAGATTCCATTTAGAAAAGAGCCATTCGCTTGATAAACAGCTCAACTCTCACAGATACCCTTCACCCTCTAGAACATAGAAGAAGAGTTGCAGACCAGTCATTGCTCTACAGATATTTCCATGGCAGATGCTCCAGAGAAATAAAAACTCTTGTACCACCATTGGCCACATTCGGCCGAAGAACTCGGCACGCTGATCAGTCTCACCCATTTACTCTCAAGATTGACACTACAAGGACCAATCTTCATCAAGAATCCTTCTTTTACAGGGCTGCTACGGAATGGAATAAGCTTCCAAAATCAGTTTTTCCAGAGAACTATGACCTGCAACTTTTTAAAAAACGTGTCCACAATCATTTCCTTTCTATAATCCCTTCCCCTTCTAATAGTCGCAGTGCGGGCCGTCCGCGGCCCACACGATAGGTCTACCCTTTTTGCGAGTAATTTCATAAAAAAAAAATAAAGGAAATAAAAAAAAATAAAAAAAATTTGTAGGCAATAATATAATCTATTTTCAAATAGAAAAAAATAAAATAGAGAGAGCGAGAGATGTCAAACGAAATAAAGATTAAAAGAGGAGTAAGACAGGGATTTGGATTTGTTCTTTCTCCTTTACTCTTTAATCTCTCTTTGGAGAAAATAATGCAATAGGCTATATCTGAAGGGAATAAGGGTGAACGGCGAACTCATAAACAATATCCGTTTTGTCGACCTACAAAGAATGATGGATAAAATCGTCAACAACAGTGAGAAAGCCGGTCTTACACTTAATATCAAGAAGACAAAACACATGATCATCAGCAAAGCACATGTCCAGGGAAGTCTTTATATTCGCAATGAGGAGGTTGAGAGAGTGACAGAGTACAAATACCTGGGTACTATGTTGAACGAGACTGGTGGACACTCGCGAGAAATAAGATGCAGGATAGGTCAGGCTAGAGCTGCGTTTACAAACATGAGGAAAATATTCTGCATTAGAGACCTGAGTGTCGAACTTAAGATCAGTCTAGCTAAATGTTATGTTTTTTCAATACTTCGCTATTGAATGGAGTAGTGGACAACGAACAAAGATGACTCAAATAGACTCCAAGCTTTTAAAATGTGGGTCTACAGACGGATACTCAGGGTTTCTTGGACAGAACGGGTAACAAACGCAGAGATATTGAGGCGAGTAGGTAAAGAGGCAGAAATAGTGAACACGGTAAAAACAGGAAAACTCGCTTATCCGGGTCATGTTATGCGCGGAGAAAGATACCACATGTTACAGCTAATAATACAAGGAAAATTCAGGGTAAACGAAGTGTGGCTAAAGAACTTGAGAGAGTGGTATCACTGTACTTCAATAGAATTTTTTCGAGCAGCCGCATCCAAAGCAAAAATCACCATGATGATAGCCAACCTTTTAAGAGGAGACGGCACGTGAAAAAGAAGATTTTCAAATACTTCTCGAACTATTTGCAAAATTTCGCTAGTGATTCGGCTACATTCTTCAGTTATTCTAAGCTTTAGTTTTTCAATGTTTTCGGGAGGAGTTGTGTAAACTAATGTTTTTAAATATCCCCACACAGATAAAAGTCAAGTGATGATAGATCTTGCCATCCATTCTATAAAACTTCTTCTGCCAATCCAATGTCTACGGAATGGAATAAGCTTCCAAAATCAGTTTTTCCAGAGAACTATGACCTGCAACTTTTTAAAAAGCGTGTCCACAATCATCTCCTTTCTTTAATCCCTTTACCTTCTAATAGTCGCAGTGCGGGCCGTCCGCAGCCCACACGATAGGTCTACCCTTTTTGCGACTATTTTTATAAAAAAAAAACCAAATATAGGACCCCCTCGCGTCCCGCTTCGTCGCCACCGCTCTGACCCCCGAACCTCCTTAAATGACTAATAAGTTGATCCGATAAGAAAAATTCAACAGATACGTCACTGCCGACCGCCTCCAGAGCAATTAAAACCGCAACGATTCTGCTTTTGAAAAGTTGCGAGATTGATTCGACGAGGACTATAAAATCGTTCGCGTCGCGTCTTGTTTCTGCACACACACACACACACACATACACGGATAAGTCGGCCGATATTCCAGGAAAATGAAGTATGGCATGGAAACGGTTTCTGCGAAAGATCGCAGAACGGACTTCGGGATCGAGAGCCATTGTCCTACGACGTCGGCAATTTAACGCCGCGGTAATTAATTCGCATACGCCTTTTTGACGGATCTTTTCGCGCCGCCAGATTTCCCAGAACCATTGTACGAATTTTCGGTCAAAATTTCGTTCGTTTGAAAGTTTCATTTGCGGATCGCTCGACTCGCACCTGCCGATAAACGAAAAGTACAATCGCCGCTATAACATTATAAATGGGTCACAGAACGCGCTCTACGTGATTTTTCGCGTATCCAGAGTCACGTCCCGCGTGTCAAATCCGCTTGTAAATTAGTAGGAGAACGCGGAGCACGAGATGATAAACAATATAAACATACACACTTACAAACGTCATACCTGAATAGAGCGATACGAGTTAAATATACAGTGTGGAACAGCCAAATGGAATAAATTCGATAACGAATAAATGAGAGCGTGTTGGGAAAAACGACGCTCGGACACAACCCCCTGTATATTATTTATTTTTTGGATTCTTCGGAAAATTCTAGACATAATTCATGTACGATGTCACATACCTATCTTCAACTGTTTCGGAAATATTAAGTGTTTTCAGATACGTATTACAAAAATTAACATTAAAAAAAGAAAAATTTTTTATTTCACAAATTCGCTGCATTGCACTCAATACCTATTTCCCATTTAGCTCTTAATATTGAGGAAATAAGCAAAAACCATTAATGCGTTCCTTTTTACTGATATGAAATAAAAAAAATACAAAAACAGTTTTGTTTATTTTGAGCTCATGGAAGACGATTTCGACAGGAGAACGTATTTTTGTGAACAAATATTGGAAATGTTAGATAACGATGTGATCCAATTATTTATTTATTTACAATATCCTACGGGGTATACCCAATTTACAGGATAGGGTTAGTAGTAGTTAGATAAATAACATACGATAATTTACAAGAAACTATCACAATATATAAGAAAACATTACAATTATATATGCTGAAATCAAAGATTTAGGTTTCTAAACAATAATGTCTAATTGACAATTGGCTGCAGTTTAAAATGTCAACAGATTTTTCTATATTAGAATAATTTTCAATTGAAAAATGTAGAGGTGAAAATTTGTATATATTAGTTCGATAAGTTCGTTGAAAAAACAGTTGATTATGGCGGGAATTGAACCCCGGAACATGATAATCTAACATGGCAACTAGATCATTACAGTCTAATTGTAGGTGTACAATTTTATGTAAAAATAATACAGAGTACATTGACCGCCTTCTCAGCAGACTGTGTGCACCAAATCGATCATAAAAGTACTGTTGCGATATATTCCGCTCCGGATACAAACCATCCAGAATGAAACATGCTGACTTAAAGAAGCGCCTCTGGATACGTTCGATTGAAGAGATGTGTATATTATAAATAGGATTCCATATAACACTGGCATATTCCAGTTTGGTCCGTATAAATGCAGAGAACAGTAAATTCATTGTAGTAAAACATTTAAATAGTCTCATGTTTCTAATTACGAATCCGAGAATGCGATAAGCGCTTGCAGTGATTTTATCAATATGCGCAGTGAAAGTTAGTTTAGGATCGTAATAAACACCAAGATCTTTAATTAGGTCAGGTGGTACCAATACCGAGTTATCTAAATTATATTGAAACACAATGCCTAACTCCTTCCTGCAAAAAGACATGACACTGCACTTACTGACATTTAGGTACAACTCATTTTCTACACACCAGTCATTTAGTAGTTCGACATTATTTTGGAGTTTAATGCAATCATGGATAGAATCGATTCTGTGAATTAATTTGAGATCGTCAGCATACAACAAAGCCAACAACAAAGCCAATTGAAGATGTTTTGTTTTCTGATGAGAGCACATTTACACTTTACGGTCATGTTAATCGTCAAAATTGCCGCTATTGGTCTAATGAGAATCCTCACTGGATTAGAGAGGAACATACGCAATGTCCTGAAAAAGTTAATGTTTGGCCAGGAATTGTTGGAAATCATATCGTAGGTCCCTTTTTCATTGATGGCAACTTGAATGGAGATTAATATTTAGAACTGCTCCAAAATAATGTCGTGCCAACTTTGACAAACTTATATCCTGATCTAGCAAACCCACAAGTTCCTGCCTATATACTATGGTTTCAGCAAGATGGAGCACCGCCCCATTACCAAATCATTGTCCGGCAGTACCTGAACCAAAATTTTCCAAATGGGTGGATAGGCAGGCGCGGATCGATAGAATGGCCAGCACGATCTCCTGATCTGACGCCATTAGACTTCTTTTTGTGGGGATATGTCAAAAGTATTGTATACAAAACTAAACCACTCAGCTTACATGACTTAAAAAGACGAATCCCGCTTGCGATTAGATCAGTCACGCCTGAGATGTTGAGTAACGTTAGAAGACATTTCTATACCAGATTAGCATGTTGCCAAGACGTTCGCGGCGAACATTTTGAACATCTTTTACATTGAAATTAATGTTTTTTTGTTTTTTTTTTTACATTATTTGTGAAATAAAATAATTTTTTTTTTAATGTTAATTTTTGTAATACATCCGAAAACACTTAATATTTCCGAAACAGTTGAAGATAGGTATGGGACATTGTACATGAATTACGTCTAAAATTTTCTGAAGAATCCAAAAAATAAATAATATTCAGGGGGTTGTATTTAAAATAAGAAAGTTGGTATCGGCCACTGTCACATGACACACTCTATATAATTTTTTTTTTTTTTGGAAAAAATGCGCATCTAAAAATACAAATCGACTGGTGTCCGAGCGTTTTTCCCAACACGCTTTAATTTATTCGTTATCGAATTTATTCCATTTGGCTGTTCCACACTGTATATACACGGTGGGGCACCCCATACGACACGGTCCCTGTAAACCAAACCAATAATTTTTTCGGAAATTTTCCCATTTCATTAAATATCTTTTAATTTAGGGCTGCAAAAGGAAATTATTTTGTAGTCTACAGGGTGGCTCAAAAAGTGTGACATATCAAAGTTGTGTTTTTTTAAAAAGAACACCCAGTATTTCGTTACACTTTTAAATAATACGATTTCATAAAAGTATATTCTGTAACAAGGTTAGAATGAAAATTCGATGCGAGTGGAAAGTTCCGAGCGCTCTCATTTATCGTTATCGAATTTATTCCATTTGGCTGTTCCACACTGTATGTACAATTAAACAATACCTACTACTAATTGCTGTTTCTAGACACGTATTGGATATTTGCGTTACACGTTTTTTATTACAATGTTTTGATAATACATGTTATTCCCATTTATATATTTTTTTTCAACTACTTAAGCGTACTTTTATGGTGACGGCATAAATATTTATTATGAGCTTTTACCCGCGCGGCTTTGCTCGAGTTGACGTACCGGGTGATTGTTTATATTTTACTCAATAGCTATCTCAGTTAATATTGGTCTTACAAAAACGTTTAAACGGGCAAATACCAAGTATTTTTTTTGGGCATTCAGAATTCAGTACTAGAAAATGCTAAAAAGCATCGTTATTTGTTTACTCCAGAGAATTTCATTTAGACATCCAATTCCCTTCCTCGCTTCTATTATTCTTGCTCTTATTTCTTTCTCATCTTTACCTGTTTTATCGAATGTTATTCCTAAGTATTTGGAATCGTTACATGCTTCTACAATATCTAAGTTGTTTAGTTGTAAGTTCTGGTTTTCCGTCCCAACGCTGATGTATCTATGTCTCAATTAATACCGATTATAATAAGCCTAACCTAACCTAAAATTTTTGATGGTAACTAGTGATTTTCATATTTGTTGTTTATGGGGTTTTATGTGCTCCTCCTTAATTTTATATGGGATACCATTTTTTAAAAACAATAATTGTAAGGATAAAATTTAGAGCCATGTTAGTAAGTATATATTTTGTAAATTAATTTTTCATATATTAATTAAAAATATTATAGAGAAGTCTTGAAAAATAAAATAAACATTTTCGAAAGCTCGACTGAAAAAACGAAGAATTTTTATCGAATTGTTCATTCCTAACTGCTACCCAAATAAATTAAAAAAAAAAAACAGTATATATATATATATATTTTGTACAATTATATATATATATATATATATATATATATATATATATATATATATATATATATATAATTGTACAAAATTTGGAATAAGCCCATTTTGAGATACGGAGATTCCAGATTTGACATTTGCAATGTTGTCAGTTTTGCCGTTTCTATGATATTATTAGTCACTTTGGTTTTTTAAATACATCACCCTGTATATTTAATCATTATTGGTAACTCCTCTTCAATGCGAGTTTATCCACATGTATCACTTATGATTTTATGTAGTCTAAAAGGTCTTAAATAAATAAAACAGAAGTGTGGCAATGCCTAATTGTATTAATAATTTTTAAATGCAAACAATTTTCATCTACATTAAAATGTAATAATTAAAAAATTACAACATTTTTAACGTAATAATTACTTAATCTAGTGTTCAAAATTTGACAGTTGACATTACCCTAATCGATGGTAGAATGCGTCTATCACATTTTTCCATAATTGTTTAGACCTTGACTAGACCTTTTAGATAAAATCAAGTGTTACATATGGCTGTGACTAATAATATCAGAAAAACGGCAAATCTGACAACATTGCAAATGTCAAATCTGGAATCTCCGTATCTCAAATGGGGATGAAATTTAAAAACTATTAAATACGGCTGATATTGGTGTCGAATTAATAGGTTTTTGGGTGGCTGACTTTAATAGCAATATTCCTAATTTTGTTAGCACCCCTATGGAAGGGGTGGGTAAGAGATGAAATTTAAAAAAATATTCAAAACGTCGATATTAGTGTCGAAGTCGTAACTTTTAAGGTCGCTGAGTTTGATAGTGACATCCCCAATTTTGTTATCATCCCTACGAAAGAAGTGGTAAAGGAATGGAATATAAAAACTATTAAAAACGCTGATATTAGTGTCGAATTTATATTTTTTGGGGTCGCTGAGTTTGATAGCGATATTCCCAAAGCAGGCAAAATATCGCTTGGGCAGGACAACGTCTGCCGGGTTCGCTAGTAATTAATAATCAAAGTGACAGAAATTCACGAAAATGAATCTATTAATCTGTCAGTTGAAACAAAAGTTATGGCTGACATCCCGAAGATCGGTCGTTTGTTATAGTATATAGTCGAGAAAATAGGCGTTTTCAGTGCGCGCGCGACATGTTTCCATGGAGGGCGCAGCCGGAAAAAGCATTTATGGACGTGTAATAAACGATACTTTTCATTATAACTACCGGAAAACCACAAATTGTTAAGATATTATCACTTCTTCTTCTTCTTGAAATTCCGCTCCTATCGGAGATGGGATATCATCACCACTACTCGGACCTTATCAATCGCTCGCCTGAAGAGTTCTGCGGACGTGCAACCAAACCACTCTCTCAAGTTGCGCAGCCAAGAGATTCTTCTTCTGCCAATCGTTCTTTTGCCTCTTATTTTGCCTTGAATAAATAGCCTAAGGATATATCTATCTCCTCTCAGAACATGTCCAAGATATTCTAATTTTCTCCTTTTTATGGTGTTACTAATTTCTTTGGCTTTATTCAGTTGGCGTAGCACTTCCTCATTTGAAACCTTGTCAACCCATGGTATTCTCAGCATCCTCCTATAGCACCACATTTCAAATGCTTCTATGTTCTTGATGTTTTCTGTTTTGAGTGTCCAAGCCTCCATTCCATACAATAGAATGGAGAATATATAGCATTTTAGCATTCTGGTTCTCAGTTCTAATGTTATATCTCGGCTGCAGAGTATTTTTTTCATTTTTATGAAAGCGCTGCGAGCTACTTAAATTCGAAAGTTGATTTCTTTTGTGTGTTCTGCTGTTTCAGTTACCCATGTGCCGAAATATTTGTAGGAGGTTACCCATTCCAGATTGTCGTTATTAATATTTATAGATGGTCTATTGTGATTTGTGCTTTGGGTTTTTTGAAGTTGCCATGACTTCGGTTTTCTTTAGGTTCATATCTAGGCCATATCTCTTGCAGAAAATGATTGATAGCTTCACCAGATGTTGCAGGTCTGTCGGCGAAGATAACGGTATCGTCTGCGTATCGCAAGTTGTTAATTCTTTTCCAGTTTATGACAATACCACCGGTTTCCTCTGACAGCGCTTCTTTAAAGATGTCTTCACTATATACATTGAACAAGAGAGGCGACAAATACTCATCCCTGTCTAAACGCCTCGACATAATATCTTAATCTCCTCACGCAGATCTTCTCCGACTTTGACTCATGCTGTTTGGTGCCAATAGAGATTGGATATTATTCTTATGTTATTATTACTAAAAATATCAAAAAACGAGCTTTATTTACCCCTTTGATAAGAAAATAAACAAAAAAATTTGCGATTTCTAGAGCACTGTCAATAAAATATTATTTTATTTTGACCTGCAGGTAGGCAGCTGATGACACTAGTGCACGGAAAAAGCCTACTTTCGGTGCGGTAAATAGGCATGTAAATCTAGTGTTTTCAGGTAGGTATAACGAAAAATATTTTTAGTGAATTAAATTTCCTTTTGCTTACTTGATAAATCATCGATAAATCTTTCCTCGATTTTTATTTCATCTTCGCGCAAAAAATTCATCATAGCGTTGTCCATCACTCTCTCTATCACTACAGTCGAAAAGACATGTATCGTTCGGGCTAATAAAAAAAACGCGAAAAGATAATTTCGAAAAATAGTTGCTCTATCCCGTTTTATCTTCCGGCTAACACAGATCGGCGCATATTGCAAGTTTGTCGAATAAATAAACCGTTCACCGTAAAGTTTTCCGATGGACTAGAGTTGAAAAAAAAATAATAAATAAATTAAAAACATCGTTTTGCTGATTCGACACTTTGCGAAGACCTCGCTTATAACAAAATGTTATTACATTGTCGACGAATGTTTTAAAAATAATGAAGAAAAAGTGACTAGTTGACATAACGTGTATGTTATATTGTCGAAGGTTTGTTAGGCTGATATATATATAATATTACGAATATATCCTTGAATCGAGATAAACACGAAGGGTCTTTGGTTATACATTGGTTGTTTTTTCTTTTCTGACTCGAACAACTATTTTGCATTTGTTGGTATCTTGAATCGGGGACTGTTGACATCGTTAAAGCTGTAAACATTATAAAACGAAGTTCTTTTTGGCTAACAATGACTTCATCAAAGATACCGTGCTTTCATTTCAAAACTAACTAGTCCAAATAACTTTTGATTTTGCGTAAATGTAAGAAAAACAAAAAACATGTATATAAATAGTTCAATGGTTCAACATTCCATAAAATGGGTTGTATTATTCAGGTTATAATTCATGGAATGTTAATAAGATGGTCACAATATTGTTGAAAATGTAATCAACAAATACTGTGGACGATTCAATAAAAATCAAAAATCTCTTGCCATAACTAATGAGCAGGAAACATCATAGCACAACACATTCCAGTCGGACGCATAAAGACAATATAGTCGACCAGAAATTGGGGATGTATGATCTTGTTTAAAAGTAAATAGTTCCGTCTCCTCTGATAATAGGTCTATGATAATAACATACATATAATAGAGATTTAATTTTGTCCAAAAATCTCGAAAAAACAGCATCAATTTTAGTACAGTATTTTGTTGTGTATTGCGCTAATACTCAAATAAAATATATCAGTTAAAAAGGATGTGTGTATTTCAAATTTATCTTTATCATTGAAGCTTTTAGAGTTAATCAAACTAAAAAGTAAAAAATAATTCTTAACATACGAATAAAATTACTGACGAGAAAATTAATGTCACTGTTCTAAAAGCGTGGGGTGCTTTCATTCCGAAACGCAGAGTAAGTTTAAAAATGTCATACAAAGCAGTGACATTGATTGACATTATATTTTTTTTTTTTAATTTTCTCGTCAGTAATTTTATTCCTATGCTAAGAATTATTTTTTAATTTTTAGTTCGATTTGTTTTACTCACTTAAAAAATTAAGTATTAAATGGTAGGAGCACAAAAAGAATGCATCGGCCGGGAATCGAACCCGCGCCGCCCGCGTGGCAGGCGAGCATTCTACCACTGAACCACCGATGCATTTCGTTACGTGACGATTTCCACTAAATCGCACTACTCGTAAGCCGTGTTAGTGGACTTCGTTCCGAAAACCTTTTTGCACCCATGTCGAGCTACTGCTGAGGGCTGAATTTTAAGCATGTTTAAGCGTAAGCTGGACAAAAAATCGGTATGTTCGGTCACTACTTCAGGCATCATGGTACAGAACAAATCACCAAGAAGACGTAGCACCCCACCATAAACCATCTCTGATTAATTAGAAAATTATATTTCACCGACTATACTCTACCGTAACAAAAACGTCTGCCTTATCTACATCAGCATTCATACGAAAATATAACAGTAAAAGGGAGAAATGAGATAACAATCAACAATTTTGCATTCTCACGTTCTTTCTCCTATACCGAGCATATTGTAATAACAAAAAAAAAACCATCACCAAAATTATCTTCAAATCGATAATCGATATCTACCGCATTCTTCCCGGAGTGTTGAAATTACCCGCAGGAATCCATTGTTTCCCGTCGAAGAGATTTTCCAAGGGAGGCTTGTACGTAATCACGAGATTAAGGGACTTGTTAGCAATCCCTTTTTCTAACTCGAAAAGCGTTGAAAGGAATCTACCACGTCAAAAACTAGTGTAATACTTAAGGATATTTAATGGGTGCAAAATTATGGATTTTAGGTACAGGGTGTTTCTAAATTGACGCGAATAAATTCATACAATAACATGATTTATTAAAATAGGAAAGATTCGTCATAATTTCATACTCTGTATTTCTAGTATAGTTTTAATATAAATTGTTGTAATATTCGTTATTTATACCGAGCGAGCTGTCCTTGCAAATATTTAATAATATCAAATTAAGTTTTATTGATTATAAATTACAGAAACGCAATTTTATGTTAATCATTATTACCGAATTTTAGACAGAATCATTTTTGATTTGAATTGCATTGTAATTAAAAAATATAGGTACTAATTTTTAACAATAAATACTCTATATCCAAAATAGTGCATCACGTAAATTAAGCTAACAGTTGAAACAAAAGTTGTGGCTTGCATCCCGATGATCGAACGTTCGCTTATAAATAATTTTAATGAAAACACATAAAAGTGCGTAGTTTTAAAACAATAAAAAAAAAAAACATGCTTTTACTTACCTAAATCAATTGGTGTCATTCTAACCAAAAACTTAAGACACAGACACGAAAATGCAACCACAACTAATGGCATTCAAAGTAACTATTACTACCTTATATCTTTTTTTTTTTTGAATAGAATTTAGAAATTTGGGAATTCCCATCACAAATCTGTCGTACTTCTTTGATTTGTGTGTACCTACCGAGCTTCCGCTGAAAGGGATAATATTGTGGGGAAAACCAGAATTTGCCATTCTTTCACCCCATGAGACACCCCAAAGTTACCTGTAATAATTTTGATAAATCATGTATAAACATATAACTATTCAAAATATAAATAAATGAATACATAAAGATAAAATGATTACATGCTGGAAATGAATAAAGTAATTAAGCGATAAGTGCACAGCACTTGTTTTTCCTATGAAGAAACATAATAAAGTACAATAAATGCAATAAATTATAAAAAAAGAGAAATGTAATCTAATATACTTGTACTTTATATAAACGTAAAGTTTGAGAGTATGTATGTATGTTGGGTTGTTTGTTACTATTTCACGCGAAAACTACTAAATAAATTTTGATAAAACTTAACAATAATGTAGCTTATATATTAGAATAACCCAAAGGCTATAATTTATTAAGATATTGTGTGAACCTACTACTATTATAAACAAGAAAGTATGTATATATGGATATTTGTTAATCTTTCACGCAAAAACTACTGAATGAATTTTAATGAAACTTTATAATAATGTAGCTTATACATCAGAATAAAAAGTAGGATATAATTTATTAAGGTATTGTGTGAACCTACTACAAATATAAACGCGTAAGTTTTTGAGTATGTATGTATGTTTGTTAGTGTTTCACGCAAAAACTACTGAATGAATTTTAATGAAACTTTACAATAATGTAGCTTATACATTAGAATAACACATAGGTTATAATGTATAAAGATATTGTGTAAACCTACTACTATTATAAACAAGAAAGTATGTATGTATGGATGTTTGATACTCTTTCACGCAAAAACTGCAAAATGAATTTTTAATGAAACTTTACAATAATGTAGCTTATACATCAGAATAACAGATAGGCTTTAATTTATAAAAATATTGTGTGAACCTACTACTATTATAACTGCGAAAGTTGGTGAGTATATATGGATGTTTGTTAGTCTTTTACGCAAAAACTACAGAATGGATTTTAATGAAACTTTACAATAATGTAGCTTATACATCAGAATAACACATAGGCTATAATTTACAAAGATATTGTGTGAACCTACTACTATTAAAACGCGAAAGTTTGTGAGTATGTATGTATGAATGGATGTTTGTTACTCTTTCACACAAAAACTACAGAATGGATTTTAATGAAACTTTACAATAATGTAGTTTATATATCAAAATAACACATAGGCTATAATTTATAAAGATATTATGTAAACTAACTACTGATATAAACGCGGAATTTTGTGAGTATGTATGTATGTATGGATTTTTGTTAGTGTTTCACGCAAAAACTACTGAAGGGATTTTAATGAAACTTTACAATAATGTAGCTTATACATCAGAATAACACATAGGCTATAATTTACAAAGATATTGTGTGAACCTACTACTATTAAAACGCGAAAGTTTGTGAGTATGTATGTATGAATGGATGTTTGTTACTCTTTCACGCAAAAACTACAGAATGGATTTTAATGAAACTTTACAATATTGTAGTTTATATATCAAAATAACACATAAGCTATAATTTATAAAGATATTATGTAAACTAACTACTGATATAAACGCGGAATTTTGTGAGTATGTATGTATGTATGGATTTTTGTTAGTGTTTCACGCAAAAACTACTGAAGGGATTTTAATGAAACTTTACAATAATGTAGCTTATACATCAGAATAACACATAGGCTATAATTTATAAAGATATTGTGTTAAGAAAAACGAAAGTAATGAATTTTTAAAGAGAATAAAGCATGACAAACTGTGGAGTTTCGATTGAGGGAGAAAGAGTGGAACAAGTAATTAAATTTGTGTACTTGGGTTCAAAGTTTACGAGAGATGGAAAGTATGACAGTGACATTAAGCGAAGGGTGTTGGCAGGAAGACAAATGAATGGGGCACTGCATAGCTTTATGAATAGCGTCAAAAAAGGCACGTCTGGCTGTGCATAGAAGTGTGTTGGTTCCTACACTTATGTATGGTAGTGAATATTGGGTTTGGCCGAAGAAGCATGAAAATAGGATTAATGCTGCGGAGATAAGTAGTCTAAAAAGTATAGCCGTAGTGACTAGGTTGGATCAGGTAAAGAATAGTGAGATAAGAGAACGCTGTGGTGTATAAGAAGATGTGGTTACAAAGATAGATAAAGGAATGCTTAGATGGTTTGGACACGTTGAAAGGATCGATAAAGGAAGATTGACGAAACAAATTTATAAAGCATGTGTGAATGGACGGAAGTCGGTAGAGGTCGACCTCGGAGAACATATTTTGATCAGATCAACATTGTTTTGAGAAAAGGCCAGGTCAACAGTACCAACAATCGATGAGCATGTATGAAAGCACTGATGAAAGTAGAGGAAGCAAAAAAAGTGTGTAAGAACCGTAGCAAGTGAAAGGAAGTGGTCTCTGCCTACCCCTTTGAGAAAAAGGCGTGACTGTATGTATGAATCTACTACTAATATAACTGCGAAAGTTTGTGAGTATGTATGTATGTATGGATGTTTGTTAATCTTTCACGCAAAAACTACTGAATGAATTTTAATGAAACTTTATAATAATGTAGCTTATACATCAGAATAAAAAATAGGATATAATTTATTAAGGTATTGTGTGAACCTACTATAAATATAAACGCGTAAGTTTTTGAGTATGTATGTATGTTTGTTAGTGTTTTACGCAAAAACTACTGAATGAATTTTAATGAAACTTTACAAAAATGTAGCTTATACATTAGAATAACACATAGGCTATAATTTATGAAGATATTATGTGAACCTACTACTAAACGCAAAAGTTTGTGAGTAGGTATGTATGTATGGATGTTTGTTACTCTTTCACGCAAAAACTACTGAATGAATTTTAATGAAACTTTATAATAATGTAGCTTATACATCAGAATAAAAAATAGGATATAATTTATTAAGGTATTGTGTGAACCTACCACAAATATAAAAGCGTAAGTTTTTGAGTATGTATGTATGTTTGTTAGTGTTTCACGCAAAAACTACTAAATGAATTTTAATGAAACTTTATAATAATGTAGCTTATACATCAGAATAAAAAATAGGATATAATTTATTAAGGTATTGTGTGAACCTACTATAAATATAAACGCGTAAGTTTTTGAGTATGTATGTATGTTTGTTAGTGTTTTACGCAAAAACTACTGAATGAATTTTAATGAAACTTTACAAAAATGTAGCTTATACATTAGAATAACACATAGGCTATAATTTATGAAGATATTATGTGAACCTACTACTAAACGCAAAAGTTTGTGAGTATGTATGATTGTATGGATGTTTGTTAGTCTTTCACGCAAACAGTACCGAATGGATTTTTATGAAACTTTACAATAATGTAGCTTATACATCAGAATAACACATAAGCTATAATTTATAAAAATATGTAAATTTGCTACTATTATAAACGTAAAAGTTTGTGAGTATGTATGTATGTATGGATGTAGGCAGCAATCAGAATCAAAATGACATCAGATAAAATCAAATTAGCTACATAAATTTGTGGCATTAGTTAATTTAAAATTGGCAATTAACTAAATTAAATTGACACCTGTCAGCTTTAAGTTTCTTTGTCAGTGTCAAGTGTGTATTATGTAGTTTTGAAAAAAAAATACATTTTAGTTATTTACTATAGAAATGGGATGAAGGGATCATTAATATATAAGTATGTAAGTCAAAAACAAGTGCGAGCACGAGTTATGTAAGCACACGAATGAGTATTAAATGTTGGTATAAAGATAGATGGATGAATTAAAATGGCATGCAAAGTAACTGTTATTGCCTTATATCTTTTTGTTTGAATGGAATTTAGAAATTTGGGAATTCCCATCACTAATCTCTCGTACTTCTTTTATTTGTGTGTACCTACAGAGCGTTCGCTGAAAGGGATAATATTGTGGGGAAAACCAGAATTTGTCATTCTTTCACCCCATGAGACATCCCAACGTTACCTGTAATAATTTTGATAAATCATGTATTAACATAACTTTATTCAAAATATAAATAAATGAATACATACAAATAAAATGATAACATGCTGGAAATGAATAAAGTAATCAAGCGATAAGTGCACAGCACTTGTTTCCCATGAAGAAACATAAAAATAAATGCAATAAATTATAAAAAAAAAAAAATATAACCTAATATACTCGTAATATATATAGTTAAAATCAAATTAGCTACATAAATTTCTAACTGGCCTTAGTCAATTTCAAATTGGCAACAAACTAAACTAAATTGACACCTGTCAGTTTTAAGTTTCTTTGTCAGTGTCAAATGTGTATTGTCCCAAAAATCAGACTGATTGTAATTAAGTTAGTCCAAGAAGAGTTTAGCATAAAATTTGTATGGATTAAAGCACTCGTCGGATTTCGACATAATTAACACGTAGACAGTTTAGCAAAAGAAGCCGTTGAAAGTGGACAAACATGCGTAACAAGATTACCGTTGATGAATGTATATATCAAAATAAAATTAAATTAAAAAACAGATGAAGACACCTCTGGCACGAATGTTGTCGTAGCAAGCCTACAAGATACACTTCTACATCCAGAAATTCCCAACTAACATTGGTACAGCGACTATTAACTATCTCGAAGTAGTATTTTCATCATTAGTAGACTTTCACATCCTATCGATCACTTTAGGTAAATGATACAAATAGACTCAGGCAGGAACAGGTTGACTTCATCAATAAAGATCTTGAAGCAATTGTCAAGTGAACAATCTTGTTCAGTTCAACGCTCAGAAAACACAAAGCGCCACGTTTTCCAAGAAAGTGAATTTCTCAAATCATTCCATCACAATGTCCGGAAATACCCTTGAATCAAGTCCCTCCATCTCGATTTTAGGAGTCACGGTGTCTAATAATATGTTTTGGCATGACCATGTTGCTAACATAGCAAAGTCAGCAAGCCAGAGGCTGGTTTTTCTGTGGAAAGCTAGAAAGTTTTTTACTCCTGATCAACTGTTGACGACCTACAAGGCTCAAACCTGACCTCTACTGGAGTATTGCTAGCACATTTGGGGTTCACCACCAAAGCATTCTCTTCGTCTTCTAGTTTCCATTCAGAAAAGAGCCATTCGGTTGATAAACAGCTCAACTCTCACAGATACCCTTCACCCACTAGAACATAGAAGAAGAGTTGCAGACCAGTCATTGCTGTAGAGATATTTCCATGGCAGATGCTCCAGAGAAATAAAAACTCTTTTACCACCACTGGCCACATTCGGCCGAACAACTCGACACGATGATCAGTCTCACCCATTTACTCTCAAGATTGACACTACCAGCACCAATTTCCATCAAAAATCCTTCATTTACAGGGCTGCTATGGAATGGAACAAGCTTTCAAAATCAGTTTTTCCAGAGAACTATGACCCGCAACTTATCAAAAAGCGGGTCCATCAGTCATCTCCTTACCATAATTTCTTCCCCTTTTAATTGTCGCAGAGCGGGCCGTCCGCGGCCCACACCATAGGTCTACCCTTTTTGCGACTTCTTCTTCTTCAAGTGCCGTATCAGGTCCCCCTGACGTCGGCAATTACTTGGGCAAGTCTTTTTCGATTCTGCGCCAATCGAAACAGTTCCTCTGCGCTGTGTATACCGGTCCATTCACGGATGTTCCTCTGCCAGGAAGCCTGCTTTCTTCCTACTCCTCTTCGTCCTTCCACTTTTCCCATCATGATCAGTGGTAGGATTCTGTATCGCTCTTCTCTGAAAATATATCCAAATATAAGATTTTCCTGCACTTAATTGTATTTAGCAGCAAACGCGTTGCGTAGGCCCTGTTTAACACCGTTTCGTTGGTTTTCAGTAAAAAGAAAACTTAAATTTGGCCATGCTTGCTATCCCGCCCACCTCAGTAGAATAAATGTAGTGGATTCGAGCTTATGCAATTGTACATGCGATTTTGATCACATTTTCTTGGCATGTAAAAAATATACTCAGCATAGAAAATGAATGTTTCGGGAACTAATAAAAATCCATATTCTTCTTCCCATAAACTTAATGCACCTGCTAGCATTAAAAAAGCTGCCTGTATACAACCTGTTACTGGCATTCACCAAAGCATGCAATCTAAAACTGTAGTATTAGCTAGCTGTAAGTAATTCCTTTGTTACGTAACCAAAAGTAAACATTTCCTAACTGAACCGTGGTCTACCTTTTTGTGTGAGTTAGTCACCCTTAATGACCCCTGGGTGTGAAAAGTATAGTCTTATCCCATTCAAGTTGAATAATATTAGTACTATAGTTACTGGCTAAATGGACATTGCGTCATCCCTCGGCCATATAAAAAAACGCCTTGCATCTTTTTTCACAGCGATACTAATTTAAAGCATATTTGGTCTTATCGCCAAACCACCCGCCCTTTGCCAATGTCCCAATAGTTATGAATCACCCTGTATACGAAATAATTGTAGAATGCCACCCTTCATCTCTATGGTCGTATTTACACAAAGAGGATTCCGTGAGAGAATGCCGATTGGCTACGAACCCCTTTGCGTAAGTAAACTTTACAGCATTCTAAGGGTATAATAGATTTGTTTACGTTTAAGTAACGTACGTCTAGAACAGGTTAAAGTAAAGGTTTGTATTTAGCTAACTGTTAACGATAAATAACCTCACGTTTAATTATTTCGAATTGAATTGTGACATAAATACTTGCAACAAAAGGTATGTCAAAAATATCAGTGGTCTGGGTGAGCGACCCGAGAGGTCCACACGACTAACTTCCCAGTGGAAAGAATGAAAAAATACCATATTTTTTGTTCTTATAATTAATATTATTAAAAATGTTGTCATCATAGTTTTCATACAAATATTCCTAACATGCAATAATCATATTATCAGTTCCCGCATTCAAAAAAAATCATACTATTCAAAAGATCTTAAAATTCTGTA
This sequence comes from Agelastica alni, assembly GCA_950111635.1. Lineage (NCBI taxonomy): Eukaryota > Metazoa > Arthropoda > Insecta > Coleoptera > Chrysomelidae > Agelastica > Agelastica alni. The sequence goes on along the minus strand of OX467716.1, from coordinate 1,693,765 downwards.
TTAAAAATAGTATAATTTATAAATTGCAAAATTCAGGTAGGTTACCATATTTTTCAGTTTTTTAATTTTCCATAAAAAACGGCTTAACCGATTTTGCTGAAAATCTAATCAGTTCTAAGTTGCGTAAAATTATGCGTAGAAAGCAATCGGTCCCACGTCGATATCATTTTTTTTTCTCGAAAAAATCGAGACGAAAAATAATTCCGAACAAACATACGCACATACGCACACACATACCTCTACTTAAAAACTATTGTATTCGACTCTGGGGACCTTGAAATATAGAGATATGTCAACATTCAAGATTGGCAAAATCGGACCCATTACTATAACTTCCACTGGCAAGTTACCTAATAATAAATAATTTTAATACGTATACAGGGTGAATCACTACTAACGGGACGAAGAATTATAGCGAAACGGTACACATACTTGTAGATTGGTCGTAAAGGCTATGCAACCTCTCAAGCACCTCGACATATCATATCTTTTGTATATAACCCTTAATCTATTCGAGGCCCGGGATTCCGAGACTTCGAGCAAAGTTTATCAGTTTCCTGGGGGCTAAGTTTCTGACATCGAAGCCCCTTCCAGAAACTTAAGCCTCGTGCAGAAAAGAGCTGGGCATTCGCAAAGCAGTTTCAGCGAAGTTCTCGCAGTAGCGGCAACTATAACTCTCTGTTTTGCCTATCTTTTTAAGGTGATACCTCAGAGGGAAGTGTCCAGTGAGGAGCCCAGTCGCCAGTTTCAAGTTTTTATTGTCTAACTCGAGAAGCTGTTTAGCTTTCCTTGGCGAAAGACTTACTAGCCTTTTCGCTTGTCTTTGTCCTGGAACTTTATGCCATTTCATCTGTTTCTTAGCGTTGAACCTCTTCTTTCAAGTTGACTTTGGAAAGTTCACAGAAGAGTTCTGGGCCTGAAAATTGTGTATTTGCCCCTTCTTTGGCAAGGAAATCTGCTTACCTACTTACTTACTCCGTAGCACTATAACCCAGGATGGATCTTGGCTGCCTTGACTATCTGCCTCCACCTGGAACGGTCATGGGTCATCTTGCTCCATTCTTGCTGGTCTACTCCAAGGATAGTCAGATCTTTAATGATGTTATCTCTCCATCTGAGCCTAGGTCTTAGTCTGCCGGACTTTATCTTCTGAATGATGTCAGGGCTTTGATATATTTGAGCAAGCTCAACATTGCTTCTCATTTTTATTTTGATTTTAGCAGGGTTTGTACTGCAAATGTACATTTATTTGCTTGTGTGATTCGCTGTTTAATCTCGTCCTGCATATTATTGTCTGCCTTTATCACTGCGCGCAGGTACTTGAAGGTTCGCACATGCTCAAAATTATAGTCGTCCATAGTGATGTTCTGCCTGACTCTGTCACGCGCGGGGTTGCGGGAGACATGCATCTATTTTCCTTCACACTAACCATACTGCACCTATACCAAAAACCAATAATTTACGAAGGGGGAAAAGAAAATAAAGGATTCTGCTTTTATTGAAGCGAATTATTTAATGGAAAGAGAGGGTCCACTAAAATTGAAACCATTCTGACAAAGTACATAGGATCCCCAACAACATAAGACATAAGACCGAAACCAGATTGCAGCAGCAGCAACACTATATCGTGTTCAAAATCATGCAAAAAAGGATAGATTAGTTTATTTGAGATAATCCATGACAGACAATATGGATTTCGACAACTTCGGTCTACTGGAAATTTGCTGGCTTATGTCACTCAGCTCTGGACAAACACTATTAAAAAGTTTGGTGTATCCCGTGCAATAGCCTTGGATATATCTTAAGCCTTTGACCGCGTTTGGCACCAGGCATTGTTAAGTAAATTATCTGCCTACGGTCTCCCGTCCAAACTGCGCCAATGGCTTTTGAGCTTCATGCAAGATCGCTCCTTACATGTGGCAGTTGACGGTATTTCTTCTGATGCGTTTAAAACCAATGCCGGGGTCCCACAGGGTTCCATCCTGTTCCCCACCTTATTTCTTTTACACATCAACGACCTCTTGAAAACTACCACGAACCCCATTTACAGTTTCGCAGACGATAGCACACTTGTCTAAACTTTCACATCCTATCGATCACTTTCGGTGAATGATACAAATAGACTCAGGCAGGAACAGATTGATTTTATCAATAGAGATCTTGAAGCAATCGTCGAGTGGGGAACCAACAATCTTGTTCAGTTCAACGCCCAAAAAACACAAAGTGCCACGTTTTCCAAGAAAGTGAATTCCTCAAATCATCCCATCACAATGTCCGGAAATACCCTTGATCCAAGTCCCTCCATCTCGATTTTGGGAGTCACGGTGTCCAATAATATGTCTTGGCATGACCATGTTGCTAACATCGCAAAGTCGGCAAGCCAGAGGCTAGGTTTTCTGTGGAAAGCTAGAAAGTTTTTTACTCCTGATCAACTGTTGACGACGTACAAGGCCCAAATCCGACCTCTACTGGAGTATTGCTCGCACATTTGGGGTTCAGCACCAAGGCATTCTCTTCGTCTTCTAGATTCCATTTAGAAAAGAGCCATTCGCTTGATAAACAGCTCAACTCTCACAGATACCCTTCACCCTCTAGAACATAGAAGAAGAGTTGCAGACCAGTCATTGCTCTACAGATATTTCCATGGCAGATGCTCCAGATAAATAAAAACTCTTGTACCACCATTGGCCACATTCGGCCGAAGAACTCGGCACGCTGATCAGTCTCACCCATTTACTCTCAAGATTGACACTACAAGGACCAATCTTCATCAAGAATCCTTCTTTTACAGGGCTGCTACGGAATGGAATAAGCTTCCAAAATCAGTTTTTCCAGAGAACTATGACCTGCAACTTTTTAAAAAGCGTGTCCACAATCATTTCCTTTCTATAATCCCTTCCTCTTTTAATAGTCTCAGTGCGGGCCGTCCGCGGCCCACACGATAGGTCTACCCTTTTTGCGACTATTTTCATAAAAAAAAAAAATCCCTATGAAAGCTAGCATTAGGCGAGTGTTTCAAACCTCCGATCATATATTTACCACAATTGAGATTGATCTCGACAATAAGGAAATAATATCTGACCGAATGGAAAAATTTTTTTATCTATTTTTAGTCGTTTTTTTTTACCTTCCCTCAGAAAATAAAAAGGGGTCGAGACATCCATCGTGTTAATAATGAAACTTAATTTTAATCTAATTTTACGAACCGACTAATCTGTATAATTCGTCACTCGAAATGTATATCTGCCGAAGAAAAAGACGAACAACAAACCTTAAATAGAAGCAATAAGTGTGAGTGGTGTCGAACGCCGTCTCTCTTTGTGCGAAATTTACACCCCTCGCAATATGAATAAGCAACGGGGGAATAAAAATAACAATTTTGCGTGATAATCCTACCTAACTGACCGCTGGAAGCGACCCTAAGATCATAGACCAATTATTTTTACTGGTAATGAAAATGCATTCATATCAAAATGATGGACCTAAATGATGACATAAATGATGGAATCACGCGAAAAAATTTGGGAGTGTGATATTATAATGGATCTTTCCTACGTTTGTACGTTTAGTACATTCTAAACATTTAATCATTTTATTCTTCTTCTTCCTGTAGCTTCTCCATTATCGGAGGTTTGCTAACATCGTGGCAATCCTGACCTTGGAAACTGCTGCTCTGAACAGATCTGTAGAAGAACCATTCTCGCAGATTCCGCAGCCAAGATATCATTCTTCTTCCAATTGACCTTTTGCCCAGATCCGGGATAGTGCGTTGGGGATTATTTCTAAGGCACTGTTTTATTTTATGCCATAGTGCCTCAATTATGTTGGAGGTCTGAGCTGCTCGAAGGCCAGCCCAAGGTGTTAATCCCATTATCTGCGAGCCATGTTTTTGTGAATTTAGAAGTATGTGAAGATGCACCATCTTGTTGAAAAATTATATTATCTTTATTAGGATGTGACTCTTGAATGCTTGGTAATAAATATTCTGTTAAAATATTTTATTATTTCTGCGCATTTACCGTACTATCTATAAAATGTAATTTCCCCAGACCATTTGCTGACATGCATCCCCAAACCATAAGAGGAGGAGAATAATGATAATGAGACTGGAATGTTGAAAAAGTGCCGTTTGTAAGTCCTTTGCGAGTGCACGGAAATTACGAAATTTCAATCTTTTCTTAAATTTGAGAATAGAATTTAAACTTAATTTTACTTAACACCTTTTACGAAGGGGGGTGGTTTTGTCATTGGAAAGATCCATCATAATATCCTACCTCCTGAATTTTTTCGCATGAATTTAGAAACACCCTGTACCAAAAAGTTTTGGCACATTTGACGGAAAATCACAGCTGATCCATTGCGAAATAAAGAAACATCGAACGATTACGAGGACGGAGCGCAAGACGCACCCTCCTATGCGAAAATCCCTGGACCAAATCCCCGGATCGTCGACGTCAATTAAAAAAACATCCGGAACGTCCGAAGCCCACTAGATGTGAAGTGGCGAAGCGTGCTTCATTGGTATAATTCCGTTTCGGCGGCTACGCTGTTTGCCTTTCCCTTGCTCGCGAGAGCGGGGGATTTACCACCCCCTTTTCTCCACGCCCCTCTGCTGGCAGGTCCTTGAGGGGTTTTGCTCGCGAGACCGTCAAAGTCGATATTTTGTAGAAAAGGCGTGCAAAATGTTCCGGATTTACTTTTACCTCTTTTAAAAAACAGTAATTCATACGTCCGAACCTATTAACGATGCTCGCGTGTGATAAAATTATTTTTTTTTAATTGTTTTTATTGTCCTTTATCGTTTTGGGTTGTTTTGTTCCAAACTAGCGGACCCAGCAAACGATATCTTTGGGAATATCACTATCAAATTCAGCGACCCTGAAAACTATGAATTCGACACCAATATCGACGTTTTTTAAAAATTTTATATTTCAATTCCTTCCCACCCCTTTCGTAGGGGTGCTTACAACATTGGAGATATCACTATCAAATTCAGCGACCCTGAAAACTATGAATTCGACACCAATATCGGCGTTTTTTAAAGTTTTTATATTTCAATTCCTTCCCACCCCTTTCGTAAGGGTGCTTACAACATTGGAGATATCACTATCAAATTCAGCGACCCCGAAAACTTTAAATTCGACACCAATATCGGCGTTTTTTAAAATGTTTATATTTCAATTCCTTCCCACCCCTTTCGTAGGGGTGCTAACAAAATTGGAAATGTTACTATCAAACTCAGTGTAACGGGAATTTTATCCTTGGCAACACGATCTGGCCAACTGTCAACACTAAAAGTGCGGTGATGCACCATCCTGCTGAAACCAAATGTCATTAAAATTGTTACCAACTGCATTTCTTGTTGCAGGAACTATTCTTAACAAATATAAATAATTTGGTCCGTTTAAATTGCCTTCTACAAAGAATGGTCCAATAACAGTGGTGCCGATAATACCTGCCCAAACATTAACTTTTAAAGGCCTTTGTGTTATATGTTGCCGCATCCATCTAGGATCCAATATCTATAGTTGTAGCGATTAACTGTACCATTTAACATAAACGTGGCATTGATTAATGCTTGCAATAGCGTTAATTTATGAGGATGAAAGTTTTTTACTCCTGATCAACTGTTGACGACGTACAAATCCGACCTCTACCGGAGTATTGCTCGCACATTTGGGGTTCAGCACCAAGGCATTCTCTTCGTCTTCTAGATTTCATTCGATTGATAAACAGCTCAACTCTCACATATACCCTTCACCCACTAGAACATAGAGGAAGAGTTGCAGACCAGACATTACTCTACAGATATTTCCATGGCAGATGCTCCAGCGAAATAAAAACACTTGTACCACCACTCGCCACATTCGGCCGAAGAACTTGGCACGCTGATCAGTCTCACCCATTTACTCTCAAGATTGACACTACAAGGACCAATCTTCCTTACGAATCCTTCTTTTACAGGGATGCTACGGAATGAAACAAGCTTCCAAAATCAGTTTTTCCAGAGAACTATGACCTGCAACTTTTGAAAAAGCGGGTCCACAATCATTTCCTTTCTATAATCTCTTCCTCTTCTAATAGTCGCAGTGCGGGCCGTCCGCGGCACACACGATAGGTCTACCCTTTTTGCGACTATTTTCATAAAAAAAAAATCTTTAAGAAAGCGGCATGGCTAGCATAAAATTTTAAAAGTAACTAATTACACTAGACACTTTTCACTAATGACCATGAGAAATAATTCATGACATTTATTAAAAATTACTAAACAGCATGTCAGTTTTAGTTTTTGATTGTTTTTATATTTTAACCCCCTCTCGCTCCTTTTGTAAGGACTAATCGGGATAAAAACTATCCTATATCTCTAGTTGGAGCAATCAATACACATTTACAAAATTTCCTTAAAATCAAACTATGAATTCGACACTAATACCAGCCGTTTTTTGATAGTATTTATATTTTATCCAACACAGCCAACTATTTATTAAAAATATACCAATAGAACGGGTATCCAAACTTGTCTACCTGGGAACTTTAATAAACAAACAGTGGGACCACTCACAAGAGATCAGAAGTAGTATATAAAAAGCAAGAGATGCCTTCATCAAAATGTCTAAGCTCAAAATGTCCTGCGCTGTTACGTGTACTCCATATTGTACTATGGCATGGAATCCTGGACACAAAAGAAGCTCGAAGCCTTCGAGATGTGGCTATACAGAAGGATCCTTAGAATATCATGGGTAGATAGAGTGACCAACGAAACAATACTGGAAAGAATGGGGAAGGAAAAAGAGGTGATAAAAACGATTAAGAGAAGGAAACTGGAATATCTCGGACATATAATGAGAAATGACAACAAATACAAACTCTTAAAATCCATCCTCCAAGGAAAAGTGTTTGGAAAGAGAGGGCCTGGAAGAAGAAGGATCAAGAACCTAAGGACATGGTATTCAAAAACAACCACAGAACTGTTTAAAGCAGCAGTCAACAAGGTCATCATAGCCAGGATGGTCGCCAATATTCGAAACGAATAGGCACTAGAAGAAGAAGAAGAATCCAACACAGAAAGAAATATTTTCTGCTCAACATTAGGTACTGGCAAAAATATTTTCGTCCGCTCGACTAAATTTATTTTCTAGCATCAATAAACCATATCGTAGTTGGTTAAAAGTGTTGTTATTGAACGAACTTTCGTATTTCAATGAATCGATATTATTTAACATTAATAAACAACCCCATCTTGCACCACATTACATTATATAGCTGCTAATAAATCAGATTATGCAAAACAAAATAGGGATATTGCTTTTAGAGAAATAAGTCGACTCTACCATGATAAATCAACAACTTATAACTGTTACCTAAATTACATAAATTGTGACCTCGAAAAGGGATGTTATTGGATTTATACCAGATGTCTCCCATTTCAAATTTTTTTTTTGTAAATACTCAAAATAGACGAGGAAAGGGTGTCGACAAAAATGTCGTTATTGTCAAAAACTGATGGTTTTTTTTTTTTTTTTTATGAAAATAGTCGCAAAAAGGGTAGATTGTGATTCATTAAAAGGGTCCAATTTTTGAATTATACAGGGTGTTAGTAAATAAGTGCGACAAACTTCAGGGGGTGATTCTGCATGAAAAACTAATGACAGTTTGCTTTATACCTAAACGTATGTCCGAAAATGCTTCGTTTTCAGAGATACGGGGTGTTAAAGTTTTTCTTAAAAACAGACGATTTATTTATTGCTCTGAAACCGGTCGAGATACCTATGCAAATAAAATTTGGTGGGTAAATTTGTGACAAAAAATCTCTCTTGCCTTTTTGTTGCATAGGGCACCGTTTTTATGCAAAAAATAAAACATCTCAAAGCGTATTTATCATTTCTTTAATACTTTTTTAACAACTATCTAATACAATAACATTAAACCAGAACAATAACAGAAAATAACACTAATAAAATTTTAAATAGGCGCTACACGAATGTTCAAAATGACCTCCCTCAGACGTGACACAAGTTTCAACTGTTCGCCTCATTGATTGTTGTATTCGCGCAAATATTCCTGGTGTATTTCTTATTGTCTCACAGCCGGCTATAATTCGATTCGTCAGGTCTTCAACATTTTCGACGGGAGTGGAATAAACTAATGACTTAAAAAAAACTTTAAATGCAAAAATCTAGAGGATTTAAATCCGGCGATCGAGCAGACCAATGTTCCGTACCTCCCTGTAGTCGCCTGTTAGTCGTTTGCCACGTCTTTTAGTTCTCTAAAGAGTACTCTGCCAGCGGTCTCTCTACTGGCAAATTATGCCCGAGCTCAGCCGTAGAGGGTAGAAGAAAAAAATATAAAAGTGAGCCGCTCCACCGACTTAGACGGTACAAGCCGGAAACCCCTAGATCTTGTAGGCACTAGCAGAGCCACACGATAAACAACAAACAATTATGGTGAACTAGATAAATAAAACTATATTTACAATTCCTGCAATATATTAAGTAAAAATGATGTTCTGATTTTTTTTTTACAACAAATTCTGTATTTTTGTAAAGTGGATTAAACGAATTTAATACACTTTTCTTAAAATAAAATTTTAATTAATTATAACAATCTTTCAGACAATAATAAAAACCTAATGATGTACCAAAGAGAATTAAAAACAAAAAAAACGTTCACAATATTTAAAATTTTAAATATAATTGGTTTTATATAGAATAATAACAAAAATGCCAGGTCTACTTATTGTCGTCCCTTCATGAAGACTGGCTGGTTGTCGCCGAATCCCGTCCTTTTCTTTAGATACCTGATCTCCAAATGTGTTCGTGTACCCAAAAAGCTTTCCTTGCATACAAGGGTGGATCCAAATATATCTTACAAATTTTATTCCTATGTTAAGAATTATTTTTTACTTTTTAGTTTGATTACCTCTAAAAGCGTGTTTTTTAGTTTTTTTAAACTATAATTTATTTTAAAGGTTGGCAAATTTTCGAAAGTGTTTTTACAAAATTGCTTTACAGGATTGCTCAAGGACAAACTAGAGGAGCAAATAAAAACCAGAGAGGAAGAACAAGGATTCAAAAAGAATAGATCAACAACCGATGCATACATGACCTTTAGAGACAGTTATTAAGTTCTACATGATCAGTCAGCAACTCAATATGGATATATTCATAGGTAAAACGAAAACCATGACCATCGCTGGGGAACCAAAAAAATGCAAGCTGGTATTAGATAATAAACCCATAGAGCAGGTCATGCAATTTAGATACCTGGGCGTAGATCTGTCCAGCGCTCAAGACCCGGTAAAGGGCCTGAGAAACCAAATTAACAAATCAGCCATAATATCAGGATGTCTAAGGGAAACTGTATGGGCTAATCCTTATATCTTTAAGAAAAGCAACGGAATATAACATCCCAATATGGGTCGCCTACATAGACTTTAGACAGGCCTTCGACACGGCTGAATTTTGGGAAATTATCAGGTCAATGAAAAACGCAAGAATAGACCAACGATATATTAATATTATACAGACACTAAATGACCACTCAAAAATGAAAGTAAGACTACATGAAGACACTGAAAAAATCCTAATTAAGAGAGGCGTTAGTCAAGAAGACATTGTGTCACCCAAATTGTTCACACTGGTGCTAGAGGATGTTTTCAAAAGCCTGCACTTGGAAGACAGAGGAATTAATATATCGGGAGAAAAACTCGTAACCTAAAATTTGCTGATGACATTGCCATTTTTTGACCCGAACAGTGAAGAATTAGAAACCGTGCTTATAGAACTACAACAGGAAGCGAGAAAAGTAGGCCTAGAAATGAACATTTTCAAAACCAAATTCATGACAAACCAACAGACAAACATACGAGAGTATAAATGTGCTAGGACAACAGGTAGAGAAAGTGAACTCTTATGTCTACCTAGGTCAAGAGGAAACATTGTGAAAAACTAATCAAGAGCTTGAAATTAACCATAGATTACGTCTAGGATGGGCGGCCTACGGGAAGATGCGACACGTCTTCAACTTCAACCTATTCCTCAAACTAAAAACAAAGGTTTACATGGAATGCATTCTCCCGGTAACAACCTACGGCTGCGAAACAAAGAAAATCCTAAATAAATTAAAGGTACAGAAGAGAAAAGAGAAAAGAAAGGAGAGTAAAATCAAAATGTATAAGACATTCGTCAGGCCAATAATGACATGTGGTATAGAAGCGAGAGAGGATACCAACAAGACCGAAAGGATGCTACGAGTCACCGAAATGTCAGTACCGAGAACAATAGCCGGAAAAACAAGAAGAGATCACGTAAGGAACATTAGAGCACAATGCGACGTACAGGATAAGGTGAGATAGGGAAAGCAGAGGAGAAGAGAATGGTATAACCACGTGAAGAGAATGACCGACGATAGACTACCACGCATTGTTCTAGATGGAAAACCAGCAGGGACCCGTCCACCCGGAAGACCACCAAAGAGATGGAGAGACAGCTGGCAGTCCACATCTCAGGAAATATTACAGAGGCAAGTTCTGAATCAACAGATCATCTCGATCTCTAACAAGTAGAAGAAGAAGAAGTTTTTACAAAATGAATTATCAAAATGCTCGAGTATTTCCTTTTTCGAAACGTCTAGGTTACTGCACTGATCGGTTTGCTCATAAATTCGTCTAGCCGTGGGCAATAAATTTTTTTTATTATTATTATTATTGCATTTCTCCAAACAACAGTTCTTTGTTATTGTTTTTCGGTCGAGCGTCAAGTGTGTGTATATTGAAATATGAAATACGTTTCGATTTGTGGGATTTATTAACTTTTAAAGTGTACAGTTTAATGTTCTGGTGTCGTGTATCGAGCGCAGTTTTGTTTTCTTAAGCCTCGGTAATTTTATCGACCGTTTTATTGTTTCTCGTGTAGAGCTCTGTTGTTTTGTCTGCGTATCGACTAAACGAAATTTGTAATTATATATATTTTACATTCGAACCTGCGATTAAAGAATACGAAACAGCATACGTCAACTGTCATTTACGTCTTTAATTTTAATATTAAGGAGACTCGGGGGTCAAAGAAACAATACAGCCAAGTTTTTAAAAAACGTATATAAGCCTTTAAACTTGGTTGTTATAGTTCTTTTTATTAAATTGTAATTTTTCACTGATAAAAGTTATTGGAAAAATTAAAACATTTTTTCGCTCCTTTAACATGGGTTCTTATGAGATATGAGTTTTTGATATTGAAATAAACAAAAAAATTGTAAAAAATGCAAAATTCGATGAAAAAAAAATACGTGTATGTAGAAAATTCGATAACGAATAAATGAGAGCGTGTTGGGAAAAACGCCGCTTGGACACGTCGATTTGTATTTTTAGATGCGCATTTTTTTCAAAAAAAAATAATTATATAGGTTGTGTCATGTGACAGTGACCGATACCAACTTTCTTATTTTAAATACAACTCCCTGTATATTATTTATTTTTTAGATTCTTCGGAAAATTCTAGACATAATTCATGTACAATGTCCTATACCTATCTTTAACTGTTTCGGAAATATTAAGTGTTTTCAGATACGTATTACAAAAATTAACATTAAAAAAAGAAAATTATTTTATTTCACAAATAATGTAAACAAAAACAAAAAAACATTAATTTCAATGTAAAAGATGTTCAAAATGTTCGTCGCGAACGTCTTGGCAACATGCTAATCTGGTATAAAAATGTCTTCTAACGTTACTCAACATCTCAGGCGTGACTGATCTAATCGCAAGCGTGATTCGTCTTTTTAAGTCATGTAAGTTGAGTGGTTTAGTTTTGTATACAATACTTTTGACATATCCCCACAAAAAGAAGTCTAATAGCGTCAGATCAGGAGATCGTGCTGGCCATTCTATCGATCCGCGCCTCCCTATCCACCACGTTTGCAGCGAACATTTTGAACATCTCTTACATCGAAATTAATGTTTTTTTTACATTATTTGTGAAATAAAATAATTTTCTTTTTTTAATGTTAATTTTTGTTATACATCTGAAAACACTTAATATTTTCCAAACAGTTGAAGATAGGTATGGAACATGTTCTCATTTATTCGTTATCGAATTTATTCCATTTGGCTGTTTCACACTGTATAGTCACGCCTTTTCCCATAGGGGTAGGCAGAGACCACTTCCTTCTACTTGCTACGGTTCTTACACACATCTTTTGCTTCCTCTATTTTCATCAGTCCTCTCATACATGCTCGTCGGTTGTTGGTACTCTTGACAGCTGGCCTTTCTTCAAAACAATGTTGATCTGATCGAGATCGATGTTCGCCGAGGTCGAACTCTACCGACTTCCGTCCATTCACACTCGCCTTATAAATTTGTTTCGTCAATCTTCCTTCATCCATGCTTTCTACGTGTCCAAACCATCCAAGCATTCCTTTATCTATCTTTGTAACGACATCTTCTTTTACACCACAGCGTTTTCTTATCTCACTATTCTTTACTTTATCTAACCGAGTCACTCCGGCTATACAATTCTCAGACTACTCATCTCCGCAGCATTTATCCTATTTTCATGCTTTTTCTACCAAACCCAACATTCACTACCATACCATACCACACAGTAAGACGTGCCTTTTTTGACACTTTCTGGCTGTTCATAAAGCTATGCAGTGCGTATTTATCAATACGTACTTTTGCTCGTTGTATATAATATAGATTCAAAGGTCTTTGTAGTCTATCTGTTTTGTTTCAAGGATTAAAAAGATTAATACATTTTATTTATTTTATTTATTTATTTATTTAACGGCAAAGCCAATTTACATTTAACAAAGTGTGATAAACTTTAAAATATTATTGAACTCTTATGTCTAATGTCTACACTAGAATTTTACAAAACATTTAGCGAAGTGTGAAATACAAAGTATTAATGAATCCTTATGTCTAGTTACTATATTACTAAAAGATGAAACAAATCTGGTATTAACAAAGAAAATGATGTAACAATCCGGTACATACAAAAGAAAATGGTAAGGTAATGAAAAGTTTCGGAAACGCTATAGCCTTTCCAAATTGATTTTTAAAGACCTGAAGTGGACACATTAAACAAATCTTTGTTATTATGACATTCATTTCCCAGCTTCAGAATACGAGAAATCGGACTGTTCATAGCATAATTGGTATGGAAATAATTTATATGAAAAATATCAGGATTTCTCGTATCTTTTTGTTTGATATGAAAAGTTATTAGTTGAAGTAGTTCTGGGCAGTTGATCACATTATTTATTATTTTGAAGAGGAAACTCAAGTTCACAGAAATTCTCCTATCTTCCAATGATTTTATATTTAACTTGGTTAAGAGTTGACTGTACTCATATTCATTTCGTTGAATACCAAAGTGAAAAGCACAATTCCTCAAGAATTTCTTTTGAACATTCTCAATCAAATCGATATTTACATTATAATGTGGGTCCCATATAACCGAACAATACTCAAGAATGGATCTTACGAAAGCACAATATAAAATCTTTTTTGTTTTAATTGAAAAATCAGTAGAAATTTTCAACACAAAACTTAGCATTTTAAGACTTTTTGCCACAATTTCTGATACTTGAAGATTAAAATTAATTTTTTTTTAATGAATTAGTCGGTGACGGTGTCATTATCATTATTAATAAACAGCTCAACTCTCACAGATACCCTTCACCCATTAGAACATAGAAGAAGAGTTGCAGACCAGTCATTGCTCTACAGATATTTCCATGGCAGATGCTCCAGAGAAATAAAAACTCTTGTACCACCATTGGCCACATTCGGCAGAAGAACTCGGCACGCTGATCAGTCTCACCCATTTACTCTCAAGATTGACACTACAAGGACCAATCTTCATCAAGAATCCTTCTTTTACAGGGCTGCTACGGAATGGAACAAGCTTCCAAAATCAGTTTTTTCAGAGAACTATGACCTGCAACTTTTTAAAAATTCGGGCCCATATTAATCTCATTTCTATAGTCCCTCCCCCTTTTAATAGTCGCAGTGCGGGCCGTCCGCGGCCCACACGATAGGTCTACCCTTTTTGAGAATTATTTCCGGAAATTTTCTAAAAATGTTCATGAGCGAGAAAAAATTTCCGGATATTAATTTGACCTCGCGTGGTATTCGGTAAGAAAATTCCACACCGAATTGTGGTGGAAAATCAAATATTTTTAAAATGTTTTATTTTTCGATTCTCAACAATGCAAATTATTTTCTTCATCAAGTCACCAGCGAAACATAAAATATGCGGTCGACTTGATTGTTGAGTTGCCATGGAAACCAAGTGAGACCCTAACCTCGAAATTATTATTTTACTTTTGAAGCTGTCAAGTGGCACGACGTAAAAAACTGTTTCGCTTCGGTCAAGAAAGCAGAGAGAATATTCGCCAGGAGATTGAGCAGTTGACACCTGCGAAAACCAGGAAATCGAAGTCAAGCGTACGGAGGCAGTTTACAAACATTTGCGCAGAAAAATCGTATAATTTCAATAGAGCGGATATACCTGTGGAAGAATTATTCTCGAAGACTATGGGTTCAACATGCGAAAAAAAAACTCCGAAGACTACAAGGGGAGTGTTACGAGGACAATTTGATAAGTCAGTGACTTTTTGAATTTCCCGCGCAGTTACTCCAAATGCAACAGTGCAGCCGTCAACTATAATCTATCAGTGGGCAACTTTCTAATTTTGAGCGAGCTACGTCGTGCAGTTGGTGTTTGATAGCCGTTCAAAGCAGACACAACCTCGTGAATTTTTACGATAATGGAAAAAAGTGAATTTCGTGTGCTGATTAAGCATTACTTTTTACGTAAAAAATCCATCACTGAAACTAAGGAAAGACTGGATAAATACTACGGGGACTCGGCACCATCAATTTCAATGGTTAAGAAGTGGTTTACAGAGTTCCGTTGTGGTCGCGTACCAGCACTAGTGACGCCGAACGTCCAGGTCGCCCAAAAGAAGTGATCACGCCGGAAATCGTCGATAAAATCCATGAAATGATATTGGATGATCGGAGAATGAAAGTGCGTGAGTTGGCTCATGCTGTAGGTGTATCTCAACTGAACGGGTACATCATATTTTACGCGAATATTTGGACATGAAAAAACTCTCTGCAAGATGGGTGCCGCGATTGCTCACACTCGACCATAAGCGCAATCGTGTGACCACTTCAAAAGAGTGTTTAGCGATGTTCAGCCGTAATCCGGACGAATTTTTGCGCCGTTTTGTTACTGTGGATGAAACATGGATCCATCACAACACGCCAGAGACAAGGAACAATCGAAACAGTGGGTTGCTCGGGATGAACGTGGACCAAAGAAGGCGAAACAGAGTCTGTCAGCCAACAAGGTCATGGCCACAGTTTTTTGGGATGTACGCGGTGTCATTCACATCGATTACCTCAAGAAAGTTAAACGATCACCGGCGAATATTATTGAAAGCTTTTGACCAGATTCGACGTTGATTTGAAGCAAAAACGGCCGCATTTGGCTAAGAAGAAGAAAGTGCTGTTCCATCGAGACAATGCACGTGTGCACACTTGTCTAGTCACGACGGCCAAAATCCACGAATTGGGATACGAACTGCTACCCCATCCAGCATATTCTCCAGATTTAGCCCCCTGCGACTATTTTCTGTTTCCAAACCTAAAGAAATGGCTGGGCGGTAAGAGATTTGAGTCGAATGAAGAAGTCATTACCGAAACAAACGCGTATTTTGAGAGAGCTTTGAAAAAACCTATTATTTGGAGGGAATAAAAAAATGAGAAAAACGCTGGACTAAATGTGTATCGAGCTAAAAGGTGATTATGCAGAAAAATAAAATGTTTATTTGCGGAAAAAAATTTGTTTTATTCAAAAAGTCACTGACTTATCAAACCGCCCTCGTATCGAAGTTTTATGGAATTCCACAGCCAAACAATTGCAGGAATATTTTTATGGAAAAGTATAATCGCAAATTTAATCCATTCTTTGACATACAATTTTTGAACGTAAGAAATGCTAAACGCCGAAAGCTACAAATGGATCCAACGAAGAGATAGGAAAGTTCATCTGCACTATCAGCAGACGAGCTGAGAAAAAATTATTGAGTTTTTGCACGAAAACACTCCGGAAGGACTGCAGAACGAGTTTCTTTCACGTTGCTGGTCATGAATTGGCGTGGAGAGTAAATGAAGGAGCGACAGCTCAACTTGAATTTTTTGTGGAGGAAATTGACAATAAAGGGGAACCAACAAAAATGGTCCGTTATTGTAAACGTCAAAAAATTTCCAGTATACTTCGCCGTTGGGTATCCCACGAGAAAAAAATGTCCACTAAAAATACCTCCGTTGCCGTGGTTATCTGTCAAAATAACGTATTTTGATTGGTTCAAAATTGTAGGTGTGGAATTTTCAGTAAAAAAAAAATCTTTAAGTAAATTTGTAACGACAGGTCATCCGTCGTACGGCCCTAATTCGGCACCCGCGATTTACGTGAATACTCGATTTAATCAGTCGGTGATTTTTCCTTTACCGGCGATGTCATTTAAAACGAGTGATACACGCCCCCCCCCGTCGGGACAAACAGCCCTCTGCAGCAGTTCGTAGAGTCAATTAGGACAAAAGGGGGACGCCGATGCGCGTTTCACCCGTCATTAAACTCATTATTTTTCCTTAACTGTCACGTGACCTTTTTCTCTTCGACCAATTTCGACGACTACATTTCCGGTTTTGTTTTCTAAATAATTGCTGTACAATACGCGCGCGCGTGTTGCGTCGTTTATTTTCGTTTGAACTAAGAGCTATATCGTTTTAATAAACTCTAGTCGACGAATAATATTTTTGACGCTCCAACAGATGGGAAACGTCAAAAAAAAATCCGGATAGAGTTACATGAAATAAACATAAGAACCTTTTTTATTCAAAATTGAACTGCCTTTTAGATTTTCTAGTCATTTTAGCCATAACTCATTAGGCAAAAAAGATATGTTGTAATTTACCTAAGTAACAGGGTGTAACTTACGCCCTGTATGAATAGTGCTAAATTCAGCATACAATTCGTAATTTTCATGCCAAACAAAAAACATAAAGTTGCCAATTTTCAAGACGATGCTGCTTAAAATCACAAAATTATTATTAAATTTCAAATTAAAATTCCAACTTAAATACCCTGTGTATGTCGTAAACCTGCAACATTTGTATAAGACATGTTAAGCTCAATCGCCATATTTTGGTGTGTAGTATCTCCAGTTCAGAGATTGCCCATTCTTAATGAATCACCCTGTATATTTTGATTTCAGAATACAATGGTCCATTTCAGATTCTGTCATAATTATAATTTGGTAAATATATATATATATATAGTTGGTATTGGCCACTGTCACATGACACACCCTATATAATTATTTTTTTTTGAAAAAAATGCGCATCTAAAAATACAAATCGACTGGTGTCCAAGCGTTTTTCCCAACACGCTCTCATTTATTCGTTATCGAATTTATTCCATTTGGCTGTTCCACACCGTATTTTGAAATGTATTTTTATGAATATATGGGATTTTGGATATACCCATTTAAATTTAAAACTTATTTATTTGGGTTCGTAGATTGGCTTGTATTTTTAAACTCATTTTAAAAATGTTTCAAAAACTTTAAGTAAGTATTGTTTTGACTTACGTGATAAGAAGGTGACCACCCTAAAAGAAACACTATTATACATTAGTCACTATCGAAACACTCATCAGTACTTGAGTCTTCTTGGGTATTTATCACTATCGGTTCGATTTGTGGCAAAACACAATATTGTTCGACTTGGTAAACACAATTTGTTCATAAGTCAGTTTCGGCGAGTTCATCAATTACTTTTCTTTTATTTGTTGGAACCGAATCGCTTAATTGAGGAGCTTAATAATTAAACTTTTGTAATTTTTTTTTAAAGCAGCGCAGATCAGTTCAATAGGGTTGAATACACAATAATATGGAGGCAAACGCAAAACTGTATGACCGTAAGATTCAAAAAGTTTGTCTATGACGTATTCTTTCTTAAAATTTTGTTGTTTCACTAGTTCCAACAATTTTTTTTGTGTGCAGTTTTTATAAGGTATTTCTATGTTACTAAACTATATAACAAATACTCCAATAAAACAGAAAACAAGATAATAGGTATGTATAAAACGGAAAATTTGTATTTATAACAACACGGCACTGGTAAATAGTTGTGTAAACACTGATTTGTTTTTTGTCGGCATCGACTTTTGCGATGAAAAAACTGACGATAAAATTTGGCCAATTAAGGTTAAGTACTATCCAATAAGATGCATAGAATCACAAAAGGTTCGCCGACAGTCCATGTGAACAATACCGGGAGTAATCAATTACAAACGGTTCAGTTTAGCTTAATGCTCGACATGCTCGACCCCGATTTTTGCGTTGTCCAACTAAGTTCGTATAAGGTATACCCAAAAAGCTCGCCTTGCATACAGGGTGAATCCAAATATATCTTACAAAGCTATTATCAATATTTCGCGTATTTTTGATTACTTTTTGTCCGCAGCTAAGGAATAATTAAGGAGTCATTTTCTTATCCACACAAATTTCTTCTCACGGCGGAGAGTTTGTTTTGCAAACGTGTCAACAATTTTACGAACACACAGAATAATATCCTTCTGGTCGTCGGAATTATTGTGTTTTTCTTGTCTGCCGCGTAAAGTATCGTCGTTTGTTTTATTTATTTGTTAAAAGTCAACTCGACTGAGTTGCAGGTGTTCCCCGAGTCCACACTGCGAATGCGGTATAATGTTTCTTTTTACGAAGAACGTCTATTATTATCAGGGCTAACCCAACACTTTCGTATTAGTAATTTTATATCGCCAGGAAAATGTTTACAAATAAAGCGCAACGCTACGAGGGCTGTTGAAAAAGATTTAAACACAAAAATAAATTACCTCTGAAAAGTTTCCGACCTACTTATTCCCTTGTAAGGCTCTACACACTTCTTCTTCTAGCGATGCTCCCATCTCTTTAAGTGGTTAAGCCACTCTAGAATTTTCGAAAAATCGATTTTTTTTATAATGGTTCTCTAGGACCTCAAAATATATAATAATATAAATAATATGCGATATACTGTTGACACCGTCTTGTTAACGAGCAATCAAAGAGACATACACCATCTTCTAGAGAAATTAAATGATCGATGTAACGAATACGGTCTAAAGATAAATCTTAAGAAAACCAAGTTAATGGTAGTTACAAAGTTCCCCCAAAATCACAACCATGTAAACGTGTCAGTAGCGGACATCTTAATAGAGAATGTGCAGTCATACAAATACCTGGGAGCCTGGATAGAACAATCGGGTGACCAAACAAGAGAAATAAGAACCAGAATAGAGATAGTAAGGTCAACATTTACGAAAATGAAAAAGTTGTTCACTAGTCGAGATATCAAGATTGGACTTAGGATGAGGATGCTGCGTTGTTACGTGTTTTCCGCGCTTTTGTATGGAGTGAATCTCAAGAAGAATCACACAGACAAATTACAAGCCTTCGAGATGTGGTGCTACCGTAGAATGTGGCGTATCCCCTGGACAGAAAAGATCTCTAATGTGGGAGTCCTAAATCGGATGAATGAGGAATGTGAAGTCATTAACACCATAAAAAAGAGAAAGCTTCAATATCTAGTTGATATACTGAGAGGACCCAAATACGCACTTCTCCAGCTGATAGTACAGGTAAATATTGGTTGAAGGAGAAATATTGGAAGACGCCGTATATCTTAAAAACCTAAGGGACTGGTTTAAATGTAGCAATGTTGAACTCTTCCGAGCTGCAGTCAATAAGGTCCGGATAGCTGTGATGATAGCAAACCTTCGATAGGAGATGCACTATAAGAAGAAGAAGGACCTCAAAAATGATGTCCCAAATGATTATGACCGGGAAAATCAAACGATTATATTGCAGGAAAAGAAATAAGGTATCTAAAGAAAATGGCCTAATGTCTAGCACCAGGTCTAAGCTACGCCGGAGCTACCCACGTACAAACACCATAATTTCCTAGACTCTGGCTGCTTTTCATTTAGGCCAATATTTCTTCGCGACGTCAAATCGTAACTTCTAATTAGATGATGCTGGATCGCCGTAGTTATTCACCGCAGACAAAAATACACACATTAAATTCAGTTATACTTATATTACCGCACTATTACAACTTAAGTTGCCACAAGCTAAAGGCAGTACCACAATACATTTTCGTACGGGATGACTTGGTTGGGTACGTCTACACCCGTTGATGGCGCTAGCCGTTTTTAGGCTCTCAAAACCCCTTTGTAACACCCCCACCATCTTTCAAGCAGAATTACATGCCGAAGAGATATGTGCCCAGGAGTGGATCAAAAGAAACACCCGAAGAGCAGATATCTACATTTTATCAGATAGCAAAGCAGCACTAAAAGCTCTGAAGTCATACACTTGTGGGTCTAAGCAGACGTGGGACTGTAAAAAATCCCTGAGACAACTGGCATCATCGATCAGGTTACTCTGTTGTGGGTTTCAGGTCACAAGGGAGTTAGGGCAACGAGGAAGTAGACTGCCTTGCCAAGGAAGGGGCAAATACAAAATTTTCCAGACCAGACCACTTCTGTGGACTCTCCAAAGCCCACTTGAAAGAAGAGGTTCGACTTTGGGAAACAGATGAAATGGCATAAAGAAGGCCAGGACAAAGACAAGCGAAAAGGCTAGAAAGCCTTTCGCCAAGGAAAGCTAAACAGCTTCTCGAGTTGGACAAGAAAGACTTGAAACTGGTGACGGGATTCCTCACAGGACTTTTGTGCAAGAGGCTCAAGTTTTTGGAAGGGGCCTTTTTAAAGCCATGCGATGTCAGGAACTTACAACAAAAATCGACGTATTTTAGCATTTCCCTAAATTCTAATGAATACTGCCAAATATCCGAATGGGCCACTCTGTATTTACCTATTTTATTTAGTGTCACTGTTTTAAAAATAAATTTTCTCAATAACTTGCTGTAGTTTGTAGTTTGTGGTGTGTTGTAGCGAATTTCGTTAAAAAGATAATTAATAATGATTTTTAATGTTAAATGGCTAATAACATTTTTGAATAGAGAATGAAGAGACTTTTTAAGTGACGTATATCGCAAGCCTCTTCCACACAAAACTAAGTAATGTTTATTCGAATTTAATATGACAGAATAAAAAAATAATTACCGAAATAATATTTGGAGTCGGTAGAGGTAAAGTTGAAACAAGATATCCATATATGTCAAAACTAAGTTCGAATAATAAATGTAATGCCAAATATCCTGTCGAATGTTTACAACATTCGTAAAATTGATGCCCCAAGTAATCCTGATGTTCCGCTGGCAAGCCATAAAAATATGCATCTCACGTGTCTTTGACGTTCCCAAATAAGCCCTCAGAAAGGGAATACCCCAGCCCTTATGCTAGGTAGGTGGTCTCTTACTCTTCCATTCGCAACAAGAAATTGCTTTTCACGATGTCACTTCTGTTTTGAAAAATACAGGGTGTAACAAAAAGGTAGGTTATAAATTGAACTACATATTCTGGAGTCAAAAACATCTCGTTTGAACAACTTCTTCTTCTTCTTCTTCTTCTTCCTTCTTTAATGTTAGCAATTTGCTTGTTTTTCTTCGTATCCTCTGTCGTACAATTGTTAGAAAGGTTGCCGCTCCATCTCTTGCGGGGTCTTCCAACGCTTCGGCGCCCTAAGGGCGACTTGTCTCTAGTTATTTTGACCATTCTGTCGTCATTCATCCGGTCTATGTGTTCGTTCTACTCTCTCTTTCTTACCAGTATCCATTCATTTACGTTGTCTATTTTACATGTTCTTTTAATGTCCTCGCTTCTCTCCCTGTCAAAAAGTGTTTTTCCAGCGATCCTGCGCACTATTTTCTTTGTGTTCGATGTATCTGGTCTAGTTTCCGCTGTGTATGTTAATATAGGTCGGATGACCGCTTTGTAGATTCGGGATTTTGTTTCGATTCCGATATATTTGTTTCGGAGGATTGTATCGTTCAGGTAAGCCGAGGTTCGTGCTGCTTTTGCCGCTTGGTTTCTTACCTCCGCCTCGATGTCGCCGTATCCTGATATTTCCATGTCTAGGTATTTAAATTTCATCTCCTGTTGTATAATTTTATCATCCACAACCAGTTTGCATCTAATAGGTTTTTTTAAAGTGGTCATGCATTTCGTCTTTGCTGCAGATATCTTCATTTTTAGACTTTTTGCCGTTGTGCTGAATTTGAATAAATATCTCTGTAGGTCATGTTCGTTTTCTGCAATCAGAACAGCATCATCGGCATAGCAGAGGATTTTGACGTCTTTGTTCCCCATTTTATACCCTTTCAGGTTACGAGTGATTTTTATTATTTCGTCCATAACGATGATGAACAATAAGGGGCTAAGGGAATCTCCTTGTCGAATACCACTATTTACAGGAATTTTATCGGTAATTGTGCTATTGATTTTGGCTTATATTTTGTTTCTCTGGTAAATATTTTCGATGGTTTTTATGATGCTGTATGGGATTTGCCAGTTGTATAAAAGGTGTACCACGTCCTCCAGTTGTATTCGGTCAAACGCCTTTTCCAGGTCTATAAAACTCGATTGAACATAACTTACCTTAATGCAAATGTGCACAAAAAAAAAGTTACAGCCCTCGGAAAGTACAAAATGAAAATCGATTATTTCCAATATTTCATGAACTGTTTAACATTTGGTAATGAAAATGGATACATGGCTTTCTTATCGTAAGAGCATCTTTTTCATACAAAACCACGAAATCTGGACAGCCCATAAAAATTTTAGGGGGGTTTTAAACCCCTTAAACCGCCCAAACTTTTCTATGCGTTACAATTAAATTAGTATTGTGAGTACATCGGTTTAATACATCATTTTTGAAAACTTTTTACTTTTTAGCACTTTTTCGAAAAGCCAGGCCTCTTTTTCATTATCCTTCAAAAATTCTTTAGTTGGCTGTTCAACACTTGTAGTTTCTTCGGATAAATAACAAACAGTTGCTTTAACAATTACATACTGTCAATTGAAGCTTTCGATTATGCTTAGATGGTTTAGACACGTAGAAAGGATGGATGAAGGAAGATTGACGAAACAAATTTATAAGGCGAGTGTGAATGGACGGAAGTCGGTAGAGGTCGACCGCTCGGCGAACATCGATCGCGATCAGATCAACATTGTTTTGAAAAAAGGCCAGCTGTCAAGAGTACCAACAGTACCGACGAGCATGTATGAGAGCACTGATGAAAGTAGAGGAATCAAAAGATGTGTGTGAGAACCGTAGCGGAAGTGGAAGGAAATGGTCTCTGCTTACCCCAATGAAAAAAAGGCGTGACTTTTTAAGAGTGCTAAAAAAAATTAAACTTTTCGTTACAATGGTTTACACGTTTGCAGAAATGGTAGATATGCATTTAATTATGGGTAAGTTTGGTCAGGCTAAAACACGGTTTCAGATAATTATCTGTAAATCTGGTAATCACAGGAGAATGCCAAGGGAATAGTGCAGCAGCTGCAAGGCGTTTTGAGGAAAAATATCCCAATAGGAATACACCGGACAGACAATTTTTTCTTTTCGTTAATCGTCGTTTACGGGAGACCGCAATAATAGTAATAGTGGTCGTCCAAAAATGGATAAAAACGATGAGAAGATTTTAGAATTAGTCGCAGAAAATCCTGGAAGCATTACAAGGGTAATACATGGTGGCAAACCGAAAACGAAACAGAGCCATTTGCAGGAACGTCGTCAATATTTTAGAAAAACGCTCAGACCCGTCGATTTTTGATTGAAACGGGACAATTTTTCCCGGTATTTTCGACCCACTACTTTCAATCCCAAGGAAGGTTAAAAATTACCCCAAAAATTTTAAATGACATCGGGGTCTAATAAGATGTCTTTTGAAAGCTCTGACAATTCTCTTTGAAAAAAATTACATGTTAAAATTCCAATTATTTTAGTTGCTTACTTACTACTTAATTGATTAAATGTTCAAACTGATGACCACCCGCTTCCCTACAATAATAAAAATTTTGTTTAAAACGTTCACTCACATTCCGAAGAATTCAACGGCGGCACTCGTCAACGATTCTTTGACGCAAATCTTCCAACGACGCTGGTTATGTTTTTATAGATACATACATACATATAGTCACGTCTTTTTCCCGTAGGGGTAGGCAGAGACCACTTCCTTCCACTTCCGCTACGATTCTTACACACATCTTTTGCTTCCTCTACTTTCATCAGTGCTCTCATACATGCTCGCCGGTTGTTGATACTCTTGACAGCTGGCCTTTCTTCAAAACAATGTTGATCTGATCGAGATCGATGTTCGCCGAGCAGTCGACCTCTACCGACTTCCGTCCATTCACACTCGCTTTATAAATTTGTTTCGTCAATCTTCCTTTATCTTTTTTTTTCTACGTGTCCAAACCATCTAAGCATTCCTTTATCTATCTTTGTGACCACATCTTCTCTTACACGACAGCGTTCTATAATCTCACTATTTTTCACTTTATCCAACCGAGTCACTCTGGCTATACAATTCTCAGACTATTCATCTCCACAGCATTACTTCTATTTTCATGTTTCTTCTGCCAAACCCAACATTCACTACCATACATAAGTGTAGGAACAATCACTCATCTATGCACTGCCAGACGTGCCCTTTTTGACACTTTCTGGGTGTTCATAAAGCTATGCAGTGCCCCATTCATTTGTTTTCCTGCTAACACCCTTCGCTCAATGTCACTGTCATACTTTCCATCTCTCGTAAACTTTGAACCCAGGTATACAAACTCATTTACTTGTTCCTCTCTTTCTCCCTTATTCAGAACTTCACAGTTTGTCATATTTTCTTCTCTTTTAAAAACCATTACTTTTGTTTTGCTTGCATTTATTTTCATCTCTTTGATTTTCAGGGCATTATGCATAACATTAACCATCGCCTGCAATTCCTCTTCAGATGACACTAATATGACTTGATCATCAGCGTAAAGAAGGCATTTGACGATCAAATCATTTATTTTCAATCCATACGCACTTTCTTTCAAATATTTTAAACAATCGTCTATGTATAAGTCAAACAGCCATGGCGAAGCCACATATCCCTGTCTTACACCTTTTTCGATGTTAAACCAGTCCGTGTAAGCTCCGTTTATCCGGACACAAGCAGTAGAGTCCTCGTAAAGTGATTCCAGTGCTCGTATTAAACTACCGCTCACCCCATACTTAGGCTTTTTCCAAGTCTATAAAAGCGCAATAGACCTTCTGACTTCTAGCCAAAAATTTTTCTCCTGCACCTCGTAATGAAAAGACCTGAACCATACTGATCTCCTTTCTCTTTTAAATTCTGCTTGCACATCCCACATCATCTTCTCAGATTTTAATCAATATCTTTGCATATAGTTTGCCGACTATGCTGAGTAAACTAATACCTCGGTAGTTCTTACAGTCCTGCTGCGAACCTTGTACCAGTCGTCTGGTACGCTGCCAGACTCCTCCAACAAAGGTTAAAAAGGCGGTACAGCAGACTAGTTACCACACTTTGTCCAGCCTATGTATTGTTAATATTATATATAGATATTTTACATAATGTAGCTCAGACAGGATTAAATAAATAAACATATGAATACTCATACTACTTTCAAATGATATTAAGTTTGTTAATATCCATAAAGCGGAACAAAAGTTATAACATAAATTTCGTGGTGCCATTACTGTGTATTTATTATAGAAAAATGATGTTTTTGCGTTATTATTGTGAATTACGTCCACTAGCGGCGGAGTAGGAAACTTGAAAATAATTTTCAACAGTTTATCGTACGCGAATTCGTAACACAATAGTTTCTGAGATTGCGATACTCGGCGAGTATCTCTTCGGATTTCTGGAAAGCATTCGACAAGGTTTGTCAGTAATTATGTCTTAAGATGTAATATATTCGATTTTAAATGGTGTTCTTATTTATTAAAAAAATTTTAAGTGGGTCAATTAGCGAGAATATTATTTCGTTTAAGGTTAAGCCGAACGAACAATAATTACGATAACCACGTGCTCCTAATGTCACATAAATATAATCGGAATAATAAAGTAGACCGATCAGCGTTTCTTCGTATTAACCGAAGTATGATTAATTTTATTATTATTATTGATACATTAGTAATACGATTCTCGGTTCTCACGACATCATCAAATATGAAACATCTGTAAAAATGTAATAAATAACAAAATAGGACGGCATCAGCGAATTGTTTGTAGGTTAGGTCAAGTTTAATTTATTTTCTTCGAAAACGGTGATCATCACGGCCATTTTTAAACAAATCTAGTAGGGGAAATGATTATTTTTGTGATAAATTGATTATGGAGGAAACGTCAAGTGATTGTCAGAATTGAAGTGCTACATAAATTATTTTTGCAACTAAGTACAGGGTTATTTACGTCGATCGACATCGAAGATTGTGACTAAAACCGCTCGGTTTTTTAAAAGTATTCATTTAATTTTAATATACAGGGTATCCAAAACATTAAATAAACTGTTTATATTTTTTATACGGTGCTTTCATTTCAAAACCAGCCAGGCCATTTTGCGTAAATGTAAGAAAAACTAAAAACAAGTCGAATTTTAAATCAAGGGAAAAGTTTAAAAACGTTATTTTGCTGTTTCCAAGTGGCATCCCAGCTCCTTAAATGTATTTAGTAACTGTATAATAAAGTGTGCTCCGTTATTTTGTAGGCAACAATAATAAAAAATCACCGGGATACGATCTAATAACGGCCCAAACACTAAAAGAGTTACCTGAGGCTGCTACCAAATTAATTATGTACATATTTTTTTACGCTGTTCTGAGGCTGGGCTACTTCCCCTCTCAGTGGAAGGTAGCTCAAATAGTGTTATTTCCAAAACCCAACAAAGATCCTACACAACTCTCATCTTACCGTCCAATAAGTCTCCTACCGTTACCTTCTAAGGTATTTGAGAAGCTTCTACTAAAGAGAATATACATCATTATAATGGAAAATAATTTAATACCCAATTACCGATTCGGCTTTCGACAACATCACGGCACAATTGAGCAAGTTCACAGAGTAGTCAGAACTGCAAGAGAAGCACTAGAAGCCAAAAAGTATTGTACAATCTCGATGTCTCCAAAGCCTTTGATAAGGTGTGACACAAAGGTCTAACAGCAAAACTTAAGAAACAAACGCCACATCCAATCGGCATACTCCTTCAATCATACTTGACCAGGAGAATCTTTCAAGTTAGATTAGGGGAAGCACACACCACTGTACATCATATCCACTCTGGTATACCTCAAGAACGTGTCCTCGGACCAACACTACACCTCCTATGAACCGCAGATATGCCAAAATCAGACAACACCACTATCGCAACTTATGCTGATGATACTGTCATCATGGCCTCTCACGAAGACCCTGTCCTAGCTTCTCAGCTTCTGCAACACCACCTACATAGACTTCAAGCATGGTTCAAGCTATGGCGAATCAAAGTCAACAGCTCTAAGTCAACCACACATAACGTTCACACTACGAAAAGGAATTGTACCAACTGTAAGTATGAACAACTCTGAATTATCAGTACATGATAACGTCAAATACTTGGGAATTCACCTTGACAATCGACTTACATGGAGAAAACATATATGGACAAAAATACTACAACTTAACATAATATACAGAAAGATGTACTGGCTTATGAACCGCAACTCACATCTCAGTATAAAAAACAAACTGCTAATCTATAAGTGTGTATTAAAGCCGGTCTGGACATACGGAGCTCAAATTTGGGGAACTTCAAGTGACTCAAACATTCAAATAATACAGCGCTTCCAGTCAAAAGTACTAAGACAAATCTGCAATGCACCTTGGTACGTCCCGAACAACATAATACACAGAGACCTACAAGTAACAACGAATAAAGATGCCATCAATTCACTGCATACCAAATATCAGAGTAGATTACAAGACCATCCCAATACACTAGCAAACGACCTTCTAATTCCACTACAAACCAGAAGACTGAAAAGACGAGACCCACTGGACCTCAACGTTCGTGCATAATTATATAAATCTATAGACTATTTCAAGCAGTGCTCATAGACCAAACCTTTAGTTCCCAAGGTATACACCACTGGGTGTAATACCAACTATGTCAATTGCATTCTTCTACAATTATATTGTTTATTGTTTTTGTATGAAACAGATTACAGTATCTTCCAAAGAAAAAGCGGATCTGCTGGCCGAAATGTTCAGCTCTAACTCAACCCTCGATACCAATGGAAAACAACCCCCAACGATATCTAGAATAAACGCATCAATGCCTGAGGTCACTATCCGCCATCGCACTATCAGGAAAATCCTACGAAATCTTGACTCTAATAAGGCAGTAGGACCAGATGGAATTCCGACAATTGTCCTGAAGACCTGTGCTCAAGAGCTCACCCCAATTCTCTGTAGACTCTTCAAGTTATCATACAGCAAAGGAGTATTTCCGTCCATGTGGAAAAACGCTAAAGTCCAACCGATTCCGAAAAAAGGAAAGAAGACTATTCCTGCAAATTATCGCCCTATTGCATTGCTCTCAGTCATATCCAAAGTTATGGAAAAAGCGATTAACACAGAACTTATCAAATATCTGGAGAAATTTGAGATAATCCATGACAGACAATATGGATTTCGACAACTTTGGTCTACTGGAGATTTGCTGGCTTATGTCACTCAGCTCTGGACAAACACTATTGAATAGTTTGGTGAATCCCGTGCAATAGCCTTGGATATATCTAAAGCCTTTGACCGCGTTTGGCACCAGGCATTGTTAAGTAAATTATCTGCCTACGGTCTCCCAACCAAACTGCGCCAATGGCTCTTGAGCTTCATGCAAGATCGCTCCTTACATGTGGCAGTTGACGGTATTTCTTCTGATGCGTTTAAAACTAATGCCGGGGTCCCCCAGGGTTCCATCCTGTCCCCCACCTTATTTCTTTTACACATCAACGACCTCTTGAAAACCACCACGAACCCCATTTACAGTTTCGCATACAAATAGACTCAGACAGGAACAGGTTGATTCCATCAAAAGCAATCGTCGAGTGGGAAACCAACAATCTTGTTCACTTCAACGCCCAAAAAACACAAAGTGTCACGTTTTCCAAGAAAGTGAATTCCTCAAATCATTCCATCACAATGTTCGGAAATACCCTTGAACCAAGTCTCTCCATCTCGATTTTGGGAGTCACGGTGTCCAATAATATGTCTTGGCATGACCATGTGGCTAACATCGCAAAGTCGGCAAGCCAGAGGCTAGGTTTTCTGTGGAAAGCTAGAAAGTTTTTTCCCCTGATCAACTGTTCCGCTCAAATCCGACCTTTACTGGAGTATTGCTCGCACATTTGGGGTTCAGCACCAAGGCATTCTCTTCGTCTTCTAGATTCCATTCAGAGAAGAGCCATTCGCTTAATAAACAGCTCAACTCTCACAGATACCTTTTACCCTCTAGAACATAGAAGAAGATTTGCAGACCAGTCATTGCTCTACAGATATTTCCATGGCAGATGTTCCAGAGAAATAAAAACTCTTGTACCACCATTGGCCATATTCGGCCGAAGAACTCGGCACGCTGATCACTCTCACCCGTTTACTCTCAAGATTGACACTACAAGGACCAATCTTCATCAAGAATCCTTTTTTACAGGGCTGCTACGAAATGGATCAAGCTTCCAAAATCAGTTTTGACAGAGATCTATGACTTGCAACTTTTCAAAAAGCGTGTCCACAACCAACTCCCTTCTATAATCACTCCCCCTTCTTATAGTCGCAGTGCGGGCCGTCCGCGGCCCACACGATAGGTCTACCCTTTTTGCGAGTAATTTCATAAAAAAAAAATAAAGGAAATAAAAAAAAATAAAAAAAATTTGTAGGCAATAATATAATCTATTTTCAAATAGAAAAAAATAAAATAGAGAGAGCGAGAGATGTCAAACGAAATAAAGATTAAAAGAGGAGTAAGACAGGGATTTGGATTTGTTCTCTCTCCTTTACTCTTTAATCTCTATTTGGAGAAAATCATGCAATAGGCTATATCTGAAGGGAATAAGGGTGAACGGCGAACTCATAAACAATATCCGTTTTGTCGACCTACAAAGAATGATGGATAAAATCGTCAACAACTGTGAGAAAGCCGGTCTTACACTTAATATCAAGAAGACAAAACACATGATCATCAGCAAAGCACATGTCCAGGGAAGTCTTTATATTCGCAATGAGGAGGTTGAGAGAGTGACAGAGTACAAATACCTGGGTACTATGTTGAACGAGACTGGTGGACACTCGCGAGAAATAAGATGCAGGATAGGTCAGGCTAGAGCTGCGTTTACAAACATGAGGAAAATATTCTGCACTAGAGACCTGAGTGTCGAACTTAAGATCAGACTATCCAAATGTTATGTTTTTTCAATACTTCGCTATGGAATGGAGTAGTGGACAACGAACAAAGATGACTCAAATAGACTCCAAGCTTTCGAAATGTGGGTCTACAGACGGATACTCAGGGTTTCTTGAACAGAACGGGTAACAAACGCAGAGATATTGAGGCGAGTAGGTAAAGAGGCAGAAATAGTGAACACTGTAAAAACAGGAAAACTCGCTTATCCGGGTCATGTTATGCGCGGAGAAAGATACCACACATGTTACAGCTAATAATACAAGGAAAATTCAGGGTAAACGAAGTGTGGCTAAAGAACTTGAGAGAGTGGTATCACTGTACTTCAATAGAATTTTTCCGAGCAGCCGCATCCAAAGCAAAAATCACCATGATGATAGCCAACCTTTTAAGAGGAGACGGCACGTGAAGAAGAAGATTTTCAAATACTTCTCGAACTATTTGCAAAATTTCGCTAGTGATTCGGCTACATTCTTCAGTTATTCTAAGCTTTAGTTTTTCAATGTTTTCGGGAGGAGTTGTGTAAACTAATGTTTTTAAATATCCCCACACAGATAAAAGTCAAGTGATGATAGATCTTGCCGTCCATTCTATAAAACTTCTTCTGCCAATCCAATGTCTTGGATATCGTTCGCCTAGCCATTTTCTTACAGCTAGTGCGTTATGTGGTGTAGCTCCGTCCTGCTGAAGGTATATATTCTGTTTTTCTAGCACCATATTTCCCTGTTTATCAACTTGTCTTTCTCGTCACTGAGTACTAAGTGGATCAATTTCATTTTCTAATTATTGCAGGTACAATTATCCCGTTAGGTTTTAAACACGATCATACATCCCCCACTTTCTGATCGATTGTATGATCTTGATACGGCCGACAGGATTGTGTTGTGCTGTGATGCTGCCTGCTCTCAAGTTATGGCAAGAGATTTGTGGTTGGTATTGAATCGTCCATAGTATTTGTTGATTATATTTGCAACAATATTGTGACCATAATTATTAATATTTCATGAATGATAACAACCCGAATAATACAACCCATTTTATGGAATGGTAAACTATTTCATTTCGTTAGATCATAAAAATGTGCTGCTCAATAAGCGACAATGCCGCACAGCTTGTCTGAATGGTTCCACGTGCAGAGATGTATGTGTACTACAAAATCTGACAGTTTCGGCTATTATTTATAGCGCTGTTGCCGAAGGTGTTGCAACGAGATTTTGGAGTATTATCGGTGATTTTCAGCATAGTGTTGGTAAAATTCAGTGAAATTGAGTGGAAGAAATGATTCGTCATTGCCAAGTGTTAAAAAATCGGACTATTTAGGCCCCAGTGTTTATTTTCAAAAGTAAGTTGGAACATCTCATTGTTTACTATATTTGCATCCAGTGGTGTAACGATGACGATTTCAATATCAAACACTTATTCAGCGGTATCATCCTTCTTTCGTTGTTATTTAACGAACTATATACCTTCCTGATCCATTTTATAGTGGTATTTCATAAGAAATCTATACGTCAAATTTAATCCAATCGAAAAATCCAGGAGTACAGAAACCTGAGTATAATATTTTAATCTTTCCCTTTAGGTTACTTAGCTGTTAATAAATAGTTTGAACATTAAAATTAAAATTTAAAATACATTACATTTTATTTGTACAACTAATATTAATGATAATTATTTAAGTTGTTTTTTTTTATTTCGGACAGTTGGTAAAATTATTTAAAATTCTTTTTCAGTACCTTAATTTGATAAAATAATTTAGTTTAACGGGTATTGGTAAAACTGTTATCTACACAATTAGCCGTCCTTGAGTTGGAATAATTAAGTTTTATAAAAGTAACTTATAAAATTACACACAATTGGCTTTAGAAAGGAAACTATAAGCAACATTTGCATCTTTATAGAAAGTATGTTTCGTTAAGACCAGAAAATATAAACAGTGACCGATTTTTCTTTAAATATCAAAGCGAAACCCACCCGACACGTACGAAACCAAACCATAAATTTTTTCGGGAATTTCTTTTTTTTTTTGGTGTATATTGCAAAAGGAAATTATTTTGAAGTCTACAGGGTGGCTCAAAAAAGTGTGACATCAAATTCGTGTTTTTTTAAATGGAACACCTTGTATTTAGTTACACTTTTAAATAGTTTAGGAAAAATAATATGATTTCATATAAAGTGCCATGTACCTAACTATAACCGTTCCCGAGTTATTGATTTTTTTATAAAAATGCTATGGTACAATTGGAAACTAAATAACATCGAAATGTGTAGAAATCATCGCTTCGAATTCTGACCAAGCATAAAAGAGGTTTTGGGCTACTGATTTCGATAGAACTCGTTTCTCAATATTATAAAGAACGTTCAAAAATCATTGTCACTTTTTTATTATTTCGGACAAAGATAACTTTGTTATTTCAAATAGAACAACCTGTATTTTTTTATGTCTGAACAATATAAAATTCTATTATCTTTCATTTCATATTGGGGTTCCCTATACCTAACCTAAATAGTTTTTCAGATATTGGCTCTATCAAATAGTAGTTCTTAGTTCAATGCATTCTTTGACTTAACATAGCTCTGAAACGACATTTATTCAACTTGTTGAAAGAATTTTTATCATCAGTTATTGTATTTTACGTTATTCAAAACATTCACTGAATTATTACCGTCGAAAATGAAAACATATCCCATTTAAAAGCGGATAGATATGATTTTAGCGATTGGTGAGTATTTAGAGAATTGCCTTTTGGCGTCGAGGGTGTATGCCCAAAAATATCTAGACCGAGATCATCCAAACAAGTTGGTTCTCAAATGATTTCTACATGAATTTCGTAGGACTTAAAGTGTAGCTTATGAAAAGGCAAATAGACAAAACCCTATTATTGGAAATGAGGAAAATGATTTTCTTATTATGGGATCGATCACAGAAAACCCTCAATAAGGACTGCTTTTTTAAAGAGTGACGCCTCAAATATTATTAAGTGTTAAGCAGTCTTTCGTAGAGAGAGTGGCTCTTTGTATTCAACAGAATGGTCATCATTTTGAGTATCTCATCATCATCATCATCCAGCCTTATTCTCTTGTCCATTGCTGAACGTAGGCCTCCTCGAAATATTTCCATCTTTCCCTATTTTGCGCCTCTGCGATCCAGTTCGTGGTTATCCTTTTGAGGTCATCTGTCCATCGTGTCGGTGGTCTACCCCTGCTTCGCTTATCCGATCTCGGTCGCCACTCCGGAACTTTCTTTGTCCACCTTCCGTCCTTCATTTTAGCCACGTGTCCTGCCCATCTCCATTTTGAGTATCTACTTTGAATTAAATACATTTGTGTTTCATATTTTGTTGTTGTTTCAGTTGAATAATAAAAAAAATTGTATAGTCTGTTTAATGAACTACTGTCAGAATATGAAAAGTAAATATTTTCGATGAAGTTGAAGTATAACAACTTTCAATGAGAATTCTGTGAGCAAATCAAATAAATGTCGTTTCAAGCTATCTTGATTCAAAGAATGCATTGAAATAAGAACTGGGTACTATTTGAAAAAGACAATATCTGAAAAACTATTTAGGTTAGGTATAAGGAATCCCGATATGAAATTAAATATAATTAAATTTTATATTGTTCAGATCAAAAAAATACAGGTTATTTCATTTGAAATAATAAAAAAGTGACAATGATTTTTGAACATTCTGTATAATATTGAGAAACGGGTTCTATCGAAATCAATAGCACAAAACCTTTTTTATGCTTGGTCAGAATTCGAAGGGATGATTTCTATACATTTCGATGTTATTTAGTTTCCAATTGTACTTTCACATCCTATCGATCACTTTCGGTGAATGATACAAATAGACTCAGGCAGGAACAGGTTGATTCCATCAATAGAGATCTTAAAGCAATCGTCGAGTGGGGAACCAACAATCTTGTTCAGTTTAACGCCCAAAAAAGACAAAGTGCCACGTTTTCCAAGAAAGTGAATTCCTCAAATCATCCCATCACAATGTCCGGAAATACGCTTGAACCAAATCCCTCCATCTCGATTTTGGGAGTCACGGTGTCCAATAATATGTCTTGGCATGACCATGTTGCTAACATCGCAAAGTCGGCAAGCCAGAGGCTAGGTTTTCTGTGGAAATCCAGAAAGTTTTTTACTCCTGATCAACTGTTGACGACGTACAAGGCTCAAATCCGACCTCTACTGGAGTATTGCTCGCACATTTGGGGTTGAGCACCAAGGCATTCTCTTCGTCTTCTAGATTCCATTCAGCTCAACTCTCACAGATACCCTTCACCCTCTAGAACATAGAAGAAGAGTTGCAGACCAGTCATTGCTCTACAGATATTTCCATGGCAGATGCTCCAGAGAAATAAAAACTCTTGTACCACCATTGGCCACATTCGGCCGAAGAACTCGGCACGCTGATCAGTCTCACCCATTTACTCTCAAGATTGTCACTACAAGGACCAATCTTCATCAAGAATCCTTCTTTTACAGGGCTGCTACGGAATGGAATAAGCTTCCAAAATCAGTTTTTCCAGAGAACTATGACCTGCAACTTTTTAAAAAGCGTGTCCACAATCATCTCCTTTCTATAATCCCTCTCCCCCTTCTAATAGTCGCAGTTCGCATATATATATATATATATATATATATATATATATATATATATATATATATATATATATATATATATATATATATATA
Organism: Agelastica alni; assembly: GCA_950111635.1. Taxonomy (NCBI): domain Eukaryota; kingdom Metazoa; phylum Arthropoda; class Insecta; order Coleoptera; family Chrysomelidae; genus Agelastica; species Agelastica alni. The sequence goes on along the minus strand of OX467716.1, from coordinate 1,658,580 downwards.
TTGTTTCTTAATGAATAAAAAACTGTTTAATTTTAAGTGATTTTTTATTTTATATTCTCTTCTTCTTGCACCATCTGAGGGCCTCGCGAAATGTACCTTACCTTGCCCTCATTAAGTTTAGGTGTTAAGCCGCCACTGTACCCAGCGATTTTTTTTTCCTATACGATTTTTGGCGCTAAAAGTGGCGGTCGTCGAGTTTAAAATTTATGAATTGCAATTATTAAATAAACAATTAAAAATGTCTTACCTTTTTTACGAAATAGTGAGAATCGTCGAACAGCTAAGCCAACCAACAATGAAACCGGCACTGATCACCCAATGAACCGAAAACGACGAGTACTTTACACAATTAAATCGGCATGAGTTTTTTTTGTTGTCGTTTTTCGCAATAATAAAGTTCGTTCGATTGAACGGCCGCGAGCCGTCGGCAGAGACACGAAACTCGTGGACGTTTTGACAATCTAGGAGGCTGCTGCTGCGTGCTTAGACTGCGAGAGCGGCCGATAAAGGCGGGACTGAATGGGTACGGGCAATATGGGCGTTTATACTCGCGATGTGATTATGATAATCCGGTGAACGTGTGATGGGTTATTAAAATGCACGTATGAAGTGTTTACGATGTGTAACGGGTGGTCGATGAAAATTCGGTCGAGAATGCGCGTTGCAGAATTTCATTTTCTGTAAACGTTTAGTTGCTGTCTATCTAAAAATTATTGATAACGCAGTTTTTAAGGGATAGATGGTAAAGCCCAATATAAAATCATAAACCAGCGGAGGAAAATTTGTGAAATAAAATATTTTGGGTACACCTCGTCTGCCCAGAGACTGAATACGTAATGTACACAGACGGCTCAAAAACCCCAGATGGAGTTGGGGCCGGTGTTTTCAGCAAGAAACCAAAGATTGAAATATCTACCAGTCTTGGCAGGTATGCCACAATCATTCAGGCTGAAATATTCGCTATCGAATTGTGTGCAAGAGAGTTGACCAACAGACCTCTAGCAAACAAAAATATAAATATAATATCGGACAGCCAGGCCGCTTTAAAAGCACTGAGCTCCAACAAGATAAATTCTAAACTTGTATGGAATTGCATCGAATCCTTAGAGTACCTCGGTGCGAACAACAGGGTGACCCTACTGTGGGTACCTGGGCACCAGGGGGTGGAAGGAAACGAAAAAGCCGACACCCTTGCAAAACAGGGGGCCGAATCTGCGTTCACTGGACCAGAACCGGTTTTTGGAGTCACCACAAGTGCCGCCAAAACAATTATTTCGGACTGGGCGGAGAGGAAAATACTCACGTACTGGTCCGACTTACCAGGGCTAACCCACTCGAAGGCGTTTTTACCGTTACAACCCTCGAGAAACACAACTAAGCAGATCCTAGAATGGATCAGAAATGACCTGCGTATTCTAACAGGACTGCTTACGGGACACTGTCGTCTAAGATACCACCTCAGAAAGATAGATCTGAACCAACAAACGGACTGTCGGTTCTGCTGCGTGGAAGACGAAACTGCTGAACATATACTATGTTCATGCCCCGGCCTGGGAAGAATAAGGTTTAACATATTTGGTTACACTAACCTAGAACCTACCGATTTTAAAAAAATCTCACCCTATACAACCAGGAACTTCGTAAGAAGGGCTGGATTGTACGGTGAACTGTAGCCTCTAGGGGTGAGCCACAATAGACCTACTAAGGGTCGCGGTGGAGGGGCGACCACGCCCCACTCACATAAAACCTAACCTAACCTAACCTAACACCCCGTCTGGGCTTTTTGTGTCTTCCGGTTTGTTGTCACTCGTTCTCTAGGCGCCGTCTCCGCTTCGAAGGTTGGCAATCATCATAGCAATTCTTATTTTGGAGACCGCAGCTCTAAATTGTTCATTATTACTGCATCCAAACCAATCACTAAAGTTCTTCGGCCATGAATTTCGTCTTCTTCCTATAGATCTCTTGCGTTGGATTTTTCCCTGCGTAATTATTTGTAGCATTTGATATTTTTTCCCACTCATGTTATGTCCCATGTACATGTCGGGATCACTTCTCTCAGTTTAAGTAATTTTTGTAAATGATAGTAGATACCTATCTAGATATTTACAAGAAACTTTACAAATAAGTATTTACGATTAGTGAATTTTAGTTTTCGGGGTTGGCAAAATCACACGAGGTTGTCAAACTTATTATTTACGTCATAGTTGAGACTTAAATTAACAAATTTTTATTTCAAATGTAATGAACTATTATAAAGAGATCCAAAAAGTTGTGTTACAAGTATTTTATAATAAAATTGTATTTAGTATTTGATAAATGAATACCTGCTGAGTTTATATGTAAATAAACGTCACTGTCATCTTAACATAAATAAAACATAACGGGCGTCTTACGTTTTAATTAGTAAACTTATTGTTGTTTTTAGTGGATATCCCAAATATTCAACAGCACAAATGATATTTCAGGTTCGAGTTAAGTGAGCTTTGTACAATTTTAGTAAATTGGCATATAACAATTTGGTTAGTAGATACTTTCTTGTTCTAAACAGGAATGCCAACTGATACGTGTTGTTGTTATAACCTAGATCTAGTTTGACAGTAACGTTTGCCCAATTAAACAGCTATAGTCCAGTCACCTTATGCCATATTTTACGAAGTTCTATTCAAGAGGCGCACTCTATGGCCAATTTTTTTATAGGTTGTTTGGACCTACAATTATATAGTCCTGAGTTTTCGGCCATTGCCGGGGTATATTTTAGCAATAAAAAATTATTTAATATTAAAAAATGGATATTTTTAAGATAATCTTTTTGGAACGCGTCCTTTGTAAAAAAGGTCCTGAAAAAAAGTGCTCTTATCACCATGCACAAGCGATTTAGATAAAATAAAATTACGACGGGTTGCACTCTGGGAGTGCCGGCAGAAGTGAAAACTTAAGTATTAACGTTGTGCGCCCTGCGCCGCCTAAACGAAACAGCCGGCGCAGGCATACATTTTCGCCGCGCCGTAGAAAGAGAGGGGGATACTCCCTCTCCTACGCCACGCCATCTGTCTAATCTCCATCCGTCTTACGAATTTTCGATCAGGTCACGTGTCCTGACGCGAGTTTAACAAAAAAAGTGTACAACGCCGCCAAAGAAGTTTTCACTTCAAAAATTGTTGAAAATAGATGCTATTAAATTTTTCTTCTTCTCTAGGTACCGTCTCTGCTTCGAAGGTTGGCAATCATCATAGCAATTCTTATTTTTGAGACCGCAGCTCTAAATAGTTCATTATTACTGCATCCAAACCAATACCTAAGGTTCTTCAGCCATGAATTTCGTCTTCTTCCTATAGATCTCTTGCCTTGGATTTTTCCCTGCGTAATTATTTGTAGCATTTGATATTTTTCTCCCCTGATGTCATGTTCCATGTACAGCAATTTTCTACTCTTAATTGTCGGAATCACTTCTCTCTTCATATGCATACGTCTCATCACTTCCACGTTGGTTATTCTCTCTACCCATGAGATCCTCAAGGAAGATTTAGGATATGTTCCATCGCTGCCGTTGGTGTGCTGGACATAGCTCCAGATATGGTCAGGCATGCCTGCCGCTGAAGGCCAGCAAGCTTTGCTCTAGCTGTCTGTTGTAACCCTTTGGTCCACCAGACTACTGGACCATACGTGACCATAGATATTATCATTGTTTGATAAATCCAGTAAATCTGTTTGGGGTTCATTCCCCAAGATTCGCCACTTACTCTTCGGAGAACTTCACAATGTGGTGAAGGAATAGGTATGGCTAAATATACATACTGTTAGAATGCGAGACACTAGACCGCAAAAGACAGACAATATTCGGACAACCAAAGTTAACACCTGAAGGATACAATAGCCAACCGGTGGAGAACCTGTATAGATTGTTACAGGGGACTAGAATTACGGAATGAGTGGTGTGACTAAACATTAGCAAAACAAAATATATGCTGTTAACAAAAACAACTCAAGACAATCGTAATATATATGTGAGGAACCAGCCTATTGAAAGAGTAAGACAATACAAATACCTAGGCACGATTATTAATGAAAACAATGACAGCTTCCAAGAAAAACGAGTCAGAATAGAACAGGCGAAAAGCACCTTTACAAGAATGAAGAGGCTTTTCTGCTGCAGAGATTTAAACCTTGATTTAAAAATACGACTGATGAGATGCTATGTGCTGTCTATACTGTACTATGGGATGGAGGCCTGGACACTGAAGGTAACGACCGACATAAGCAGATTGGAGGCACTTGAGATGTGGATATACGGGAGAATATTGAGGATCTCATGGGTAGAGAGAATAACCAACGTGGAAGTGATGAGACGTATGCATATGGAGAGAGAAGTGATTCCGACAATTAGGAGAAGAAAACTGCTGTACATGGGACATGCCATTAGGGGAAAAAAATTCCAAATGCTACAAATAATTACGCAGGGAAAAATCCAAGGCAAGAGATCTATAGGAAGAAGACGAAATTCATGGCTGAATAACCTTAGTTATTGGTTTGGATGCAGTAATAATGAACTATTTAGAGCTGCGGTCTCAAAAATAAGAATTGCTAAGTATGATGATTGCCAACCTTCCAATTTTTTATTGCTAAAATATACCCCGGCAATGGCCGAAAAGTCAGGACTATATTCTTGTAGGTACAAACAACCTATAAAAATATTGGCCATAGGGTGCGCCTCTTAAATAGAACTTCGTAAAATATGGCCTAAGGTGACTGGACTATAGCTGTTTAACTGGGCAAGCGTTACTATCAAACTAGATCTAGGTTGGCAACAACGCGTACCTATAACTTTGTCATATAACTATAAATCTAGATCTATAGATCTAGGTTATAACAACAACACGCATCAGTTGGCATTCCTGTTTAGAACAAGAAAGTATCTACTAACCAGATTGTTATATGCCAATTTACTAAAATTGTACAAAGCTCACTTAACTCGAACCTGAAATATCATTTGTGCTGTTGAATATTTGGGATATCCACTAAAAACAACAATAAGTTTACTAATTAAAACGTAAGACGCCCGTTATGTTTTATTTATGTTAAGATGACAGTGACGTTTATTTACATATAAACTCAGCAGGTATTCATTAATGAAATACTAAATACAATTTTATTATAAAATACTTGTAACACAACTGTTTGGATCTCTTTATAATAGTTCATAACATTTGAAATAAAAATTTGTTAATTTAAGTCTCAACTATGACGTAAATAATAAGTTTGACAACCTCGTGTGATTTTGCCAACCTTAAAATCATCAAAATCATTTACAAAAGTTCCTTAAACTGACATCATCGTCACTAATTGTAAAGAAATACAAGAATTTATTAGAATTAAACAGCAATGACAGTTAAAAACATCAATCGAGTGATCCTTTATGCGTTAAAAAAAATGAACACTCACAGCTAGCTCATAAAATTGCCAAATCGAGTTGTTAAAAAAAATTTATTCGAAAATAAGTTCGCCTCCCTTGAAAATTATCATTTGCCCTTTCATTGTCAAGCAGACGACCACCCTTTTGGTAATTGCACCCTCTTGTAATCCCCGACGAGCGGTCTGCTTTCATTGGTCGAGTAGTTAGCCATGCTGTCGGTAGCTATTGGCCGGGCGTGTCCGCCATCGTCCAATGCGGCGTCGTCTTTTCCTCCCAAGGCTGAGTTTATACCGATAATACACAAGCCTACCGGACTGATTACATACCGTCCAAAATAACGTTATCGGTAGCGTGCAGCTGTTTTTCGATTGACGAAGGACGTTCGGGATAGACGACTGATTTAGTAGCAGGGGATTAATACGCGCATTATCCCAAAATAAATAGCGTTTATTAATATTAAACTACAATGCGAAAGATTTATTTGCTTACAAACCTTATCATTTATTATTTACAACTCTAATGAAACCATTATACTACGTCTCGTGGTTATTTATAACGTCAAAAACGACTACCGTTGCTATGGTAACCAATAAAACCAGCAAAAGTATACCAACTTGATGTACAGTGTGATACTAAAGTATATATAAAAAAAAAGAAACCACTGCTATCGAACTGACCAGATCAATAAATTAAAGAATAAAATCAAAATAAATGTGATGTAATGAGTGAAGCACTAACCACAGGTCGCTCAACGACGCCTATGTGTTGACATTGACAGTTGTAAACGTCAATGTCGTTATATATATATTTGTATAGACGCATTATCAAAACATAGGCGTAGAGGTGTTGCATTGAGAAGATGATATGGGATGTGCAAGCAGGATTTAGAAGACGAAGGAGATCAGTATGGATCAGGTCTTTTCCTCACGAGGTATAGTCGAAAAATTCTTGGATAGAAGTCAGAAGGTCTATTGCGTTTTTACATACATACATACATAAAGTCACGCCTTTTTCCCATAGGGGTAGGCAGAGACCACTTCCTTCCACTTCGGCTACGGTTCTTGCACACATCTTTTGCTTCCTCTACTTTCATCAGTGCTCTCATACATGCTCTTCGGTTGTTGGTACTTTTGACCTGGCCTTTCTTCAAAACAATGTTGATCTGATCGAGATATGTTCTCCGAGGTCGACCTCTACCGATTTGCCCATTCACACTCGCCTTATAAATTTGTTTCGTCAATCTTCCTTCATCCATCCTTTCTACGTGTCCAAACCATCTAAGCATTCCTTTATCTATCTTTGTGACCACATCTTCTTTTACACCACAGCGTTTTCTTATCTCACTATTCTTAACTTTATCCAACCGAGTCACTCCGGCTATACAATTCTCAGACTACTCATCTCCGCAGCATTAATCCTATTTTCATGCTTCTTCTGCCAAACTCAACATTCACTACCATACATAAGTGTAGGAACCAACACACCTCTATGCACCGCCAGACGTGCCTTTTTTGACACTTTCTGGCTATTCATAAAGCTATGCAGTGCCCCATTCATTTGTTTTCCTGCCAACACCTTTCGCTCAATGTCACTGTCATACTTTCCATCTCTAGTAAATTTTGAACCCAAGTTCACAAATTCATTAACTTGTTCCACTCTTTCTCCCTCAATCGAAACCCCACAGTTTGTCATGCTTTCTTCTCTTTCAAAAACCATTACTTTCGTTTTGCTCACATTTATTTTCATCCCTTTGATTTTCAGGGAATCATGCATAACATTAACCATCGCCTGCAACTCCTCTTCAGATAACGCTAATATGACTTGATCATCGGCGTAAAGAAGGCATTTGACGATCAAATCATTCATTTTTAATCCATACGCACTCTCTTTCAGATCTTTTAAACAATTGTCTATGTATAAGTTAAACAGCCATGGCGAAGCCACACATCCCTGTCTCACACCTTTTTCGATGTTAAACCAGTCCGTGTGAGCTCCGTTTATCCTGACACAAGCAGTGGAATCCTCGTAAAGTGATTTTAGTGCTCGTATTAAACTACCACTCACCCCATACATAGACAATGTAGACCACAATTCACTCCTCACCACTCTGTCATAGGCCTTTTCCAAGTCTATAAAAGCGCAATAGACCTTCTGACTTCTAGCCAAGAATTTTTCGACTAGCACTTGCATGGTGCCGTCTCGTAAGGAAAAGACCTGATCCATACTGATCTCCTTCCTCTTCTAAATCCTGCTTGCACATCCCATATCATCTTTTCAGTTTCATTCGTTTTCAAATTTCTCATTAAATTTTTAGACATTTATTAATTTGGTTGGTTGGTTGGTTTAATAAATAGCAATAGGCTAATAGGTAATTGCGAGACTCTTTCTGCAAGACCAAGACCAAGACTGGAAGCGCAATACCAAGACCAGGTGTATTGGCGCCAGACCGAGACCAAGACTGGCCAAGTCTTGTCTTGTTCTTGCATTTGGGCAACACTAATATGATCTGGACATTGGGGAAATGTAATAAAAACGCACAACTATTGGTAAGAATTTATCATGAAAGATATCCCGAGAGGCGACAACCTATAACAGCAAGTTTCGAAAGATTGCAGAATCGGTTTAACCGCGCCGGTTCAGTTACTAACGAAAAACAAGAAAGAACAAAAACTACTGTGACAGAGGAAACGAAATGAATGTACTTGTGGCAGTTAAGGAAAATCCACATGCAAGTATTAGAAATATTTCAACAGAACAAGAACTTGTAGATTGTAAGGTGGGTCGTGAAGGCCATGCTGCCTCTCAAGCACTTCGACCTATCAGATCTTTTGTGCATAACCCTTAATCTATTCGAGGCCCGGGATTCCGAGACTTCGAGTAAAGTTAATCAGTGTCCTGGGGGCTAAGTTTCTGATATCGAAGGGCTTTGGAAAGGTCCCTTCCAGAAATTTGAGCCTCTTGCAGAAAAGCGCTGGGCATTCGCAAAGCAAATGTTCTGCAGTATCAGCAAAGTTCTCGCAGTAGCGGCAACTATCACTCTATGTTTTGCCCATCTTTTTCAGGTGATACCTTAGAGGGCAGTGTCCAGTGAGGAGTCCCGTCACCAGTTTGGAGTGCTATTTAGAGCTATTTAGCTTTCCTTGGCGAAAGACTTACTAGCCTTTTCGCTTGCCTTTGTCCTGGCACTTTATGCCAGTGAGATTTCATTTCATCTGTTTCCCAGCGTCGAACCTCTTCTTTCAAGTGGGCTTTGGAAAATCCAAAGAAGGGTTCTGGGCCGGAAAATTTTGTATTTACCCCTTCTTTGGCAAGGCAATTTGCTTCTTCGTTGCCTTTAACTCCCTTGTGACCTGGAACCCACATCAGTGTAACCTGATTGTTTGCTGCCAGTTTTATCAGGCACTGTTTACAGTCCCAAGTCAGCTTAGACTCACAAGTGTATGACTTCAGAGCTTTTAGTGCTGCTGAACAAGAACTTAGTTACTACTCAAAGGATTCTTTCTAAAAACAAAATGCACGCTTACCACATTCAATTGTACCGAGAATTAACCGATAATGATTTTGGAGAAGAGAATAGTATTTTGCGAATGGGCTTTACAAAAACTTTATCAATGAAGAGATTTTTTTTTTTTAAAACACACACACACACACACACACACACACACACACACACACACACACACACACACACACACACACACACACACACACACACACACACACACACACACACACACACACACACACACACACACACACACACACACACACACACACACACACACACACACACACACACACACACACACACACACACACACACACACACACACACACACACAATCCGTAAAAGATTTTAAAAGATAACTTCAAAGCTGACATCTTCTTGTGGTGGGACAGCTCTTCTATTGGCTAGTTTTTATATATAATGTATGATAAAGCATCTTTGTCACTTGATTAATTTCATACCAGATGATGGAAATGTCTGAATCATGGTAAATTGTCTTGGTTACATACTTACCAAGGTGCATCATTGCACTCTGAATGGTATTCAGCTCGAAAGTATTACTTTTGGAGACAGCTTCTGAGTGTTAAATGCCGCAGGATAGTAAATATTTTTAGTTTGTAGAGCAACACATTTTGTCAAATGCTTTTTAGGTATTGAGGAATATACATTAATAAAAATAATGTCTCAAAATAAAACTCAAAATGGAAATAAAGATCAGATTCATAACGCCTCAAAATAAACATCTCACTTGATGTAACAATGCTGCATCATTTATTTAAATTGCAAATATTTAACAAAAACCAGTCACTTTTAAGTCACTTACTCAGAAAAATGAAGGTACCAATGTTAACATTACAAATAGTACTTAAAATAAAAGGTGTCGTCTTTTTTAACGAATAGGTTCTATATCACAACTGAATCTTCATATCCACTTGTAGGTATGTGTAAACTATCACTTAAAAACTTGACACAATGAGGCAAAATGCAACTGATCACTATGTACATTAAATAAGGTACTGGTGCGGTAGAGCCGAAAGGGTAGAACCAATAACCTCTTCGTGTAGCATCTCTAGTATGGTGGCTAGCAAATGCTATCCATAAAATTAAGCTGCATCTTTTTAAAAAGTAGTGTTCCAAATAATAGCCTATCGTCAATAGTAAAATGCAGCCTAGTAAAGGAAATGTCGAACAGTGAAGGAATGGCCTATGTTTTAGCTGTGTAGCATCCTGAAAATCAAAACACATGTAATAATTGAAATATAAAAGTTTGACTATAAGTATTAATAATTACCATTAAATTGAAAGATCTTGCTTCGATAAAATGATCGAAGTCTATTATTGAGGCCAATAAACTACAAACAAAAACTTCGGCTATTTTTATTGTAGACGAAATATTTCTCGCATTAAAACATATTATTGTCCAAGACAGGCCCCCTATCAAAAAATGTGTAGCATTATCAAATAAAGCTTGGAAAATGTGTAGTTTACTGTGAGTAACTACATAATCACCTATTAAAGCCGTTATAAATATTAAGAAGGTCAAATAACTCGTTAATTTACTTAAATAAACTATTAAAAACATTAATTTAACCTCTACCGTACAGTACCCTATTTTTTCTTCTTCTTTTTCTTGGTCTTCACCTTCTCGGTTGACAAGTGTTTTAACAAAGTTATACAACCACCATTGTAATTATTTTTATTAGGGATTTGCCTTATGCTGATTTTCTTCATTTGGATTGTCTACTAGGTTTTCTTCATCTAAGAGAATTTCAATTTCAATGGTTTGGTTTGAAAGATTTCCTTTCGTTTCTCGAATGCCAAATAATGTCACATCTCTTGACACATAGATATTGTTTTTCTCCTCATCCCAAATTCTGTAGCCATTTTCAGCATAGCCCACAAATATTCCTCTTCTTGCTCTAGGATCTAATTTCTCGAGTATTCCCAGATTCTTGGTGTATGCCACAGAACCAAAGATTTGATGTCGGGATAGGTCTGGTTTTTGTTTGAACCATTTTTCAGCAGGAGTTGTGTCAACTGTTACTGTGGGGCTTCTATCAATAGATAAGCAGATGTTTGCACTGCGGTTCCCCACATTTTGTTTGACAAATGAGATTTAATGAGCATTGCTCTTGTTTTGTTGCAGATTGTTAAGTTCATACGCTCTGCTGTCCCATTTAATGGGGGGGTATGAGCATTGGTATAATCCAAATGGATACCTTTTTCTCTGCACCACTCTTTAAAGACATTGGAGCGATATTCTCCACCATTGTCAACTATTATTTTGGACAATTTGAGGTTGTGGTGGTTTTCAGATTCCACAATGTAATTTTTCAAAAAACCTCTAGCAATAAAATTGTTCTCTCTACTACTGAAGTAGAGTCCCAGGCACTTGCTAAATAACGGTATTGCTCTGGCAATGAAAACATGATTTTCGCAACTAAACTGTCATCAGAAACTTCTTGCTTAAGTTGTTGCAACTTTTACACAATACTTTTTAGACAATTGAGTTTTACATCATGTCTTTTGTTTTATCAAATTTGTAGCCATGAAAATCAAGTAAAAGCTGCTGTTTGAGTTGACTTGTATCTCTTTTGTAGATGGTGTTCAATGTATCATACATATCTTGGACTAGGAGTAGAAGTTGAGTATCGACAAGCTGTAGAAATTCTCTGAGGTGTGGGCAGCTTCACCACTGGGACCTCTGCCACCTCGACTCACTCTTGCTATTCGACGACGTCTTCAGCAACGTAGATGATGGATTCCTTCGATAGTTCAGTCAAGCTGGCTCGATTGGTTTTTTACCTACTATAGGCTGAAGGGTTTACTGTCTTTTATCGCCGTAAATTTTGTCATCACAGTAAATTAACCAACACACTCGTCATAAAGACAGTGTGTAATTTAATACATGGAGCTTACAGTTTCCAGCTTCCTGTATCTTCAGAATAATTTCACTGGTTGTTAACTTTGAATTTCATTTACTTTATCTCATTATATTGATGTGCATTTTACCACGTGGTGTTTTAAAGCGTGCTCTTAGCGGCAAGAATTGTGTGCTTCGGCTGGATGATAGATTGGAAAAGAGAACGAAAGGCCGGAAACCAGTTCGAACGTGGCTACTTTGTCGCGTTGAATGCAGCGATTTTATTGGTCAAAAATCGTAACCGTCGTTATCACGCGTTCGCAAAGCGGATTTCTGCAATTGCGCACGACTCTTTCACGTGAAGATGGTGATCAAAACATTATAGTGGATTATAAAAATTGCACGTGTCTTTTAGATAATTTTTTTTGTCGGCGTCAGGGCCGTACTGAGTAGTTTTGCAAATCAAAGAATTTCTCAAAGAGGAATTGTACAGTTGGAAGTACTGATTTCCAACACAGACAATATTGAGAAACTTTTAAAATCGCTGTCTTCAGACGCCATTTTATTTTGACTCTAAGAGTACTTTCCAGCACGCTGACGCCAACACACAATTTGTAAATTTTGTTTTTACAGTTTAATCAATAACTTTTGATGTTACTGGTCCCATAACCTGTTAGGTTTTTGATATTTTGTGGAAGTAAAAGACTTTAACTGGTTTATTTAATTTTATTTTATATTCAGACATTCATTACTACAAAGCAAGTTGCAAGACAAAAAAATATATTTCAAATGGTGTTTTGTCAACTCAAAATAAAAATTCCTCAAAATAAAATCAAGTATATAATTTACAGAGACTTCAGTGCATTCAATCAGGTTGATTTCGAAATGGAATTACAAATGCAGAATTGGCAAGAAATATTTTTTACAGGGGATATTGACATAAAAGTTGATATATTAACTAATAATATTAAATCTGTTTTTGATCGTCATGCTCCGCTTAGGAAAGTAAGATCGACTAAACCGAGGGCTCCTTGGGTGACTAATAATTTAAAGATCATGAAAAAACAAAGAAAAAAATTACTTGCCAGGTACAAATCAACAAAAAACTTAGATAATTGGGAAGCATACAAGCGAACAAGAAATGATTTCACCGCGGCAGTTAGGACTGAGAAGCAGAATTATTTGAATGAAATTCACAGAACTAAAAAGAATCGGAAAGATACCTGGAAAGCACTTGAACAGTTGAATATCCATTCTAAGAAATCTGATATATCATTACCACCCGACTTAAATGATGCTGAAGCTATCAATTGCCATTTTATTAACTCTTTCAATGCATTAGAGTGTCAAGTTGATGATGATCTTGTACAGTATTATAATACCCATAAAGTGAATTATAACCTAGACCACTGCAAAATTGAACCCTTTCGTGAGCATGACGTTCTGGAGGCTGTAGATAGTATCAAATCAAATACAGAAGGTTCTGATGGAATAACCCTCCATATGATAAACATGTGCTGCCCCTTTTTATTGCCATTTATCGCTCACATATTCAATTGCTGCCTACTTGAGGGATATTTTCCTATAAATTGGAGAAATGCAGTTATTTTACCGTTACCAAAGGTCTCAAATCCTAAATGTCTGTCTGATCTGAGACCTATCAGTAGGCTTCCAGTGCTATCCAAGATGTTCGAAAGACTGATTTTCAACGAAATTTTACGTTTCCTCACAGAGAATGAACTATTTTCTGATTGCCAATCTGGTTTTAGGTCTGGGCATAGTACAATTACAGCATTAACTAAAGTATTAGATGATATATTTCAAGCAACTGATGGTAGCAATACATCATTACTGGTTACATTAGACTATAGTAAAGCTTTTGATACCCTGGGTCATAATCTATTATTGGCAAAACTAAATTATTACTGTTTATCTAAGGAAACCATAGGATTAATTGAAAGCTATCTCTCCAACCGATGTCAGTATGTTGTCCTAGAGGACACCAGCTCAAGTGCAATGCCATTACCTCGAGGAGTTCCTCGGGGCTCAATACTAGGGCCGCTACTCTTTTTACTTTATACTATGGATCTAAAAGAACTTTCTGGTGACTGTTATATACATCAATTTGCTGATGATACTCAAGTGTATGCAAGTTTCAATAAAGATAATGCTGACATGGTCATTACAAAAATCAATTATATATACTCTTGATAAAATATTGAAATACTCCAATAGACATGGTTTGAAATTAAATCCCACTAAATCACAAATGATATGTTTTGGTAATAGCGATTATGCTACTGAAGAAGTAGTAATTAATGGTGTGAGTATTGAGCCCTGTAGAGCAATAAAAAATTTGGGACTATTCATTGATGATGATTTACGGTTCAAAACGCATATTAAGCATATAATCCAGAAAAGCTATATGTCATTAAGAAATCTTTACCGCAACAGATCAATACTAAGCAAAGAACTGAAAAAACAGTTATGTGAATCACTAGTTTTGAGCCACTCAAATTATGGCGATATTATTTATGGACCATGTCTTGATATCCGAACTTCAACTAGAATTCAAAGAATTCAGAACTCATGTATTCGTTTCATCTATTCACTAAGATTACGAGACCACGTAACTACATTCAGAGCTGAACTAGGGTGGCTTGATATGCACGACAGAAGGAAACTTCACCTTGCATGTTTTGTTCATAAAGTATTAGAAAAAGGAACTCCCTCGTATATTAGAAAAAAAATGTCATATAGGTCGGTTGTGCATGATGTAAACACCAGAAATAGAAACCTACTTGTAATACCCAGGCATAACACTGCTGCATTCAAAAGGTCATTTTCTCATTCTGCGGTAAAAATATTTAACTCCATACCAACTCCTATCAAGAACAAATCATCTTATGGATTTAAAAGAGCCTTTAAGGAATACCTTATGGTTCTATAACAATTGTGTTTTATATGTTGTAATTATATTAACGTTCTTCCTTTGCGCACTCTTTGCATTGTTTACATGTTACATTTTAGTTATTTGAACATACATACCTGTTACTCTCGTGACTGTTGATTATAATATATATATATATATATATATATATATATATATATATATATATATATATATATATATATATATATATATATGTAGGCATTATACTGTATGAAATAATTTATTTGTAACTGGTACTCGGTTGAGTTGAGCAGTCTAACTGGACTTCGCCGAGGATGATTAAAATAAAGACATTTTATTATTATTATTAAATGAGCACTGACAGTCTCCTATTCCGACAATTGTTGACAGAGAACGCAGGAAACATTTGTTTTAGTCTTGCCAATGACAACTTAACATATAACATGTGATTGTTTTAAATTACTTTGTTGTGAAAATTGTTTTAAGCAAATGTCACACCCGAAAGGTTTTTCGCCGTTATGATAAAGCATGTGTTTTTTTAAATGACCTTGCCGTGAAAACTGCCAGCAAATGTCACACTTAAACGGTTTCTCACCGGTGTAAACGCATATGTTTATTTAAATTAGATTTATCTGAAAAGTTTTTCAAACAAATTTCACATTTGAACGGTTTTTCGCCGGTGTGAATGCGCATGTGAGTCATTAAAACACCTTTTCTTGAAAAGTTACTTGAACAAATTTCACACATGAACGGTTTTTCGCCGGTGTGAATACGCATATGAGCCATTAATTGAGATATTTTTGAAAAATTTTTCGAACAAATTTCACACTTGAACGGTTTTGTGCCGTTGTGGCATTGCATGTGATATTTTAAAGTTTGTTTATGAATAAACTGTTTTAAGCAAACGTCACACTTAAAAGGTTTCTCGCTGGAGTTACGGTGCCCGTCATTTTTGAAAGTACCTTGATGTGAATACTGTTTGTGCTTAATTAAACTATCTTTTCGTGAAAAGTTTTTAGAACAAATTTCACACTTGAATGGTTTCTCGCTGGTGTGAATGCGCATGTGATTTTTTAAAACCTTTTGATACGAAAATTTATTTGAACAAATTTCACACTTGAACGGTTTTTCGCCGGTGTGAATGCGCATGTGATTTTTTAAAGTATTTTTATCTGAAAACTGTTTTAAGCAAATGTCACACTTAAACGGTTTCTCACCAGTATGAATGCGCTTGTGATTAATTAAAGTATCTTTTCGTGAAAAGTTTATAGAACAAATGTCACACTTGAACGGTTTTTCGCCGGTGTGAATGCGCATGTGAATTTTTAAAACATTTTTAAACGAAAATTTTTTTGAACAAATTTCACACTTGAACGGTTTTTCGCCGGTGTGAATGCGCATGTGATTTTTTAAACAATGTTGTCCCGAAAATTTATTTGAGCAAATTTCACACTTAAACGGTTTCTCGCCGGTGTGATATTGCATGTGATATTTTAAACTTCTTTTATGTGAAAACTGTTTCATACATACGTCACACTTAAACAGTTTCTCGCCGGAGTGACAGTGCATGTGATAATTTAAAGAACTTTTTCGTGAATACTGATTTTTACAAATTTCACATTTGAACGGTTTCTTGATGGCGTGAATGCGCATGTGATTTTTTAAAGTATTTTTATCTGAAAACTGTTTTAAGCAAATGGCACACTTAAACTGATTCTCACCGGTATGAATGCGCATGTGTCTAATTAAACCAGATTTTTCTGAAAAGTTTTTCGAACAGATTTCACACTTGAACGGTTTTTCTCTGCTGTGAATGCGCATGTGATTTTTTAAAGTATTTTTATCTAAAAACTGTTCTAAGCAAATTTCACATTCAAACGGTTTCTCTCCGGTGTGAATATGCATGTGATTTTTTAAAGTATTTTTAACTGAAAACTCTTTTAAGCAAATGTCACACTTAAACTGTTTCTCACCGGTATGAATGCGCACGTGTCTAATTAAATTAGATTTTACTGAAAAGTTTTTCGAACAAATTTTACACTTGAACGGTTTTTCGCCGGTGTGAATGCGCATGTGATTTTCTAAAACATGTTGTCCCGAAAATTTATTTAAACAAATTTTACATTTAAACGGTTTCTCGCCGGTGTGAATACGCATGTGAATCATTAGAACAATTTTTCGCGAAAAGGTTTTTGAACAAATTTCACACTTGAACAGTTTCTCGCCGGTGTGATATTGCATGTGATATTTTAAACTTTTTTTATGTGAAAACTGTTTCATACATACGTCACACTTGAACAGTTTCTCGCCGGAGTGACAATGCATATGATAATTTAAAGAACTTTTTTGTGTATACTGATTTTTACAAATTTCACACTTGAACGGTTTTTCGCTGCTGTGAATGCGCATGTGATCTGTTAAAGTAATTTTCTGTGAAAAATGCTTTAAGCATATTTTGCAATTATAAGGTTTTTTGTTTGTTCGTTTTTTAACAAAATGTTGGAACCAATGACTTAAAAACAAAATCTTGTTCCTGAAATACAGTCCACAAACGAAACACATCTCCAATTTTTTATTAAAATGAACTTTTAGGTGATTTTTTCTAGTCGTTGCATTGGTGAAGCCTGTAAACAAAAAAAAATAATCAAAACCGATACTGAAAAAATTTTTTAAGATAACTTTATTAAAAGTATAGAGTTTATTCACATCCAAAAAGGGTCCAACTTTTATATGCAATATGTCTTCTTCAAGACAATAAGAATTTGAGATGGCCATTAGAAAGATTACAACACAGAGAAGCGGCATCCTTTGATAATTTAGATATTAATATGATGACATATTACTTATTGATAACAGAATTACATTTGACACACTTAAGCACTAATAACACAACACTATTGGCTGTGGGGTAGGTCGAGTCGTTTGCTGATCTCCAGAGTTGCCTTTCATGACCATATAGACTTTATTATGGTTTTATATACCAGCACTTTGTTCGTAAGAGAGTTGAGATGAGCGAAACATCAATTAATTAATTTGTTTACCAATTACTAAAGTACAATTAGAAATAAAACTAACGCTAATGCTTAATAGCGGTAAATATATACAGAGCGCTTAAGAAAGATTTCCCTACTGGGTGGGCGTGGGTAATAACATTAGTTTAATTATTTTATTGGAACAAAGTTCCTTATTCCACGGTACGGCAGATGGGTGCTAGGCGAAAAAAAGTGTAAGACTGGGCACAGCCAACAGCACGCGCACGCGCTTTATGTTACTGAGGAGAGGAGACGCGTGGCATAGAAATATTTATTATTATTTTTGTAAAAAATATTTCGAACCAATTTCACACTCGAACGGTTTTTCGATGGTATTTAGATGGTGTGACGGCGCATGTGATTTTTTAAATTACTTTGTTGTGAAAATTGTTTTAAGCAAATGTCACACTCGAAAGGTTGTTCGCCGTTATGATATAGCATGTGTTTTGTCGTGAAAACTGTTGTAACACTTAAACGGTACCTCAGCGGTGTAAATGAGTATGTGTGTCTAATTAAATTAGATTTATCTGAAAAGTATTTTGAACAAACTTCACACTTGAACGATTTTCGCCAGTGTGAATACGCATGTGAGCCATAAAATGAGGTCTTTTTAAAAAAAATTTTGAACAAATTTCACACTTAAACGGTTTTTCGTTAAGCTAGCGGCGATGAAAAACTGGAGACTATGCGGCGAAGAGGAAGAGAGCAGCATACACATTTTGTGTTGCTGCCCGATGCTAGCGGTGTACAGGTACCAAACCTGGGGCCGCATGATAACGGCTCCAAGTGATCTAAATAAGACGGGGTCAACAGAAATCCTGCAGTATGCCAAAACCAGCGGACTGGAATTCTGATGCCCTGAAGACACAGCAGTAGTCACAAATGATCAAAGACCTAGGTGACATAGGTGCCTATACCAATGGCCAAACTTCAAAAATGTAATGTAATGTAATGCATCCATGTCTGTCAGAATTGATCAAGTAAAAAAACCACTTGAGCCGGCATACGATGGCTCCTATATCCTGTTTAAAAAAGGAGAAAAAATAATTCAGTGTCCTTATGAAAGGTAGAGAAGTCAATATATCGTTGGATCAATTAAAACTGGCTTATATATTGGCTTCAGATAACGAAAAACAGACCACGACCAGACGATACGAATCAGACCGAAAAAGACAAACCCCGAAAAACAATATTCTAAATAAAGATGTACCAGACCAACCACCTCCAACAGAACAACCGATAACAACATGGGGAGGTAGAATGGTACGATTCCCACTCAGATACCACGAATTAGTAGCAGTGACACTTCATTTTGTATATTATTGTTTCCTTTATTATTAATTTTTTGTACTTGTAAACTTTGTTGAATTTGTCTAAATTAGTTTGTACAATAATTTAGTTACTTGGAGACGGAGTTAGTGTAGGCATTGATACCAACAGCAAAAAAAAACATATTTTGACTTTGACGTATTTATTGAGTGATTGTCATTTTACTAATAAAAATATTAAGTTGGTGGCAACAATAAAATGTTTTAATGTTTGTGGCAAACGCTACACCTAAAGATTCATTTACACTTACCTTTTTTGCAAACTAAACAGAAGTATTTCCTACCAACAGCTTTCTTGGAATGTTTAGGTTTCATATCATTACATGATAGTTGTTGTGTCCAACTTAATTCATCTTCACTTTTAACTGATGGTAAATCACACTCTTCATGTAAAATTTCTGTTTTAATATTTTTAACATCCTCCACTTCCTTCTTGACATCATTGTGGCAACATGGCATGAAATCCTCGTCTTCTAAATCATCTCCTGAAAAATAGTGATTTGTGAATTATTTCAATAAAAAGTTGACCAATTAGAACTCCCTCCTGCGATAACAGGCCATTGGTGATGTTGACATGGTTGATGGTGAAGCACAGCATGTTGACATGCACCAAGTCACAGGTCACCAACTGGTGTATTGTAAACTCAAAATAAATGTTCCTCAAAACAATATCAAATATATAATTTACAGAGACTTCAGTGCATTCGACCAAGTTGATTTTGAAATGGAACAGGCATTCTAAGAAATCTTATAGATCATTATCTACCACCTGATTTAAATGACATGGAAGCAATCAATTCCTTTTTTATTAACTCGGTTAGTACACTGGAGTGTCAAGTGGATGGTGATCTTGTGCAATATTATAATATTCACAAAGTCAATTATAATTTAGAACCCTGCACAACTAAACAGATACTAGAATGGAGCAGGAATGACCTGTGAATTCTAACATGACTGCTTACAGGACACTGTCATCTAAGATACCACCTCGGAAGGATAGGTCTGAATCAACAAATGGACTGTCGGACTTGCTGCGTGGAAGATGAAACTGCTAAACATATGCTATGTTCATGCCCCAGCCTGGGAAGAATAAGGTTCAGCATATTTGGTTATACCAACCTACAACCTACTGATTTCAAGAAAATATCACCCCATACAACCATGATTTTCGTGAGAAGTGCTGGATTGTGTGGTGAACTGTAACCTCTAGGGGTAAGCCACAATGGACCTACTAAAGGACACAGTGGAGGGGCGACCCATGTCCCACTCACATGATACCTAACCTAGACCTCTGCATTATTAAACCCATTCTAGAGCATGATGTTCTAAAGACTGTAGATAGTATTAAATTAAATACCGAAGGTTCCAATGGAATAACTCTCCTTATGACAAAATTATGCTGTCCCTATTTATTGCTCACATATTTAATTGTTTCCTTCTTAAAGATTATTTTCCTGCAAATTGGAGAAATGTAGATATTTTATCGTTACCAAAAGTCTCAAATCCTAAATGTCTGTCTGATCTTAGGCATATCAGCAGGCTTCCAGTACTACCCAAGATTTTCGAAAGACCAATTTTCAATGATATAATAAGCTTTCTTACAAAAAATAAACTATTTACGGATTGCCAATCTGGCTTCCAGTCTGGGCACAGTACAATTAATAAACTACTAAATGATACATTTCAGGCAACTGATGAAGAAAATACATTACTACTGGTTACATTAGACTATATTTAAGCCTTTAATACCATGAGACATAATGTATTATTGGCTAAACTAAAATATTCCTGCTTTTGTATGGAAACCATAGGTTTGATTAAAAGCTATCTCTCCAACCAACATCAATATGTTGTTAGAGAACACCAGTTCGAGCACAATGCCATTACCTTGAGTAGTTTTCCAGGGATCAATACTAGGCCTGCTCCTGTTTTTACTTTACACTATGGATCTGAAAGAACTCACTGGCGATTGTTATATACATAAATTTGCTGATGACACTTAAGTATATATGCAATTTTAATAAAAATGTAGTCATTACAAAAATGAATGATACCCTTGATAAAATATTTAAAATATTCCAATAAAAAAAGTTTGAAATTGCCAAATTGCCAAATTGCCATAGGTTTTGGTAATAGAGTTTATGCCACAGATGAAGTGGTAATTAATGGTTTAAGTATCATGCCCTGTAGAACAATAAAAAATGTGGGACTACTCATTGATGACGATTTATGGTTCAAAACACATGTTATACAAATAGTCCAGAAAAGCTATATGTCATTAAGAAATCTGTACTGTAACAGGACAATTATAAATCTTAATATTCAAACATCAGCTAGAATTTAAAGAATTCAAAACTGATGTATGTTTTATTTGTTCATTGAGAAGACGAGACCACATAACTCTATTTATAACAGAACTAGAATGGCTTAAAATGCAGGACAAAAGGAATCTTCACCTTGCATGTTTTAATAGAAATTTCAACTTTATTATATAAATGGTTTAAACAGATAACGTTTTAAATTATGGAATGCTGAAATGTCATGTTTTTTTTTTAATGCAAACTATTTGAGATAATCTAATAATTATTTCCTGCTGATAACATTAACTCTAAAAAAGTGCATATGCATAAATATTAACTGAACTGTTAAAATAAATGATAATCTTAATAACGATAAATAATCCATAAAGTAACGCCTAATTTTCATCCCCTTCGGTCTTTGCAATGCTCAGATGTTAGGTTTCTTCTGCTCACTGACTTTTGAATACTGGTTTGCCATTCCAATTAAGGTCTTCCCCTTTTCCTTCTTTTACTTGGTTGCCATTGTAAGCCTTTTGGGCAATCTTGTATTGGGCATTCGTTAAACATGGCTGTACCAGGTGAGCTGTTTTTGCTCAATATCACTAGTAATGGTGCCTTCAATTCCTATTTGTTGTTTTATAGTTCTTATTCTGTCCCTTCAGGAGATGCGCAAAAACCCCCTGAAAACATCCATCTCAACAGCTTCAACTTTCTTTTTAGTAATTCTCCAGGTTTCTACTATTTAAAAAAATAAATTAACATACAGGGTGAATATACTTCGAGTGATGACGTCAGCATCAGCCCTCTTAAATTCTCATCAAGTTTTAGAAAATGGATCTCCCTCGTATAAAAAATTACCTATCGGTCAGTTGTTCATGATGTCATTCTCTTACTTTGCAGCAAAAATACTTGACTCTATACCATTAACTATAAAAAATAAAGCATTCTATGGATTTAAGAGAGCTTATAAGGAATATCTGCTGGTTCTTTAACATTTGGTTTTATATGTCTGTAAAAATATGTAACTAAATATTAATGTTTTCCCTCTATGCATTTTATTTGTGTATCTCTCCTTTAGTATTGAAACTTGTTCAATTGTTATGTATGTATGCATGGTAACTGGTACTTAGTTAAATTGTATATTGTAGGGGAGGCCGTAAAGGTTATGCTGCCTCTCAAGCACTTAGACCTATCAGATCTTTTGTGCTTAACCCTTAATATATTCGAGGCTCGGGATCCCGAGCCTTCGTGCAAAATTTATCAGTTTTCTGGGGGCTAAGTTTCTGACATCCAAGGGCTTCAGAAAGGCCCCTTCCAGAAACTTAAGACTCTTGCAGAAAAGGGCTGGGCATTCACAAAGCAAATGTTCTGCAGTATCAGCAAAGTTCTCGCAGTAGCGGCAACTATCACTCTCTGTTTTGCCCATCTTTTTCAGGTGATACCTCAGAGGGCAGTGTCTACATACCCAAGTTTTAAAACTCTACCTATTCATTATAAAACTGCAATTAGGCTTTACACGCACAAAAAGACAAAATTACACAGTTTTAAAGTTCGTTTAAACTTACCTTTTCTGCTAACTAAACAGGAGTATTTTCTTATTTCGCTATTTTTATTTTCATGGATTACTTTTGTAGAATTTGTAGGAGTTAGATTACAACAAAATGGTTGTTGTTTCCATTCCAATTCTGCTTCGCTTGTAATTGATGGCAAATCACACTCTTCTTGTAACATTTCAGTTTTAATATTCTTAATATCCTCCACTTCCATCTTGAAATCATTTAATCCCTTGATGGTCTCTACTAAGTCTGTTGGTTCAACTTTTTCACATTGTTGAGATTGTATTTGAAAATTAGTATGACATGTTTCTTGTTCGGGTTCGCTTTTTATTGCACAAAAGATTTCTAAAGATGACACTTTATTTTGCATAATTATTTGTTTATGCATGTTGAAAAAATGAACAGCAAATCATATAATTATACAACCTTATACAATATATTATTTATATAATTATCCTTGTAACTTAGATTAGCGGTTGAACTCTGTACTGGATATAAAAAAAGTGTATTTCTTTTTTACGTCTATAAAGAGTGTCAATGCGTCACTGATGCCAACAAAAGAGAGAATGAATTTGTTAATATATAAATGTTGCCGAAAATTCATTTGTAAGAGATTAGTTGATATTACTTATGTAATATGTAAAAAAAATACTTTCAGCTAGACCCACGACTTAAACTAAATTTTCTTAACATCATTTTAAACTGTCAACATAGTCAAGGCGTCAACATCGATAAACATGGGCAGAGATAATTCATAAGTAACCCACTGACAAGATACTCTCCCGAAGATTAGGGACTAGGGTAAGTTGTATGGTAAATTGTAAACCAATAGATCACAAGACTAGAGTTCAAAACTTGATCTCTAGTCAACACTTTTTTAGCTCTGGAGATGGAAACGCGCTTGCGTCACAATATTGATTTTGTAAGTTACTGCTTTGTGATTGGTTGTTAAATGGAATTCCCGCATTTCGTAAAATTTTAAATTTCTAGTCTATGGTGGTAGGTACTTAGGACATTGCTTATACAATGCTTAGGAACCCTAAACCTTACTATAAAACTTTATAATACATACATAGGACACAGTTCACGCTGTATGCTGTGCTTAAGATGCCGGCCATAAATTTGACAGATAAAAGTAACCTGTTTATATCCGATTCATCATTTTCAATATCTCTTATTGGCGTGAATGCATTATACAGGGTCGTAATTTCGAAAAGTAAAAGAATTAATGAAGTTGTTTTCGTTTACATTGGCATCCGACATTTTTTTTTGCATATAAATTGAGGATTTTTTGTTAGGGTAGGATAGGTTTGATTAGGTACAAAAAATTGGTCATAAACTTATTTAAATTTCTCCCCTTCACGGAAATCTTTAGTAATAGGCAAAAAATGTATTCGCAATAAAGGGAAACCAAAAATTGAGTTGGGTTTAGATAAGGTTATCTTTTGTATTTTGGAATGATCGAAGTAAATAATTATATTTGATACAATACCAATCCTTAATACTGGCCATATTTTGATGAAATTTGTTTTATATGAATCCTTGAAACATTATCTATGGAAAAAATGCGGCGAAAAGCAAAAATGTCCTCACAATAGTTCCACAAAATAGACACAAAACTATTACTGATCAGCGTAAAATAATAGCAGCACTATTAAATATTTCAAAATATATTAATAGGTAAACAGGGCGGCCAACCGAAAACGATTTTAGCTGCTTACTGACTACTTAATTGATTAAATGTTCAAACTTCAAACTGATGACCGCCCG
Source organism: Agelastica alni (assembly GCA_950111635.1). Lineage (NCBI taxonomy): Eukaryota > Metazoa > Arthropoda > Insecta > Coleoptera > Chrysomelidae > Agelastica > Agelastica alni. Next base: position 1,633,899 of record OX467716.1, on the reverse strand, counting down.
CTACCATACAATAATAAAGATTATGTTCAAAACTTTCACGCACATTCCGAAGAATTTCCGGAGTAATTCGACGGCACTCGTCAACGATTCTTTGACGCATTATGCGGCGATTGTTCGTCAGTACTTAGACTAACGTTTTCCACGGCATTGGGTTGGGAGAGGAGACAGCATTGAATCGCATCCACGATCGCTAGATTTATCGCTCCCAATTTCTAAAATAACTTTATTAAAAGTGTAGATAGAGTTTATTCACATCCAAAAAGGGTCCAACTTTTTTATCGACCTTCAAGTTATATGCAATATGTCTTTCAAGACAATAAGAATTTGAGATGGCCATTTGAAAGATTACACACAGAAGCGGCATCCTTTGATAATCTAGATATTAATAAGATGACATATTACTTATTAATTACAGAATTATATTTGACACACTTAAGCACTAATAACACAACACTATTGGCTGTGGGGTAGGTCGAGTCGCTTGCTGATCTCCAGAGTTGTATTTTATGACCATATTAGAGGCGGATTCAAGGGGGGGGCCATAGGGGCCATGGCCCCCTCCTCGTGGACCCAATAAATATAAAAAACTTGAAATTGCGAATTTGTTATAACACTCTGCTGTTTGGCGAATACATATTCGATAACGCTGACACTCAGTAATTTGCACCAAACAAAAAACTTGGACAAAAAACAAGCTAACAAGCTAATGATGCTGTTGGTTTCACTCTTCAGACACTTCAAAATAAAAGAGACGATGCTACGAAATATTTCGTAACTATTTTGAACGAAGCCAAACAAAAATTAGAAGAACTTGATATTGAATTTACGATGCCGAGAATAACGGGGAGAATCCTACTGTTTCTTTAGCAGATGACCATTATAGAATAACTATTTTCATCCCTCTTGACGATAATATCATCCATGATCTGAAAGATAGACTATCATAAAATAAATTGGATCTTTACAACCTTCACCTATTTGTGCCGTCAATATGTCACGTGCCTATTTTTTCGCTTCTACGGTTCATAATAATTGTGCCTTACTCGTAAGTAGTGTTGCGTACAGTACTCGGTGGTAACTCGAATATATCATTCGTTGTAGATAATGTTGCATAAATTGTAGGGGTAAGATTCGATAGTTGGTTTGCAATTACTGGATATCCACACGGACGAGGCGATTGTGGAACACAGACTTGAGAATATTGTGGGTTGACGTTTATTCCGCGCCATTTTTCTTGATTTCCGGCATAGGAGCGGCAGTCGTGTGTTGAGAGTCTTCGAAGTCGGATGTTGGTGAAAGTTGTTGGGACGGTATGTTATTAGCACGTGTGCAGAACCTCTATGGGATTTCTTTCATATCTGGCTGTATTTGGGCCATCTTAATTGGATTTTGAAGAAAAACCATTTGATTTTCAACTTGACCATTTTGTCTTGCCTTTGTTGTGGATATTTTGGATTTGGTGTCGAGTTGAATAGCCGTTATCGGGATTTGTTTGAGGGAAGCCATTGTTCACTAACTGGTGCCGCCCCATAATCTAACCAGCCCCCGAAATAGCTCAGGAGTAGGAGTAAATATATAACGCCGTGTCTCATTCGACACCAGGAGTAAGTTTTGCTTTAGTTATAAATATAGTACTTTTTGAATTCGTATACCCAAAGGTTATAAGTGATTTATTTTTAAATATATAACGCAGTGACTCATGCTGACACCACTATTACGTTCTGTTTTAGTTTATTAATATAGTACATCGTTGGAAACTATTTATTGCATTAGATAATACGCCAAAACTAAACTTGGATTAAAATAACTTTCTCAATAATTCTTTATGTCCAAGTAAAAACATATTTTCTTCCTACTTATTTGTAAATATCCTACAATCTAGATATTTTAAAGGACAACCATTGTAAAGATATTTTTAAATGAACTCGATTGTTTTGGCAGAGAAAATCTTTATGTAAACGGTTAACTAGTGAATCTTCTTTGCCTTTATGTAAATGTTTGAATTAGTGTTATTAATGAGTTAACTTAATATATATATATATATATATATATATATATATATATATATATATATATATATATATATATATATATATATATATATATATATATATATATATATGTTATACCTTTTGTTCTTTGCCTTTATGTAAATGTTTGAATTAGTGTTATTAATGAGTTAATTTATATATGTCTTACTTTTTGTTGTAACTTGGTAAAGTCTGTTACTCTTACTGCTGTTCTGGTCATTTTATAAAGTTGTAAATTTTACATTTTTGGTTTGTTTTAGCAAGGAAATTTTACCATAGCTGTTAACTTTGACTATATTTGTTATGATGTTGCTATTGAACTGTGTACCTTAATTATCTATTGTGTGAGTAAAGTATCCAACATATTTTTGCTATAATTTTATTTATTTGGTTCACCATAATCATAGTTGTTTATCTTGTAGCTCTGCTAGTGCCTATAAGATCTAGGGGTTTCCGGCTTATACCGTTTAAGTCGGTGGCGCAGCTCACTTTTATATTTTTTTTCTTCTACCCTCTACGGCTGAGCTCGGGCATAATTTGCCAGTAGAGAAAACGCTAGCAGAGTACTCGTTAGAGAACGAAAAAGACGTGGCAAATAATCAAAAACAAAACAGATGAGGAAATCTGCCAAGGTATAAGAAATATACTTGAACGGTTTCCGACAATTTTTGAGGGGAATGAGAAAATTATCTTTCAGAAGATCGTTTCTGAAATGTATATTTGGAAACAGATGTGGAATACCCAGCAAAATACACCAGACAACTATTATGGAACTATTATGTTACCTATCTGTTGGTGTTGCATCTTCTGAAAGGAGTTTCTCGACATTCAGAAAGCCGAAAGATTGGATAAGATCTAGAATGGTTGAACACAGGTTGAATGGATTGGCATTGATGCATCTACACAGGGCCATTTGCGGCAGTCTGAAGATAGATGATATTATCCAAAGCACTCGACTTTGACTCAGTAGGCAGTAGGTACACACAAAAAATCCGTTATTTTGCTAATCTATAAGAGCCGTGACTTTCTATATTCCCCCCCCCTCAAACATCGCCTGGATTCGCCTCTGGACCATATAGACTTTATTATGGTTTTATTTACCAGCACTTTGTTCGTAAGGGATAGTTGGGATGAGCGACACATCAATTAATTAATTTATTTACCAATTACAGATCAGTCATCAACTCAATGTGGAAATATCCATAGGTAAAACGAAAACCATGACCATCGCTAGGGAGCCAATGAGATGCAAGCTGGTAATAGATAATAAACCCATAGAGCAGGTCATGCAATTTAGATACCTGGGCATAGATATGTCCAACGCTCACGACCCGGTAAAAGACCTGAGAAACCAAATTAACAAATCAGCCATAACATCAGGATGTCTATGGGAAACTGTATTAGCTAATCTTTATATGCGAAAGGAGAGTAAAATCAAAATATATAAGACATATATAAAAGCGAGAGAGGATACCAACAAGACCAAAAGGATGCTACGAGTCGCCAAAATGTCAGTACTGAAAACAAGAAGAGATCATGTAAGAAACACTGACATTAGAGCACAATGCGACGTACAGGATGTGGTGAGATGGGGTAGGCAGAGGAGAAGAGAATGGTACAACCACGTGAAGAGAATGACCGACGATAGACTACCACGCATTGTTCTAGATGGAAAACCAGCAGGTATCCGTCCACCCGGAAGACCACCAAAGAGATGGAGAGACAGCTGGCAGTGGCTGCCTTGAACCAATAAGCGCCCAACAATGACTGGGCACAGCCAATAGCATGCGCACGCGCGTTCTGTTGTCGAGGAGAGGAGACGCGTAGCATAGAAATACTTAGCAACGTGACGTCTATTTGTGTAGTACACGTGTTTGTCTAATAATATTTAAAAAAACTACACAAGATGTACAGGCTATTGAAGCACCCAGTAATGTACAGATTACAGAAATAAATTAAGAATAATATTCATATGCTAACAGTAGTGTATGTCGTTTTATAAATATTTCATTCCAATCCTTATAATATTTCTTATATATTTAGCATAATTGACTTTAATTCTAGACGTTTAAACGATAGAAGTTTCACTTCTAATATGCGCACATAGTGCACCTATTTTTTTTTGTTTTTAACCTAAAAATTTTATGTTACGACGCTATTTATTTTTTATAGTCAATTAGTTGACAAATTGACTAATAAAAAAATATCAAAAAAAGCAACAATGCCGAAAAATTCAAAACAAGCGTGAGAGAAGATATAATACGTTTATCAATAATAATATACTACAAAAGTAACTTCGTTCCAACCGAGTTTTCCACGACACTCACGCACTATTTTACATAAATACTGTTTTAAGCAAATTTCACACTCAAACCGGTGTGATTGCGCATGTGAGTCAGTAAATTGGATCGTAAAAAATATTTCGAACCAATTTTACACCCTAACGGTTTTTGATGGTATTTAGATGGTGTGACAGTGCATGTGTAACGACATAAGTACGTTACTATTCATTTCCACCCGTGAAACCAGTTGTCCCCACTGCCACGATGACGATATCCACCACCAGACCTGTTGAACTCCCACTCCCACTTGAAGGAGACCACCCCGGCGGATATAAAAGACCATGCACGGAGCAGTAGAAGCACCTTGTTGTGCGAGGCGTATTATATATTGACTCTGGTCTTGAACGCTTTACACGGGTGTTGGACGAGGTTGGAGTATTAATCTAACCTTGCACACACCCACCAGGACCACCGTCGACTTTCGTATCAACGAAAGTTTGTAAACGACCGGGTAAGGCTGTCAGGATAATTTTAGACGCGGTACTGACGCCCTGAAATACGCCTACAGTTCCACGACACGGAATCACCGTTAGGCCGGGTATTGACCGGCCATAAATGATATTCCTGTCGTCTGAGTCAAACCGATGGAGTATTGATCTGTCGATAACTCAGTCCTTACTCGAACGATTAGTCGCATATACCGTTCCCGTCGAAATCAAACCACCCACGTCGTGTCAAGTACCTCGAGTTACCAGTATTCCGAAAGAATCTTGTTTTTATTTTCTTTTATTTATTGTATATATTTTATATTTTACGAATAAACATTTAATTTAATAGAACTCTGTCTCCTTGAGCTATATGGGTAACACGCATTACACATGTTGTAAGTTTTTGATATTTTGTGGAAGTAAAAGATTTTAACTGGTTTATTTAGTTCTATTTTATATTCAGACATTCATTGCTACAAGCAAGTTGTAAGACAAAAAAATATATTTCAAATATTGTTTCAAGCAAATGTCACAATCGAAAGATTTTCGCCGTTATGATACGGCATGTGTTTTTTTAAATAAACTTGTCGCGAAAACTGTTTAAAGCAAATGTCACACTTAAACGGTTTCTCACCGGTGTGAATGTGTATGTGTCTATTTAAATTAGATTTATCTGAAAAGTTTTTCAAACAAATTTCACACTTGAACGGTTTTTCGCCAGTGTGAATGCGCATGTGAGTCAATAAAACATCTTTTCTTGAAAAGTTAATTGAACAAAATTCACATTTAAACGGTTTCTCTTCGGTATGAATACGCATGTGATATTTTAAACTTTTTTTATGAAAAAACTGTTTCAAGCAAAGGTCACACTTAAACTGTTTCTCGCCGGAGTGATGGTGCATGTGATAATTTAAAGTACTTTGTTCTGAATACTGTTTCATACAAATTTTACACTTAAACTGTTCCTCACCGGTATGAATGCGCATGTGTCTAATTAAACCAGATTTTTCTGAAAAGTTTTTCGAACAAACTTCACACCTGAACGGTTTTTCGCCGGTGTGAATGCGCATGTGAACCATTAATTGAGATATTTTTGAAAAATATTTCAAACAAATTTCACACTTGAACGGTTTTGTGCCATTGTGACATTGCATGTGATATTTTAAAGTTTGTTTATGTAAAAACTGTTTTGAGCAAACGTCACACTTAAAAGGTTTCTCGCCGGAGTTACGGTGCATGTCATTATTTGTACCTTGATGTAAATACTGTTTCTTACAATTTTCACACTTGAACGGTTTCTCGCCGGTATGAATGCGCATTTGCGTTATTAAAGTATTATTGGGTGGAAACTCTTTCAGGCAAATATCACACTTAAACGGTTTCTCGCCGGTATGAATTCGCTTGTGATAATTTAAAGTATCTTTTCGTGAAAAGTTTTTAGAACAAATTTCACACTTGAACGGTTTCTCGTTGGTGTGAATGAGCATGTGATTTTTTAAAGTATTTTTATCTGAAAACAGTTTTAAGCAAATGTCACACTTAAACTGTTTCTCACCGCTATGAATGCGCATGTGTCTAAATAAATTAGATTTTACTGAAAAGTTTTTCGAACAAATTTCACAATTGAACGGTTTTTCGCCGGTGTGAATGCGCATGTGACTTTTTAAAACATTTTGCCCAGAAAATTTATTGGAACAAATTTCACACTTGAACGGTTGCTCGCCGGTGTGATATTGCATGTGATATTTTAAACTTTTTTTTTGTGAAAACTGTTTCATACAAACGTCACACTTAAACAGTTTCTCGCCGGTGTGAACACGCATGTGAGTCATTAAAACATTTTTTCGCGAAAAGGTTTTCGAACAAAGTTCACACTTGAACAGTTTCTCGCTGGTGTGAATGCGCATGTGATTTTTAAAAGTATTTTTATCTAAAAAATGTTTCAAGCAAATGTCACACTTAAACTGTTTCTCACCGGTGTGAATGCGCATGTGTCTAATTAAATTAGATTTTACTGAAAAGTTTTTCAAACAAACTTCACACTTGAACGGTTTTTCGCCGGTGTGAATGCGCATGTGGTTTTTTAAAACATGTTGTACCGAAAAATTTTTTGAACAAATTTCACACTTAAACGGTTTTTCGCCGGTGTGAATGCGCATGTGATTTTTTAAAACATGTTGTTTCAAAAATTTATTTGAACACATTTCACACTTGAACGGTTTTTCGCCGGTGTGAATGCGCATGTGATTTTTTAAAACATGTTGTCCCGAAAATTTATTTAAACAAATTTCACACTTAAACAGTTTCTCGTCGGAGTGACAATGCATATGATAATATAAAGAACTTTTTCGTGTATACTGATTTTTACAAATTTCACACTCGAACGGTTTCTCGCCGGTGTGAACACGCATGTGAGTAATTAAAAAAAATTTTCGCGAAAAGGTTTTTAAACAAATTTCACACTTGAACGGTTTTTCGCCGGTGTGAATGCGCATGTGATCTGTTAAAGTCATTTTCTGTGAAAAATGTCTTAGGCAAATTTTACAATTATAAGGTTTTTTGTTTGTTCGTTTTTTAACAAAATGTTGAAACCAATGACTCAAAAACAAAATCTTGTTTCTGAAATACCGTCCACAAACGAAACACATCTCCAATTTTTTATTAAAATGAACTTTTAGGTGATTTTTTCTAGTCGTTGCATTGGTGAAGCCTGTAAACAAAAAAAGTATAATCAAAACTGATACTGATAAAAATTTCTAAAATAACTTTATTAAAAGTGTAGATAGATTTCATTCACATCCAAAATGGGTCAAACTTTTTTTTTATCGACTTCCAAGTTATATGCAATATGTCTTTTTTAAGACGATAAGAATTTGATACGGCCATTTGAAAGATTACACACAGAAACACCATCCTTTGATAATGTAGATATTAATATGATGACATATTACTTATTGATAACAGAATTACATTTAACACACACACAAGCACTAACAACACAACACCATTGTCTATGGGGTAGGTCGGGTCGCTTGCTGATCTCCGGAGTTGCATTTCATGACCATATAGACTTTATTATGGTTTTATATACCAGCACTTTGTTCGTAAGAGATAGTTGGGATAAGCGACACATCAATTAATTAATTTGTTTACCAATTACAAAAGTACAATTAGAAATATAACTGACGCTAATGCTAAATAGCGGTGAGTAATAACATTGCTTTAATTATGTTAATCACCGGAGTTACGGTGCATGTCATTATTTAAAGTACCTTGATGTGAATACTGTTTTTTACAATTTTCACACTTAAACTTCACCGGTAAGAATGCACTTGTGATTAATTAAAGTATCTTTTTGTGAAAAGTTTTTGGAATAAATTTCACATTTGAATGGTTTCTAGCTGGTGTAAATGCGCATGTGATTTTTTAAAGTGTTTCTATCTGAAAATGTTTTAAGCAAATGTCACACTTAAACGGTTTCTCACCGGTATAAATGCGTATATGCCTAATTAAATTAGATTTTACTGATAAGTTGCATTTCATGACCTTATAAGGCTTTATTATAGTTTTGTATACCAGCACTTTATTCGTAAGAGATTTAGTGAGGACGAGCAGCACATCGATCAATTAATTTATTTACCAAGTACAATTGAAACGTACAACAGAAATGAACGAGGAAGAAATGTTAACAATATAAATATGGACTTAGCAACAATTCTCGAATGGGGATCCAATAACTTGGTAGAATTCAATGCAAACAAAACACAAGCATGTCTTTTCTCTAGAAAAGCCGATCTCACTGTGCCTAACATAACTTTGTCAGGAGTAACCATACCACTGAAGTCATCCATATCGATGCTTGGTATTACTATCAGCAATAACCTTTCCTGAGAAAACCACGTGAGGTCCATTGCCAAAAGTGCATCCCAAAAACTTGGTTTTTTGTTTTGTGATAAGAGCTATTTCACCTCCAGTCAGCTGCTTATGATCTATAAGGCACAGATCCGACCTGTACTGGAGTACTGTTCCCATATTTGGAGTGCAGCACCTAAACATATCCTGAAGCTACTGGATTCTGTCCAAAAAAGGGCAATTCGTCTCGTCGGTGATGCCTCGCTTACAAACTCGCTCACTTGTCTGGAACACCGTAGAAAAGTTGGCGATTTGTCTCTATTTTATAGATATTTTCATGGGCGATGCTCTTCTGAAATATCAACAATCGTTCCTCCATTGGCAGTCTCTTCGAGATTAACCCGTCAAGTTCAGTCTTCACACTCCTTCGTGGTCACTTTGGAGACCTGCAGAACATCACTTTCCAAAGACTCATTCATCCAACGAATTGCGAGGCTTTGGAACTCATTGCCTAGGGAGGTGTTCCCCGAGGCATACAACCTCCAGAAATTTAAGAAGAACACGAACTCCTACCTTCTTTCCCTTGGTTCCCACGATGTTCTCTGAACATTACAGGATATCCCTTTTCGTGGGAACCAGAACATAAAAAAAAAAAAAAAATTTCTTTGATAGCGTTCAACTGAAAGGTTGTCTTTTATTTTTGTTTACGTTTTGTGTTGGAAATTTAAAATGTCCAAGCGAAAAAGAGTAGTGTTGTCTCTTAATGACAAAATGAAGATAATTGAGAGTATAAAAAATGGTGATTCTGGCAGTAAGTTGGCACAAATATATGTTGTCGGAACTTCTACGATATCAGACAGAAAAAAGAAAGATTCTTAGCATTGGTGAAGGGTGCGATGAAGAGAATATTATGGAGTGGCTGAACTGCGATAGTGAAGATCCTGGATTCCAAATATTAACTGATGAAGAAATCATTGACGATTTAAACAGTAACGAGAGAGAAGATGAAGAAGAGACTGAAACTGGGGATGTATGTCAAGTACCATCTCACGCAGAAGCTTTTGAAGCTCTAGATGTTGCTTTTAAGTGATTTGAAAGACAGGACGAATCGGATCCCATACAGTTGTTACAACCGAAGCGCATCAGGGACTTGGCTGCGAGAAAAAGATGTGATTCATTAGGTCAAAAATCTATAACAAGTTATTTCCAACCAAAATTTTAAATCACATAGGTATTATGTAATTCATTATCTATCGTTATAGCTCGTTTTTTATATATCGTATTATCTAAGTAAAACCCATTACATAATAAAAAATTATTAAAACTTAAATATTATTTGATTTGCTTTGAAATCGGTCATCCGGATTTTCGATTATACAGAATACCCCTGGTTTTAATTGATCCGGACAATCGGGATTCTACTGTATAACTATCGCTAAGGTTCAATAGACGTAAATACATATCTGTATGTATATAATGACCAACAAATCATGTATTATACATGCACAAATTGTTTTCATGCAACGTCTTGTAAATTTTAGCATTTCCGAGGTTTCAATTTTAATCTAATTTTTAATGCGTCTTTATTGTTACGAGGAGTGAAAAATACTTCAGTGTCCTTATGAAAGGTAGGGAAGTCAATATATCATTGGATCGATTAAAACCGGCTTATATATTGGCTTCAGATAACGAAAAACAGACCACGACCTGAAGGTGTGAACCAGACGAAAAAGACAAACCCCGAAAAACAATATTCTAAATAAAGATGTACCAGACCAATCACCTCCAACAGAACAACCGAAAACAACACGGGAAGGTATAATGGTCCGATTCCCACTCAGATACCAAGAATTAATAGCAGTGACACTTCATTTTGTATATTATTGTTTTCTTTATTATTAATTTTTTGAACTTGTAAACTTTGTTGAATTTGTCTAAATAATAATAATAATAATCTTTATTAAATAGGAAATCGTAATTTACAAAAAATATATGATGTAAAATCATTAATAAAAACAAAATAAATATATATAGATAACTAACTAATCTAAAAAAAAATGTGAACATGGTATTTAACATTACACAATACGTAACTACAATAGATATACAATGTAAGTGTTGATATAAGTAAATAACTAATCAATAATTAATTTTTTTATTTTAGATTTGAATATTTGAATAGATGGACTCATCTTGATTTCCATGGGAAGTTTTTTGTACTCAACTGAACCTTGGTGAAATAATGAATTCATAGTTCTTTTCATTCTAGTACGATTAATATGAAAATCAAACCTACCCCTAGTCTCACAGTTGTGAATTTGGTTATTAAATGTTATGAATTCATTGAGATAAGTTGGAAGTTCACAATTAACCACCTTGTAAATGAATATCAGGGAAAAATATAATATCCTCTGTTTTACTGCCATCCAATCAAGAAATGATAACATAGAGTTAACAGGGGTATATCTGTTGCACTGAAGTATGATCCTCATTCCACGATTTTGCAGTTTTTGCAATGCGGAGACACTATTATTATCTAGCAGAGAAAGCAAACTAGAACAATAATCGAAATGTGGCTGTATGATTGTTCTGTAAACCGTGGTAGAAGATTGGAATGATAAATGTGTTCTGACTCTCGAGAAAAAATATAGTTTTTTAACAATTTTTTTGTAAATATAGTTAAAATGTGGTTTGAAATCAAGTGTGTTGTCTACAATTACACCAAGGTCTTTTATTTCTGTTACTATATCTATTTTATTTCCATAAATTTCTATATTCAAATCTTGGACATTTATTTGATTGTGCTTATATTTTGAAGTTATAATCATAGCTTTAGTCTTTTGATGGTTAAGTTTCAATTTATTCACGTTCAGAAACAAGGATATTTTTTCCAGGTAGCCATTCATTTTCTCTATAGCAATATTCAGATCTTCATCACTTGCTGCAACAAGTGTGTCATCCGCAAAAAGTTTCATGAATTCAATATCACCAATAGTCTTTATATCATTCAAGTAGAGTATGAACAAAAAAGGTCCTAAAACACTGCCTTGAGGAACACCCGTGTTTATATCCCTATTAGATGATATTTTCCCATTCACTTTCGTCCTCTGTGATCTATTGGTGAGATAGCTTGTGAACCATTTTATTACAGTCCCACCTATCCCATGGTATTTCATTTTTTCAAGCAAATTGTCGATTTCAATGGTTTCAAAGGCACGTTTGAAGTCAAGGAAAACCGCTACTATATATTTATTTTCATCCATTAAGTTTGTACCTTAACTTAGTCACTTGGAAAGGGAGTTACTAATAAAAATTTGAATTTGGTGGCAATAATAAAATGTTTTAATGTTTGTGGCAAACGCTACACCTTAAGATTCATTTACACTTACCTTTTCTGCAAACTAAACAGGAGTATTTCCTAATTTTGGAATTCTTCCTACCAACAGCTTTCTTGGAATGTTTAGGTTTCATATCATTACATGATAGTTGTTGTGTCCAACTTAATTCATCTTCACTTTTAACTGATGGTAAATCACACTCTTCATGTAAAATTTCTGTTTTAATATTTTTAACATCCTCCACTTCCTTCTTGACATCATTGTGGCAACATGGCATGAAATCCTCTAAGACGTCTTCCAAATCATCTCCTGAAAAATAGCTATTTGTGAATTATTTCAATAAAAAGTTGACCAATTAGAACTCCCTCCTGCAATAACAGGCCGTTGGTGATGTTGACATGGCTGATGGTGAAGCGCAGCATGTTGACATGCACCAAGTCACAGGTCACCACTGATGTATTGTAAACTCAAAATAAATGTTCCTCAAAACAATATCAAATATATAATTTACAGTGACTTCAGTGCATTCAACCAAGTTGGTTTTGAAATCGAACTGGTATTCTAAGAAATCTTATAGATCATTATCTACCACCTGATTTAAATGATAGGGAAGCAATCGATTCTTTTTTTATTAACTCGGTTAATACACTGGAGTGTCAAGTGGATGATGATCTTGTGCAGTATTATAATATCCACAAAGTCAATTATAATTTAGACTTCTGCACAAATAAACAGATCCTAGAATGGAGCAGAAATGACCCGTGAATTCTAACGTGATTGCTTACAGGACACTGTCGTCTAAGATGCCACTTCGGAAGGACAGGTCTGAATCAACAAACAGACTGTCGGTTTTGCTGCGTGGAAGATGAAACTGATGAACATATACTATGTTCATGCCCCGGCCTGGGAAGAATAAGGTTCAACATATTTGGTTATACCAACCTAGAACCTACCGATTTCAAGAAAATCTCACCACATACAACCATGATTTTCGTGAGAAGGGCTGGATTGTGTGGTGAACTGTAACCTCTAGGGGTAAGCCACAATAGACCTACTAAAGGACACAGTGGAGGGGCGACCCATGTCCCACTCACATGATACCTAACCTAACCTAACCTAGACCCCTGCATTATTGAACCCATTCTAGAGCATGTTGTTCTAAAGACTGTAGATAGTATTAAATTAAATACCAAAGGTTCCAATGAAATAACTCTCCTTATGACAAAATTATGCTGTCCCTATTTATTGCCATTTATTGCTCACATATTTGTTTCCTCCTTAAAGGTTATTATATATATAACTCTCCTTATGATAAAATTATGCTGTCCCTATTTATTGCTCACATATTTAATTGTTTCCTTCTTATAAGTTATTTTCCTGTAAATTGGAGAAATGCAGTTATTTTACGGTTGCCAAGTCTTAAATCCTAAATGTCTGTCTGATCTTAGGCCTATCAGCAGGCTTCCAGTGCTACCCAAGATTTTCGAAAGACTGATTTTCAATGAAATAATAAGCTTTCTCACAAAAAATGAACTATTTATGGATTGCCAATCTGGCTTCTGGTCTGGGCATAGGACAATTACTAAAGTACTAGATGATATATTTCAGGCAACTGATGAAGACAATACAACACTACTCGTTATATTATATTATATTTAAGCCTTTAATACCATGAGACATAATGTATTTTTGGCTATACTAAAATATTTCTGCTATTGTATGGAAACCATAGGTTTAATTGAAAGCTATCTCTTCAACCAACATCAGTATGTGGTCCTAGAAGACACCAGTTCCAGTGCAATACCATTACCTCGAGGAGTTTTCCTCCTGTTTTTACTTTACACTATGGATCTGAAGAACTCTCTGGTGATTGTTATATACATAAATTGCTGATGACACTTAAGTGTATGCAATTTTAATAAAGATGTGGTCATTACAAAAATGAATGATACCCTTGATAAAATATTTAAATATTCCAGTTTGAATTTAAATTACTCCAAATGATACGTTTTGGTAATAGAGTTCATGCCACAGATAAAGTGGTAACTAATGGTTTAAGTATCGTGCCCTGTAGAACAATAAAAAGTGAGGGACTACTCATTGATGACAATTTATGGTTCAAAACATATTTTAAACAAGTGGTCCAGAAAAGCTATATGTCATTAAGAAATATGTACCCCAACAGGACAATTATAAATCTTGATATTCAAACATCAGCTAGAGTTCAAAGAATTCAAAACTGATGAATTTGTTTCATTTGTTCATTGAAAAGACGAGACCACATAACTCCATTTATAACAGAACTAGGATGACATAAAATGCAGGACAGAAGGAATCTTCACCTTGCATGTTTTGCTTATAAAGTTTTAAAAAATGGATCTCACCCATATATTAGAAAAAAAATTACCTAGCGGTCAGTTGTTCACGATGTCATTTTCTCACTCTGCAGCAAAACTACTCAACTCTATACCATTAACTATCAAAAATAAAGCATCCTATGGATTTAAGAGAGCTTAGAAGGAATATCTGCTGTTCTTTAACATTTGGTTTTATCTGTCTGTAAAAATATGTAACTAAATATTAATGCTTTCTCCCTATGCATTTTATTTATGTGTATCTCTCCTTTAGTTTTGAAACTTGTTCAATTGTATATGTATGCATTTAAAATACTTATAAGTAACTGGTTCTTGGTTAAGTAGAACAGTTAAACTTGACTTTGCTGAGAATAATTAACATAAAGGACATTTTATTTATTATTATATATTTTCTTGATATTATGATCATTCTTTTTTATGGCTGGGTAAAGTTTAATTTAAATAATGTAGGTACCTACACAAGATTTATAACTCCTAGACATTTATTATAATACTGCAATTAGGCTTTACACAGACAAAAAGACAAAATTATATAGTTTTAAAGTTCGTTCAAACTTACCTTTTCTGCTAACTAAACAGGAGTATTTTCTTATTTCGCTATTTTTATTTTCATGGATAACTTTTGTAGAATTTGTAGGAGTTAGATTACAACAATATGGTTGTTGTTTCCATTCCAATTCTGCTTCGCTTGTAATTGACGGAAAATCACACTCTTCTTGTAATATTTCAGTTTTAATATTCTTAACATCCTCCACTTTCATCTTGAAATCATTTAATCATTGCTTAAAAAATAGATAGTTGGTCAATGACAATGCAATCGGTATTGGAGCCTTACGTGACTGCCATCTAACGTTATAACTTGTCAAACATGGAAAATTTGATCCCGTACTGAAGCGCCCTCTTTGAAGAATGTGGAAATTGAGAGGAACTACATGAAACTGTAACAGGTTTCTTTTTTACACAAAACACGTCATAAAGTTTTCTT
The DNA here is from genome assembly GCA_950111635.1 of Agelastica alni. Taxonomy (NCBI): domain Eukaryota; kingdom Metazoa; phylum Arthropoda; class Insecta; order Coleoptera; family Chrysomelidae; genus Agelastica; species Agelastica alni. The sequence continues at coordinate 1,618,549 of OX467716.1, read as the reverse complement.
TTCTGCTATTTTAACTTCATTCCCAGATAACCACGCAAACGATGGTTCAATGTAAGAGCAGGGTTGGATTTGCCCAATATATTTGTTGTCAACTTTTTATTGTGAATTTTCAGTCGAACAAAATTTGTCACTGTCAATTATTCCCTGGGTCTGAATGCGGAATAGTTCGCTGCATATGAATTTTCACTCTACACGGAACCTAAGAGAACATACTGGTAAAATATTTTAAAAATGATATAATTTCTCATCCCCTCATGTTATTAATTTTTTTTAAAGTACGTTCAATAGGCGAATGCATACCATAATTTGTATGGTGAAAAGAAATGTAGAATAAATTTGATTGTCTTAAATTTCTGACGGGAACATTCAAACTAATACCTTGGAGAAGTTCGGGGCAAAATTAAACCATTTATTAGCTTAAAAAAAAACACTAACTCGCAGTTTTCCTGTCTTGTACTCAATAAGTTCATCTTCAGTGTATTTAAAATAATTGTGTAATCATAATTGCTAATGCGAAGGTTCAACTTATATGCATAGTATCTAAGAAATTTGTTCTGAACTCTTTCCGAAGTAGTAGAATGAATTTGGTGCTGAAGAGACCACACAATATATGCATAATCTACTTGTGACACTAAAGCATAAAAAACTGTCCTTAAATCCCAAATAGATAATCTCAAACAGTTCCGAAGAATGAAACCTATAGATTTTGAGGATTTTACTGATATATTATGTATATGTTCAACATTGTTTTGAAGAAAGGCCAGGTCAAGAGTACCAACAACCGACGAGCATGTATAAGAGCACTGATGAAAGTAGAGGAAGCAAAAGATGCGTGTAAGAACCGTAGTAAGTGGAAGGAAGTGGTCTCTGCCTACCCCTATGGGAAAAAGGCGTGACTTTATGTATGTATGTTCAGAAAAACGCAACTGCTCATCAAATGTAACTCCTAAATCCTTTATTGTTATTACATATGATAGTGATAGTTGATTATCATTAGTTGTGTATGAACTAACATACTTTTTGGCACCTCTATAAAAACTAATGCAACAACATTTTCTAACAATTAAATGCAAACTATTATTTTCACACCAAGCACTTAGACGGTCTAAGTCTTCTGATATATTGTTAACAAATATATTAAAAATCAAAGGTGAACAATTAGCTCCTTGAGGTACTCCCAATATTACATGAATAATATTTTATTTAAAACACTCAATTCTCACCTGCTGTGAGCGATCTATTAAAAAACTTCTAAGATCGATGACTGAAACCAACATTACTCAATTTTCTGAACAGGATACCGTGGTCTACTCTATCAAATGCTTTGGAGAAGTCAGTATAGATAGCATCCTTTATTCTCCATCACATTCAATATTTTCTGTTCGAAGAGTACCAAATTTGTGACTGTTGATTTGTACTGTGAAAATCCATGTTAATTATTTATCAAGCGTTTTTTACAATAAAATTTTAACTGTTCATATATTAAATTATGAAATAATTTTGGTATAGAGGACTGATTACATACACTACGATAATTTTTAATATCCTGTTTATTACCGGATTTAAAAATTGGGCAGATATAATTATGTTTCCATAAAGCTGGAAAAACTGTCGATTTCAGTGATGACACAAAGAGAAGCTGAGAGTAAATACAGTCCATAAGAAAATAATCAGGGATTCCATCTGGACCACTACTTAATTTATTTGGTAATGATAAGATTTTATTGAAAATATTATCTACTGATATTGAATCGCTAAGAAATCGTCGCAACGAAAATAATGCGAATGCAGTTCGCAATGGCAAGGTTATTTTATAGCACAGTATACACTAACTTAATATTCATATATATATATATATATATATATATATATATATATATATATATATATATATATATATATATATATATATATATATTCACTTAGATATACAACTTTTACAACTATATAACTATTTACATTTATTAATTCATAAACACATAAGCCGATACTGTCCTTTTCCGCTCGCTGTCCCCCTTTTTTATACCTGAACAAATAACCACGAGAAGGGTCCAGTAATTTCTCGAATTATCTATTGTCTTCTATGCTCGACTTTGCTAGAGCGTTCGGCGGCCAAAATCCTCGGTTGCCAACAAGACCGGATTTGTAACACTAGGAATACAAATTAGGATTTAACGAAAGAGTTGTTCACGGTAGGGGTACTCAAATATTTTTAAATAAATTAATATAAAAAAATGAATTAGTTTACTTGGTACCTGATAACATTTTTTTAAAATTGAAATTTGTATGCAGAAGGAAGAAAACAATAAACAAAATATTAAATATTTTTAAAAGTTAATAAAACAAAACAATTTAAAAAAACTTGAATATATCAAAAGTGTAATTTAAAATTGCACTTTTGAGATCATTAAGGGTTGCTCTTTTTGTCAGTGACAAAATAAAAAAAAAATTAAAGTTACCAAATATATTGTGTGAGTTGAGTAAACATATATTTATTATGTAAAATAATAATTACTTATTGTTAGTTAAAAAGTGGTATGAAACAATTTCAGAGTAGAAACATTTATTGTCTCTCAACCCTTACTTTCTTGATGATTAATATTTTATATCGTCACTGCCCAGCGAAGACCACGAGGAGGTAAGAGCTTATCCTTCGCCAAGGAATTGGGATAAGGAATGTTAAAATCAGGAATGTTAGTTAGAAATGTTGCTAAATGTTAGTTAAAAACGCTTCTAAACCTAAAAAAAAGATTAAATAAAATATCTGCAAGAGAGAGAGAGAGAGAAATAAGAACCAAAAATGTTTTTTTTGTAAACAAACCTGTTCAATTTTATTTGTTGTTTGAAAAAAATAACTGACTTTCTACTTTTCTTCTTTTACATGTATTGGTGTCATTTTTATTTTTATGTTTCCTTACCAAACCCTTAAATTCTTCAAAGATTTTATCTTCCAAGTTACTGAGATAATTTATAGATTAATATTAACGAAATTGATACTTAACAGTCTAGTACTTAAATAATTGGGTAAAAATATAGAAAATCTGAATAACATACCTCAAGCTTTCTTTTTAAATTAATATAATTTTTTTTACTCTGATGGGTTTCTTCTAAAAACAGTTTTAAATTCTGCTGGTACTTATTCTGGCTTGTGGAAGTATCATAATCTAATAAAACATCTTCATCCTCTTCAGAACTTGTTGTAGTTCCATTTAAAAGAACTGAAACAGATTCGCTTCTCTGCTCAAATAAGGCAACAGCGTGTATGTGTTTGCACATAAACATTTTCACTTTAAATTCTGCACACTCACATTTAAAGAAAGACACTCTTCAGATTTCAAAGTATACTCTCATACATTAAATAATTAACATACATACTTTAAATAAAAAGAGTCCTGCTACCAAATTATTTATAGCTTTTCATCCCCTTGGAATACATTGCACTACACAGAGGCCCGAGGTCAGTAGTAGAAAGCTTTAAAACAGATCTACCAAAATATTTATAGCCTAACGGTCACTCGGAATACAAAAGCCCGAGGTACATGGCTTTCTATAACAGAAACTTACAGTGATATTTATTAGCTTTTCGCCCCCCAGTAACGATAGAGCGTCGAATGTCACTTTGTACCGATCTCAAATAGTCGTTAACTAGACGTGCCAGTTTTAACGGCCTGTTTCAACACATTTGGGGTGATTACTGTAAGAGATACTCTTCAGATTTCAAAGTATACAACGTTAAAATTATACTCTTATACTGTAAATAATTACCATACATACTTTAAATACGAAAAGTCCTGCTACTAAATTATTTATAGCTTTTAAGCCCCTCGGAATACAAAGGCACTACATAGAGGCCCGAGGTCAGTAGCTTTCTTTAACAGAAACTTACAGTGATCTTTATTAGCTTTTCGCCCCCAGTGTCGATAAAGCGTCGAATGTCACTATGTACCGATCGCAAACAGCCGTGAACTAGACGTGCCAGTTTTAACGGTCTGTTTCAACACATCTGGGGTGATCACTGTAAGAGATACTCTTCAGATTTCAAAGTTTACAACGTTAAAATTATACTCTTATACTATAAATAATTACCATACATACTTTAAATACGAAAAGTCCTGCTACTAAATTATTTATAGCTTTTAAGCCCCTCGGAATACAAAGGCACTACATAGAGGCCCGAGGTCAGTAGCTTTCTTTAATAGAAACTTACAGTGATCTTTATTAGCTTTTCGCCCCCAGTGTCGATAAAGCGTCGAATGTCACTATGTACCGATCGCAAACAGCCGTTAACTAGACGTGCCAGTTTTAACGGTCTGTTTCAACACATTTGGGGTGATTCCTGTAAGAGATACTCTTCAGATTTTAAAGTATACAACGTTAAAATTATACTCTTACCCGTTTCTCAGGTACATAATCAAATTTAAAAAATTACATATTTTGAATACGAAAAGTGCTTGTACCAAATTATTTATAGCTTTTTACCCCCTTAAAATACAAAGGCACTACACAGAGGCCCGAGATAAGTAGCGGGGTGCTAAAAAAATCATCAAACTATGTATAACCTGCAGAAGACACTCTGCAGATTACTATACATACTTTGAATACGAAGAGTCCTGCTAACAAATTATTTATAGCTATTTAGTCCATCGGGATATAAAGACGATTCTGGTGATAATTTTGGTAACGATTTTATAACGACGCCGTTCGTGTGAAATGGTTTTATATTTTTTAAATATACATCATTTCAACAGTGTAGTTACAAATACTGTAGGTGCCTTCAATATTATTGCTGGATAAAAAACATACACATTAGTATCTACATAATCGATTAACAAAAAAACAGGTTAACAATTTAAAGGATAAAAAAGGAAATTGTTAGATGGAGTCTTTAGTTTCAATTCGCTCATCAGTTTTGGGTAATTTTAAATAAAAATATTTAAAGCATATTTTAAAACTTCATTCAGCGCCTTGCTTACTCAAATAATTTGAAAAATATTGCCAAACATAGTAGAGATAGTGATTCAAATTCTTCTTCTTTGGCTGGAACTACAAAACGGGGTGGGTTTTGGCCTGCTCTGCTTCCGTAACAATTTTTGTTTTATGGGGTGGGGTTGTTGACCCCACGCCCAACCCCCTATTCGGAGGGCCATTTCTCCCGCTCTCGTCAGCCCTGACTCACTTTCCACCTGGGTTGGTTACCAGATCTCCGGTGAGGTTGCTCAGGTTGCCGGGGCTCACCACATTTATATTTATATAAAGGCTACTAGGAGGTGAGACTCGGAATTGAGTAGGAGAGGCTAAGCGACGCTAACAGAAAGCAGCATCGTACGGTGCGCATGCACTACCCCATTTGAACCCCAGTGATTCAGATTGCAACTGATAAAAGTTTAGCATGGTTTTAAGTAAAGCATGAGAAAAAATAGTTCAAGATAAAATTTATTCAGCCAGCAACTGGACAAAGGATTCGGTTTTGGAAAATATCCAAAACATAACTATATCCATTACTTGCTAACTTTAATAAAAACAGAAATATGAGAAAAAAAGTAGCAAAAAATAGTTATTATAAGGTAGTAATTGCTGAAAAATTATAATTATATACTAAACAAATTTAAAATATTTTTAAGCGAAAATTCCACACTCGACAGCTATGTAGAAAGACAACCGGGCGAATGAACCGCGTGGTACTTTATTTCTTGATATAGACTCCCCACCCTTACCCAATACAACTGACACTTGCTGACGCGACAGTTTTTGTGGGTAATAATTTGTTCTGCGAAGTTGTAGAGTATTATTATTATTATTACTCACTAAACTGTTTGGATATATAAATTTTCAATATATATATATATATATATATATATATATATATATATATATATATATATAAATATATATATATTTATTATCAGGTAGTAATTGCTGAAAAATATAATTACCTACTAAACGAATTCAAAATATTTTCAAGCAAAAATCGCTACGTAGGAAGCCAACCGCGCGACTGAACCGCATAGCACTTTATTTCTTGATATAGACTCCCCTCCCCTACCCAAAACAACTGATACATGCTGACGCGACAGTTTTTGTAGGTAATGATTTGTTCTGCGAAGTTGTAGAATATTAATATTATTATTATTACTTTACTAAGTCACTACACTGTCTGGATATATAAATTTACAATATATATATATATATATATATATTAATTATCAGGTAGTAATTGCTAAAAATATAATTACCTACTAAACGAATTCAAAATATTTTCAAGCAAAATATCCACACTTGACCGCTACGTAGGAAGCCAACTGCGCGAATAAACCGCGTGGCACTTTATTTCTTGATAAAGACTCCCCTCCCTTACCCAATACAACTGACACATGCTGACGCGACAGTTTTTGTGGGTAATGATGTGTTCTGCGAAGTTGTAGAATATTATTATTATTATTTTTGTTTTTTTATAGAGTATCGACTGCTATGGTCATTAACACTGTAAATTAGAGGAGGAAAAACTCATGTTCACCCAATGATAATTTGGGTAGTGTTAGACTCCTTTGTGGCCTACCAACCAAAACCTCCCCGATTATATTTTATTACTTAATTGAATATGTTATTATTATTATTTTATTATTACTCATATTTTATTATAAAGATTTATCTCTTTTAAAAGGTCCAGTGCTTGCTTTGCATTGATACTCTTATCTGCCAGTAGCTGACGCCAGTTATTGCCAAGGCCGTGTCGGTTTCGATTCTCTTGAAGATGAACACACCTTTCATATAGATGTTCAATCGTAAGTATTGATCCACATATCGAACACAAAGGTTGTTGCTCTCCCAATAGAAGAAAAGAGTGTGGAAGTTTGGTATGCCCTAATCTAATACGGTGAAGTTTTACTCTTTCTGTCCTCGTAAGATTTGGAAAAGGAACCCAAGGTGTTATAGAGGGTTTGATTCTTCTCAACTTACTACTATTGTGGTCCCACATGCTTGCCATTTTTTATCAATGACCCTTTTTATAAATGTTTTTATTTCAGCAAATGTTAATGATGTGACATCAACCTGTAAAGAATGAACTGCTGCACGGGCAGCTTCATCAGCAGATTCATTTCCTACAATACCTATATGACTAGGGACCCACATAATGTTAATTATTTTGCCCTGTTCCTGCAGTTTACAAATACATGAACGACATCTTTGAATTAATTCATCTTGTGATTCATTGTTTTGAATTGCCTGTATAACCGAGAGAGAATCTCATACTATAACAAAACTCTTCGAAACTGATTCTTGGTTGCAAAATAGCAGGGCTTGCCAAATGGCGTACTGTTAAGCCATGTTCAGCAATTTGACACCTCTCATTCTCCACAACGGACTCAATATCCTCCGGAGCATAGGGCAGCACTGGAGTTTCATCAATACCATAAGAGTGCCTCAGATGATAGTATAGCACTCGTAATGCCGCATTGTGTCTATGGATACAGGCCGAAACCGTGCAAGCTGAAAGCAGGTGCTTCAGCGTTTCCGGCGCCCTACGACAGGCCCTGCATCTTACATCAGGGGGTTGTATTTAAAATAAGAAAGTTGGTATTGGCCACTGTCACATGACACACCCTATATAATTATTTTTTTTTGAAAAAAATGCGCATCTAAAAATACGAATCGGCGTGTCCAAGCGTTTTCCCCAACACGCTCTCATTTATTCGTTATCGAATTTATTCCATTTGGCTGTTCCACACTGTATAATTATCTTTGTAACTTGGATTAGCGGCTGTACTCTGTGCTAGATATAATTTTTTTTTCTTTTTTCTGAAGAGTGTGGCTGCGTCACTGCTGCCAACAAAAGAGAGATATGAATTTGTTTATGTATAAATGTTGCCGAAAATTTATTTGTAAGAGATTAGCTGATATGACTAATGTAATATGTAAAAAAATACTTTCTATTAGACCCACGAATTTAACTAAATTTCCTTAACATTTATTTTAAACTGTTAACATAGTTAAGGCGTCAACATCGATAAACATGGGCAGAGATAATTCTTAAGCAACCCACTGACAAGATACTCTCCCGAAGTTTAGCGACTAGGGTGGGTTGTATGGTAAATTGTTAACCAAAAGATAACAAGACTAGAGTTCAAAACTTGATCTCTGGACCCGCCAAAAGCCCCATGGCATCAAGCCCGCTTATTCTGATCTGATCAACTACCAATTACTTATATTTGTTCACCTGTTGCATGCAAATAAAAACTCCCTTAATGAAAGATAGGGCTGACGTGTTTCAAAAATGGATAGATAATGTTTAGATAACTCGCGAATAACTCCCTCAATGAAAGATATGTTAGCTTGACATCCTTCAAATATGTATACACTTTTTCGCGAACAACATTTACTCGCAGGCAAGTGAGACACTGCTCCCACTCTACACGAAGAATTGCTTGCTTGGTATTGGTCATTGCCTTCTATATCTGGTGTACACGAAGAAGAATTAGCACCTAAACCGGCGGCTGATTAATCTGATGAGGAAAATTGACATAATTGCAATAGGAGCTTCACCCCGTAGCGTTTTTGATGCATATTTATAGCGTATATTTTTTTGCATAAGTTGTATACGGCAGGACCGATTGGGATAAAATTTTCAGAAGTTGTTTTATACATACCAAGCGTGGTTTTAGTGAAAAAAAGTTCCCTACGATAGGGGTGGGTAGGGGATGAAATATAAAAACTGTTAAAAACGCCAATATTTGTGTCAAATTCATAGTTCTCAAGGTCGATGAGTTTGATTGTGATATCTTCAATGTTGTTAGCACCCCTACGAAAGAGGTGGGAATCAAAAATCTTTTAAAAACGCTTTATTAGTGTCGAATTTATAGTTTTCGGCGTCGCCGAGTTTGATAGTGATATTCCCAAAGAAGGCAAGCCAACGTTCGGGCAGGGCAACGTCTGTCGTGTCTGCTAGTATTCAATATACACTCGTGCCGAATTTATAAACAAAAAATAATATTTACCAACTACCCGTATAAAATCCGGTATAATTTAAAGAAAGTGTCTGTCCACGTTGACTTGATTGACGTGCGTCGAAATTCACAAACCAGGTTATTCAACCAATGGCAACAGCGAATCATGAGGTTAAACGCACTGAATTGGTCGAGGGGTGTAACGCGGTGTAAAAGCTATAAATCATCTTGTTTATGTTTGAAAACATAGTCTGTGATAACAGTGGCGTAGTGTGGTGTGTGTTGAATTTAGAAATTACATTAAATAAATAGAAATATGGCGTTTCGGAGACCATGGGCTAATGAAATTACATAGTGTAGTGAGGATTAAGACAGATATGAATTTAACAATGAAGATTTAGACATAGGTATTTTTAAAATTAATAAATTCATAAAATGAGGTATCTCCGACAATGGTAGATTAAACAATATTGACGGTAAGGGTTTGGAACGAGTTTTTATATTCTGCAGCAGTGATTTTGATCTGTATTCATGTATATTTCGTTATAAATAAAGTACTTCATTTCAATCGTTAACTACTTGATTTCGTGTTGCACCTCAAATAATATATCAAAAGTAAAAAACTCATTATTTATTTTATTTATAAAAATTTTCATTTAATACATCAGCACAAGTAGTGGTTTCATTTTATGAATCATTTGGATACATTATAAAATTTTCCTATTTTTGACAACAAATTATATGGCCATTATCTCGGAATTCCAAAATTGCGACTTGGTGACTTTTACCTGTAGATATGTTTGTACGTACTAGTACCCAAAATATAATTATTATTAAATTTTGTTTATCCGTCACGGAGGTAAAACATTTTCTCTCTCTCTCTCTCTATCTCTCTCTCTCTCTCTTGTCCTTTTACTCTCGAGAGAGTATGGTGACATCATGTCTCAAATGCTCGGATCGTAGTTCTCCATCCTTCTCTGTCTTGGGCTGCAAGAGAAGCTTCTTGCAGACTGTGACTAATGATTTCTTTGGTTTGATCCACCCAGCGCGTCGGAAACCTTCCTCTTCGTTCTTCTTGAAATGTGTCCAAAATACCGTAGGTATGATTGGTTTATCCTGGTTGATAGCCTCGTGGTTATTTTTAGTTTTTAAGAATTGACACATTAGTACGGTGTTCTGTGTATGATATTCGCAGCATTCTTCTGTAGGCCCACATTTCAAAAGCATCTACTATTCTTCGATTGGCCATTTTTAAAGTCCAGGTCTCAGAGGTATATGTGGCAATGGGAAAGTTACGTGCTATGGCCAGTTTGCGTTTAATTACTCCATCACAGCCGCCTTTGTTTGTGATAAGTGATCCTAAATAGTTAAATTTCTCAATCACTTCAAAACCATCGATCTGTCTAACATTGGCAGGGTTGCGGTCTATATTATCATAATTTTCGTCTTCTTTTTGTTCAACGTAAGACCATGTTCTCCGCTGATCCTGTCCAACTTTCTCATGAATTCCGTGAGTTCTTCTTCCGAACGAGCTATTATTAAGGTGTCATCTGCATATCTAAGGTTAGTAACTCCCCTCGCCAGCCTTGCAGAACTTTTCTCATTATATACTCTCCGTATTTATTGAAGAATATCGGTGACACAATACACCCCTGTCTTACACTTTGGACTAAAAGACTTGGATAACGTGTCGTTGACTTTCACCTTCCCGCAGCTGTTGTCGTAGAGATTTTTAAGCAAAATAATGATATGTTTTGGTACTCCCATGTTTTCCAAACATTTTTATATCATCCCTTAAAGTTTGCTCATTAGTATTTTATTATGTTGCCACGTCTTTTAGTTCTCTAAAGAGTACTCTGCCAGTGGTCTCTCTACTGGCAAATTATGCCCGAGCTCAGCCGTAGAGGGTAGAAGAAAAAAATATAAAAGTGAGCCGCGCCACCGACTTAGACGGTACAAGCCGGAAACCCCTAGGTCTTGTAGGCACCAGCAGAGCCACACGATAAACAACCAACAATTATGGTGAACTAGATAAATAAAACTATATTTACAATTACTGCAATATATTAATTGAGTAAAAATGATGTTCTGATTTTTTACAACAAATTCTGTATTTTCGTAAAGTGGATTAAACGAATTTAATACACTTTTCTTAAAATAATATTTAAATTAATTATAACAATCTTTCAGACAATAATAAAAAATTAATGATGTACAAAAGAGAATTAAAAACAAAAAAAAATGTTCAGAATATTTAAAATTTCAAAAATAATTGGTTTTATATAGAATTCCTGATAGCAAAAGATTAAAAAAAAATACAAAATAAATGGACTTGCAACAAAAATAATAATTTGAAACCATCACAATAATTACATAATGTATATTCAGTAATGTATACGTTCAGATTAAACTTGGAGCAGGTACAAATTTAATGAAAATAATTTGTTACTTTTAAACTATTGAAAACACTTAGATCAAGCACATAATAACTGATAAGTTGATAAAATTAAACTCAATACTATGTAACTATGTAACTCATTGAGACGTCACTGTTACATCGATGATCCAAGAAACAGAAACACCAAGTAGTATTTTTAAAGATCTACACTGTTAAAACAATCGAGCTTATTTAAAGATATTTCTTTTTACGATGGCTGTCCTTCAAAATAGCAATATTGTAGGATATTTACAAATAAGTATGAATAAACGTTCTTACTTGGACACAAAGAACTATGGAGAATATTATTTTAATCAAAGTTCAGCCTTGGCATATTATCCAATGCAATAAATAGTTTTCAACAGTGTACCATATTAATAAATTAAAACAAAACTTAATCGTGGTGTCAAAAATTAGTCACGTCGTTTAAATATACTAAAATAAATCACTTGTAACCTTTGGATACACGAATTCACGAATCCTGTGGCCGGCTTGAATTATGGAACAGCACCTTCTACTTAACAATGGCTTCCCTCCATCAGATACCGCACGCGGTCATTTTAACTCGACCCCAAAATCCAAAATATCCATAACAAAGGCAAGACGGAATGGTCAAGTTAAAAATTAAATGGTTTTTCTTCAAAATCCAATTAAGATGGCCCAAATACAGCCAGATATGAAAGAAAAAACCGTAGAAGTTCTGCTCACGTGTTAATATCAAATCGTTCCAAAAACTCTCACCCGACCTCGACGACTGACACCAAAAAACTCTCTTCAACTACTCACTCCCAGGCCGGATATCAGAAAATGACACGGGACACGCGTCAGCCAACCTTCGCAAACCTATGTTCCCAACTCATAATCGCGCTCGTCCGTGTTGATAGCCAGCCCATCCACACAGAAAAGCAAACCAAACAATAATATAGCTGACAACACACGACAATCGAGGCCAAAAATCAAGGCGAAATCTAATAACAAAGACCCCCCCTCCAACTCCATCGATTAACAAAAGTGTCACAGCCATTAATAATTAAATCCTAACACTACTAGGTATGCAACACTATTTACAACGAGTGATAAATTCAAATTACAACAAAATACGGTAAGCGAAACTATTTACGAGCACCTGAGAAATACAAAACCATCCGAGATCCAATTAATAATGGAACTGTAGAAGGGAAAAAATAGGCACGTGACAATGTATTATATTCGAGGTTGGTCGAGTGTTCATATTTAAGTCTTGTAAAACAACCGTTTTGAATGTCTGCCATAAAAACTGTGCGGCACGTGGCCACATTTTGACATCGATATTAATGATGACGTACACCAGACGTCACTGCTCGTGATGGGTAACGTCAAAGAATTCAACGAATGTACCCAATTAATATTTCTGTAGAAAATGAGGAAACTGACGGTGATGCTTACTTTTCGAAAAAGAACTACTTACTTAAGTATATAATTTTAAATTTAGTTCATGTGTACCCAAAATATATTCAATAATAGATTTTGAGGGAAAGTCTGAACGTAACATGGTTTATCACTCTCAAGTTTTGCTGATTTGCATTTTATGATGTATTGCATTCGACGTTTGTTCGATTGGTCATACTGAAGTCTTGTGAAAACTTAATGTTGAACGGTTTTTTCCGCGTTTTTATTAATGTGACCGGTCAAACAGCTTTTTCGTCTGTGTGTACGAGCGTTTTCACGGTTTTTCGCGTTTTTCACGGTGTGATAATTTAAAGTACTTTGTTGTGAACTTTGTTTTTCAAACAAATATACCACTTTTAACGGTTTCTCGCCGGTGTAAATGCGTATGTCTCATTAAATCAGCTTTAAGTGAGTTATATGATACCTATTGTCCCGAGAACTGCAACATCGGCGTAGATAAAACACATTTCTTAGAATATTGTTATTTAGCTAACGTTTCATTTTCATAAGCTCTTAGATATAAAACATTATATTATTCATTCTTATTCTAACTGTTACAAGGTATAGTTGTAATTTACGTAAATAAAACTTTTATAATTTTTTTTTAAAAAATAAATTTTCAAAAGGAAAATTAAAATTAGTGAAACGTTTTTCAAACAAAATTCACACTCGAAAGGTTTTTTGCCGGTGTGACGGTGCATGTGAGTCATTAAATTAGATTTTTGCGAAAAGTTTTTCAAACAAATTTCACACTCGAACGGTTTTTCAATGATTTTCGAGGGTCCGACGGTGCATGTAACTTTTAAATAATGTACTTTGTTGTAAAAATTGTTTTAAGCAAATGTCACACTCGAAAGGTTTTTTTTGTGATATTGCATGTGTCTATTTAAATGACTTTGTCGTGAAAACCGTTTAAAGCAAATGTCACACTTAAAAGGTTTCTCACCGGTATGAATGCGCGTGTGTCTAATTAAATTAGATTTATCTGAAAAGTTTTTCGAACAAATTTCACACTTGAACGGTTTTTCGCCAGTGTGAATGCGCACGTGAGCCATAAAATGAGGTTTTTTTGAAAAGTTTTTTGAACAAACTTCACACTTAAACGGTTTCTCGCCCGAGTGACGGTCCATGTGATAATTTAAAGTACTTTTTTGTGAATACTGTTTCTTACAAATTTCACACTTAAATGGTTTCTCGCCGGTATGAATCCGCATGTGTGTCATTAAACAAGATTTTTGTGAAAAGTTTTTAGAACAAATTTCACATTTGAACGGTTTGTCGCTGGTGTGAATGCGCATGTGTCTAATTAAATTAGATTTTACTGAAAAGTTTTTCGAACAAATTTCACACTTGAACGGTTTTTCGCCGGTGTGAATGCGCATGTGACTTATTAAAACATTTTTTCCCGAAAATTTATTTGAACAAATTTCACACTTGAACGGTTTCTCGCCGGTGTGAATACGCTTGTGAGTCATTAGAACATTTTTTCGCGAAAAGTTTTTCGAACAAATTTCACACTTGAACGGTTTTTCGCAGGTGTGAATGCGCATGTGATCTGTTAAAGTAATTTTCTGTGATAAATGCTTCGAGCAAATTTTACAATTATAAGTTTTTTTGTTTGTTCGTGTTTTAACAAAATGTTGAAACCAATGACTCAAAAACAAAATCTTGTTCCTGAAATACAGTCCACAAACGAAACACATCTCCAATTTTTTATTAAAATGAACTTTTAGGTGATTTTTTCTAGTCGTTGCATTGGTGAAGCCTGTAAACAAAAAAAAAATAATCAAAACTGATACTGATAAAAATTTCCAAGATAAATTTATTAATAGTGTAGCTTAAGTTTATTCACATTGAAGATAATCCAACCTTTTTTTTATCGACTTCAAAGTTAAATACAATATGTCTTTTTCAAGACAATAAGAATTTGATATGGCCATTCGAAAGATTACACGCAGAAGCGGCATCTCCTGTTTTTAATTTTTGACACAAAATACAGTCTATGTCATCTGTGATCCTTTCTCTTTTTACTTTTAACTTTTGAATTGAGCTACCCTTACTATGTATAATATATTATACCCGAGTTCCCCTTAAAGCCTTGAACATTTTTAGCTCATCTTTGTCTCTTCAGTCAGTTGCTTCAAATGTTACATTTCGATCAGTGTGCTTGTTCATTTATTATTTTAAAAATATCTGTTGTTTGAACGATTCAAATCGTTGTTGCGTTTTTTATCATTATTCCAAGATTATCATTATTACAACGTTATTTTAATTATTACCTTAACATTTCTATCACTAAAAAGAACTAAAAATGAGATTAAAAAAAAAAGTAATTCCGCGATAGGGGAAACATTTTATGAACTTTAGATATTAAAAGTCGATGTGACAGACTTTTCTGCCACGATGAGAGTTGTCATACCAAATTACTTATGATTATTAGAAAAATAAAAATTTATGAAAAATATTTCTGCCAGGATAAACACTGGCCATGTTGTACCTACGATTAAATACTATTAATTCCTAAGCTAAATTTCAAATCCATATTAGTGCACTTTTAGTGTCACCGGCTAACCGCCTATAATCTAGATATTAATACGATGACATATTACTTATTGATTACAGATTTACATTTAAAACGCACAAGCACTAACTACACAACACCATCGTCTGTGGGGTAGGTCGAGTCGCTTGCTGATCTCCAGAGTTGCATTTCATGACCATAGTCTTTATTATGTTTTATATACCAGCACTTTGTTCGTAAGAGATTGTTGGGGTGAGCGACACATTAATTAATTAATTCATTTACCAATTACTAAAGTACAATTAGAAATATAACTAACGCTAATGCTCAATAGCGGTAAATACATACAGAGCGCACGCATGCGCACACGCTTTATGTTGTAGAGGAGAGGAGACGCGTAGCATAGAAATACTTAGCAACGTGACGTCTATCTGTGTAATACACGTGTTTGTCAAGGAATATTGAAAAAAACTACACAAGATGTACAGGCTATTGAAGCACCCAAAAATATACAGATTACAGAAATAAATTAAGAATAATATTCATATCCAAACAGTAGTGTATGTCGTTTTATAAATATTTTATTCCGATCCTTA
This sequence comes from Agelastica alni, assembly GCA_950111635.1. NCBI lineage: Eukaryota > Metazoa > Arthropoda > Insecta > Coleoptera > Chrysomelidae > Agelastica > Agelastica alni. The sequence goes on along the minus strand of OX467716.1, from coordinate 1,602,625 downwards.
TAATATTTCTTATATATTCAGTATAAATAAATTTAATTCTAGCCGTTTAAACGATACAAGTTTCACTTCTTATACGCGCACATAGTGCACCTATCTTTTTTTGTTTGTAACCTAACATTTTTATAATACGACGCTCTTATTTTTTTATAGCCAATTAGTTGACAAATTATTTAATAAAAAAACGTTCATCAATAAAAATATACAAACTACGAAAGTACAGTGCAACAGAAGGAGCTTGGCGGGCGAATAACATACAACGAAAACATTCGAATAACGATCCGATCGGTGACGACGAAATTTTCAGTAATCGTGAGTCTCAAGTAAAATCGAAGGAAGAAGTTTACGAATGTGAAGTATATTCAGCCCAATATTTGTTATTTTAGAGGCTAGTCGCCCGCCAAGCTACTTCTGTTGCACTGTAACTTTGTTCCAACCGAGTGTTCCACGACACCCACGCACTTTTTTACATATAACTGTTTTAAGCAAACGTCACACTTAAACGGTTTCTCGCCGGTGTGACTGCGCATGTGAGTCATTAAATTAGATTTTTGTAAAAAATATTTCGAACCAATTTCACACTCGAACGGTTTTTCGATGGTATTTAGATGGTGTGACGGTGCATGTGATTTTTTAAATTAATTTGTTGTGAAAATTGTTTTAAGCAAATGTCACACCCGAAAGGTTTTTCGCCGTTATGATATAGCACGTGTTTTTTTAAATGACCTTGTCGTGAAAACTGTTTAAAGCAAATGTCACACTTAAACGGTTTCTCACCGGTGTGAATGCGTATGTGTCTAATAAAATTAGATTTATCAGAAAAGTTTTTAGAACAAATTTCACACTTGAACGGTTTTTCGCCGGTGTGAATACGCACGTGAGCCATAAAATGAGGTTTTTTTAAAAAGTTTTTTGAACAAATTTCACACTTGAACGGTTTCGAGCCGTTGTGATATTGCATGTGTTCTTTTAAACTTTTTTTATCTGAAAACTGTTTTAAGCAAACGTCACACTTAAACGGCTTTTCGCCGGAGTGACGGTGCATGTGATAATTTAAAGTACTTTGTTGTGAATACTGTTTCTTACACATTTTACATTTAAACGGTTTCTCGCCGGTGTGAATACGCATGTGATTCATTAAAACCTTTTTTCCTGAAAAGTTATTTGAACAAATTTCACACTGAACCGGTTTCTCTTCGATGTGAATACGCATGTGATATTTTAAACTTTTTTTATGAGAAAACTGTTTCGAGCAAAGGTCACACTTGAACAGTTTCTCGCCGGAGTGATGGTGCATGTGATAATTCAAAGTACTTTGTTCTGAATACTGTTTTTTACAAATTTTACACATAAACTGTTTCGCACCGGTATGAATGCGCGCGTGTCTAATTAAATTAGATTTTCCCGAAAAGTTTTTAGAACAAATTTCACACTTGAACGGTTTTTCGCCGGTGTGAATGCGCATGTGAGCCGTTAAATGAGATATTTTTGAAAAATTTTTCGAACAAATTTCACACTTGAACGGTTTTGTGCCGTTGTGACATTGCATGTGATATTTTAAAGTTTGTTTATGTAAAAACTGTTTTAAGCAAACGTCACACTTGAAAGGTTTCTCGCCGGAGTTTCGGTGCACGTCATTATTTAAAGTACCTCGATGTGAATACTGTTTCTTACAATTTTCACACTTAAACGGTTTCTCGCCGGTATGAATGCGCATGTGTGTCATCAAAGTATTTTTAGGTGGAAACTCTTTCAGGCAATTATCACATTTAAACGGTTTCTCACCGGTATGAATGCGCTTGTGATTAATTAAAGTATCTTTTCGTGAAAAGTTTTTAGAACAAATTTCACACGTGAACGGTTTCTCGCTGGTGTGAATGCGCACGTGATTTTTTAAAGTATTTTTATCTGAAAACTGTTTTAAGCAAATGTCACACTTAAAAGGTTTCTCACCGGTATGAATGCGCGTGTGTCTAATTAAATTAGATTTTATTGAAAAGTTTTTCGAACAAATTTCACACTTGAACGGTTTTTCGCCGGTGTGAATGCGCATGTGAGCCATTAAATGGGATTTTTGTGAAAAGTGTTTCGCACAAATTTCACACTTTAACGCTTTTTCGCTGGTGTGACATTGCATGTGATATTTTAAACTTTTTTTATGTGAAAACTGTTTCATGCAAACGTCACACTTAAACAGTTTCTCGCCGGAGTGTCGATGCATGTGATAATTTAAAGTACTTTGTCGTGAATACTGATTTTTACAAATTTCACATTTGTACGGTTTCTCGCCGGTGTGAACGCGCATGTGAGTCATTAAAACATTTTTTCGCGAAAAGGTTCCAGAACAAATTTCACACTTGAACGGTTTTTCGCTGGTGTGAATGCGCATGTGATCTGTTAAAGTAATTTTCTGTGATAAATGCTTCGAGCAAATTTTACAATTATAAGTTTTTTTGTTTGTTCGTGTTTTAACAAAATGTTGAAACCAATGACTCAAAAACAAAATCTTGTTCCTGAAATACAGTCCACAAACGAAACACATCTCCAATTTTTTATTAAAATGAACTTTTAGGTGATTTTTTCTAGTCGTTGCATTGGTGAAGCCTGTAAACAAAAAAAAATAATCAAAACTAACATGTATACTCATAACAATTTCTAAGATAACTTTATTAAAAGTGTACATAGAGTTTATTCACATCGAGAATGATCCAACTTTTTTCTTATCTACTTCAAAGTTAAATACATATATGTCTTTTTCAAGACAATAAGAATTTGATATGGCCATTTGAAAGATTACACAGAGAAGCGGTATCCTTTGATAATAGTCCGGAGCCGGTGGCACCAAAATTGCACTTATATGGATTCTGAAATTTAGCATAGGAATTAATAGTATTTAGTCATAGGTACAAATAAAGTGCCCGGTGTGTATAATAATCATAAGCACTTTTATGGAAATTAATTTCTTGTAAACCATTTTGTAGCAAATTTTATGTATTTTCAAAAAACTTGACCAAAATATATGTCACACCACTTTATATTATGGCTTCAACCCTTTAAAAATCATGAAAATGGAGCATATTGAAATTCTTTTCTCTCCTGTTTTTAATTTTTGACACAAAATACAGTCTATGTCATCTGTGATCCTTTCTCTTTTTACTTTTAACTTTTGAATTGAGCTACCCTTACTATGTATAATATATTATACCCGAGTTCCCCTTAAAGCCTTGAACATTTTTAGCTCATCTTTGTCTCTTCAGTCAGTTGCTTCAAATGTTACATTTCGATCAGTGTGCTTGTTCATTTATTATTTTAAAAATATCTGTTGTTTGAACGATTCAAATCGTTGTTGCGTTTTTTATCATTATTCCAAGATTATCATTATTACAACGTTATTTTAATTATTACCTTAACATTTCTATCACTAAAAAGAACTAAAAATGAGATTAAAAAAAAAAGTAATTCCGCGATAGGGGAAACATTTTATGAACTTTAGATATTAAAAGTCGATGTGACAGACTTTTCTGCCACGATGAGAGTTGTCACACCAAATTACTTATGATTATTAGAAAAATAAAAATTTATGAAAAATATTTCTGCCAGGATAAACACTGGCCATGTTGTACCTACGATTAAATACTATTAATTCCTAAGCTAAATTTCAAATCCATATTAGTGCACTTTTAGTGTCACCGGCTAACCGCCTATAATCTAGATATTAATACGATGACATATTACTTATTGATTACAGAATTACACACACTCGAGCACTAATAACACAACACTATCGTCTGTGGGGTATGTCGAGTCGCTTGCTGATCTCCAGATTTGCATTTCATGACCATAGATTTTATTATGGTTTTATATACCAGCACTTTGTTCGTAAAAGATAGTTGGGATGAGCGACACATCAATTAATTAATTTATTTACCAATTATAAAAGTAAAATTAGAAATATAACTAACGCTAATGCTAAATAGAGGTAAATAAATACAGAGCGCTTAAGAAAAGTTTCCCTTGTGCGTGGGCGTGGGTAATAACATTGATTTAATTATTTTATTTACATATATACTGGGTAACGGGAATTTTTAAAAACCATTCATTAAAGCTGGCTCTTGTATTAGCCGTCCCATAGAGTTTTTTGTCGATTAACGTAGATAAAATTTATGTATTTAAAGTGTTTTTTTTTTTTTATGTTCTGGTTCCCACGAAAAGGGATATCCTGTAATGTTCAGAGAACATCGTGGAAACCAAGGGAAAGAAGGTAGGAGTTGGTGTTCTTCTTAAATTTCTGGAGGTTGTATGCCTCGGGGAACACCTCCCTAGGCAATGAGTTCCAAAGCCTCGCAATTCGTTGGATGAATGAGTCTTTGGAAAGTGATGTTCTGCAGGTCTCCAAAGTGACCACGAAGGGGTGTGAAGACTGAACTTGACGGGTTAATCTCGAAGAGACTGCCAAAGGAGGAACGATTGTTGATATTTCAGAAGAGCATCGCCCATGAAAATATCTATAAAATAGAGACAAATCGCCAACTTTTCTACGGTGTTCCAGACAAGTGAGCGAGTTTGTAAGCGAGGCATCACCGACGAGACGAATTGCCCTTTTTTGGACAGAATCCAGTAGCTTCAGGATATGTTTAGGTGCTGCACTCCAAATATGGGAACAGTACTCCAGTACAGGTCGGATCTGTGCCTTATAGATCATAAGCAGCTGACTGGAGGTAAAATAGCTCTTGGCACGAAACAAAAAACCAAGTTTTTGGGATGCACTTTTGGCAATGGACCTCACGTGATTTTCTCAGGAAAGGTTATTGCTGATAGTAATACCAAGCATCGATATGGATGACTTCAGTGGTATGGTTACTCCTGACAAAGTTATGTTAGGCACAGTGAGATCGGCTTTTCTAGAGAAAAGACATGCTTGTGTTTTGTTTGCATTGAATTCTACCAAGTTATTGGATCCCCATTCGAGAATTGTTGCTAAGTCCATATTTATATTGTTAACATTTCTTCCTCGTTCATTTCTGGTTTCACGGGCTGATATAGGGGCTCTGGAAGAGAAAGCGGTATGGAGGGTACTATCATCGGCAAAGCTGTGTACGGGACATGAAGTTGCTTTCAATAGGTCGTTGATGTGAAGTAAAAATAGTGTTGGTGCTAGAATGGATCCTTGCGGAACACCAGCATTTATGAGTAGAGTGTCAGATGAAACTCCATCGACCACTACATGGAGAGACCTGTTTGAGAGAAAACTAGCAAGCAGAGAACACAGCTGAGGGGGCAAGCCATAAGATGGAAGCTTGGCGAGGAGTCCCTGGTGCCAAACTCGATCGAACGCCTTGGAGATATCTAATGCCACAGCTAAAGTTTCTCCATACTTTTCAATAGATAGCTGCCATATATGTGAGACGTATGCGAGCAGGTCACCAGTTGATCTCTGATGGCGGATTGGTTAGTCAAAATTTATTGAAGTTCAGTTGAGACAGCAGAAAGGTCGGGAATAGTTATACTATGTAGGTATTTAAAGTTTTAAGTGTATAATATAATTGGTAAGAATAATTTTAATTTTTATATTGTACTTGAACTTGCTTTCAATTGTAATTTGGCATTAACGGCTCGGCCGGTTTATTTTACTTTGATAAAATCTTTTATTCCGGGGACCTTGCTGTTAATGTTAAATATTGTTAGTAGAAATCATTCTTAGTGATAAATTTATTTTAGTTATCGGCCTTTCTGTTGGCTGTTTTTTTGTCGACTGGCCTTTTTTTGTCGCCCCCCAGTTAGTTACCTTACGTTGTAATCTTTGGGCTATCTATTTGATGTAGAGAATTTTACAGTAAAATTTATTAATCAGCCGTCCATTAGTTCCTTATTTAAAAAGGAAAAAAATCAATTCGCTGTCGCAATAACACTGAATTCTTGTGCCATTTAACCGTGGGATCTTAAACAATCACGTTCCTATTATTGCGCACTCAGACACAGAAGTTTCCATAGCCGGAAAAATTGGTTTTCCTCCTATTGAAGATATTCACCGTTGGAATCATCTTTCCCTTTTAATATTATTTGCAAGGTTACATTTTTAATTTATATTTAATTTTTTTTCCCGTAACTCGTTCTCCTCTTTCAGAAAAATTGTAAACATTTTTTCTATTTGTAATTAATTTTTGTAGGTTTTTTTTTAATTGTTTCTGGGTGATAAGAAAGAGGTGCGAATATTCTTAAAGCCGAAATACGCTGCTTGTTTTAAGCAAATGTCACATTTGAACGGTTTTTCGCCGTTGCGATATTGCTCGTGTTATTTTAAATAACCTTGGCGAGAGAAATGTTTAAAGTAAATGTTACACTTAAACGGTTTTTCGCCGGTGTGAATGCGCATGTGAGTCATTTAAGTTTATGTTGAGATGACAACCACGATGACATTATTGTTATATTATATTTATTCTCTGTCAGAATAAACATTGCTTTCCTTCTGGTTCAGACTAGCTTATATCAGGTTATGGGCCTTTTGCTGATTTAAATCGCTGATTTCGAGGCGAAATTTTCATCAGGGAATCGGCACAGATTAAGTGCGAGTCGTAGGACAATTTGAATATGGCTACTTTCAATGCAGGAGGTGTATCTATCGAGAAACTTCTTGGTCACGAAAATTACAACACATGGCTGGAGACGATTCAAGCTGTTTTGGAGCTGGAGGATCTATGGACTGGCGTTGTGGATGTACGAGTTGATAGTGATGAAAAAGTAACATCTCGAGTTGATGAAGCGAAAGACAGAGAAGCACGAGCGAAGATCAAATTAGCGATTGATCCTTCTCTTTATTCTCATCTCAAGGACAAAAACAGTAAATTATGTAACATCAAGCTTATCGACTGCGAATCCATGGCCGAGTATGTGCGTCTGATTATTTCGACGGCACATCAAATACGTGACGCTGGCTTTGCTTTTGACGAAAAAATGGTGGCGAGGTTTTACTAAAGAATTGGGACTTGACTCTCAATTGATGATGCACTGTGATAACCAGAGTGCAATTTCTATCGCAAGTAACTGCGGATTCAATCCGAAGACGAAACACATCGATATTCGCTACCATTTTGTACAAGACATACTGGCACAAGGAGAAGTTCGATTGGATTTTATCAAAACCGAGAACCAAACAGCCGTTATTCTCACAAAGGCTTTAGGAAAATCCAAATTTGAGAAATTTCGAGTCTAGCTTGGTCTGAAGTCACATAAGTGAGGAGGAGTGTTGAGATGACAACCACGATGACATTATTGTTATTATTATATTTATTATCTGTCAGAATAAACATTGCTTTCCTTCTGGTTCAGACTAGCTTATATCAGTTTATGATCGTGAAAAGTTTTTCGAACAAATTTCACACTCGAACGGTTTTTCGATGGTATTTAGATGGTGTGACGGTGCATGTGATTTTTTAAGTAACGTTTTTGAGAAAATTGTTTTAAGCAAATGTCGCACTCGAAAGGTTTGTCGCCGTTGTGATAATGCATGTGTTTTTTTAAATAACCCTGTCGAGAAAACTGTTTAAGGCAAATGTCACACTTAAACGGTTTCTCTCCGGTATGAATGCGCATGTGAGTCATTAAAGTATATTTTCGTGAAAAGTTTTTTGAACAAATTTCACACTTGAACGGTTTTTCGCCGGTGTGAATGCGCATGTGAGCCATTAAATGAGATATTTGTGAAAAGTTTTTTGAACAAATTTCACAGTTGAACGGTTTTGTGCCGTTGTGATATTGCATGTGATATTTTAAACTTTTTTTATGTGAAAACTGTTTCAAGCATACGTCACACTTAAACGGTTTCTCGCCGGAGTGACAGTGCATGTGATTATATAAAGTACTTTGATGTGAATACTGTTTCTTACAAATTTCACACTTAAACGACTTAAACCGTTTCTCGCCGGTGTGAATGCGCATGTGTGTCATTAAAGTATTTTTAAGTGAAAACGGTTTAAAGCAAATGTCACACTTAAACGGTTTCTCACCGGTGTGAATGCGCATGTGATTCATTAAAGTATATTTTCGTGAAAAGTTATTTGAACAAATTTCACACTTGAACGGTTTTTCGCCGGTGTGAATGCGCATGTGAGCCATTAAATGAGATTTTTGTGAAAAGTTTTTCGAACAAATTTCGCACTTTAACGGTTTTTTGCCGTTGTGATATTGCATGTGATATTTTAAACTTTTTTTATGTGAAAACTGTTTTATGCAGACGTTACACTTAAACAGTTTCTCGCCGGAGTGACGTTGCATGTGATAATTTAAAGTACTTTGTTGTGAATACTGTTTCTTACAAATTTCACATTCGAACGGTTTCTCGCCGGTGTGAACGCGCATGTGAGTCATTAAAACATTTTTTCTGGAAAAGTTATTTGAACAAATTTCACACTTGAACGGTTTTTTGCTCGTGTGAATGCGCATGTGATCTGTTAAAGTAATTTTCTGTGATAAATGCCTCAAGCAAATTTTACAATTATAAGGTCTTTTGTTCGTTTGTTTTTTAACAAAATGTTGAAACCAATGACTTAAAAATAAAATCTTGTTCCTGAAATACAGTCCACAAACGAAACACATCTCCAATTTTTTATTAAAATGAACTTTTAGGTGATTTTTTCTAGTCGTTGCATTGGTGAAGCCTGTAAACAAAAAAAGTATAATCAAAACTGATACCGATAACAATTTCCAAGATAACTTTATTAAAAGTGTAGATAGAGCTTATTCACATTGAAGATAATCCAACCTTTTTTTTATTGACTTTCAAGTTAAATACAATATGCCTTTTTTAAAACAATAAGAATTTGATATGGCCATTTGAAGGAAGATTACACAGAGAAGCGGCATCCACTGATGATCTAGATATTAATACAATGACATATTACTTATTGATTACAGAATTACATTTAACACACACACACACAAGCACTAATAACACAACACTATCGTCTGTAGGATAGGTACAATGTCCAATGTCCAATGGGTCACATCCCTTCAGTCTTTTAGTTGGCTGATGAATGAGGTGATTTGCAACTACTCATTTGGGTGAACACTCAACCGGTTCTCATAACACTAATTTGACATATTTTTCAATGACTGTTGGAACTTGAAGGTCTCTGTTAAGTACATAGTTAGGAATATACCAGGGAGCATTAGCAGCTGATCTGAGTAGTTTGGATTGTATTTTCATGACATTCGAATCGCTTGATGATTCCCAAAGTTGCATTTCCTGACCTTATAGACTTTATTATGGTTTTATATACCAGCACTTTATTCGTAAAAGATATAGTTGGCATGAGCGGCACATCAATCAATTAATTTATTTACCAATTACAAAAGTACAATTAGAAATATAACCATTGCCAAGGCTAAATAGCGGTAAATATATACAGAGCGCTTAAGAAAAGTTTCTCTTACTATAATTATTTTATTTACATATATGTATGTATATAATGACCAACAAATGGTGTATTATACATGCACAAATGTTATCAAATTTTTTTCATGCAACTTCTTGTAAATTTTAGCACTTCTAAGGCATAAATTTTAATCGTAATTTTGGATAAGTCTATATTGTTACGTCACTGTCGACTGTCGCCTTGAGGCGACAGCACGTCGACCACAATAAGGGGAAAATGTTGTTGTATTGTACTGAGTGTTTCGAATCATCGAACCCAAAGAGTAAATATCGTAACAATATCTTCTACTTTTACTTCTACAACTAGAGGACGGAAAGACCTATTCAGAATTATTTTGAAAGCAATAGCGTGATATTTCCCAAAAATATAAGAAAAAAAATGTTTTTGAACGTGTCAACTTCAAACACAGCTAGAGAGAAAATGGTAAGTTCACAATTACTTTTATTTTAAAGTGTAGAACAAAGATCATAAGCTATATTTTAAACTTTGAGTCGAATTATTGTGAACGTTTTTGAGATTAGTTTTAAATGTTGATTTGAAAATTTTGTTTTGTGATGCTCCCCTATTTCGGATAGTTAATAGTGCCTAATTTCAGATATCCAAAATTAGGTTGTAGAATTCGGGTTTGTAAATTCCCTTTTTCTACATGGGATAAATTTTACTCAACTTCGATAATGATTAGTGGACTGTAAATAATCACAATTCGCTGGTTTTTAAGGTTTTCGTATGACAATTATTAAGCAAATTCAGCACATCCTGGCATAAAAGCCATAGTAAAACAGGTGGTAGCACGCTATGTGTGGTCAAAGATAAGAGCTGACGTAAGAAATTTGGAGAAAGCATGTACCAATTGCCAGAAAACCATAGACACACTAGTACAAAATTTGGCAGTTTTGATGCACCAGACGAAAGATTCAGCATAGTTTATATTGATTTAATTGGACCTCTGCCACCATTAAATGGTAATACTTAAACCTTACACCTTATGCCAAGCTGCAATTCCTAATGCGAGTTTACACGATCGGCCGTTTGTTTCTGCTCCAAGTATGAACTCCTGCCTTCTGGATGTAACATAATAGGAATATCATATGAGACTAAACAAAAATGTAACTGTACAAACATACAGCGTTTTAACAACGTAGTTAGAAATATGGGACTGATACCCACTTTCTGAGAAAAAACAAAAACTGAGAGCGGCCATAAAATGAATGTTTTAACTAGAAATCTTAATTCGTTCAATGCTTAATTCAATCAATAGTTAATTCGTACTTTATTCGTTCAATGCTATTCTTCTAGTGAGTGAATTGTGTATTAAATTGATCTCATTATTAGCGATGGGATAATTCGAATACAAAATCCTCGGTAAATTCCGATTATTATTTTCAAGGATATTCGTAATCCTAATCAGAATCAAGACAACAAACTCGATTCGATAGTTGGGTTCCTCGCTTCGAGCTTCAACGGTACACTAGAAGAACGTGAATTTTAATTAGATGACGTGGCGCGGAAGAGTAAAATGCAAAGCGACAATGCATCGAATGTCATATGATTGTATTTTATTTTGCAGGGCCAAGGTAGGAAAAAAATATATTTTGTATTTTTATTTTGTAACGCTTTCACAACGCTTGGTCACACCTAGATCGAGGCCCTTCCGCATGCACACCCCTTCACAAGAAATCGGACAAGATTCCGAAAAAAACTATAAAACAAAAATACCAACCAGAGAAGACACCATTGACCAGCCCAGGAGTGAAAAGATGGTACACTGACGGATCAGGGTACCAGGAACGCTTCGGGCAGGTGTGTTTGGAGCATCCTGCAACCACAGGGAAAGTATACCCCTGGGGAAACACGCCTCGGTCTTCCTGGCCGAGGTCTATGCCATACTCAGGTGTGCCACGCACCTAACAGAAAACAGAGTGACCAACATATTCTCACTGACAGTCGCGAAACATGAGTTGAAACTAATCCTTGAGCAAGAACATATCGCTCAGTAAAATGCGAATACTGGTTGCAGAACATCAAGACAGCTGATAAAAAAACCTCTCCAGAAGAGGGCAGACGCACTCTGAAGGATGAACCGGAGTGGACTAAGCAGCACACTTGGCCTGCTCCCTGGCGATGCCACTCTAAAGGCGCACCTCTTCAAACTTAAGCTGGCGGCTGATAAAAACTGCCGACTATGCGGCAAAGAGGAAGAGAGCAGCATACACATTATGTGTTGCTGTCCGATGCTAGCGGTGTACAGGTACCAAACCTGGGGTAGCATAATAATGGATTCAAGTGATCTAAATGAGACGGGGCCAACATAAATCCTGCGGTTTGCCAAAACCAGCGGACTGGAATTCTGATGCCCTGAAGACACAGCGGTAGTCACAGATGATCAAAGATCTAGGTGACATGGGTGCCTATACCAATGGCCCAACCGCAAAAATGTAATGTAATGCAATGCACCCATGTCTTTGTCAGAATTGATCGAGTTAAAAAACCACTTGAGCCAGCATACGATGGCCCCTATCCTGTTTCAAAAAGAAGTGAAAAATATTTCAGTGTCATTATGAAAGGTAGGAAAGTCAATATATCGTTGGATCGATTAAAACTGGCTTATATATTGACTACAGATAACGAAAAACAGATCACGACCTGACGATACAAATCAGACCGAAAAAGACAAACCCCGAAAAACAATATTCTGAATATGAGTATGAATATGAAGAATAAGTAGCACTGACACTTTATTTTGTATATTATTGTTTCCTTTATTAATAATTTTTTGTACTTGTAAACTTTGTTGAATTTGCTAAATTAGTTTGCATCATAACTTAGTCACTTGGAGAGGATGTTAGTGTAGCCATTGATACCAACAGCAAAAAAAAACATATTTTGACTTTGACATATTTTTTGAATGATTGTCATTTTACTAATAAAAATGTTAAGTTAGTGGCAATAATAAAATGTTTTAATGTTTGTGGAAAATACTACACGTTAAGATTCATTTACACTTACCTTTTCTGCAAACTAAACAGGAGTACTTCCTAATTTTGGAATTTTTCCTACCAACAGCTTTCTTGAAATGTTTAGGTTTCATGTCATTACATGACAATTGTTGTGTCCAATTTAATTCATCTTCACTTTTAACTGATGGTAAATCACACTCTTCATGTAAAACTTCCGTTTTAATATTCTCCACATCCTCCACTTCCTTCTTGACATCATTGTGGCAACGTGGCATGAAATCTTCTAAAACATGTTCAAAATCATCTCCTGAAAAATAGTGATTTGTAAATTACTTCAATAAAAAGTTAACCAATTAGAACTGCCTGCGATACTATGGTGATGTTGACATGGCTGATGGTGAAGCGCAGCATGTTGAAATGCACCAAGACACAGGTCACCAACTGGTGACTTCAGTGCATTCGACCAAGTTGATTTTGAAATGGAATTAGCATTATAAGATATCTGATATATCATTATCTACCACCTGATTTAAATGACGTGGAAGCTATCAAATCCTTTTTTATTAACTCGGTTAATACACTGGAGTGTCAAGTGGATGATGATCTTGTGCAACATTATAATATTTACAAAGTCAATTATAATTCAGACCCCTGCATAATAGAACCACGAGCATGATGTTCTAAAGACTGTAGATAGTATTAAATCAAATACCGAAGGTTTTAATGGAATAACTCTCCTTGTGATAAAATTATGCTGTCCCTATTTAATGCCATTTATTGCTCACATATTTAACAGGGAAAAATCACGGAGTGGGCGACATCTATTATTGATCATATAAACTTCTCGAGGTTTGAACAAAAAACCAACCTTCATTTGTTTATATGGGTGAAAAGTGAACTTTATACATTATTTTGAGCAATTCAAGCATTGAAAGTGTTATATTTGAACGATATTTTGTGAAAAATTGGTGTTAATAAACCACAAAACTCGAAAATGCAAAGGATTAAAAAAGGGAATATGGAGATAATATCGCGAAAAATATGCTCTGTTACACAATGCTTTACAAATGGCAATTTGATTATATCTTTACATAAATTTCCTTCAAATCCTAAGGCAGCTCAGAAATGGATCTCATGCATAAACTTTTGATGATTTTTTCATTAAGACCGTCAGTTCCGCATAAAATGATGTGCCAGCCTTAAAAACCTATTCACCTTCCTTAATTGGTTGAACACGTTCACCCACATAATACAGTTTGTCCGAAATTTATATTTCCATTTTCATAGGCATTGCAACAAGAATTCCAGTGACAACAGAACTGAAAAACTACGAAAACAAACCGAAATTGATACCTGGACACACCTGGTCTTTACTGACAATTAACAAGAAACCACGACAATAGAACTGAAATGTCGAAAACAAACCTTAAATCCAGCTTTAATCCAATAGTTTAACAAAAAAAATCAACTCATATCTCCGAGATAACTATAATTCCCTTCAATAAAAACTTTGGTTTTCCAAATGATTAAATGCCAAAATATTTGTTGTTCACACCTCGATCCGCCATATCACATTACGTTATTTTTCCCTAAAAGAGTTAATGCCACAGATAAATTGGTAACTAATGGTTTAAGTATCATGCCCTGTAGAACAATAAAAAATGTGGGACTACTCATTGATGATGATTTATGGTTTAAAACACATTTTAAACAAATAGTTCAGAAAAGCTATATGTCATTAAGAAATCAAATAACAGGACAATTATAAATCTTGATATTCAAACATCAGCTAGAATTCAAAATTGATCTATTTGTTTCATTTGTTCATTGAGAAGATGAGACCACATAACTCTATTTATAACAGAACTAGGATGGCTTAAAATGCAGGACAGAAGAAATCTTCACCTTGCATGTTTTGCTCATAAAGTTTTAGAAAATGGATCTCCCTCGTATATTAGAAAAAAAATGACCTATCGGTCAGTTGTTCGTGATGTAAACACTAGAAATAGAAATCTTCTTGTAATACCTAGGCATACAACTACTATGTTTAAGAAGTCATTTTCTCACTCTGCAGCAAAAATACCCAACTCTTATCAAAAATAAAGCATCCTTTGGATTTAAGAGAGCTCATAAGGAATATCTACTGGTTCTTTAACATTTGGTTTTGTCTGTAAAAATTATTAACTAAATGTTATGTTTTCCATCTATGCATTTTTTTACGTAAAATACCTATAAGTAACTGGTACTTGGTTAAGTAGAACAGTTTAACTTGATTTTGCTGAGAATAATTAACATAAGGACATTTTATTTATTATTAATATAATTTCTTGATATTATGATCATTCTTCTTCATGGCTGGGTAAACTTAAATTTAAATAATGTAGGTACTTACACAAGATTTATAAGTCCTACACATTTATTATAATACTGCAATTAGGCTTTACACATAAAAAAAGACAAAATTACAGTTTTAAAGTTCATTTAAACTTACCTTTTCTGCTAACTAAACAGGAGTATTTTCTTATTTCGCTATTTTTATTCTCATGGATAACAGTTGTAGAATTTTTAGGAGTTAGATTACAACAAAATGGTTGTTGTTTCCATTTCAATTCTGCTTCGCTTGTAATTGATGGCAAATCAAACTCTTCTTGTAACATTTCAGTTTTAATATTCTTAACATCCTCTACTTCCATCTTAAAATCATTTAATCCTTTGATGGTCTCTACAAAGTCTGTTGGTTTAAATTTTTCACATTGTTGAGATTGTATTTGAAAATTGGTATGGCATGTTTCTTGTTCGGGTTCGCTTTTTATAGTACAAAAGTTTTCTAAAGATGACACTTTATTTTGCATAATTATTTGTTTATGCATGTTGAAAAAATGAACAGCAAATCATATAATTATTTAAAACAATAAATAGAATACAAACTACCAGTCAACGTATATGAACGTAGGTTTGTATCTGTAGCACTCTTTGAATAGAAAACGAACTTTATACAATATATTATTTATATAATTAGCTTTGAAGCTTAGATTAGCGGCTGTACTCTGTGCTAGATATTAAAAAATATATAATTTTTTTTAGTCTATGAAGAGTGTCAATGCGTCACTGCTGCCAACAAATGTGAGATAGAATTTGTTTATGTATAAAAATTGCCGAAAATTCATTTGTAAGAGATTAGCTGTTATTACTTATGTAATAAGTAAAAAAAATACTTTCTGTTAGACCCACGACTTAAACTAAATTTTCTTAACATCATTTTAAACTGTCAACATAGTCAAGGCGTCAACATCGATAAACATGGGCAGAGATAATTCATAAGTAACCCACTGACAAGATACTCTCCCGAAGTTTAGCGACTAGGGTAAGTTGTGTGGTAAATTGTTAACCAATAGATCACAAGACTAGAATTCAAAACTTGATCTCTGGTCAACACTTTTTCTGTTGTATGGTGGTCGATCAAACCAAGTTCAGCTGATTTGTGGTTCTGTCTGTTAGTACTATGTTGGTAGCTCTGGATGTGAAAACGCGCTTGCGCCACAATATTGATTTTGTACGTTACTGCTTTGTGATTGGTTGTTAAATGGAATTCCCGCATTTCCTAAAATTTTGAATTTCTAGTCTATGGCGGTAGGTACTTGGGACATTGCTTATACAATGCTTAGGAACCCTAAACCTTCTATAAAACTTTGTAATGCATACATAAGACACAGCTTGCGCTGTATGCTGTGCTTAAGATTCCGGCCATAAATTTGACAGATAAAAGTAACCTGTTTATATTCGTTTCATCGTTTTCGATATCTCTTATTGGCGTGGATGCATTATACAGGGTCGTAATTTCAGAAAATAAAAGAAACAATAAAGTTATTTTCGTTTAAATTGGCATCCGACATTTTTTTTTGGATATACATTGAGGATCTTTTGTAAGATAGGATAGGTTTGATTAGGTACAAAACATTGGACATGGACTTATTTAAATTGCTCCCCTTCACGGAAATCTTTAGTAATAGGCGGAAAATATATTCGCAATAAAGAGAAACCAGAAATTAGGTTAGGTTTAGATAAGGTTAACTCCAAAATACAAAATAATCGATGAAAATTATTTGATACAATACCTTTTCTTAATATTGACCATATTTTCATGAAATTTGTTTTAAATGAATCCTTGAAACATTATCTATGGAAAAAATGCGGCGAAAAACAAAAATGTCCTCACAATATTCCACAAAATAGACACAAAACTATTACTGATCAGCATAAAATAATAGCAGCACCATTAAATATTTACAAATATATTTATAGGTATACAGAGGGCCAACCGAAACCGAAACAGAGCTTCATGGCTCTTTTGATTAAAAGAGGAAACTCTTTTCCGGTATTTTTGACTCTACTACTTTCAACCACAAGCGAGGATAAGAATTACCCCAAAATTTTTAAATGGCATTGTGGGTAGAATAATATGTATTTTGAAAGCTCTGACAATTCTCATTACAATAGTTTTTAAATTTTACATTTCCTCCTAATAGTTTGAAAAAATTTACGTGTTAAAATTCCAAATATGCTAGTTGCTTACTTACTATTTAATTGATTAAATGTTTTAACTGATGACCACCCGCTTCCATACAATAATAAAGATTTTGTTCAAAGCGTTCCGAAGGCGGCACTCGTCAACGATTCCTTGACGCAAATCTTCCAACGACGCTGGTTGATTTTTATAGATTTTAATTTTCAGTTTTACCCACAAAAGGAAATCGAGGGGCGATAAATCTGGCGATCGTGGAGGCCATTCAATGCTGCCTCTTTTCCCAACCTAATGCCGTGGAAAACGTTGTTCTAAATACTGACGAACAATCGCCGCATAATGCGGTGGAGCACCGTCCCACCAGCGTCGTTGGAAGATTTGCGTTAAAGAATCGTTGACGAGTGCCGTCGAATTACTCCGGAAATTCTTTGTAATGTGCGTGAAAGTTTAGAACAAAATCTTTATTATTGTAAGGAAGCGGCGGTCATCAGTTTGAAGTTTGAATATTTAATCAATTAAGTAGTCAGTAAGCAACTAAAATAATCGGAATTTTAACATGTAATATTTTTCAAAGTATTGGGAGGAAATGTAAAATTTAAAGACTATGGTAAAGAGAATTGTCAGAGCTTTCTAAAGACATCTTATTCGACCCCAGATGCCTTTTAAACATTTTAGGGTATATATTACCCTCGCTTAGGGTTGAAAGTAGTGGAGTCCTTTAATAAAAAATCGACGTTTCTGAGCGTTTTGTTAAAATATTGATGAGGTTCCTTCAAATGGCTATGTTTCGTTTTCGGTTGGCCACCCTGTAAATATTTCCATAAAAGAAGGTAAATAATGTTCAACGTAATTTTAGTAATTATAGAAAATATTTTACTTAAGATTTGCATAAAGGATAGCAAATTAACAGAGTCCAAAGTAAATGAACATTTTATTGGGTGTAATATGAATTTTTATTCTTTCGCGCTTACCCGAATAGCAGGAAAAGAATTCATCACGTATTTTGTGCAATTGCGGCCCTTTACAATCCATCAAAACCAATCAAAATTTTATATCGATTAACAATCCATTCTGCAACACTATAGTCAGTAGTGACAGTGCTGCTCAATTGAGAACAATTAGACCTAACCTTGCATAAGTAGTAACAATCAGTTTTTGTTTATAGTTCAAAATAATTTTGAAACTGAGATGCACAAGGTTTATAAAAAGTAAAGAAGACAAAGCAAAACCAGGAAGTTTGTCAAGAAGTGCTTATAACTTTCAGTGTGAAATTAAAGACATTTAATAACAAAGTTGTGATTGTTAAATAAAAACACTCCTTGTAATGTAAATAAAATATATTCTTTTATTTTTATACATAGTCAAATAATAGTGTACATATTATTCTATGGTAAATATCTTGAAGCCGCAAATATTTCCAATTCCCCTAAACAATAAAATTATATTGCTATTTCATACACAACTAATTCATATCTTTATAAAAATTATTGCCTTTAGTCTAAAGGAGTGATGCGCGGACCTCTAGATCTTGGAGTGGGATAAGCAGGTAAAGCTCTCCTATTATAATAATTATAATTTAGTTGTGGATTTGTAAAACCATTTTGGGGGTCAAAATTGATATAATTATTATAAACGGGAGCAGGTTTTCTTTGAAACAGCGCATGTATTAATTGATAAAATCCAAAAACACACCTACCAACAACATATAGGATATTTACAATAAGCGGTGTCATGGCTTTGACTAATCCTGAAAATTCCCTCATAAATTTCAACACATATTCTAAAGCATATTGTGTGACACTAAAAAATCCGGCTATCATTGCACTAACCAAAACAGAGAGGAAAATGAGAGTTTTTTTAGTATTATGCCAGGTCAACTGGTATTTAAAAAAGTATAAAACGTTTTCTTCGATTTGACTTTTCTTTTCTTGTAAAAGCATCAATAAATTTTCAGTCGGTTCATCAGTATTTCTAACAGGAGTAATTTCTCTTTGGTAACATCTTATTATTTCTAATTTTAGTCTTACTTCATTTTGCAGAAATTCCACAGTTTTAACTCTATACCAATACTTTCCGAATACTTCTTCAGGTAAAACGACCCAGAGGTTACATCCGACAGGTGCTCCTATAGTATCAGGTATAGTAATACCAATCCATGATTTATACAGCAACTCCGAGTCTAATTTTCTCTTTACGATTTGTAAAGTTGTGATAAAATCCTCCTCTTCTGGAGTTATTGTAATAATATCTCGATAGGCATTAAGATGTTCAACAAATCGTTTTTCTTGAAAACTTCCAACAAACACGGTGTTTTTTAACAATAGCTTCACATGTTTTTTCAGATATTCAAGTCCGGTTGTTGGACTTTTAGCAGCTATCGTCATTTTTAATTAATTGAAAACCAAAAATAAAATGCCAGCTTATAAAGATGTCACTATTCAAAACCACTAGGATAAAATGGCACATACACACACGACTAAAGATTAAGTAATTAGAATTTGTAAATAAAAGGGGGATTCACTCACTTTCTGCCTATGCGTATTCGACTATCGGTAATGGTACTCATTTTTACTTTATTTTTATTTCTAGTTAATTTAAAGGTCATTTTTGATAGAAGTCTGTCAAAACAACGGCTACCAACCTTTACTTTCATACCATCGACAATCTAGTTTCAACTGTAAACATTGTTCGTTTTGTTGATTCAAGGAGACAAAACCAAAATTTAACAGATTTCCGTTTCATTTAATTAAATATTTATTTTCATTGCTTTTTCGCAAAATTCAAAAAATTTGACGTTTATGTTTACGTGAGTGGCGACATCCAGTTAGGAATAATCAAAGATAATAGAAATGTAAAAAAAACGGGCCATGGATCGATGCTATCGCACTACGCAAAGCGATGGTTTATTCTCAAAACGTCGAGAACATAATAGTCTAGTTATCAAAGAGTAAGTAACAACTAATTGGTTAAAAGTCCACAAGAACAAGAATAAACAACATGAAAGCAAAAAGTATACCATTGCAGTAATATTTTTCTTTTATAGTTCTTTCCTTCTCTCAAATAGTAAAGACATTGCTTAAAAAATACAATCCTTATACAATGGTAAAGATATTCATTCTTCTTTTTTTAATTAAAAACTATAACATGAGCATGGCAGCTCACTTCGGAATCAACGGCACTAGTTCCATCTAGTGATTGATTTCAAAACCATGATGATGCGATTCCAGCGGCGTATCGCGAATGAAAATAATTTAAAAATTCAAGAAAAATAAATTTTATATTTCTTTTATTACTACCAAACTTATTAATTATCTATATATTTTGATGTTATCGTCTTCATTGATCGTACATATATATTTCTGCACGATGAACAATTTTTGTCATGACCTCAATTGACCTCCGAGCAATAGGTCGCGAGATATTCGCGACCTTTTGATTCTTATAACTTTTTTAGCCGGCACGATATCGATGTTTGATTTTTGACATATTCATTAAAATGCCTTAATAAAGGTGTATACAAAAATTAAGCTCACTAGGAATTTTTCCGCAGTTAAAACCTATAGGTTAGGTTTCATGTGAGTGGGGCGTGGACCACCGCGACCCTTAGTAGGTCTATTGTGGCTCACCCCTAGAGGCTACAGTTCACCGCACAATCCAGCCCTTCTTACGAAGTTCATGGTTGTATAGGGTGAGATTTTTTTAAAATCGGTAGGTTCTAGGTTAGTGTAACCAAATATGTTGAACCTTATTCTTCCCAGGCCGGGGCATGAACATAGTATATGTTCAGCAGTTTCGTCTTCCACGCAGCAGAACCGACAGTCCGTTTGTTGGTTCAGATCTATCTTTCTGAGGTGGTATCTCAGACGACAGTGTCCCGTAAGCAGTCCTGTTAGAATACGCAGGTCATTTCTGCTCCATTCTAGGATCTGCTTAGTTGTGTTTTTCGAGGGTTGTAACGGTAAAAACGCCTTCGAGTGGGTTAGCCCTGGTAAGTCGGACCAGTACGTGGGTATTTTCCTCTCCGCCCAGTCCGAAATAATTGTTTTGGCGGCACTTGTGGTGACTCCAAAAACCGGTTCTGGTCCAGTGAACGCAGATTCGGCCCCCTGTTTTGCAAGGGTAAAACCTATAATGACTGGCCTATTATACAAACACGGTCAAATACTCGGGAGGAAATTTGGACAGAAAACTCTCATGGCACTCTCACATAAACAGCAAATAACCCGCTGTAACAAAATCGTATGGCAGACACTGAAATCTTCTGTACTACAGAAGCATATTAAATCTCAAAAACAAAGTCCTTATCTATAAACAAATTATACTTTCACAACTTCTTTATGGCTACATTTCCTTCTGTCAAGCAGCAAAAACCACAAGACAAAACTCCAAACATTTCAAAATAAAGTTTCAAAACGTATAACAAATTCCCCCTGGTACATTCGTGATTCATATTTACGCAAAGATCTCAAAATCGAAACGATTACAGAATACATTAAAAATCGTCACAAAACTTTTGAAACGTTCTTCGAAGTCTTCCGATTAAGTTGTTTTATTGTAATATCCTCTACAATGCTATGACCAATTCCCAAAATCTCTCTTATCCCGTCATTCCTAATTCGTTCCAGTCTAGATATTCCTGCCGCACGCCTCCAGGAGTCCATCTCTGTTGCTTCTAAAGCTTTTTTCTACCTTTGTTTCAGTTGCCATATGTAAATATGCTTTCGACAATGCTATTGTATATTCGGTGTTTGTTGAAATATGTATGCAAAGATATTGATTAAAAGAGTGACGAATGAAACTGAGATGATAGGCCTGTTCGTTTGTCATGCTCAAGCTGCTCAATAAATTACATAAACGTGCAGATTGATATGATTTTCGTGATACAAATCCACGAAGAGCATTTACCAACTGCTGAATTCAAAGGAACACAAAACCCCCACCGAAACAATTTGATATTTGATCCCAACAAAAACGACCTTAAATTGCCCATCAAATTTTCATTTTGTTAATTAAATAATTTTTCAACTCAGAATTTGCATCAGTTACTTCACCATTAATGAATTTTGTATTCATTTTTGAAATTCTGCTAGATCAAACTGATATGATTTTTCCGCTCTACCTAAATTGGTGAAGCAAATAAATCATGCTTTATCTGGTAAATAGCAACTTGCTCCTGTCAAACGAACGGTCTCTGATCAATTGCTTACAACAAACGAACAGTCGAATACTGCTCAAATCAATTTTGATCAGCGCGAGCATGACAAACAATCGGGCCTGATATGGGATGTGCAAGCAGCAATTAGAAAAGGAAGGAGATGTATGGATCAGGTCTTTTCATTACGAGGTGTAGTCGAAAAATTCTTGGCTATTGTCAGAAGGTTTATTGCGCATTTATAGACTTGGAAAAGGCCTATGACAGAGTAGTGAGGAGTGAATTGTGGTGGACATTATCAAAGTATGAGATGAGCGGTAGTTTAATACGAGCACTGAAGCACTTTACGAGGATTCCACTGCTTGTGTCAGGATAAACGGAGCTTACACGGACTGGTTTAACATTGAAAAAGGTGTGAGACAGGGATGTGTGGCTTCGCCATGGCTGTTTAATTTATACATAGACGATTGTTTAAAATATTTGAAAGAGAGTGCGTATGGATTGAAAATGAATGATTTGATCGCCGAATGCCTTCTTTACGCTGATGATCAAGTCATATTAGCGTCACCTGAAGAGGAGTTGCAGGCGATGGTTAATGTTCTGCATGATGCCCTGAAAATCAAAGGGATGAAAATAAATGTAATCAAAACAAAAGTAATGGTTTTTGAAAGAGAAGAAAGCATGACAAACTTTGAAATTCTGATTAAGGGAGAAAGAGTGGAACAAGTAAATGAGTTTGTATACCTGGGACCAAAGTCTACGAGAGATGGAAAGTATGACAGTGACATTGAGCGAAGGGTGTTGAAAGGAAAACAAATGAATGGGGCACTGTATAGCTTTATGAACACCCAGAAAGTGTCAAAAAAGGCACGTCTGGCTTCGCATAGAGGAGTGTTGGTTCTCACACTTATGTATGGTAGTGAATGTTGGGTTTGGCAGAAGAAGCATGAAAATAGGATTAATGCTGTGGAGATGGGTAGTCTGAGAAGTATAGCCGGAGAGACTCGGTTGTATACAGTAAAAAATAGTGAGATGAGAGAACTATGTGGTGTAAAAGAAAATGTGGTCGGATGGATGGATGGATGAAGGAAGATTGCCGAAACAAATTTATAAGGCGGGTCTCTGCCTAACCCTACGGGAAAAAGGCGTGACTATATGTATGTATGGAATATGTTTATCCCACAATATTCCGTTTAGTAAACCAATACTTTATATCGTAGATGAAATAATTCAAGTAAAAGTATTTGTTATCAATTTAATCACACCACGTTTTTTTTATTAGTCGTTAATAATCTAATTTAAGAATATAATAGAATTAGTATAATTTTTTTTTAAATAAAAAGCCACGGGATGAGTCAGATGTTAAAAATACGAAATGAACCAGACAGGTAATTTTTTTAAGTGCAGCTATAACTTTCAATTGACGAAACTATCGAAACAGTTGATTTTTAAAAAATAAATACAACCATGGTCAAAATTATTGCATCTGACAATTTGTATGCTTTTCATCTAACTAAACACGTTACCAGAGTGTTTTACCTTTAACATTTATTTAAAAAGAAGGAACAGTGACGGCACAATGCTTTAGGGCCATTCTTTTCCATGAGATTTAGGTCTGGGCTCATTGGCGGCCTTCATAATTAAAATCGTTGAAAATTAACACCTTTGATAAGAATGAAGAACATTTTCGCGGTTACAGAGGATGCGATATTTCGCTCAGATGTAACCACATCTATAAATGGAATAACAGTCGGTTTTTTATCACCTAAAGTGGAAGTTTGCGGACAGAACAGATAAAAATTTGCGATTATACAATATTTTCAAGAACCAAAACATCTCTAACCCAACATTTTAATGATCGAAAACAAAAATTAACATTACAACTACATACTTAGACATGTGAATATTCAAATTTTGGCCAATCCAATGACCCCACAGGCTAATCTTCCGCCAGCGTTGCCGGTGGTTTTGCTCAGTTCGTGACCACCGACTCCTAGATCGTCAGGATCGGCGTGAACGACGACGGTACGTCCGACAATATTGTGTTCCCCTTGTAACGATATAAATTTGTCTTTAATGTTTATTTTCGCAACTCCGCTGTCGCCGGCTTCAATGTTGCCCAAATCTCCTACGTGACGTTCGGAAGCGGTGGGACCACCGTGGTCTTTACCGTGAGGGTTGAAATGAGCTCCAGCTGAAATGCAACCGTTGGTGTTGTCTCCGAACTCGTGAACGTGAAAACCATGAAGACCCTTGCTTAAGCCTGATATTTCACCGCTTACTTGCACCGGACTAGCGGAATCCTAAAAAAATTTTAATTCTTTGACACAATATATTATCATAGCACGAATAAGGGCAGAAATAAAATATACAATTCAGCAGGACGCTCGTATCTATACTTAAGAACGTTCCCAAAAAAAAAAAAATCTTACGATCATCTTTAAAATTTATTTGTAAACAACTGACAGTATTCTGAACGCATACGAAAAATTTCCACCCATTTTACGGTACTAAAATTGAAAATTTTAGCATTTTAAATTTCTATTTGAACGCATGTTAAGTTATACTAATTCATGTAGGTTGACAATTAACGGTCAACGAATTGAGCGAGTAGAAACTTTTAAATATCTTGGGTGTCAACTAAATGAGAAGTGGGACAGCATGCAGGAGATTCGTGCCAGAATAGAACAAGCTCGTGCTTCGTTCCTGAACTTTGCAGCAGAAATTTAAGCTTGCCTCTGCGCGTCCGAGTGCTTTGCTGTTACGTGTTCAGCATACTGTTTTATGGAATGGAAGCTTGGACTTTGACAGATGCGATGTGCAAAAAATTGGAGGCCATTGAAATGTGGACGTACAGAAGGCTATTAAGAATCTCCTGGGTAGAAAGAGTGCGTAACACCGAGGTACTTCAACGCCTCGACAAGCAGCTGGAAGTTTTGTTTACACTAAAAAAGCGCAAACTGGAGTATTTTGGTCACATCTTAAGAAATGACAAGTATCGACTTTTAAAGCTTATTATAGAAGGGAAGATCGAAGGACGAAGAGGCCCGGGTAGAAGAAAGATATCCTGGCTAAAAAACTTAAGACAATAGTATGGAGTGAGCACTACCACATTGTTCCGCCGAGCTGTAGACAAGGTTCAGATAGCGCTGATGATTGCCAACGTCCGAGGAGGACAGGGCACCTAAAGAAGAAGATGTAGGTTTTAATTTTCTTACAAGGAGGCGGGGCAAAAGAGCGTACTGCTGGTCAACTAATTCTCACAGTACAAGTGGTTAACTTATATAGGGAAAACGTATTCGTAGGTTAAAAACGACTGGTCTTTGGGAACGTCCTTAAGGGAGGAAACCAATTTAGACCGATCAAAAAAACCGACTTTTTTTATTGCATAAATTGTTAGTATAACTACTCAAGAATATGTGTTCAAAATTTGAAAGCAAAATTCTCATTAGTTCCGATTTTATGAGCACTTAAGTGACCGCTTTCAACTAGTGGGCATTCTAGCTCAAAAAGTTATTGACCAATCGTTCAGAAATTTGTCGTGATTATTCTTTATTCGATTTCCAATCCATATGAACCTAATTCTGGGATTATATTATTATTAAAAATATATTTTTTTATGCAAAAAAGGCGAAAAATATAGTGCACATAACATGACATTGTGTTTAAACATCTCAAAAACATGCAATTTTTAATTTTTTTAATCACAATAGTATCATATTCTTAAAAAATATGTAAAATATGCAAAATACTCGGGTGGCAATCTAACGCCACTATTTCTCGCAGAAATTACTCGAAAAAATTCTAAAGTGTAATATACCCTCCGAGTTATTCTTTCCCTGTTTAAAAAATTCACAGAAAACACCAAAATTTCGGCCTCCTAAACCGGTTTCCCCCCTTAACTACAAACATTTGATATGTGGACGTTTACAAGTATTTTAAAAATAAGCTGGTATCGACATAATCAGAATAAATTTCATTAAAAATTCTATGCAAAATATAATCTCGCCCGAGAATATATTAAACCTTATACAATTTTGTAACAGTCTTTACACTATAATTAATTCAAAGTCATTTCAGTACTCTGTAGTTGAATACATTTACAAAATTAAAACTCGACTAAACGCAATAAGTGCACTATAAAGTGGAAATTCAATTATAATTTACGAATACCTATAATAATCAGATCAAATAATTAACATTTAACACTAAAAGAAACCGTAACTCAACTATAATTAGTTAACCTAAAGTCCTTGATCTTATACCTTCCATAGTAATTAAGTATCTATACATAATGAACAACTCACAACTAATATATTGATCATTTTTACATTATGAAAAAAAATGTACTTACATCTTGATCAAAAAATACGGTGCCATTAACGATTTCTCCTTTCAATACACAAACTGCTTTAAGAGACATACTTAAAGGTGTAAAGTAATTTTTAAAATGGAATGTTAAATTGGAGCAAAACTATACTTCGATAAATGCTTATCAAAACTGAAGTATGCAATTGAGATTGATGAAATTATAATTGTATCAAGTCATCGTCATGTTGACGTTTATCGTCAAGAGCATGAAAAGTGGGGAGTTCATGAAAAATTTCATAGATATTTAAGATATGGAATAAATTCAAAAAAAATAATTATCCACGTTGTATTTTGTTATTGTAGCTGAATTTATTTTATGCAAGGAATCTATATCAACATATTTTAATTAAAATGTAAATATTCTATCTGGAATATTTTTGTTTTGAAACATATCGTGTCACTCCGATTTTTATTAACATAAAAAAGAAACACTTCTTATTTTTTTTAAAGTATTTCTTTAGTTGTGTAAGTTAGTTGTGTCACTTCTTTCTCATCCGGCAAAAATACCATAGAGATAGCGATTCTGAATGAAAAAGGTCGATTCGAATCTAAGTATAAAGAATCGATTTACAAAAATCAAGGTCTACAAAATGATTTTTCAAAATACGCAAATTGTTAGCTTTTTTATTGAAAATAAAAAGTTGGCTTTAAGCGTAACTCCTTAATCTTAATAGATAAATAATTATATTATTCAAATAAAAATGAACTTCAAGTTAACATTGAAGCGAGTGATTACGAGTGATTAATTCAACACAATTGTTAAACATGCGAGTGATTAATTCAGTGAAAAACTGTCATTTCTTTACATTCAACACAATAATTTTTAAACATGTTATGGTTGTTTTCTTACCTAAACCAAAAAAAACGGATCTTGAATGACTGAAACCGATTCAGTGAATCGATTCATTGCATAAAATCTATATCAGATCGCCATGCCTAACCTGTCAAAGAAACAAACAATAGGTTAGAGTTAAAATACTTAAAATTAATTTTACATATTTTCTATAAAATGACGTTAGGAAGTGAAACAAAATCGTATTTCGGTAAAAAGTAAGTCCATAATTTAAATTAACATACATTTTTTAACTTGGTACCTACTTATTTTTAATGTTGTTTCTTAAATCGTAATTTAATTTAAGGAAAGCTCCAACATATCCTCCACAAGGAGTCAGATGTCAAAAATGTTTGGAATATGGACATTGGTCCTATGAGTGCAAAGGGAAACGAAAATACGTGCACAGATCGTCGAGAACACAAATATTGAAAAAAAGACTAAAAACTAAGGAAGATGGTTCAGCAGCTAATAACATTTCTGAAGCTGGCGTAAATCTCTCAAAAGAAAAAGACAAAACTAAAGAAATTGATAGTAGTTCAGACAACAGTAGTTCGGATTCAGATAGTTCTAGCAGTTCTAGTAGTAGCAGTAATTCATCTAGCACCTCCAGCTCAGAAAGTGAATCAGAGTAATGTGTGTAAATATAAAATGTAAAGAGGTATTTGTTTAACAAAATAGTAATTAAGTTATAGTTAGTTAAGTTATTTATAAGTATTACATTAGCTAACCTATAAAATTATGATTGTATTATTATTTACAATACATGACATAAAACTATTTCTTAAATTGTTATTGTAAATATGAATTTAAATGATTAATCTCAAAAAATTATTGTTTTGTTTGAAGTAAATAAGAGTTGTAACCCTTAAAAGATTCATTGCACAATTTTTTATAAAAAACAAAATGACAAGACTTTTTCTTAATTAGTTTCCAGCCAAGAAAAAAAAACAGTTGTTTTTAAGTTTGTTAAATTATTTAAAGTTTCTCTATAATGGATATATCACAACTTTTACATTTTTTTAACTTAAATTGTTAATTGAATAAAAATATGAATATATACAGAAAAATGAAAGGTAGTGTTTTTTTTCTTAATTTTTAACGGCAAAACCACTATGAATGGACTATATACAGGTTATTCCGGAAACCAGCAGAGGTCTAAGACCGTTAGTGATACTTTCTACTAGAATGAATGAGTGTGTGACTGACTTCAAGTGTGTGAGCCCAAGACTTCCCTGTGTAAGGCTGATGGTTGGTCCTACTCGCATCCTTTTACTAGGGATTAATGCCTCACAAGAATGAAAGGATAGTATTGATAGGCGATTTTAATAGTTTGATAGGAGTGAAGTGTGATGTTATATGACAGTGTTCTGGAAAAAATGTTGGAAGTTTTTTTTTTATTTTCCAAAGAGAGGCAGGAGTTTTGGAACAGTATGGCAGTTACTCTAAATAAGTGTTACCAGAATGAAAGGGTAGTAATGATAGGCGATTTTAATAGTTGGATAGGAGTGAAGTGTGACTGATATGACAGTGTTCTGGAAATGGTAGCCTGGAAATGAGTATAAAAAGTTAGTTTTTTTTTTATTTACAAGTAGAATTTTTTTATAGGCACCCTTTGTTGTCAAGTGCTCTAAAAAGAACTGAAGTCTCGACAAAGGGTAGTGTGGGACTCATGGAACGTTCAATGTTACCCACTAAAAAACCTTGAGTGTGGTTTTATAGGTTATTTTTAACCTTTGCTAGAAGAGCGGTAGCGTAAAGCCGTTATCGTTCAGCTTTACACAGGAAAGGTTCGTAGCAGAACTGTAAGAACTACCGAGGCATTAGTTTACTCAGCATCGTCGGCAAACTGTATGCAAACATATTGATTAAAAGACGAATAAAAGTGATGAGAAGACATGAGATGTGCAAGCAGGATTTAGAAGAGATGGGAGATGTATGAATATAAGGTCTTTTTATTACAGGGCATAGTCAAAAAATTCTTGGCTAGATGTCGAAAGGTCTATTGCGCTTTCATAGACTTGGAAAAGGCCTGTGACATATTGGTGAGGAATGAATTGTGGTCGACATTGTCTATGTATGATGAAATCATATTAGTATCATTTGAAGAGAAGTTGCACGCGATGGTTAATATTATGCATGATGCTCCAAAAATCAATGGGATGAAAGTAAATGTAAGACGAAAGTAATGGTTTTTGAAAGAAAAGAAAGCATGACAAACTGCGAGGTGCTGGTTGAAGGAGAAACAGTGGAACAAGTAAATGAGTTTGTCTACTTAGTTTCAAAGTTTACGAGACCCGAAAATATACAAATACTGTAACAATTTAAAAGAATATAATTGTTGCTTAGAATTATATCGTAGTTTGAAGTTTTTACTTTTGTCGGCAGTACTCGTGACTGCCTAGCCCTTTTTATTTTATTCTATTCGTGAAAAATCGCCAACAAACTTTTCGCAAATTATTCGCGAAAAACTCCCTCAATGAAATATAGGTTAGCTTGACGTCCTTCATAAATGTATACACTTTTTTTGCGAACAAAATTTACACTGTTTCTTTGACAGATAAAATTCCCGAAAATATACAAATACAATAACACTAAATATTCCGTAAACAAGCCGCCAATTTACAGAATAGTACAATGTAACTTATTTATTTTATTTAATATTATATTGACCACTGCTGACAGCCGCTGTCACCTTCTTCATCTAAAATACCACTGTAGCTACGCTGACGTAAGCATTACATTAAAATTACCCCCATCTAGCCTGCCTAAAGAAGTTTTCACTGCTAAAATAAGATTCGAAGTAAGTAATCCCCACAAATTGGCATCCGTTTTCAATAACAGAAAACTTACTCTCTTAGAATGTGAAAAGCTTCATTATTTTTCAAAATAGAGCGCATTTCTAATGGGTGGTTCAATAGTTCCGAGTGTATTAGTGAATTCTTAATGCGTATTTTACTATATAGCACTATTTTTCTATTGTTTGTGATAGTGACTATTATTAAAATAGAAAGACGGAAGCAATCGGAGTTGCGGAATTTTTTAAAACATCTACCAATAATTTAACAAGACCAGATCTATTACTTTTTACCTGCAAGTAAATATTTGTTTGAAAAGTCTAATATTTTTGATATTTTCTTGTTTTTACTATACTTTTTTATGTTTAATTCGTACTGAGTTTTTAAATAAATGTTAGATTGCGTCACTATGTTTATTTTTTTCATTTAATTGTTGCTTCAAGTGTAAAGTTACAATACGTGAATGTTCGGTTGCCAATCTTTCACACCAATCTCAAATGAAAAGAGTACGAAAGTTCGGCAACCAAGAATACACCTCGCTTCATAAAAACATTGTATAATTTTTTAAGCAATGATAAAAATGTCGGTGACTACGACTAGAAGTTCCAGTTTTCAGTTACATTACCTATGGGATGCTACATTTGTTTTTAGCAACATCTCTAATTTTTACTAACATTTTTATTAGTGCGTAATTTAGATAAATTTTCTTAGTGTAATTGTAACGTCAACTGTCATTTTTTAAATTAAAAGAATTATTAGGTTATGTTTGTTTACTTTGAACATAATTCAATATGAACTTTAATAAACCCGAATTAGAAGGAACCGCGCATTTATTAGACGAATTAGATAGTAATAAGTTTTAATAAATTTATAAAAATTCGCATTTTATTTGTATTATTTTTAGAAAAACTAATGGTATTACTTCGAGATGGAAGAACGTTAATAGGTTATCTCAGAAGTGTAGATCAATTTGCTAATTTAGTTTTACATCAAACCATCGAGCGTATACATGTAGGCACCGAATACGGTGATATTCCTAGAGGAGTGTTTATAGTGAGAGGTGAAAATGTTGTGTTATTGGGAGAAATAGTAAGTTTCCAAATTTTGATTCCGATTAATTTTACTGTTGATATTTTATGAATCCCATTGCTAATAACATACTGTAGGTTTCTAAATGGGTCTGTTAGCTTGCAAATGCAGGTTTTGAAGCCTTAAAAGTAAAAATAGATAGGCTAAGTATCATCCAGAAGTCGATAATTTATTTTTTTGAGCTGTTTATTGAAAAAAATAGAACATCAACAATTTAAAAATCATTTCAGGATGGTGACAAAGAAAGTGAATTACCTTTAACGGAAGTATCGGTCGACGATATTTTAGATGCTCAAAGAAAAGAACAAGAACTTAAGCAAGAAAAACAGAAACTGCTTTCAAAAGCGCTAAAAGAAAGAGGGTTACGTCTAATGCAAGAACTAACACATGATGACATGTTTTGAGTTATTAGTAGTTAGTGATACTCTGCGATAT
Source organism: Agelastica alni (assembly GCA_950111635.1). Taxonomy (NCBI): domain Eukaryota; kingdom Metazoa; phylum Arthropoda; class Insecta; order Coleoptera; family Chrysomelidae; genus Agelastica; species Agelastica alni. The sequence continues at coordinate 1,571,041 of OX467716.1, read as the reverse complement.
TTATTTAGTTTCTCACTCGTATGTTCATTTATCTGCTGGCATGTCGACATTGTCGTATTTCACTTTATCTATAATTTGCATAACAATTATCAATGTGATCCTTATTATAATAATTTGTATAAAATAAGAGATTTTTTTCGTCTCTCTTTTTAATTTTATGTTATTTACTTATTCCGCAGATCTTAAACATTTTGTTCAATTAAAATAAAGTTTTATTATAAAGTTTTTTGTTTTGTTAAAAATGTTTGAAGTTGTAGTTTTTGAAAATATAATGGTGAAGTTGTTTGATGCATCTATGAATTATTTTTTGTACGTTTTGCTAAAAAATTTATATCAAAACTGACATAACTTTTGCATTCAGCATTGTTAATTATGGAAAAATTCGGGAACGTATTAACCAAAGGAATGTTCATAAAATTTTGACTGGTCATTAAAAAACACCATAAAATTACTATACTGATGGAAATTTTAGCGCGGAAACGTTTGGAAAATACTTTAAAAAAAAAATGTGTGGTAAAACTAAAGTATTCGGTAAGTATTTAATATGGTGGCCACTTTAAGAGTGTTTTGTATGACAAGTTTTACCTCGATCAAACACTTAAAATTCCTCGTACTTTTTTGCAGCACAATTTATACATAATTCTCCTATTTCACACAATTTTTTGCAATTATTTAACGGAATAAACGTCAATAATTCGGAAGAAATTAATCATTATTTGATGGACGTGAACTGTCAACTTGTTTGACAAATGACAGCCTTTCAAACTCGAAGTTGGAATTGCGACGTTGCCAATTCAAATAATTGTATATTAGATAAAATATTTTTATGGCTCAGTTAATGAATAAGCAGTTATATCTTATATATCGGTTCAACAACTTGCATAGCTTTATGAACAGCCCGAAAATGTCAAAAAAGGCACGTCTGGCTGTGTATAGAGGAATGTTGGTTCCTACACTTATGTATGGTAGTGAATGTTGGGTTTGGCAGAAGAAGCATGAAAATAGGATTAATGCTGCGGAGATGAGTAGTCTGCGAGTGACTCGATTGGATAAAGTGAAGAATAGTGAGATAAGAGAACGCTGTGGTGTAAAAGAAGATGTGGTTACAAAGATACATAATGGATAAAGGAATGCTTAGAAGGTTTGGACACTTATACAGTAAAAAATAGTGAGATGAGAGAACTATGTGGTGTAAAAGAAAATGTGGTTGGATGGATGACGAGATTGACGAAACAAATTTATAAGGCGAGTGTGAATGGACAAGTCGGTAGAGGTCGACTTCGGTGAACATATCTCGATTAGATCAACATTATTATGAAGAAAGGCCAGGTCAAGAGTACCATCAACCGACGAGCATGTATGAGAGCACTGATAAAAGTAGAGGAAGCACAAGATGTGTAATAACCGTAGTGAAAGTGGAAGTAAGTGGACTCTGCCTTCCCCAACGGGAAACAGGGTGACTATATGTAGGTTAGGTTTCATGTGAGTGGGGCGTAGTCGCCCCTCAACCGCGACCCTTTGACTATATGTATGTATGTATGGGACCATAAAAACGAGTAAAGATTCGACACATGTAAAAATTAAAACAAACTTATCCGATATTACACATCCAAAAAATGTTTCTTAACCGTAATAAGTTTGTACATAAATATATTTATATATCTATTTTCTACATTCAAATAATCTAGAATAAAACTAAACATTTTAAAACGAAGTCTCAAAAACAATGGCCTTGCCGTTTTCGTCAAATTGCTTGGGTTTAAGCACCAATTTTTTTTCTTCCTCGTCTGTGGCATTCATCTCATCAGGGTTGTTGCCGTCGAGACAAAACAGCAGAGATTCTGCAAAAATTAAAAAGATATTTTTTTTAAAATAAAAAAGTCGGTGAAAATATTGTGGCATGTTAAATTTCTCGAAATGAAAACGATACATTTTTTTTAGTAATCTACATAAAACGCACTCATTTACACGCAGTTTTTTGCAATATGTTTCCCTTTATCTGAAGAAGATTTAAAGCGATTAAAATCCTCGATCCGAGCGGTAGAAAAAAAAATAGGGCCCCTAAATGTTGTATGCGTTTTAACTCGCGCGGATCCATATCCACGAATAGTGTGTGATGTTATCTCGAGTGGATCCATATCCACGAATAGTGTGTCGTTAACAGACTATAAGATTTCGTTTGTAAAGTGAACGACAACCGGTGATTTTGGTATTCATAGCATTCAGAGAGAGGCCGGCCGGCAAACTCCAGTTCCCAGCTCCCTGTCCAGACGAAATACTTAGATTTAAGGTTGGCCCTATAAGCTATCTGTGTACCACTCTTTCAGAGACTTATTTTTTTTTCAGTAATAAAACTACCCTTATTATTAGTCTATTTAAAACCCGAATTAGATTAAAAATTCAGTTGTATCTCACCCATAGTTTTGGTCTACAAGCCGTTTTACCGGCATTGTCCAGGGTTTCTGGAAATTTCTTGAACCCTGGTAAAAGTCTCAGCGACCCCGAAGACTATGAACTCGACACTAACATCGGCCGTTTTTGTTAGTTTTTATATTCCATCCCCTTCCCACCCTTTTTGTAGGGAAGGATTATCTCTTCAGAAACCTTCGCGGACGTACGCAGAATAACTCATCAAAATCGGATGAATGGTTTAGGAACGCATAGAGGACAAACATACAATCATTTTTTTTTATAAAAATATAAAAAAGTAAAAAAGAGTATTGAAATCCTCGATCCGACCGGTAGAAAGAAAACTAGGGCCCCTAAATGTTTCATCTTTAAAAAGAATACTATTTTTGTCCATAACAGTATTTATTAAACTATTTTTTAAATAATTTTACTTACCTGTAAATTGTTCATTATCTGTAATCTCATCGGAATTAAAATCGTCAGTTCTGCTGGAAAAACTAGAATCTTGCGGCGAATAAACGGTGAGGATATCCCTGTTGCATAAATATTCCTTGAAAGTGTCGGTTAGAATGCTATCAGAATCACTTTTATTCATCTTTGGCACATTCGCTTTGTCGCATTTGATGTCTCCCTCGCTTTTCGATTTTTGAGGAGGTAGACTCATCGTAAAAGTCGTCGGGGGGGTGTCCAGTTTTTCTTCTATCACGTTATCCATGGTAAAACTGAATTCATCAGTCTTGGGTAAGGTATTTATATTGGTACCAGAGAGGAGCAATACCGGTTTTCTACTTCGAGGAGTCATCATTGTTTCCTATAACGAATTCGCGACACATTTCAATATCGAGACGCATATAATGATAAATTACAAAATTTGCGAGCCCGCCACCTTCCGGATAGAATTAGAAACTTGTTCGGCGAATGACACTAAAGAAGGCTCATAGATACACTGACAAATGACACCGGATATGATCCGTATCATTTATCTACAATTGGGACGTGATCCTTGACATTTGTCTAGTTAGGATGTGATCCGAGTCATTTGTCTATAGTTGGGATGTGATCCGTGTCGTTTATTTACATGGGAGTTTTAATAAAAAAAGTTGCAAATGGAGTTAAATGATCGAAAAAAAAAAAACAAACCTGCATGGCTCTGGACATTCTTTGCGCCGACATCGTGATCGGTGACATGGACTTCCTATTTTGTTGGTCGGGGGTAAATATTTCGTTACATGCTCTTATGGGAAAACATGCCGGCGTGCTAGTTAGATAATCGTTACAGACTAATGAAGAATCTTCCTTTTCGATGGACTCCGGTTCTGAAAAACTGCTCTTACCTTCTTCGGCCGCGCGAGTTTGTTTAGTAGCACCGTCGCAACTTCTACTAGTTTTTCTTCTCTTTGCAGGACATTGTTCTTCGTTGATCAGATCACTGCTGGACTCATACTTGTGACAGAAAAGACGAGCTCGCGATGCTAGCGAGGGCGAGCTCGAGGGTGTCTAAAATGGGAACGTGCAACCACATCAAGCGAAAGTAAAAGATGCAAAGAAAATGAAGTTATTTACAAAACATAAATCACACAATATGCAATTTTAGATTAAGCATTATCACAATACAGATAAGGTTCGAACAATTACGAAACTTGTCACCGCATTAACCTTAAACTTTTCTTTACATATCTAAACATTTCAGATCGTCGCTGTGAATATCTTGAAAGTATTTAAAATGTATTGGCATTTATCACTTTTCAATTAAGACTTTCATTTTTTCCTTACCAATCAAATCAATCAAATGGATGGCTTCCTTGTACAGCAACTCCTTAACCCTGAACCTTAATTAGATATTTTGAAAAGAATTAACCACTAAGCATTTATCACTTTTCAATTAAGACCTTGCGCTTTGTCTTACTGATCAAATCCAAGATTTACTTTTAGAAAATATTCGACTTAAGACAAGTGACAAGCTCATTATTGAGCACCTCCTTAACCCTGAAACTTTCATACATACCTAAACATATTAGATCAACGCTTTGGATATTTTGAAAGCGTTTAGCGTTAAGCATTTAGTACTTTTTAATTAAGACCTTGCGCTTTTTCTTACCAATTAAATCCAAGGCTTCCTTTTACAGAAAATTTGATTCCTGACAAGTGACAAGCACATTGAGCATCTTCTTTAATTAAGACTTTGCGCTTTCTTTACCAATCAAATCCAATGCTTTCTTTTACAAAATATTCGATTTAAGACAAGTGACAAGCTCACCATCAAGCATCTCCCTCAGTTAAGACCTTAAGCTTTTTCTTACCAATCAAATGGATCGCTTCCTTGTACAGAAATTTTGATTTATGATAAGTGATTAGCTCATCATTGAGCATCTCCTTCTATTAAGACCTTGCGTTTTTTTACCAATCATATTTAATGCTTTTTACAGGATATTCGATTTAAGAAAAGTGACGAGCTCATCATTGAGCACCTCCCTCAATTAAGACATTGCGCTTTTTCTTACCAATCAAATGGATCACTTCCTTGTGCAGAAAATTTGATTTATAAGTGACATGCTCATCATTCAGCATGTCGCTCAATTAAGACCTTAAGCTTTTTCTTACCAATCAAATGGATCGCTTCCTTGTACAGAAAATTTAATTTATGATAGGTGACAAGCTCATCATTGAGCATCTCCTTCAATTAAGACCTTGCGCTTTTTATACCAATCATATTCAATGATTTTTACGGAATATGCGATCTAAGACAAATGACAAGATTGTCAATAAGCACCTCCCTGACCCTGAACCTTTCTTAGATACCCAAACATATTAGATTAACGCTTTGGATATTTTGAAAGCATTTAAAAGAATTTAGCGATAAGCATTATCACTTTATAATCAAGACCTTGCGCTTTTTCTTACCAATCAAATGGATCGCTTCCTGGCACAGATAATCTGATTTAAGGCAAGTGACAAGCTCATAATTGTGCAACTCTTTAACCTTGAACCTTAACATATTTATTTAAAAATTTTAGCCCAATTTAATGCTTTCAAAAAGCGATAATTATTAGCCGTCTCAAGACAAAGTAACGCAATGCCTGGAAAAAAATAAAACTTACATCCATTCCTGAAGCAGAGGGAGAATTCTTCAACAGTAAACCCTTTTTCCTCGCCAAATGTTTATGAAATATGTGCTTCTTAATGGAATCCCCTATGCTCTTGTTTTTAGTATTCTTCAATACTTGTGGCGTGCCGTAACCATTTTCCTTGTTAAATTGTTTGATTAATTTTCTCTTTTTTGATGATTCGGGCAGGCTTTGAATGTGAGCGTACAATTGAGCCAGAGCTCTTTCCGTGGGATTAGACTCATTTTCTTTGGCGGTCAGCTCTTGATCGACGAAAGTGAAAACCGTACTGGCTACGTCAGCGGTCGACTCGTTTAGGTGTTTCACCGGCGATAGAATTCGCTTCTTCTCGTATTTCGCTCTGAAATCTACTATCAATTTCGAGGGAATTTTAAACACGTCTGGAAACTTCTTTATCATGAAGCTAACTATTCCGAACAACGATTGCGATACTTTTAATAATACTGTAGGTGATAGAGTTCTCGGGCAGAGTAAATGTGGCGTGAAAAGTTTAGCCAGGTTATCGGGTGACATTCTGTTGTTTGCTTCGAAAGAAGCCGTAACATGTAAAAGTTCGACGATTTCTTTAAGAAGGTGCTTGTTTTCCGGAGGAAGAAGAAGCAGTAGTAGTTGCAGCGCTTCCAACAGTTTCTGTTGCTGTGTTATTTCATTATTAACACAGTAAAGTTCTGGTAAAATAAAAACGAAACGGTAATAAACTAATCACATTTCAATGTAGTCATAATTACCTGCTAATTGGCAATATACTGGAAAATGAACCTCTGTCAACAGAGGCTCGGGTAAGTCTTGTAAGAAACCTTTCAGGACGGATGCACAATCGTGCACGCTATAGTTGCCGGTGTCAATATCAAACATTGAACCTTGATTTAAGAGACATCTTAATTCTTGCTGCCTTTCTATGGAACCCGTTCTTCGAAAAATACCTTCACTTTTAATATCTAAAAGTAACGCATATTAACCACTTTAAAATTGAAAATGTTTGAATGCTTACTCTCTTCATTTTTGAGGTACTTTATCAACTGAAATATATGACAAATTCCTTCTTGAGTCAAGGGTGCTCCATCTATTGCGCTTCTCAGTTTCGATTTTTTGGTGAATGGTACTAAATTCCATTTTTTTAGCCTGCCTTTTTCCGACACTGAATTATTACTAAAATAAATTAGAAATTACGTCGTTTTTAAACATTTCACATGCAACGCAGGTGGTAGCTATTGACAAGAACAGGTGAAATTTATGCATTTACTCACTCATCAGTGTGTGCATCTAACAAAAACGATAAATGCATTCGAATAAGAATAAAAAATTGCTCGTTATAGTCCTTCTTAAATCGCTCGGCGATTATTTCATCGGTTCCTTCATATTTTGAACACATATTATATGTGAAAATACATTAAATTTGTTTTAGTTTCATATGCTTAGGGTCCATGTTATTCTTTTTACAGATTCGATTAAAATTCTTTTAAAAAAGCAATTTTGTTTACAGTAAAATACGTTGGTCGGAAGTTTTAAATTGATACTAATAACCTAACAAAATAGTAAATATCTTTTATCTTTCTCATGCATGTACATAAAATGGAAAAAGAAGACTAGGCTCTAGAGTCTGTTTGTCTTCGTTGCTGAAGCTAATCGATCCAATTTGTAAGTGTTGAAAAAGCGTTTAACAACTATTTGACGTCAATAAAATTAAGAAACAAAGTTTATTTACCAATGTTAAAAAAAATAATTAAATGAATTACAACATTTTAAATGCATTTTAATATTTATCTTGATGCAAAACAATGGTAAGAATTTTATCATTGTCATTAGTTAATTTTTTACTATTAAATATAAAATGTTGTTAAATCTGACTATAAATATGATCAATGTGCGAAAAACAACCTCCACGTTTTACAAAAATGGGTTTTATCGAGAATTTGTCAAAAATCGTTATTATTTAAGCTGTAATTCTATGAGAAAAATTTTTCAAATGTTAATTTCTTTTGTGTTTTATGATTTGACACTCAACTATGACATTCTTGACGCGTGTAGTTGTCATTCGTGCTGGATAGTATTTTGATTTGTTTATAATAATTTTGTTTATTATTCTTGTTTTTTGAAAAAAGATATATCGATTTCCGTTAAATTTAAATTGTATTATGTTTAGCGAGTTGGAATCAAAACATTTGTCTCCGCAGAAAAGTACTGATAAGTTCCTAAATGCTGTCGATATTAGATCATGCTCGAAGCCCATTAAAAAGGTATGTTTTCGTACATCTTATCTTTTTTATGATTGATATCTTGTGAATTATTTTTATCTTTTTTTTTGTTTATACAGCAGCTGTAGTTAGATTAGACGTGTAAATACGATGATTAAATCTAGATTAGAATTATTTAAGAAACAAGCTTAGTGGGCAGTATTTTATTGCAGACTAATTTGGTGATTATCAAATTAATAATATGAATGTGATTACATATCTCAGAGTATCCTAATTATATCCTAACTCCCAAGTCGTAAAATAAATGTCTTCACGACCCACCCTACAATCTTCATTAATTAATTTTTTTATCATTAAAGGAACAATTTTTTCATTGATAATATTAATTTTCACACTAGTAACAATGGTTACATGGCGATTGTATTACTGTTTAATATTAAAAACAGTAATTTAAGCGTAAATATAAATTATTTATTGTTAATTACAATCGCGGAAGAATAAAAATTTTACGGCAATCTATCATTACGAAATTAAGAAATTTTAATCCTATTGCGTGAAATTTGTATTAGAAATAGTATCATTTTGATTATGAATGCTTTTTATCTCGTTCCCCTTTTTAACTGCTCGTTTGTGGTAATTTTTAGGTATTAACAATCGTGGGAGTTTTAGTCACAAAATATTTAACTATAAAAGAATCAAGCCCTATTAAAAAATTTTTTGGTTTTACTAGCTTTACCAAACTTTCTTTAAAAATGACCTTTTAATAAATTCATGATTATGCACATATATTACGCTGGCATTTCGGTATTGTTCAAAATTCTTCTGGTTATATATACTAATTTTTTCACTTTCATTGTTTAAAGATTTTAAATAATGATGACTCACTGTGTTATTAAAGAATAATTTGAAAGATTGTAAAAGTTTAAAGTAAAAACGTGATATGCATAGTAGATTGTTTAATATGCACATAAATAATGGAAATTATTTAATTTGTGACAGTGGAGTACGGAAATTAAGAAAAAATTCGGAAATGTAGTAGCCAAAGGAATGTTCATAAAATTTTAACAGGTCATTAAAAAACACGATAAAATTACTCTACTGATAGAAATTTTAGCGCGGAAACGTTTGGAAAATAGTTTTAAAAAAAAACGTGTGGTAAAACTAAAGTATTTGATATTTAATATGGTGTGGCCACTTCAAGAATATTTTGTATAACAAGTTTTTACCTCGATTAAACAATTAAAATTCCTCGTACTTTTTTGCAGCACAATTTACACATTGACATAAACTATCAACTTGTTTGACAAATGACAGCCTTTCAAACTCGAAGTTGGAATTGCGACGTTGCCAGAGTGCGCGTATATCTTTCTTTACCACTTCAGAAATGATGGATTCGCTTGTTAATCGATGATGAACATAAAAAAATTAGTTTATTTGAGGCAGTAAAAGTAAAAAAATAGCCTAACCTAACCTAACGGCCTAACCTAACACCTGGTAAACAAATAACCTAACCTAACTGTTGTACGTGCACTTGTTCTCTACTTACTTGCTCATTGACCTAAAAAACAGTCCTATGTAAATTTATAAAGTAATTTCTAGATATGCAGTATAATAAATTGACCTTTACCCCGACGTCACTAACAATGAGCAGTAGTAAACACAAACTTTATATACCTCATTCGTTTTTTTCAAAACCTCTAATTTGTTATTTTGATTTTACGGTGAATACAAAATTCCCTGTATTGCATTTAATAAATATTTTTAACGTAACCTTACTTCTTAGACGGTGGCTAAACTTTCGTAAAACGGGAGCATTATTAAGGGTAGATTTATAAAGTCAACTAAAGTAAGAATTACATTAACAACCAAGAAGTAAGAAAGATACATGCGTGTAAACACTCTTCAGAGTCTGACGATGATTTCTAAAATACCTAATATATATTGTATTGTAAATTTCGGAATGATAATAAATGTATGAATAGTGTACATTAAATACCTTCATTACCAATGATTTGATATTTTTTATTATGCTAGCCAATTGTTTTTGTTAGCCCTAAATTATGTGCTGTTCTAAATTTTAATAAATTTATTCAAATGAAAGATTTATAGAAATTTCTACTTTTGTTAATTGTTACATAATAGTTTTTTTGTGTATTAGTAGCAGACAAAATAATTATTAGCGAATATTATAGGACTCTTATCTAAATTTTCGACTATTTTAAAACAGTGATATGGAATGATTTAAATTGAATAACAATGTGTAAATTTTGCTGCAAAAAAGTACGAGGAATTTTAAGGGTTTGATCGAGGTAAAAACTTGTTTTACAAATAACTCTTGAAGTGGCCACCATATTAAAAACTTACCAAATACTTTGGTTTTACCAGACATTTTTAAAAAAAAAAGTGTTTTCCAAACGTTTTCGCGCTAAAATTTCTATCTCTTTCTCTCTCTCTCTCTGTAGCTTACAACCCAAGGTGGGTCTTCGCTGACATTACAATTTGTCTCCACTTGCTGCGGTCCATCATAAGTTTTTCTGGTCATTGGACATTTAGGGTCCGTAAGTCCGCTGCAGTATTATCTTTCCATCGCATCCTTGGCCTTCCCAGCGGCCGCTTTCTTACCAGGGTCTCTTCCCACACCGGTTTTACGACACGTTGGTCTTGTCTCTTCACATGTCCATCTCAATCTCTCCGCCTTTATTATTTTTACTATATCTGGTTGGTTATATAGTTCTTGCACTTCCTTGTTAGTTCTAATACTGTATTGTTGTGTGGCGTTGTCCTTGATTGGTCCATATATCCTTCTAAGAATTCTTCGTTCTGCGATTTTTAGTCGGTTCTCATTTTGTTTTGTCATCTTCCATGTTTCACATGCATATGTCATTAAAGGTCTTGTAATTGCATGATAAATTGTTACTTTCGTACGGCGTGTTACATTTTTCGTTTTCTTTATTTTTTGTAGTGCAAAACAGCAGCGATTGGCTCCCCGAATTATGTTGTTAATCTCTTGTGTTATCTTATTGTTATCTGAGGTGATTGTAGCTTCCAAATATTTAAACTCATGGACCCTTTCAAAATTATAATGGTCCATTGTCACATTTTGTCCCATCCTGTTTCTTTCGTTCTGTTCCTGTTGTAGTCATGTATTTTGTTTTATCTTCGTTTATTTGTAGGCCAACCTTCTTTGCAGCATTTTCCAGTTTAATAAACTCCTCCTTAACGTTGACAGTTGTATTTCCTACTATATCTAAATCGTCAGCGTTCTGCAATGCGCGGACCCTGATTTCCAAATAGGAGCGTTTCTATGTTTGCCCTTCGTACGATGCCTTCCAAGGCGATGTTAAAGAGGAGTGGGGATAACGCATATCCTTGTTTAAGACCACCGTTGATTGGAAAGAAGGTTGACAATTTTGTCAAACAATTGTGTTTGACAAAGTCTTACCGTACTTGTTGATCCCTCTACACAAGCTTTTGTGAGACTGATCAACTTTTTCGGTACGCCCAGTTCTGCCATGGCATTCCACAATTCGGATGCTATCATATGCTTGCTTAAAATCTATAAAAAGCTATCAGTGCGGTAATTTTATCGAGTTTTTTAATGGCCTGTTAAAATTTTATGAATATTCCCTTGGCTACTACATTCCCTAATTTTAGGGAAATTAATATTAAAATTTAGTCAATGATTTTTTTATTTATTTATTTTTGTGAAACAGTCGAAAATATGTTATCGCAAGTTTTTTCTTTACATCAATATACCCACCCGACAACTTTTGTGTAATTATAGAAGGATAAGCAGATTTATTTTGACGAAAAATTATTGCCATAACATAACCCAACTTTTCGAGGTTTAAATATGTGACCGACCTCGTAGATTATTTCACCGACAGCGTTAATCCGAAGTAAAACTTTGTTACGCCTGTTACCCCCAACAATTTATTAGAATCAAAGAGGGGAAATCTAAATAATAATAATAATAATGATTATTATTATTCCAGTTTAATTTTTATCTATCCATCCATCTATCACACATATCAGTAGTCTCGCTCGATGCTTTCAATTTTTTTTTTATCAGTTTAATGAAATTCATTGCAGCCATTGTCGATCCAGCTTTCTTTTATTTTTAGTCATCGCATGAGCTTTATTATTATTATTATTTTTTTAATTTAGTTTCAGTTTTGTTCTGTGAAATAGTGCACAATTGCATGCAGTGTTCTTCCAAGTGCCAATGGGAATACCGACAGAGTCCAACAATATGTTGCAGAACCCTCAGGTAAGTACATAATTGCGCGATCTGTTTGTGTGATTAGGTTAGAAAGTATTTTTCAAATTTAAATTCTTGGTATTAGTTTATTTATATGAATGACTTAAGTAAACAAACAGTTTAATTTATGACAGTCTTTTGACCTCGCAACAAGTTCGAGTGGTATTTACGCAACAGTTGACTCAACTCTGCGTACGTACTTTTTTTTGCGTTTGAATACGATGACATTTTGGCTTTGATTTGAAATTTTCATACACATAAAAAAAAAATTATCACTGAAAATTATGGGCGAGGAGCCGGTGACACTAAAAGTGCTCTCATAAAAAAAATATGAGATAATTCATGACAGACAATATGGGTTTAGACAACTTCGGTATACTGGAGATCTGCTGGCTTACGTCACTCAGCTCTGGACAAACACTATTGAGAAGTTTGGTGAATCCCGTGCAATAGCCTTGGATATATCTAAAGCCTTTGACCGCGTTTGGCACCAGGCAATGTTAAGCAAATTATCTGCCTACGGTCTCCCAACCAAACTTGAGCTTCATGCAAGATTGCTCCTTACATGTGGCAGTTGACGGTATTTCCTCTGATGCGTTGAAAACCAATGCCGGGGTCCCCCAGGGTTCCATCCTGTCCCCCTCCCTATTTCTTTTACACGTCAACGACCTCTTGAAAACCACCACGAACCCCATTTACAGTTTCTCAGACGACAGCACACTTGTCTCAAATTTCACATCCTATCGATCACTTTCGGTGAATGATACAAATAGACTCAGACAGGAACAGGTTGACTCCATCAATAGAGATCTTGAAGCAATCGTCGAGTGGGGAACCAACAATCTTGTTCAGTTCAACGCCCAGAAAACACAAAGCGCCACGTTTTCTAAGAAAGTGAATTCCTTAAATCATTCCATCACAATGTCCGAAAATACCCTTGAATCAAGTCCCTCCATCTCGATTTTGGGAGTCACGGTGTCTAATGATATGTCGTGGCATGACCATGTTGCTAACATCGCAGAGTCAGCAAGCCAGAGGCTGGGTTTTCTGTGGAAAGCTAGAAAGTTCTTTACTCCTGATCAACTGTTGACGACGTACATTTGGGGTTCAGCACCAAATCATTCTCTTCGTCTTCTAGATTCCATTCAGAAAAGGGCCATTCGGTTGATAAACAGCTCAACTCTCACGGATACCCTTCACCCACTAGAACATAGAAGAAGAGTTGCAGACCAGACATTACTCTACAAATATTTCCATGGCAGATGCTCCAGAGAAATAAAAACTCTTGTACCACCACTGGCCACATTCGGCCGAAGAACTCGGCACGCTGATCAGTCTCACCCATTTACTCTCAAGATTGACACTACAAGGACCAATCTCCATCAAGAATCCTTCTTTTACAGGGCTGCTACGGAATGGAACAAGCTTCCAAAATCAGCTTTTCCAGAGAACTATGAACTGCAACTTTTCAAAAAGTAGGTCCACAATAATCTCCTTTCTATAATTCCTTCCACTTGTAATAGTAGCAGTGCGGGCCGTCCGCGGTCCACACGATAGGTCTACCCTTTTTGCGACTATTTTCAGTAAAAAAAATAATATGGATTCTGAAATATAGCATAGGAATTAATAGTATTTAATCATAGGTACAACATGGTGTGCCAGAGTTTATCCTGGCAGAAATATTTTTATAAATTTTTATTTGTCTAATAATCATAAATAATTTGCCCTTTTATGGAAATTAATTTCTTATAGATCATTTTGTAGCAAATTTTATGTATTTTCAAAAAAAATTTTGTGTGACAACTCTCATCGTCGCACCGACTTTTAATATCTAAAGTTCATAAAATGTTTCCCTTTTCGCGGAATTACTTTTTTTAATCTCTTCCTTTTCAGTTCTACTTTCAAAATATCTCGGTGTGCTTAAAACTTGGCCAAAGTATCGGTCACACCACTTTATATTATAGCTTCGACCATTCAAAATCATGAAAATGGAGCATATTGAAATTCTTTTCCGTCTTTTTTTTATTTTCGACACAAAATACAGTCTATGTCATATGTGATTCTTTTTATTTTTACTTTTAACTTTTGAATTGAGCTACCCTTACTATGTATAATATATTATACCTGAGTTACCCTAAAAGCCTTGAAAATGTTTAGCTCATCTTTGTCCATTTAGTCAGTTGCTTTGAAGCCCTATTGAACGTTACAACATTTCGATCAGTGTGCTTTCAGAAACATAATATATTTTTTTTATGTTTAAAATTTATTTATTAAAGAAATTTATAAACTAATACCAGGAAGGAAAGTAAAGGTCATTTAATTGATACAAATGTATTGCTGTAAAACTTTATTTATTTATAAAATTCAGCATTCCATTTATTCATAATTTTGTCAATTTCTATACATTAGTTATTTAATAAATGCAGGAACAAGAAAAATAACAAATGAAGTTCATACGATCAAGTTATATACAAACATCATATATTATTATAATTAGACAAAAATTTACTCAGAATCATCTATATCATCACATCCATAACATCTATTTCTTTGAGATTCTGTATCTTTCCCATCATTTTCATGATTTTGAAGGGTTGAAGCTATAATATAAAGTGGTGTGACAGATATTTTGGTCCAGTTTTGAGCTGTCACTCCAAGATATTTTGAAAGAAGAACTAAGGAGGAGATTAAAAAAAAAGTAACATTTTATGAACTTTAGATATTAAAAGTCGGTGTGACAGACTTTTCTGCCATTGTCACACCAATTTTTTTGAAAATTATAAAATTTGCTACAAAATGTGCCACGTCTTTTTCGTTCTCTATAGAGTACTCTGCCAGCGGTCTCTCTACTGGCAAATTATGCCCGAGCTTAGCCGTAGAGGGTAGAAGAATGAAAAAAAATATATAAAAGTGAGCCGCGCCACCGACTTAGACGGTTCAAGCCGGAAACCCCTAGGTCTTAGAGGCACTAGCAGAGCCACACGATAAACAACTGAGATTATGGTGAACTAAATAAATAAAATTATAGCTAAAACATATTAGATACTTTACTCCTACAATAAATCAAAGTACACAGTTCAATAATAAAATTATAACAAATATAATCAAAATTAACAGCCAACAATAAATCAAAGTACACAGTTCAATAATAAACTTATAACAAATATAGTCAAAATCAACAGCTAAAAATAAATCAAAAATCCAAAGTTTACGATTCCATAAAATAACCAAAACAAAAGTAAGAGTAACAAACTTTACCAAGTTACCAAAAAAAAAACGTATACAAGTCAACTTTTTAATAATACTTAATCAAACGTTCACATAAGGCTGCTAATTTACTCATGTTTTTACCATTTACATAAAGATTTACACTGTTAAAACAATCGAGCTTATTTAAAAATATTTCTTTTTACAATGGCTGTCCTTCAAAATATCAATATTGTAGGATATTTACAAATAAGTATGAAGAAAACATTTTTACTTGGACACAAAGAACTATTGAGAAGATTACTTTAATCAAAGTTCAGCCTTGGCATATGCAATAAATAGTTTTCAACAATTTACCATATTAATAAATTAAAACAAAACTTAATCGCGGTGTCAAAAACAAATCACGTCGTTTAAATATTCTAAAATAAATCACTTGTAACCTTTGGGTATACGAATTCACTACTTTTGTGGCCGGTTTAATTATGGAACGGCACCTGCTAATTAACAATGGCTTCCCTCAATTAAATCCCGCATGCGGTTATTTTAACTCGACACCAAAATCCAAAATATCAACAACAAAGGTAAAATAGAATGGTCAAGTTAAAAATTAAATGGCTTTTCTTCAAAATCCAATTAAGATGGCCCAAATACAGCCAGATATGAAAGAAAAACCGTAGAGGTTCTGCACACTTGCCAATATCACACCGTCCCAAAAACTCTCCCCACACCACTCCCAAGACTGCCACCAAACGACTGACTACTTCCCAGGCCGGATATCAAGAAAAATGACACGGAACCGACGTCAACCAACAATATTCGCAAATCTATGTTCCACACTCAGAATCGCGCTCGTCCGTGTTGATAGCCAGACCCATCCACACATAAATGCAAACCAAACAATAATATAACCGACAACACACAACAATCGAGGCCAAAAACCAAAGCAAAATCTAATAACAAAAAAAAACCCCCACTCAATCTCCATCGATTAACGAAAAATGCCACAGCCATTAACAATTGAATCCTATCACTACAAGGTATGCAACACTATTTACAACGAATGATATATTTAAGTTACAGCAAAATACGGTACCTGAGGAATACAAAACCATCAGAGACACAATTATAATGGAACTGTAGAAGGGAAAAAAAATAGGCACGTTACAAATGGTCTACAAGAAATTAATTTCCTTCTTTTTCTTATGGTGCATCTCCTATCGGAGGTTTGCTATCATCACAGCTATCCGGACCTTATTAACTGCAGCTCGGAAGAGTTCAACATTGTTACAATTAAACCAGTACCTAAGGTTTTCTTCCAAGACACGGCGTCTTCCAATATTCCTCCTTCCACCAATCTTTCCCTGAACTATCAGCTGGAGAAGTGCGTATTTGGGTCCTCTCAGTATATGATCTAGATATTGAAGCTTTCTCTTTTTTATGGTGTTAATGACTTCACATTCCTTATTCATCCGATTTAGGACTTCCACATTAGAGATCTTTTCTGTCGAGGGGATACGCCACATTCTACGGTAGCACCACATCTCGAAGGCTTGTAGTTTGTTCGTGTGATTCTTCTTGAGAGTCCATGCCTTTACTCCATACAAAAGCGCGGAAAACACGTAACAACGCAGCATCCTCATCCTAAGTCCAATCTTGATATCTCGACTTTTTCATTTTCGTAAATGTTGACCTGGCTATCTCTATTCTCGTTCTTATTTCTCTTGTTTGGTCACCCGATTGTTCTATCCAGGCTCTCAGGTATTTGTATGACTGCACATTCTTTATTAAGGTGTCTGCTACTGACACGTTTATATGGTTTATGATTTTGGGGGAACTTTGTAACTACCATTAACTTGGTTTTCTTAAGATTTATCTTTAGACCGTATTTGTAACATCGATTATTTTTTGACGTTTCTTAAAACCTATGAAATGCTTCTTTATTTGTCACAAGGGTAAGTTTCAACCAATTATGTCATTATTATAGTGGGAATGGAATAATCACTGTGGCTTTTATTTGCCTAGCAAGTGTCAGATAGTTGTCAAAATAATTACCTAATTGTTTCAACGCGATATATAAAATGGGTGAAAATTCTCGGTTTAGTACCTTTTCTGATGCAGAAAT
The DNA here is from genome assembly GCA_950111635.1 of Agelastica alni. Taxonomy (NCBI): domain Eukaryota; kingdom Metazoa; phylum Arthropoda; class Insecta; order Coleoptera; family Chrysomelidae; genus Agelastica; species Agelastica alni. The sequence goes on along the minus strand of OX467716.1, from coordinate 1,553,719 downwards.
AACAAAAAAGATTTTAGAAACTACTTCGAAAAATACTCTAATAAGTAATCAGTCTATATGGAGACAATTTAAGACCTTCACCAAAGAAAGAAATTATATTCTGGATCAATCTACTACAACAGCTACTCTGGCATTGATTTTGAAAGATTGGGCTTATAACATGAAAAGAAAAGACGGATATGATTATAAAGAAGCAGTAATAAAGACAATGTGGAGTAAAACGACAAAATTTTTGAATAAAAAAATAATCTAGTCAAATATAACTCGCGAGTTCCATAAATTAGAAAATAATTTGACAGATTTTGTTCAAACTTGTTGCCATTTGGAAATAAACTCTGGCACACCGGGCCCATATGTTGTACCTATGATTAAATACTATTAATTTCTATGCTAAATTTCAGAATCCATATAAGTGCGCTTTTAGTGTCACCGGCTCCCCGCCTATTACTCGATAGTTCCTGAAAAGAATTTTATCGTTAGTGACGCTTTTAACGGAAACAAAACAACAAATAAGTCGACCGTCAAATGCGTCTTTGTTTATTCTGAGATAATAAAAAAGGAAAAAAAATATCTCTTCGATATCGGGACCGTTTGGTTTGGTCGAATGGTTGGAGTATTGGCATTGTAATCGATAGACAGTGGGTTCGAATCCTCGCGTATTTTATTTTTTTTTTCGTATTCATTAAATTTACATAATGATAACCGATAAGATAATATTTTAGGTGCAATATATCTTTGAAAAATATTAAAAAGTTTCTAACATATATTTTGTTGAAGCTAACACAGATCAAGATAATTTTTTAGTAAATGTTTACGCATTTTAAAAATGTCATTTATACATTTTATATAAAAATAGCGCTATGATAACAGCATACGATTAATATATTTTGTTTATTGAAATGCAACAAATTCCGCTACATACCTTTATGGTATAATAAATATTTAAAAATGCAAATTTAGTTGTTACATCGTATTCGTCACGCCTTTTTGATTTTATAGTGTTAGTTGTTATTGTAACTGTTTTATACTTGGAGGTTACTAGTTTGATATCAAAAGTGTGTTGTGATGTCAAAGGTAGATCGATTTTCTTTTTTTTTTATTTCCACATCAAATACAATTAAATACTTTTACGGTAATGTTTGTTCGTTGTATGATAAACAATCGACGGGACTGTAAATGACAGCAGAATGTTTTCTGGTCAAAACAGAGTCATTAATTGGGCAAATAGCTTCTTTAGAACGAGTAACAAAAGCATAGGTAATGAGGAAGATGCAGTGTCAAAGTATAGAAATGATACTCTCCAAGAAAAGGGACTGTAAAAGACAGCAGAAAGATTTCTGTCAAAACAGAGTAATTGATTAGACAAATAGCTTCTTTAGAACGAGTAACAAAAGCATAGGTAATGAGGAAGATGCAGTGTCAAAGTATAGAAATGATACTCTCCAAGAAAAGGGACTGTAAAAGACAGCAGAAAGATTTCTGTCAAAACAGAGTAATTGATTAGACAAATAGCTTCTTTAGAACGAGTAACAAAAGCATAGGTAATGAGGAAGATGCAGTGTCAAAGTATAGAAATGATACTCTCCAAGAAAAGGGACTGTAAAAGACAGCAGAAAGATTTCTGTCAAAACAGAGTAATTGATTAGACAAATAGCTTCTTTAGAACGAGTAACAAAAGCATAGGTAATGAGGAAGATGCAGTGTCAAAGTATAGAAATGATACTCTCCAAGAAAAGGGACTGTAAAAGACAGCAGAAAGATTTCTGTCAAAACAGAGTAATTGATTAGACAAATAGCTTCTTTAGAACGAGTAACAAAAGCATAGGTAATGAGGAAGATGCAGTGTCAAAGTATAGAAATGATACTCTCCAAGAAAAGGGACTGTAAAAGACAGCAGAAAGATTTCTGTCAAAACAGAGTAATTGATTAGACAAATAGCTTCTTTAGAACGAGTAACAAAAGCATAGGTAATGAGAAAGAGGCAGTGTCAAAGTATAGAAATGATTCTCTCCAAAGGAAGGGACTGTAAAAGACAGCAGAAAGTTTTCTTGTCAAAATCAAAATCATTGATTAGACAAATAGCTTCTTAAGAACGAGTAACAAAAGCATTGGGAATGAGGAAGAGGCAGTGTAAAAGAAATGCAATTATTCGCTCCAAGGAAGAGACCATAAAAAAAGCAGAATGTTTTCTGGTCAAAACGGAGTCATTAATTAGGCGCATAGCTTCTTTCGGATAGAGATCAGAAGCACAGGAAATTAAGAAGCTGCGCCAAAATTTGGGAATGATCCTCTCCAAGAAATGGACTATAAAAGACAGCAGAAAGTTTCCTTGTCAAGACAAAGTCGTTGATTAGGCAAATAGCTTTTTTCGGATGAAGACCAGAAGTTTTGAAAATGAGGAAGAGGCAGCGTCAAAGGAATGCAATGGTTCTCTCCAAGAAATGGATTAGACATTTTTCTGGTCAAAACAGAGTCATTGATTAGGCAAATAGCTACTTTCGGTAAAGACCAAAATTTTGAAAATAAGTAAGAGGTTGCGTTAAAGGATGCGATTTATCTTCTCCAAGAGACGGAACCCAGAAAAACTGCAGATAGTTTACTAGTCAAGACAATATCATTGATCATGCGAAAAGCTTCTTCTGGATGATGATAAAATAAAGTTCTAAAGAAGGGAAAACTACACGAAAGTGAGTTATTGTATGGTGTTTGGAGCTAATTGTGGTTCTTATCAGCCCAACTACAGAAATAACTACTTAAGATAGCCAGTTTGGCAATACCTAGGGATGTCTGTAAAAGAAGAGGTTTTTCACTGGCTCGGCCATATAGTGATGCCAATGGAAGTAACCGTTTCGGAGAAATTAAGAAAGTTTTTTTGCTGACGAGGTATCATTGTTAAGGCGAATAGATTTCTTCTGGATAAAAGAAAGAGAGCGCCAAGATGTGGTGCATTTAGTGTTAGTAAATTGATAGACAAAAAGTTAGCTGAAGTGTTAAAGGTCAGGAGTAGGAAAAACTTGTTCCTTAATTTAAAGATCTGCTGAAACAATTGGGGAAGTCCTAGGTGTCTGGGATCGGATCCAGCAGATCTAGCATAAATATGTATCATCCTTAATGAAATAAGTTCAGGTGGTGTCTAAAAATTCTTGTGGGCACAGCTAGAGAAGGAACTAAGGGACAGCTAATCATGAACTTCCGTCAAAAGAAAAATGAAAAAACTACACCAAATTTGAATTTATTGGTGTAATATAAGAAAGATTTGGAGACGAGATATCCCATCTGTAATTTCAAATGGAAACAACAGTTTTTGAATGGCTGCCGTTAGTGGCGCAAAAATTGCAAATATTTATGTGCGGGATCAACAAAAATTTGTATTATCCAGTTATCTTCGATGACATTTGATATATCATTTTTTACCCCTATTTATTTTGGTAAGAAGCGGTCGGGTTAGAGGAGCCAAGACTGCATCTTTGAAGCTTATTAAGTTCCACTGCTGCCACCTGTTAACCTAATTGGAATTGAGCCAACTAGTCTTCTGGCTAAGGTTAAACAAGGTTAAACTTTGCACTTAAATGTAATAGACCTCTTATTAAGTTTCTAGCACGCATATTTCATGCCCACTTTCTTTACCAGTACGTCTGCCCTTTCATTATCTTCAGAATTCTCGCGTCCCGACGCCCACCCAAAAGTATCACCAACAACTTGGTTGTAACTTTTAGACCCTTTCCAAAGATGAAGGTTGTAACTTGGTAGACATTGCTTTGAAACAGGATACAACTGCTGTTTTTTTGTTTGAAACCAGAAGGTACTTCTTACCTGCCAATTAACTATCACTGTGTAAAGCTCAGATAAAACTAAGTCTGGAGTATGTGGTACATCAGGATCATCTAAGCTACTAAGCTGTACACAAAAAAAAAAACCATTCGATTGAACAATGACCCAGTTTTGACCAAAAAACTTTTTGCAAGACATTAGAGTACCATCATGAAAACGTCTTAACACTTTTTTTATTATTAAATTTTTACTTTTTTCATATATTAACGCTTTGTTTTTTTGCTTGCAGCTCTGGTTTAAAGGAGTGAGAAGTTCGAAATTTCGCCACGTTTACGGCGAACCAGCCAAAAGAGAAAAATGCTACGATAACATACAGATCACGAAGAATGCGCACGATTCGCAATTTTGCGCCGTAAATCCGAAATTTCTGGCAGTAGTCACGGAAGTCGCCGGTGGCGGAGCTTTCATAGTTATCCCCATCAATTCTGTAGGATATAATTTTTTTATTATTATCATTATTGAAAAACTACTTAATAACTTAATTGACGTGTTGAACTAGTGAAATACGTGTTTGCCACTTAAGCATTGTGTAGGATATTCTCAAGTTCTTTATTAACAAAACACTTGATTACTTGATGATTGTCTTGGGATTTTCAGTGATTTTAAGAACTTTAAAGTTATGAAGGACAAGAATCCACATGTACTCAGGCCTCAATAGGTTTCTTTTGTGGATTTACCATCAAAACTTTGCCTGTCAGCAAGCAGTATTTATTACCCATCTGCGTTAAACAGGTTCAGATCATTCGTGGAAAATGCTTGCTTAGGTAGTTCAGTAGAAGATTTGCCTTGAAGATTTACTAGTAGAAAATTAAGGCTCAGTTAGAGGGGAGGTAATAAATGGTTGTCTCGAGTAGTTTCTCCATTTCAAACTGCACTCACCATCCGTCTCGAAGGACCATAATGAAAGCTATCAGAAATTGACGGCTCACGATTGGCTCATAATGCCACTAAAACGTGAAGCAATAGTGTAGTAATTGTTTAAATAAGTCACTAGATAGTGACTTATGGTTGGTGAAAGAGTTCGGTGTCCCTTAAAAGTAGTTTTGAGGTTGAAAAAAATTGTTGAACAGTTGATGATTGCACAAAGACTTTTAAAGTGAGTTCCACAATATATTCACGATTAACCGGTAATTCCCAGCGTGTAAGAATGAAGAAGAGCTCTTGTGGTCCCTAATGACACGAGCAAGAAAGGTACGATGTAAAGCAGCTCTCGGAGCGTAGCAAATTTATTAAAACATCCGAGCAACGAAGAAATTTTCTTTGTGTAGATTAATCCGTTAATCAAGCGACATTGGGTGCAAGCATATTGTCATCTCGAGGCTTGTTCTGGATTGCAGAGAAGCACTAGGTACAACAAAGTATATCTTCTATGAGTCTCGTGGAAATAAGAGAAAACAGAGAAGCTGATTGTATGGTGAAAAAAGGCTCCTCGATGGTGCCCCCTTTTGCTGATCTGGAGCCACTGGCGGACCACAAAGACCTTTATAAAGGAGCCATTTATCAAGATCAGCAAATAAATCCTCTCATTGAGTAGGAATCTATATCGGACTATGACACATTCATAATATGGGCTTGACACCGAGCCCCAAATGTGGAGGATGTGATAAGTACAAAGATTAGTAGATATTCGTATATTTGGGAGCACACTTCTGCTCTCCGAAGAAAGTTATGGCCAACTCTGTCAAAAGAACACTAAGTACACAAAGGTTCCCTTTTAAAGAATATGGTCTGTTAATTAGACAATAAACTTTCTATTGGATGAAATCCAGCAGTCGTTTTGTTGTTCTCACTGATACAGCAAAAGGAATGCTGTCCAAAATACATTCTTGTTAGTACCAAAAGGCATGACAATAATAAAAAGTGACAATAATGGGTGGTACATATTGTTTTTCTGTGGATAGAACGTCAAAAAAAATGCTCTATTAAATGTCCCTTATTGATTGCCTTGCAACATTCAGTCTTTCAATTATTTTTTTAGACTGGAAGGTTAGATTTTAATGCTAGCAGAGTTACGGGTCATTCCGGTCCGATTCTGGATATAAAATGGAACCCTTTCAACGATAACGTCATCGCTTCGTGTTCGGATGATTGCACGGTGAGTATTTATTCAAAATGAGTCTTCCGAGTCTTCTATGTGAACTATCTTTCAGATAAAATTGTGGCATATACCCGACGAAGGTCTGTCGGTACATCTCACCGATTGGTTGGTGGAACTGCAAGGTCACAAAAGGCGCGTCGGATTTATAGAATGGCATCCTACTGCAGAAAATATTTTGTTTAGCGCCGGATTTGATCATTTGGTAAGTAATTTTTAAACCGACGTTACGAAAAGCTGCTTACGATAATTTATTGATGTGTAACATCTTTGTTCTCGCTTTCTTGAAATTTGTGGGAGTGATTTCGTGAATTGGGACGGAAGGTGTGTAACAGTCGCGGAAGGGCGCGCTATTCAGATTTAGTCAGATAGCCGTCAACCAATTTTCCGAGAGGTCGGTACTATCAGCCATTAGCTGTCCACTTAAGTTACAGTGTTGTGTATAAAGTCTGCTGTTATATGCGTAAACTATATAAATAAATATTAACTGTTGATAATAAGTCTCAAAAAATTGCAGATCATCGATAAAAAGTTCAAGTAAGCAATAATAAATAATTATTCGAATAAGATATTTTAGTATTTAGCTTTTTTAAATTTTGAAGTTGATTTCTGTCACTCCCAGTGTCGATTGAATAAAATAAAATTTTTATTAAAAAGAATTATTGTTTGTTATGAAAAATCATTTCAAATACTACCAGAATTCATAATATAATTTTAAAATTGCTTATTACTAAGGTGAGATGTCAAATGTTACACATCATATGCGATTTTCCTCTTTTTGATTGTCTAGAACAGTTCTCTGTCTTCTAGTTTTGCTCTTCTAATGACTTCTTCGTTTCTGACTCTCTCAACCTATGATATTTTAAGCATTCGACCGAGGGTCCACATTTCAAATGCTTCGAGCTTGTTTATTGACGAAGCCTTAAGAGTCCACGCTTCCATGCCATATAGAAGAACAGGCCACACATAACATTTGGTCATCTTGAGTCTTAATTTAATGTCTAGTCGGTGGTCAACTAAAAACTTACGTAGACGTAAGAATGCGGCTCTCGCTTGTTCTATACGGCACCTAATCTCCACCTCCGGGTCCCACTTATCATTCAAGCAGCAGTCTAGGTATTTAAATTTCCGTACTTGTTCTATGTGGTTAATACCATTGATGGTTAATCTGAAATTTGGCAGGACGTTTTTTGAAATTGTCATAAACTTGGTCTTAGCGGCATTCAATAGCGACTGTAAATCATCTGCTGTGTCAGCTAAGATCATAGCATCATCAGCGTATCTGATATTGTTGATAGGGATGCCGTTAACTTTAATTCCTAAAGTGCTTGTCGCAAGTGCTTCCTGAAAGGCTTTTTCCACGTACAGATTAAACAGCATTGGTGATAAAATGCATCCTTGTCTCTTACTCCTTTTTTAATTGGGAATTCTTCTGTTTCAACTTCCACATTTGCTCGCACATTTGGGGTTCAGCACCAGGGCATTCTCTTCGTCTTCTAGATTCCATTCAGAAAAGAGCCATTCGTTTGATAAACAGCCCAACTCTCACAGATACCCTTCACCCTCTAGAACATAGAAGAAGAGTTGCAGACCAGTCATTGCTCTACAGATATTTCCATGGCAGATGCTCCAGAGAAATAAAAACTCTTGTACCACCACTGGCCACATTCGGCCGAAGAACTCGGCACGCTGATCAGTCTCACCCATTTACTCTCAAGATTGACACTACAAGGACCAATCTTTATCAAGAATCCTTCTTTTACAGGGCTGTTACGGAATGGAATAAGCTTCCGAAATCAGTTTTTTCAGAGAACTATGACCTGCAACTTTTTAAAAAGCGTGTCCACAATCATTTCCTTTCTATAATCCCTTCCCCTTCTAATAGTCGCAGTGCGAGCCGTCCGCGGCCCACACGACAGGTCTACCCTTTTTGCGACTATTTTCATAAAAAAAAAGCATGGCAGACGTACTTCGGCGGTTTGGTTCCAGTGGAGGTTGCGAATAATTCTAACGTCTTTGTCGTCCAAGGCTAAGTCCTTCAAATATCGCAATAATAATTCGTGTCTGACATTATCAAATGCTTTCTCGTAGTCGATAAAGCATTGATGCGTTGATCTAGGCAGGCTGAAAATAGCCTCTCTGGTACCAAATCCACTTTTGAACGCGAATTGACTATCCCCATGAACTTCTTCGCATCTTCTATATAATCTAGTATGTAAAACGCGTAGGAATAGTCTTAAGTCATCAGACTTATGAGACGATAGTCCTTGCAAAGATGTGCGTTTTGCTTCCCAAGAGCATGAAAAAAATTTGTTACCGTATCTCTGAGATGAGATCTTGATTTCATAGACTAAATCAATTCATTTTCGACCTGTGTCGTCTCTTCGCCTCACATCCTAAAGCTCGCCGTGGGCGTAAAAGGCAAGGAAAATATTAAGAGGGAAAGCGATAGGGATGCCTCTTCCCTTGATGTTTCCACAGATTAAAATCGGTACGTTTATCATTTGTTTTAGGTTATTGTTTGGGACATAGAAAAGGGCGAAGCAGTAAACGTGATAGATTGCCACCGCAATGCGATACATTCGATGTCTCTGAACAGGGATGGTAGCTTGTTGGCTACTACGTGCAAAGACAAAAAGTTGAGGATCATCGAACCGAGAAGTGGTTTAATTAAAGCGGTGAGAAAAATCAATGTAGAATTTTTTAGGAATCGTGTTTTTAATCCGTTTTTGTTATTTCTCTTTTTTTAGGAAGGGATATGTCACGAGGGCTCGAAGGCGTGCAAAGTGGTATATCTAGGGACGACTGGTCGACTATTAACAACCGGATTTTCCAGGCATTCCGACAGACAGTACTCGGTATGGGACGAAAACGATATATCCCAACCTCTTTTTACCGACAGTATAGACAGTTCATCCGGAGTTGTATTTCCCTTTTTCGATTATGATACCAACATGGTCTACCTGGCTGGCAAGGGCGACGGTAACATCAGGTACTACGAAGTGACGGATGAGGCTCCTTACGTCCACTACTTGAGTCAGTTTTTGTCTGGAAATCCCCAGGTGAGTTGACGATTTAAAAAAAAAGTGGGGCAGGCCACATTGAACGTTAAATAATTTGGAATAATTATTAACTAAATAAACGTGGGTCGTGACAATCACCGAGCGGACGAGAAGTACCACTTATGTACCAAAGAAATGTATTATTACATACATACTTTCTTCCACTCGCAACGGTTCTTACACACGTCTTTTGCTTCCTCTACTTTCATCAGTGCTCTCATACATGCTCGTAGGTTGTTGGTACTCTTGACAGCTGGCCTTTCTTCAAAACAATGTTGATCTGATCGATATATGTTCTCCAAAGTCTACCTCTACCGACTTGTCCATTCACACTCGCCATATAAATTTGTTTCGTCAATCTTCCTTCATCCATCCTTTCTACGTGTCCAAACCATCTAAGTATTTCTTTATCTATATTTGTAAACATATCTTCTTTTACACCACAGCGTTCCCTTATCTCACTATTCTTTACTTTATCCAACCGAGTCACTCCGGCTATACAATTCTCAGACTACTCATCTCCGCAGCATTAATCCTATTTTCATGCTTCTTCTGCCAAACCCAACACTCATTACCATACTGATAAGTGTAGGAACCAACACACCTCTGTGCACAGCCAGACGTACCTTTTTTACACTTTCTGGTTATTAATAAAGCCATGCAGTGCCAATTCATTTGTTTTCAGCACCCTTCGCTCAATGTCACTGTCATACTTTCCATCTCTCGTAAACTTTGAACCCGAGTACACAAATTCATTTACTTGTTCCACTCTTTCTCCCTCAATCGAAAACTTTCGTTTTGCTTACATTTATTTTCATCCCTTTGATTTTCAAGGCATCATGCATAACATTAACCATCGCCTGTAACTCCTCTTTGGATGACGCTAATATGAATTGATCATCGGCGTAAAGAAGGCATTCGACGATCAAATCATTCATTTTCAATCCATACGCACTATCTTTCAGATCTTTTAAACAATTGTCTATGTATAAGTTAAACAGCCATGGCGAAGCCACACATCCCTGTCTCACACCTTTTTCGATGTTAAACCAGTCCGTGCAAGCTCCGTTTATCCTGACACAAGCAGTGGAATCCTTGGTAAAGTGATTCACCCCATACAAAGACAACGTCGACCACAATTCACTCCTCACCCTCACCACTCTGTCATAGGCCTTTTCCAAGTCTATGAAAGCGTTATAGACCTTCTGACTTCTAGCCAAGAATTTTTCGACTATACATCGTAATGAAAAGACCTGATCCATATTGATCTCCTTCCTCTTCTAAATCCTGCTTGCACATCCCATATCATCTCAGTTTCATTCGCTACTCTTTTAATCAATATCTTTGCATACAGTTTGCCGACTATTATTATGTGTATGAATTGCATTTCAGAGAGGTCTGGGTTTTATGCCGAAAAGAGGTCTCCGAACGGCTCAGTGCGAAGTGTTTCGATTTTATAAGCTCCATGCCACCAAAGGGACATGCGAACCGATCAGTATGATTGTGCCGCGTAAGAGCGATCAATTTCACGACGATTTGTATCCGGACACTGCATCTGCGAAGCCGGCACTGTCGGTTCAAGAATGGACTAACGGCAAGAACTCTATGCCGTTGCTGATGTCTATGAGAACAGGTATTTTCAAATTTTATCCGACACGACTACACCGTCGTTATACCAAAGATTAGTGGTTAGACAACAAGATGTTTCACTCCCTCTTTTTATGAATGAAATAGTAAAAATAGTTGAATAACCTTGAGAATGATGTGGAAGGAGCAGGCCCCCACGCATGAATGGCGTGGGGGCCTTTTTCTATTGGTTGATACGGTCATGTGATCGAGTTGAGATGGAGTAAATGACATGTGAAGTTCTGTTCACATTACAGCGATTTTCGGCGTTCGACGCTTCGAATTTTGATTCGATGTCAATTGTTTTCCTGACAGATGAACGACTTTTCAACCAATAGCAAGCCAAGTCTCACCAAACCACAATAACTTAAGAATTCAGGTTTATCAGTATTTTGATACAACAAAATATCAAAATAGTAAGGTTAGATATTTTAATATTTATAATTTCTTTTACAATTGGATAATTGGCATACTAATCAAAGTAAATTCAATTTATGCAAATAAAGTGAACAAGTATACATTGTTCCAATGGTAAATAAACCTATAAATATCAACATCTGTTTTTTTTTAGAATAAATACAAGTCAAATTTAATAACTTTATTTCACTGAACAGATCCCAACAGGTAGGTTTTATTATAAAAGTAGAATTCTTCAAAAATTTATTGATGCCTAATATAAAAGTGTAGTTGATGTTTCATAGTTTGAACCAGCTTCTTTACTAACAAATGAACTGGACACCCATGAGCTGAATAGCCCCACCAATGCTAAAACAAATATTTGAAAAAATACACCAATCAATATCAAAATGATGAAAGCATAGTTGAAAGGTGCTATGAACAAAATATTTCATCATGAGTACTTACAGAAAAAATACAGCTATATTCTAGATTATCTACAAATTCTCTCGATCCATTTCATCTGATAAAAATGTATTGCCTCTTCTATGGAACCAATTCTTCATTAATTTATTGCAGACCAGTTAGCAGGAAAGTATATACATGAAAATTATGATGAAAGTGTAACATAAATAATGGTTAGAAATATATGATTATACTCACAAAAGGGTTCCAAACCCTTGAACTTTCATCCAGTCTCAATTATCTAAGTATTACCCTATGAACATCTATGTATTATCATTATATCTTGCGTTTTGAAAAATCTCCAGTGTATTCAATGGATGCGTGAGAAGTATAATGAAAAAAATTACAAAAATTGAATATAGTTGCTATATATTGTACAATAATAATTGTATTCATCATTACCACAAGCTAACTTCCATTTCATCATCCTATCTGCATCTATTGGTTTTGGGAATCTGAAAAATCTCAAAGACCTACAGTTATCAGTATTACTACGACTTGAGCAGATTTTAACTGCACAATTAGCTCCTCCAGACCTGCCCATTATAAAAAATATATAGGTGCTCAATATTATGATTCAAAGAAGCAAAAATAATGAAAATCAAATGAACAACTCTACTAACTAACAAGAGATATATAATATGTATTGAACAAAATATATTTATTTAGCAGAAATAAAACTATGTACTCCACTACAAATATGAAATGTAAAAAAGGGAAATCACTGGGACATGCAAAGAACCAAAATAACGTCAATACAAGCAAAAATCTACTAATATAACTTGAATCAACAATCTACTCAACTAATAGAAAATAAATCATGCAAAATAAGATTATGTAAAAATGGTAGTGTTAAATATCACTAAGATGATAAATCCACTAAAATTTATAAAAATAACACAAAATAATATTCTCTAATCGCTTATGGAAGTATTCAAATCGCTTTTTTCTTAGAAAAATCGCAGGTAAAATGTTTAGCCAAAGCTCTCACATGAAATCATTCGGTAAACAGAACGTAGTAAAATTTCAAGGACATTCGCTAGACATTTCCCGCGCCGTCAAGTGATTTCTCTGTTTAACCTATACTCTGATTGGTTAAGACTTCAAAATTATCACGTGCCTGTCATCTGTCAATGACAAATTCGACACATGACAAACTGACATTGACAGATGACGTTATTCACGAATTTATGATCGAAAATTTGTTGCATTTTAGGTGAACAAAATGAGCTGAACATAACGTCGATTAAGCACCGTAATATGATAAAAACCGTCGAGAAACCGAAAGTGGACAACAATAAAAAAAAATTTGCTTTCCTTTCGAAGGAAACCGTTCCGGATTACAGATCGATAGATTCGATGATTATTGAGAAGAATCGAAAGACCTCCAACAACGAGACTTTCCAAAAGTTACAGCAGAAATTTAATCAAATCGACAGCAACAATCACCAGGACTCGCGTCTGATTAAAGAAGTTAACAGTGTCGGGGATAACGTTTCAACTGAAAACGATGTAAGTAAATTTTTTATTTTATTAATGCAACAAAATATATTTTTTGTCGTGAAATGCGGCGGGTGACGGATAAACCGGATGTTGGCGTGGCGAACGTCTAATCTTCCGTCCGACACAAAGTTCCTTGGCTGTAGTTACCAAAAAACGAGATCTTAACGATAAAAATGAAGAAAATTACTAATGACAAATGCCATTCTTCAAAAACAACGCGTTTTTTTGTTTAATTCCCTAGATTAAATACGGACGGATGCGAAAGTTGAGGGAGAAAGTCTTACGGCGAAAAAGATAAACATTCGAACCTATTTAAATGTCCTCGTGTGTATTTAAAAAGCTTTCGTGTGCGTTCGGAATGTTCGGACGTAAGCGTCGATCACACAGAAACGTTATTAAATAATTTGAGCAACGATCGTGGCAACAATGCAATCAAACCCATTTAAATTTCCACGCATAAATTAGAAAATCATTTGATCTATCGTCGGGTTTGTCATCTGTCCGTATTTAATATGTGACAGAACTGTTGTTAAAGGAGAATGCGTGACGTACAGCACGTGACCACTTTTTGACATCGGTAAAAAGGAAGACGTCACTGTTTGAGATTGGTCGCACAACAAATGACATATCTTTTATAATGTTACATGTGTTGCGTTAACGATTTTGGTTTCATGAGCTTTTGAGTATAGAGTATAGAGCTTTTTGTCCATTACTTAGGTTTAAGGAACAATCTTGTGGTGTTATTAGTGATTTTTGAGGACCAAACATTAATATTTGAGTATTAAAAGTAGTGTTTGGGTTATCCGTAGTCGAGGCCACTTTTTGACAGATAGATAGAACCTCAAGCTGTGACGTCACATGTACGTCACTCTTTCTACCGTTGTCAAGCTGAAATGTCACGTGCACGTTAACCATATTTTATAAACGAAATAAATGTCAATTTCAAATATTTTTAACATCATATACAGGATGATTAACTAAATTTGGAGAATTTTTTATCAGAATTTCAGAAGAAAAAAAAATCATAACATAACATTTAAAAAATTTCCTTTGTCCGATTTTATGCCGAGAGTCGAGACATTATTTACAAATTGCGTGCCCGGCAAGTGGTTTTCAATTTCCCATAATTAATCTAATAAACTTTCAAAATTGTAACTTAGTTTTAAATAAAAGTTTTAATTAAATATTGTCCCGATTTGCGACAACTTAGACAGAACTGCACGTGCTATTACCACCCACCCACCTTACCGCAACTTGGACAGAACTGTTGTATAACAATAGTTTACAAACAACACTAATAACTTCAAACGTAGAAATCGGGGGTTGTAACTCCCTTTCATCGTACACAGGAGGAATTTATACTTGACTTCGATAAAAGTGGACTGGAATGAATCATAAATCGCTGATTTTTCAAAGTTTTATTTAAAACTAAAATATTTCTCTCTTCAGAATACACTATGCATTTGTACTACCAATCAACTGCCTTTTTATTCAAATTCACCCTTCTTAACTGGATGAATTAGAAGAGTACAATCATCGATGGATTTCGATGTCGTGAAAAAATAGGAAGTTAAAATTATGCTACTAATAATAAGGAATAATGATCTTTTGACCGCTGTGAAATAAAATGGAATTTTACGACCTTTTTGGTCAGCGTTTTGAGACTATACTGAATAGCGATCGGTTCGTGCGGTCAGGGGAACGAAATTCTCTTCGTGTTATGCGTTTAAAACAGAACATGAACTGCCTGGAGCGCTCAGGGACGGCGGAAAAATGATTTAATTAGAACAAAGAAGGATCAAATAAAGTGTTGCAATCTGCGATTGCAAAAATATTTTTGTTATTTAAAATAAAGGGAGAATATATGACAAACTATTTCTATTTCCAAATTTTCTTACCTTTTGCCGTTATCGTTTTCCAGAGTAATTTGGTATTCCTTTAAATCTTTTCTCTTAGATTTCCATCTTCATGGACTTGATAGTTTGTGTATGAACGTAAGCTTTTTGTAAGCTTTGAACCAGCAATAGGGAAAAATCGCATAACGCGAGATGGCGCTGTCAATGACGAAATGTCTGATCGAGGTGTGAACAACAAATATTCTGTCATTTGATCACTTGTAAAACCAAAGTTTTTATTGAAGGAAATTTTAGTTAACTCAGAGATATGAGTTGATTTTTTGCGTTAAATTATTGGATTGAAGCCAGATTTGAGGTTTGTTTTCGACGTTTCAATTTTATTGTCGCTGGATTCTCGTTAAATGCCGGTAAAGACCAGGTGTGTCCATGTATCAATGAATAGATTTCATTTGAATAAAGTATATTTTAGGTGACGCGAGATGGCGCTGTCAATGACGAAATGTCTGATCGAGGTGTGAACAACAAATATTCTGTCATTTGATCACTTGTAAAACCAAAGTTTTTATTGAAGGAAATTTTAGTTAACTCAGAGATATGAGTTGATTTTTTGCGTTAAATTATTGGATTGAAGCCAGATTTGAGGTTTGTTTTCGACGTTTCAATTTTATTGTCGCTGGATTCTCGTTAAATGCCGGTAAAGACCAGGTGTGTCCATGTATCAATGAATAGATTTCATTTGAATAAAGTATATTTTAGGTGACGCGAGATGGCGCTGTCAATGACGAAATGTCTGATCGAGGTGTGAACAACAAATATTCTGTCATTTGATCACTTGTAAAACCAAAGTTTTTATTGAAGGAAATTTTAGTTAACTCAGAGATATGAGTTGATTTTTTGCGTTAAATTATTGGATTGAAGCCAGATTTGAGGTTTGTTTTCGACGTTTCAATTTTATTGTCGCTGGATTCTCGTTAAATGCCGGTAAAGACCAGGTGTGTCCATGTATCAATGAATAGATTTCATTTGAATAAAGTATATTTTAGGTGACGCGAGATGGCGCTGTCAATGACGAAATGTCTGATCGAGGTGTGAACAACAAATATTCTGTCATTTGATCACTTGTAAAACCAAAGTTTTTATTGAAGGAAATTTTAGTTAACTCAGAGATATGAGTTGATTTTTTGCGTTAAATTATTGGATTGAAGCCAGATTTGAGGTTTGTTTTCGACGTTTCAATTTTATTGTCGCTGGATTCTCGTTAAATGCCGGTAAAGACCAGGTGTGTCCATGTATCAATGAATAGATTTCATTTGAATAAAGTATATTTTAGGTGACGCGAGATGGCGCTGTCAATGACGAAATGTCTGATCGAGGTGTGAACAACAAATATTCTGTCATTTGATCACTTGTAAAACCAAAGTTTTTATTGAAGGAAATTTTAGTTAACTCAGAGATATGAGTTGATTTTTTGCGTTAAATTATTGGATTGAAGCCAGATTTGAGGTTTGTTTTCGACGTTTCAATTTTATTGTCGCTGGATTCTCGTTAAATGCCGGTAAAGACCAGGTGTGTCCATGTATCAATGAATAGATTTCATTTGAATAAAGTATATTTTAGGTGACGCGAGATGGCGCTGTCAATGACGAAATGTCTGATCGAGGTGTGAACAACAAATATTCTGTCATTTGATCACTTGTAAAACCAAAGTTTTTATTGAAGGAAATTTTAGTTAACTCAGAGATATGAGTTGATTTTTTGCGTTAAATTATTGGATTGAAGCCAGATTTGAGGTTTGTTTTCGACGTTTCAATTTTATTGTCGCTGGATTCTCGTTAAATGCCGGTAAAGACCAGGTGTGTCCATGTATCAATGAATAGATTTCATTTGAATAAAGTATATTTTAGGTGACGCGAGATGGCGCTGTCAATGACGAAATGTCGGATCGAGGTGTGAACAACAAATATTCTGTCATTTGATCACTTGTAAAACCAAAGTTTTTATTGAAGGAAATTTTAGTTAACTCAGAGATATGAGTTGATTTTTTGCGTTAAATTATTGGATTGAAGCCAGATTTGAGGTTTGTTTTCGACGTTTCAATTTTATTGTCGCTGGATTCTCGTTAAATGCCGGTAAAGACCAGGTGTGTCCATGTATCAATGAATAGATTTCATTTGAATAAAGTATATTTTAGGTGACGCGAGATGGCGCTGTCAATGACGAAATGTCTGATCGAGGTGTGAACAACAAATATTCTGTCATTTGATCACTTGTAAAACCAAAGTTTTTATTGAAGGAAATTTTAGTTAACTCAGAGATATGAGTTGATTTTTTGCGTTAAATTATTGGATTGAAGCCAGATTTGAGGTTTGTTTTCGACGTTTCAATTTTATTGTCGCTGGATTCTCGTTAAATGCCGGTAAAGACCAGGTGTGTCCATGTATCAATGAATAGATTTCATTTGAATAAAGTATATTTTAGGTGACGCGAGATGGCGCTGTCAATGACGAAATGTCTGATCGAGGTGTGAACAACAAATATTCTGTCATTTGATCACTTGTAAAACCAAAGTTTTTATTGAAGGAAATTTTAGTTAACTCAGAGATATGAGTTGATTTTTTGCGTTAAATTATTGGATTGAAGCGGGATTTGAGGTTTGTTTTCGACGTTTCAATTTTATTGTCGCTGGATTCTCGTTAAATGCCGGTAAAGACCAGGTGTGTCCATGTATCAATGAATAGATTTCATTTGAATAAAGTATATTTTAGGTGACGCGAGATGGCGCTGTCAATGACGAAATGTCTGATCGAGGTGTGAACAACAAATATTCTGTCATTTGATCACTTGTAAAACCAAAGTTTTTATTGAAGGAAATTTTAGTTAACTCAGAGATATGAGTTGATTTTTTGCGTTAAATTATTGGATTGAAGCCAGATTTGAGGTTTGTTTTCGACGTTTCAATTTTATTGTCGCTGGATTCTCGTTAAATGCCGGTAAAGACCAGGTGTGTCCATGTATCAATGAATAGATTTCATTTGAATAAAGTATATTTTAGGTGACGCGAGATGGCGCTGTCAATGACGAAATGTCTGATCGAGGTGTGAACAACAAATATTCTGTCATTTGATCACTTGTAAAACCAAAGTTTTTATTGAAGGAAATTTTAGTTAACTCAGAGATATGAGTTGATTTTTTGCGTTAAATTATTGGATTGAAGCCAGATTTGAGGTTTGTTTTCGACGTTTCAATTTTATTGTCGCTGGATTCTCGTTAAATGCCGGTAAAGACCAGGTGTGTCCATGTATCAATGAATAGATTTCATTTGAATAAAGTATATTTTAGGTGACGCGAGATGGCGCTGTCAATGACGAAATGTCTGATCGAGGTGTGAACAACAAATATTCTGTCATTTGATCACTTGTAAAACCAAAGTTTTTATTGAAGGAAATTTTAGTTAACTCAGAGATATGAGTTGATTTTTTGCGTTAAATTATTGGATTGAAGCCAGATTTGAGGTTTGTTTTCGACGTTTCAATTTTATTGTCGCTGGATTCTCGTTAAATGCCGGTAAAGACCAGGTGTGTCCATGTATCAATGAATAGATTTCATTTGAATAAAGTATATTTTAGGTGACGCGAGATGGCGCTGTCAATGACGAAATGTCTGATCGAGGTGTGAACAACAAATATTCTGTCATTTGATCACTTGTAAAACCAAAGTTTTTATTGAAGGAAATTTTAGTTAACTCAGAGATATGAGTTGATTTTTTGCGTTAAATTATTGGATTGAAGCCAGATTTGAGGTTTGTTTTCGACGTTTCAATTTTATTGTCGCTGGATTCTCGTTAAATGCCGGTAAAGACCAGGTGTGTCCATGTATCAATGAATAGATTTCATTTGAATAAAGTATATTTTAGGTGACGCGAGATGGCGCTGTCAATGACGAAATGTCTGATCGAGGTGTGAACAACAAATATTCTGTCATTTGATCACTTGTAAAACCAAAGTTTTTATTGAAGGAAATTTTAGTTAACTCAGAGATATGAGTTGATTTTTTGCGTTAAATTATTGGATTGAAGCCAGATTTGAGGTTTGTTTTCGACGTTTCAATTTTATTGTCGCTGGATTCTCGTTAAATGCCGGTAAAGACCAGGTGTGTCCATGTATCAATGAATAGATTTCATTTGAATAAAGTATATTTTAGGTGACGCGAGATGGCGCTGTCAATGACGAAATGTCTGATCGAGGTGTGAACAACAAATATTCTGTCATTTGATCACTTGTAAAACCAAAGTTTTTATTGAAGGAAATTTTAGTTAACTCAGAGATATGAGTTGATTTTTTGCGTTAAATTATTGGATTGAAGCCAGATTTGAGGTTTGTTTTCGACGTTTCAATTTTATTGTCGCTGGATTCTCGTTAAATGCCGGTAAAGACCAGGTGTGTCCATGTATCAATGAATAGATTTCATTTGAATAAAGTATATTTTAGGTGACGCGAGATGGCGCTGTCAATGACGAAATGTCTGATCGAGGTGTGAACAACAAATATTCTGTCATTTGATCACTTGTAAAACCAAAGTTTTTATTGAAGGAAATTTTAGTTAACTCAGAGATATGAGTTGATTTTTTGCGTTAAATTATTGGATTGAAGCGGGATTTGAGGTTTGTTTTCGACGTTTCAATTTTATTGTCGCTGGATTCTCGTTAAATGCCGGTAAAGACCAGGTGTGTCCATGTATCAATGAATAGATTTCATTTGAATAAAGTATATTTTAGGTGACGCGAGATGGCGCTGTCAATGACGAAATGTCTGATCGAGGTGTGAACAACAAATATTCTGTCATTTGATCACTTGTAAAACCAAAGTTTTTATTGAAGGAAATTTTAGTTAACTCAGAGATATGAGTTGATTTTTTGCGTTAAATTATTGGATTGAAGCGGGATTTGAGGTTTGTTTTCGACGTTTCAATTTTATTGTCGCTGGATTCTCGTTAAATGCCGGTAAAGACCAGGTGTGTCCATGTATCAATGAATAGATTTCATTTGAATAAAGTATATTTTAGGTGACGCGAGATGGCGCTGTCAATGACGAAATGTCTGATCGAGGTGTGAACAACAAATATTCTGTCATTTGATCACTTGTAAAACCAAAGTTTTTATTGAAGGAAATTTTAGTTAACTCAGAGATATGAGTTGATTTTTTGCGTTAAATTATTGGATTGAAGCCAGATTTGAGGTTTGTTTTCGACGTTTCAATTTTATTGTCGCTGGATTCTCGTTAAATGCCGGTAAAGACCAGGTGTGTCCATGTATCAATGAATAGATTTCATTTGAATAAAGTATATTTTAGGTGACGCGAGATGGCGCTGTCAATGACGAAATGTCTGATCGAGGTGTGAACAACAAATATTCTGTCATTTGATCACTTGTAAAACCAAAGTTTTTATTGAAGGAAATTTTAGTTAACTCAGAGATATGAGTTGATTTTTTGCGTTAAATTATTGGATTGAAGCCAGATTTGAGGTTTGTTTTCGACGTTTCAATTTTATTGTCGCTGGATTCTCGTTAAATGCCGGTAAAGACCAGGTGTGTCCATGTATCAATGAATAGATTTCATTTGAATAAAGTATATTTTAGGTGACGCGAGATGGCGCTGTCAATGACGAAATGTCTGATCGAGGTGTGAACAACAAATATTCTGTCATTTGATCACTTGTAAAACCAAAGTTTTTATTGAAGGAAATTTTAGTTAACTCAGAGATATGAGTTGATTTTTTGCGTTAAATTATTGGATTGAAGCCAGATTTGAGGTTTGTTTTCGACGTTTCAATTTTATTGTCGCTGGATTCTCGTTAAATGCCGGTAAAGACCAGGTGTGTCCATGTATCAATGAATAGATTTCATTTGAATAAAGTATATTTTAGGTGACGCGAGATGGCGCTGTCAATGACGAAATGTCTGATCGAGGTGTGAACAACAAATATTCTGTCATTTGATCACTTGTAAAACCAAAGTTTTTATTGAAGGAAATTTTAGTTAACTCAGAGATATGAGTTGATTTTTTGCGTTAAATTATTGGATTGAAGCCAGATTTGAGGTTTGTTTTCGACGTTTCAATTTTATTGTCGCTGGATTCTCGTTAAATGCCGGTAAAGACCAGGTGTGTCCATGTATCAATGAATAGATTTCATTTGAATAAAGTATATTTTAGGTGACGCGAGATGGCGCTGTCAATGACGAAATGTCGGATCGAGGTGTGAACAACAAATATTCTGTCATTTGATCACTTGTAAAACCAAAGTTTTTATTGAAGGAAATTTTAGTTAACTCAGAGATATGAGTTGATTTTTTGCGTTAAATTATTGGATTGAAGCCAGATTTGAGGTTTGTTTTCGACGTTTCAATTTTATTGTCGCTGGATTCTCGTTAAATGCCGGTAAAGACCAGGTGTGTCCATGTATCAATGAATAGATTTCATTTGAATAAAGTATATTTTAGGTGACGCGAGATGGCGCTGTCAATGACGAAATGTCGGATCGAGGTGTGAACAACAAATATTCTGTCATTTGATCACTTGTAAAACCAAAGTTTTTATTGAAGGAAATTTTAGTTAACTCAGAGATATGAGTTGATTTTTTGCGTTAAATTATTGGATTGAAGCCAGATTTGAGGTTTGTTTTCGACGTTTCAATTTTATTGTCGCTGGATTCTCGTTAAATGCCGGTAAAGACCAGGTGTGTCCATGTATCAATGAATAGATTTCATTTGAATAAAGTATATTTTAGGTGACGCGAGATGGCGCTGTCAATGACGAAATGTCGGATCGAGGTGTGAACAACAAATATTCTGTCATTTGATCACTTGTAAAACCAAAGTTTTTATTGAAGGAAATTTTAGTTAACTCAGAGATATGAGTTGATTTTTTGCGTTAAATTATTGGATTGAAGCCAGATTTGAGGTTTGTTTTCGACGTTTCAATTTTATTGTCGCTGGATTCTCGTTAAATGCCGGTAAAGACCAGGTGTGTCCATGTATCAATGAATAGATTTCATTTGAATAAAGTATATTTTAGGTGACGCGAGATGGCGCTGTCAATGACGAAATGTCTGATCGAGGTGTGAACAACAAATATTCTGTCATTTGATCACTTGTAAAACCAAAGTTTTTATTGAAGGAAATTTTAGTTAACTCAGAGATATGAGTTGATTTTTTGCGTTAAATTATTGGATTGAAGCCAGATTTGAGGTTTGTTTTCGACGTTTCAATTTTATTGTCGCTGGATTCTCGTTAAATGCCGGTAAAGACCAGGTGTGTCCATGTATCAATGAATAGATTTCATTTGAATAAAGTATATTTTAGGTGACGCGAGATGGCGCTGTCAATGACGAAATGTCGGATCGAGGTGTGAACAACAAATATTCTGTCATTTGATCACTTGTAAAACCAAAGTTTTTATTGAAGGAAATTTTAGTTAACTCAGAGATATGAGTTGATTTTTTGCGTTAAATTATTGGATTGAAGCCAGATTTGAGGTTTGTTTTCGACGTTTCAATTTTATTGTCGCTGGATTCTCGTTAAATGCCGGTAAAGACCAGGTGTGTCCATGTATCAATGAATAGATTTCATTTGAATAAAGTATATTTTAGGTGACGCGAGATGGCGCTGTCAATGACGAAATGTCGGATCGAGGTGTGAACAACAAATATTCTGTCATTTGATCACTTGTAAAACCAAAGTTTTTATTGAAGGAAATTTTAGTTAACTCAGAGATATGAGTTGATTTTTTGCGTTAAATTATTGGATTGAAGCCAGATTTGAGGTTTGTTTTCGACGTTTCAATTTTATTGTCGCTGGATTCTCGTTAAATGCCGGTAAAGACCAGGTGTGTCCATGTATCAATGAATAGATTTCATTTGAATAAAGTATATTTTAGGTGACGCGAGATGGCGCTGTCAATGACGAAATGTCGGATCGAGGTGTGAACAACAAATATTCTGTCATTTGATCACTTGTAAAACCAAAGTTTTTATTGAAGGAAATTTTAGTTAACTCAGAGATATGAGTTGATTTTTTGCGTTAAATTATTGGATTGAAGCCAGATTTGAGGTTTGTTTTCGACGTTTCAATTTTATTGTCGCTGGATTCTCGTTAAATGCCGGTAAAGACCAGGTGTGTCCATGTATCAATGAATAGATTTCATTTGAATAAAGTATATTTTAGGTGACGCGAGATGGCGCTGTCAATGACGAAATGTCTGATCGAGGTGTGAACAACAAATATTCTGTCATTTGATCACTTGTAAAACCAAAGTTTTTATTGAAGGAAATTTTAGTTAACTCAGAGATATGAGTTGATTTTTTGCGTTAAATTATTGGATTGAAGCCAGATTTGAGGTTTGTTTTCGACGTTTCAATTTTATTGTCGCTGGATTCTCGTTAAATGCCGGTAAAGACCAGGTGTGTCCATGTATCAATGAATAGATTTCATTTGAATAAAGTATATTTTAGGTGACGCGAGATGGCGCTGTCAATGACGAAATGTCTGATCGAGGTGTGAACAACAAATATTCTGTCATTTGATCACTTGTAAAACCAAAGTTTTTATTGAAGGAAATTTTAGTTAACTCAGAGATATGAGTTGATTTTTTGCGTTAAATTATTGGATTGAAGCCAGATTTGAGGTTTGTTTTCGACGTTTCAATTTTATTGTCGCTGGATTCTCGTTAAATGCCGGTAAAGACCAGGTGTGTCCATGTATCAATGAATAGATTTCATTTGAATAAAGTATATTTTAGGTGACGCGAGATGGCGCTGTCAATGACGAAATGTCTGATCGAGGTGTGAACAACAAATATTCTGTCATTTGATCACTTGTAAAACCAAAGTTTTTATTGAAGGAAATTTTAGTTAACTCAGAGATATGAGTTGATTTTTTGCGTTAAATTATTGGATTGAAGCCAGATTTGAGGTTTGTTTTCGACGTTTCAATTTTATTGTCGCTGGATTCTCGTTAAATGCCGGTAAAGACCAGGTGTGTCCATGTATCAATGAATAGATTTCATTTGAATAAAGTATATTTTAGGTGACGCGAGATGGCGCTGTCAATGACGAAATGTCTGATCGAGGTGTGAACAACAAATATTCTGTCATTTGATCACTTGTAAAACCAAAGTTTTTATTGAAGGAAATTTTAGTTAACTCAGAGATATGAGTTGATTTTTTGCGTTAAATTATTGGATTGAAGCCAGATTTGAGGTTTGTTTTCGACGTTTCAATTTTATTGTCGCTGGATTCTCGTTAAATGCCGGTAAAGACCAGGTGTGTCCATGTATCAATGAATAGATTTCATTTGAATAAAGTATATTTTAGGTGACGCGAGATGGCGCTGTCAATGACGAAATGTCTGATCGAGGTGTGAACAACAAATATTCTGTCATTTGATCACTTGTAAAACCAAAGTTTTTATTGAAGGAAATTTTAGTTAACTCAGAGATATGAGTTGATTTTTGCGTTAAATTATTGGATTGAAGCCAGATTTGAGGTTTGTTTTCGACGTTTCAATTTTATTGTCGCTGGATTCTCGTTAAATGCCGGTAAAGACCAGGTGTGTCCATGTATCAATGAATAGATTTCATTTGAATAAAGTATATTTTAGGTGACGCGAGATGGCGCTGTCAATGACGAAATGTCTGATCGAGGTGTGAACAACAAATATTCTGTCATTTGATCACTTGTAAAACCAAAGTTTTTATTGAAGGAAATTTTAGTTAACTCAGAGATATGAGTTGATTTTTTGCGTTAAATTATTGGATTGAAGCCAGATTTGAGGTTTGTTTTCGACGTTTCAATTTTATTGTCGCTGGATTCTCGTTAAATGCCGGTAAAGACCAGGTGTGTCCATGTATCAATGAATAGATTTCATTTGAATAAAGTATATTTTAGGTGACGCGAGATGGCGCTGTCAATGACGAAATGTCTGATCGAGGTGTGAACAACAAATATTCTGTCATTTGATCACTTGTAAAACCAAAGTTTTTATTGAAGGAAATTTTAGTTAACTCAGAGATATGAGTTGATTTTTTGCGTTAAATTATTGGATTGAAGCCAGATTTGAGGTTTGTTTTCGACGTTTCAATTTTATTGTCGCTGGATTCTCGTTAAATGCCGGTAAAGACCAGGTGTGTCCATGTATCAATGAATAGATTTCATTTGAATAAAGTATATTTTAGGTGACGCGAGATGGCGCTGTCAATGACGAAATGTCGGATCGAGGTGTGAACAACAAATATTCTGTCATTTGATCACTTGTAAAACCAAAGTTTTTATTGAAGGAAATTTTAGTTAACTCAGAGATATGAGTTGATTTTTTGCGTTAAATTATTGGATTGAAGCCAGATTTGAGGTTTGTTTTCGACGTTTCAATTTTATTGTCGCTGGATTCTCGTTAAATGCCGGTAAAGACCAGGTGTGTCCATGTATCAATGAATAGATTTCATTTGAATAAAGTATATTTTAGGTGACGCGAGATGGCGCTGTCAATGACGAAATGTCTGATCGAGGTGTGAACAACAAATATTCTGTCATTTGATCACTTGTAAAACCAAAGTTTTTATTGAAGGAAATTTTAGTTAACTCAGAGATATGAGTTGATTTTTTGCGTTAAATTATTGGATTGAAGCGGGATTTGAGGTTTGTTTTCGACGTTTCAATTTTATTGTCGCTGGATTCTCGTTAAATGCCGGTAAAGACCAGGTGTGTCCATGTATCAATGAATAGATTTCATTTGAATAAAGTATATTTTAGGTGACGCGAGATGGCGCTGTCAATGACGAAATGTCTGATCGAGGTGTGAACAACAAATATTCTGTCATTTGATCACTTGTAAAACCAAAGTTTTTATTGAAGGAAATTTTAGTTAACTCAGAGATATGAGTTGATTTTTTGCGTTAAATTATTGGATTGAAGCCAGATTTGAGGTTTGTTTTCGACGTTTCAATTTTATTGTCGCTGGATTCTCGTTAAATGCCGGTAAAGACCAGGTGTGTCCATGTATCAATGAATAGATTTCATTTGAATAAAGTATATTTTAGGTGACGCGAGATGGCGCTGTCAATGACGAAATGTCTGATCGAGGTGTGAACAACAAATATTCTGTCATTTGATCACTTGTAAAACCAAAGTTTTTATTGAAGGAAATTTTAGTTAACTCAGAGATATGAGTTGATTTTTTGCGTTAAATTATTGGATTGAAGCCAGATTTGAGGTTTGTTTTCGACGTTTCAATTTTATTGTCGCTGGATTCTCGTTAAATGCCGGTAAAGACCAGGTGTGTCCATGTATCAATGAATAGATTTCATTTGAATAAAGTATATTTTAGGTGACGCGAGATGGCGCTGTCAATGACGAAATGTCTGATCGAGGTGTGAACAACAAATATTCTGTCATTTGATCACTTGTAAAACCAAAGTTTTTATTGAAGGAAATTTTAGTTAACTCAGAGATATGAGTTGATTTTTTGCGTTAAATTATTGGATTGAAGCGGGATTTGAGGTTTGTTTTCGACGTTTCAATTTTATTGTCGCTGGATTCTCGTTAAATGCCGGTAAAGACCAGGTGTGTCCATGTATCAATGAATAGATTTCATTTGAATAAAGTATATTTTAGGTGACGCGAGATGGCGCTGTCAATGACGAAATGTCTGATCGAGGTGTGAACAACAAATATTCTGTCATTTGATCACTTGTAAAACCAAAGTTTTTATTGAAGGAAATTTTAGTTAACTCAGAGATATGAGTTGATTTTTTGCGTTAAATTATTGGATTGAAGCCAGATTTGAGGTTTGTTTTCGACGTTTCAATTTTATTGTCGCTGGATTCTCGTTAAATGCCGGTAAAGACCAGGTGTGTCCATGTATCAATGAATAGATTTCATTTGAATAAAGTATATTTTAGGTGACGCGAGATGGCGCTGTCAATGACGAAATGTCTGATCGAGGTGTGAACAACAAATATTCTGTCATTTGATCACTTGTAAAACCAAAGTTTTTATTGAAGGAAATTTTAGTTAACTCAGAGATATGAGTTGATTTTTTGCGTTAAATTATTGGATTGAAGCCAGATTTGAGGTTTGTTTTCGACGTTTCAATTTTATTGTCGCT
The DNA here is from genome assembly GCA_950111635.1 of Agelastica alni. Classification (NCBI taxonomy): domain Eukaryota; kingdom Metazoa; phylum Arthropoda; class Insecta; order Coleoptera; family Chrysomelidae; genus Agelastica; species Agelastica alni. The sequence continues at coordinate 1,526,731 of OX467716.1, read as the reverse complement.
GGATTCTCGTTAAATGCCGGTAAAGACCAGGTGTGTCCATGTATCAATGAATAGATTTCATTTGAATAAAGTATATTTTAGGTGACGCGAGATGGCGCTGTCAATGACGAAATGTCTGATCGAGGTGTGAACAACAAATATTCTGTCATTTGATCACTTGTAAAACCAAAGTTTTTATTGAAGGAAATTTTAGTTAACTCAGAGATATGAGTTGATTTTTTGCGTTAAATTATTGGATTGAAGCCAGATTTGAGGTTTGTTTTCGACGTTTCAATTTTATTGTCGCTGGATTCTCGTTAAATGCCGGTAAAGACCAGGTGTGTCCATGTATCAATGAATAGATTTCATTTGAATAAAGTATATTTTAGGTGACGCGAGATGGCGCTGTCAATGACGAAATGTCGGATCGAGGTGTGAACAACAAATATTCTGTCATTTGATCACTTGTAAAACCAAAGTTTTTATTGAAGGAAATTTTAGTTAACTCAGAGATATGAGTTGATTTTTTGCGTTAAATTATTGGATTGAAGCCAGATTTGAGGTTTGTTTTCGACGTTTCAATTTTATTGTCGCTGGATTCTCGTTAAATGCCGGTAAAGACCAGGTGTGTCCATGTATCAATGAATAGATTTCATTTGAATAAAGTATATTTTAGGTGACGCGAGATGGCGCTGTCAATGACGAAATGTCGGATCGAGGTGTGAACAACAAATATTCTGTCATTTGATCACTTGTAAAACCAAAGTTTTTATTGAAGGAAATTTTAGTTAACTCAGAGATATGAGTTGATTTTTTGCGTTAAATTATTGGATTGAAGCCAGATTTGAGGTTTGTTTTCGACGTTTCAATTTTATTGTCGCTGGATTCTCGTTAAATGCCGGTAAAGACCAGGTGTGTCCATGTATCAATGAATAGATTTCATTTGAATAAAGTATATTTTAGGTGACGCGAGATGGCGCTGTCAATGACGAAATGTCGGATCGAGGTGTGAACAACAAATATTCTGTCATTTGATCACTTGTAAAACCAAAGTTTTTATTGAAGGAAATTTTAGTTAACTCAGAGATATGAGTTGATTTTTTGCGTTAAATTATTGGATTGAAGCCAGATTTGAGGTTTGTTTTCGACGTTTCAATTTTATTGTCGCTGGATTCTCGTTAAATGCCGGTAAAGACCAGGTGTGTCCATGTATCAATGAATAGATTTCATTTGAATAAAGTATATTTTAGGTGACGCGAGATGGCGCTGTCAATGACGAAATGTCTGATCGAGGTGTGAACAACAAATATTCTGTCATTTGATCACTTGTAAAACCAAAGTTTTTATTGAAGGAAATTTTAGTTATCTTGATATTTAAGTATTGTTTTCGATGTTTCAGTTTTGTTCCTGGAATTCTTGTTGCAATGCCTATGAACGTCGAAATATCAATTTCGGACATATTGTATTATGCGGGACGTGTTCAATCAATTAAGGAAAGTTAAGAGGTTTTTAAGGCTGGCCACATCATTTTATGTGGCATTGACGGTCTCAATAAAAAAATCCTAATAATCATCTTTCAAAAAGTGCTTGCTGCAAACATAAACTTTGAGATTGGTTTTCCTATCGTTAAGATCATCTTTCATTGATGTGCTGCTTTCGGATTTGAAGGGAATTTAGGCAAAGATATAATCGAATTGCCACATGTAGAGCATCGTGGAACAGAGCATATTTTTCGCGATTTTATCTCCATATCGCTTTTTTTAATAATCCTTTGCATTTTCTGATTTTGTGGTTAATTAACACCAATTCTTTACAAAATATCGTTCAAATATAACACTTTCGATGCTTAAATTCCTCAAAATAATATATAAAGTTGACTTTTCACTCATATAAACAAATGGAGGTTAGTTTGTTGTTCACACCTCGAGATGTTCATACGGTCAGTAATAGATGTCGCCCACTTCGTGATTTTTCCCTATATGCGTTCTTGACCGACGCGCGTTTAAGTTGTCAGAAATTCTTCTAACGTATTCTGGCCATTACCGTGTTACATATTAGCCAGGTTTGATTTATACGTACGATTTTATTACAGTTACGCAGAGCATACCAACTACAAAGCGAAGAAATTAGAAAATTAAAGAAACAATTGATCAACAGCGAACAAAGAGTAAAAGAGCTCGAGGACCAAGTGAAAAGGTTACTTAAACATTAATTATGATGGCATTTCTTTCATCGATTATTGTATATATTTTTATACATATGTTTTACGTTTATTTATATTTAAGTTTTACTTATCAAGTTACCATCGAGTATCTTTTTTTTTTAAAATTAATTGATAATTATTTGTAATTGTGATTTACCGTTTAAACATTTTTTTTTTAGGTTTAATATTTAAATTTATATGTTTATTTTATAGAATTACCATCATATCATGCGTCACGTGACTTATAACGATTGTGCTTACCGCATTTCTTGGACCAATGCTTGTCAAACGTCATTTATAATGTTGACATTTCGCATTTCATTCTACAGTCGTTAATACTGACGTGACAGGTGACATTTTAAACTGTAGAATTCGCTTTTGTTTTACATTTTTAGTTAGTTAGTGTGCTTAGCTTTGGTCTTTCATCGTAGTTGACATTGACACGTGACGCAACGACCAACGCACCGGATTGCTCGATTGTTTAAAAAAAAACAATGTTTGCCTTGCAACAATTTAGCTTGTACGTTTAAAAAACCCATTTTGTTGAAAATTATTAATTTTAAGTACGATAAATAGAACAGATATCAGTATTACCAGGATAGATAGATTTGTAAGTTGCTCGGATAAAAATATATGGAATTTTACGCGTCAATTTTTAATATTTTTAAAATTAATGTATGTTCGTTTAGGTATTTTATTTTATGAATATTTATACTTTTATATTTTATAATTTTCACCGCCAGCGTTTGTGCATTTTTCAACAAATTTTATTTCTTAAATAAAATAAGCCGACTACAATATACCTGTATTTTATTCTGGACTCTCCTGTTCCCAGCAGTTTATGAGGCAAAAAAATTAATGCAAAAGTACAAAGATCTTTTTTTTATTATTGTCCTTGGAATGTAAATATTTATAAATACAAAAAAAAAGTCAAATAATATCCGTTTCGCAACTAAGCCGTCGAGTTTCTAAATACATTTATTGTCCAACGTACGTACGCTACCACAAAATTGGATATAAAAATATATACATTCGTGAATTAAAATCACTTTTAAATGGAATAACGTGAAGTATTTTTTTATACGACATCGAAAAAAAATGCTCGAAAATTCGAACATAAACATTCTGCGCAGAATGTATCATAGTGCACAGCGGATCCGACATCGCTGCATAGCAACGACGCATACGTTGCCTAGCAACTGACACGTCATGCGTTTAGGGCGCGGTCCGCTTTGGTTACGACGAAGGCATCTTTGAGATGATGACATTTCGTTTTGTTGACGTTTATTAGATCAGAACGTCAGTAGTGCAGGTTGGCGTACATTTTGTGTTTGTTGTATCGTTATCATCGCATTATTGGGAACTGATTTGTAGCAGTGGGTAAATATCAGAAAATTGGTTACACTTTTAAATGGAATAACGTGAACGTGGAGTATTTTTTTTCTACGACATCGAAAATGCCCGAAAATAAACAAAATGGGATGTTAAAATCTCAAGTGAAATACGGGTATTAAGCCAAACAAAACAAAGCGAATTTAATTAAATGTGTAAAAAAGTGATAATACGTCAAAAATCGCGCTGTCGATATTCCTTGTGACATATAACAATAACATGCGCGTAATGAGATCTCATAACATACACGTGCGTTTTGATAAGAAAACTTAAATTTCTTGGTTTAATCAAATTTTGATCTACGTACAACTTTATATGGTCTATTTACATACATTTGGTTAATTGAAAAATGTATGTATGCATGAAAAACAAAAAATCTTTTAGCATTAGCGAAATACATTTTGGATTAAAAGAGTAATGCCCCTAAATGTCGGCAACACATTATACAATTTCTCAAAAAATAAGTCGCGTTAGCTATGAAAATAAACGTCATGTCATTTATGTTGTCAATATTTGTAACAAAATATTGTATCCGAACATTTTCTCAACTTTACTTACGATAATATGTATTTTAGTAGTGAAAGTGATGAAGATTTTAGAAAGAGCTCAAGCTGCCACACATAATTTGTTATCGTAAAAAACGCACTTTCAATTGTGCAGTAACTTCATTTTATTTCAATGAATTTTCCACGCTTTTAATTTAACTTCTACTTATTAATAACTAAATTAATAAAGTTAAATATTAATGTAAACACTAGGATTATTAGTATATTTTTTTACCGTCAGGTGTCATGTCAGTTCCCAATAGTTGGTGATAACAAGTCATTAGTCATGTTCTTTGGGGTTTAAAGTGATCCAAAAAGTGTTGTACTGGTCCTGAGCAAACGTATTTTTTATTCGTTTTTATTTGCGCATACTCGTTAAGTAAAAGCAAGATGGAAAATTCGTATGCGCAGGAGCAAACGGATCAGTTCAACACTTTTTGAATCACTTTAAACCCAAAAAACATGGCTATTATGTTCCACGACGATTAAAAATGATACAAGTCAAATATGTTTTATAAAACTAGATGAAACACGATATATTAAGAACATCTTAATAAACATAAGCTAGTCTAAGGATGAAAGTCAGTGTCGTGATAGCAGAAATGATAAGATAATAAGGTTTATTTGAAGTTGCAGGATTACAACCGTCTCCTGTGCAGGTGTGCACGCATGTTCTGTACATCAAAGTGTCTCCTGGCTGTTTCACATAGTTACAATAGTTGCCGAGGTCCAAAGATGAGCAAAATCTTTTGGCGCCAATGCCTCCTAAAAAACACCGTTAACAAAAAAGTTTAACAAAAGGAATACCACAGATATACTAACCTGGACGAACAGTAATGAGCTGGATGTGTATATTTATTTGGTAGGTTGGTACGACTGTTGTGAACAGCTGACATAAATTTCATGACATTTGCCTTAGGTTAGGTATCATGTGAGTGGGGCGTGGTCGCTATGGATGCTAGGCTCGTGACACGGCAACAGCTCTACAATCTAGTGAATTTTGTGCTGCAGGTCAACCACGGAAAGCAAGTCAAAAATAAAGGTCGTATTGACTATATTGTTCGACTATGTGGCATCGTCCACAAAGAATTCCTTTCAACTGAACAAACAATCAAAAGAATATTATTGAGGCAATTTGCGTCGTTTACGTGAGTCATTTCGTAAAAACAACCAGAATTATGATGAAACAATTTATGATTTGCATAGTGCCATCATTATTCGTCAGTACTTGATCAAAAATCAAGTGAATGTTGTTCCAGAAGCACCATATTTGCAATATATGGCTCCGTGACACTTTTTCCTATTCCTCGATTGAAATTACCACTTCGCGGACATCGTTTTGAGTCAATGGAAGCCATACAAGAAAACACGCTGACCTTTTTGGCTATGTCGGAAACTGAGAATAATAACTGGGGATTACTTCGAAGGAGACACAATAAATTTGGATGAATAATATATTTTATGTGTGCTTTATTTAATCAGTCTCATTACTATTTGTCCAGTATAGTAGAACACACAACAACCCACTATAGTATTTGAATAACAGTTAGTCATGTAATTTTGTTTTAATTAACTAAAAATAAAAGTATTTATGGGCGTAATTATAACACTTACAAACATTCTTACATGGCGAGCTATTAAGCAAAAAGAAATCATTATTTACATTTTGAAATTTAAAGCATGACTAGGAATCTCAATTGCGTAGAATTATAAATGTTAAAAGTTTACCGTGACAGACTTATGTGCCACATGTGTCGAACTATAGTAAAAATTACAGATGACAACTGCAGGAGTCCGCACACAAATTGACGCTTGCAAAGTTTAAACGCCACCTTACAAATAATTTATAAAGCTAGTTTGTTGTAAAACTACCTTTGTATCGTTTCAATCATACTTTAAAAATAAGGCATTGTTCTACAAATTAATATTCACAATACAACACTTTCAACAATCCACTTTTTCTGTAAAATCACTAAACAACACTGGATCGCAAGGAAAATAATTATAGAACAGACTGCTTTTAACATTAGTTACAATTCTCCATATTTGTTTACAGCTTACAGCGCCCTCAACAGTGATTAGAAACGCGAACAATAGAAAGCTTTAAATATAAAATTGATCAGGAGAAGGATAAGTGTTGATCGGAATGAAGGGTGCATATGGCCGACTACTGCTTCCGTTTAGATAGAGGCATGGGGCTTTAAATTACAATAAAAAGAATATAAAACTCATAAATGTTGGAAAAAATATTAAAAAATGCTACAATTTAGTTAACAATTCTGTAAAACAACATAAAAGTGATGGTGTAACATTTCACAAGTAAGTGTATTAATGCTAAATTTGTTAAATACTTGGAAATAAATAAGAATTGTACTTCAATAAAATTTATAGGTTATAGGTTCGCAGCAGGACTGTAAGAACTACCAAGGTATTAGTTTACTCAGCATAGTCGGCAAACTGTATGCAAAGATATTGATTAAAAGAGTAACGAATAAAACTGAGATGATATGGGATGTACAAGCAGGATTTAGAAGAGGACAGAGATGTATGGATCAGGTTTTTTCATTGCGAGGTATAATCAAAAAATTCTTGGCTAGAAGTCAGAAGGTCTATTGCGCTTTAATAGGCTTGGAAAAGGCCTATGACAGAGTGGTGAGGAGTGAATTGTGGTCGACATTGTCTATGTAAGGGGTGAGCAGTAGTTTAATACGAGCACTAAAATCACTTTACAAGGATTCCACTGCGTGTGTCAGGATAAATGAAGTTTACACGGACTGGTTTAACATAAAAAAAGGTGTGAGACAGAGATGTGTGGCTTCGCCATGGCTGTTTAACTTATACATAGACGATTGTTTAAAATATTTGAAAAAGAGTGCGTATGGATTAAAAATGAATGATTTAATTGTCAAATGCCTTCTTTACGCCGATGATCAAGTCATATAAGCATCATTTGAAGAGGAGTTGCAAGTGATGGTTAATGTTATGCATGATGCTCTGAAAATCAAAGGGATAAAAATAAATGTATGCAAAACAAAATTGATGGTTTTTGAAATAGAAGAAAGCATGACAAATAGTGAAGTTCTGATTAAGGAATAAAGAGTGGGACAAATAAATGAATTTGTATACTTGGGTTTAAAGTTTACGAAAGATAAAAAGTATGTTGGTGACATTGAGCGAAGGGTGTAGCAGGAAAACAAATAAATGGGGCACTGTATAGCTTTATGAACAGCCAGAAAGTGTCAAAAGGCACGTCTGGGTTTGGCAAAAGAAGCATGAAAATATTATTAATGCTGAGGAGATGAGTAGTCAAAGAAGTATAGCCGGAGTGACTCGGTTGGATAAAGTGAATAATAGTGAGATAAGGGAATACTGTGGTGTAAAAGAAGATGTGGTTACAAAGATAGATAAAGGAATGCTTAGATTGTTTGGACACGTAGAAAGGATGGATAAAGGAAGATTGACAAAAAAATTTATAAGGCGAGTGTGAATGGAGAAGTCGGTAGAGGTCGACCTCGGCGAACATATCTTGATCAGATCAACATTGTTTAAAGAAAGGCCAGCTGTCAAGAGTACCAACAATGGACGAACATGTATGAGAGCACTGATGAAAGTAGAGGAAGCAAAAGATGTGTGTAAGAACCGTAGCAACTGGAAGGAAGTGGTCTCTGCCTACCCCTACAGGAAAAAGGCGTGACTATATGTATGTATGTTCTATAAATTATTAGGTAACCATTACAATATATTTATGATACGCCATTTGGTATGAATCGGCACTGCACATCTGTTGGCTTTGTGAATATGGCGGGGAGCGTTGAAATGACTATTTCTTTAAAAATTCAAGTCTACAAATTAGTAATGCTCGTTCCTGTTTGTTTTATATTCAAAGCTAGAAAGCAAGAAGGACAGACTAATAAGAACGATTTGTCCATAAAATTTTTGTTCATAAATATAGTTCCTGTACGTCAAACTTTATATTTCAATGCATTTTAAATGCTACCAACACTACAAGCGTGAGGTTTACTGTATTTCTCTATTGTGCTCTATAGTTAATAAAGTCGATAATTCACATTTAATAAATTTACTCATTTAGAAAGTTTTTTTGTAATAGAGATATACAATATGTACAAAAATGAGTGAGTAGAAGAAAATGTGGTGAAATTAATTTGGACATGTGCTGCATACCGTCAAGACTTGTGGACTTTACGCAAAATTGAGCCTCAAAAACGTTTTCACAACTTTGAGGCTCTAATCCACCCATCTGAATCATTCCATCTGAACAGTCCAACGTTTTTGAGGAAGAACATTGGTAGCATTTTATACCAGAAGCTGCAGAAGTTCCCAAAGAAAAGCATTGATAGATTGTGTTAGTCAAGATTGATATAAACTAGATAAATTATTTCATCAGTTCTTAAAGAACACAATAGTTTTTACACAAAATTAATATCAACTTTAATCATTCTTAACATCATGTACAGAATTTTCTGAACCATTTATCAAAACGTATCATTTTTGGCCAATTTTGCATTGACATTTTTAAATTGTCCCTGATAAATGGTTTTCTCATAATTAATCACCTTGTACACACAAGTAAGCAGAACTGTACTTATTTATTATTAAAATTTTAATTTTAATAAAACTTTTAATCTAATAGTTTGTTTTTTAAAAATCTGAAATCTATCACATATCTAGTAACTTGTAGTTGGCCACTACTGGATTTCAATAACAGATCAATGTTGATTTTATTTGTGACACTTATTAAGTATTTGTTAGTAAATGTTAGTAACGAAAGTATAAATGGGTAACTATTTTTTTTAAGCATGTTAGAAAATAACTTTGGCGATATTTGTACCTTCGAATCGGCCAACATGTTTGATACAATATGTGGCACCAAAGACATTGTCACAAGGTTCTGGTTCAATATCTATGTCACTAGATAACCATTCGTTACACTGGAATGGTCGATTTGGATCACTTCCAGAACATTGGTAGCAGTTTAATGATAAAGCTATCAAAAAAAAAAACAAATACTTAACCAAAAATGTAAAAATTGTTTTTTTATTTACAAATTTATAGTGACGTTGGATTTGAGATTTTTAATTATGTTTAGATGATTCACTCATTTACGACATAAAAAATACTTACATAACTCAATTAAAACGCTTAACACGGCACAAACAAATACAACATTGAAGCACAACATTTTTAATTATGTATTTGTGGAAACTTAATATCATTTACAAATCGTTGATCAAAATAAAAAACACGACACACCACCAACAATCATAACAAATTATTATCATAACATGCCACTCCTGAAAAAAAATTATGGCCTATTATGTTTTCTGTTTCATGCTAAACAATTCTTAATTGGTTATCAGATCCGGAGCCAGTAAAAATACAAACGCGTGGTATTGAAATCCTAAATGTCGTTCAGACTTGAGATAAAATGTTCATTAAAAAATACAATTATTTTATTTGACAATAATATTCTGTTGAGAAAATTTTATGCACTCTCAATATTTTGATTTTGGTATCATGTAAACACCTGGATGTTTAAAGAACATAATATTAGATAGTTCAAAGTTGTACAGGACTCCAAAATATTTAATCATGTTAAAAATATCAAACATGTGTTTACTTTAAGTGTGAGTACGACTTTACTAACTTTCCAAGAATAAAAAACATATTTTAAAGTAAAATATTTAAGCTTTAATATACATTTAATAAAAAGTTATTTTTAAAGGAAAAAAATACAAATACATCACTAATGCAACGATAATCTTGGTTACGAAGATTAAAGATACATATGTACCAATTTTATTTTTATGAATAAAAAGACGGTAGGAACACTTACAGTAGGTGCGGTCCTGTCGGAAATCCAATAATTCAAAAACAATAGACATATGACAGTAGTTTTTGTGACAGAATGCCAGAAAAAAATGGGACTGTCTACACACATATAATTTATCTTTGAATTTAAGTTGTTGTGACGTACTTTTAATAACTTAAAAAATACCTAATTAATAAAATCATTGCATAAAGACAACAATGATAAAACTGAATTACTTAAAAAAACCACAAAACACAAAATTAAATGTCAAATTCTGAACTAACACTTCAATGTAGGTAATATAAATTTCTGCATTGCCGGCATTAATCCGTTAATAAGAAGATAAAAAACTGTTTAAAATCTTAAACGTCATGTTAGAACCAATTTAATTCAGATTAATTTAACTTTATTACAAATGTATATTTAGTTAATAAAAATGTTTTTTCAGGTAAAAAAATAAGTATTATTTCTAATTTACGTGTAAAATAAATGTACAAGTATGAAAATAAAAGTGTACCCAAAATGTTTAAGTTAAAAACGAGTTTTTATATTAAATAAATGGGATAGGAATAAAGTTTAATCAAATGTAAACTGTTTTAAGATTTCACCGGTACGAAAAGAGAAAAAAATAAAACCTATAATAAAGGAGCGGCCGCCAGAAAAAGTAGAAGTGTTGTCTTTAGGTCCGTTTGCAGCAGCTCCAAAGTTAAGTTTTGATGGAACAAAACTTGGGGAATCAGCAACTTGTAAATTAATATTAAAAAATCCCACCAAACAAGATATAACTGTAAGTTATACTCAACTGTTTCTTGAAAATACAACATTTAGGTGGTCTTAATTTTAGATTTTTTTAATTAAAAAAGTTCCAGAAGAACTAAATGTTCACTATAGTTGGGAGGGTACAACCATTGAAAGAGAGTCAGAGGTGTTATTTGAAATAATATGGACGCCAAGAAACAAAGAGGCATCATATCATAAAATTACCTTTGAAAACGACGCAAAAACTGTTCACAGAGATGTACCTATCATTTTTAAAACTGCATCTCCACTTAAGGTAAGTGTAATTTCGATATAATAAAGTAAAAAGGTAAAATAACATATTTAAGATTAGAGAAGGGCAATTTGTGAATAGATTATTGTAGTGTGTAAATAATTAAACTAAACATGAAATAAACAAATTAACTAAATATGCTTTGTGAAGGAGTAATGAATGTTAAATTTAACTTACAAATTGTGGTCTATCCTAATTTTTAACATGTCATGTACACCTAACTGATGTAGTGTTTTGCTTTTCACTATTCACTTTCACTATTTCACATGCTAAAAAGGTTTAATTCTCTTGAGTCTCCTAATAATGTAACATTTTGATGTTTTATTGTCCTGTCAAATTAAGGAGCATTAACAAACAATTGAAGGCAATTATAACTGTTTTCTATGTAGTCTCACAATTAAGGGGTGGTTTCTAGATTTGCTGATAGATAAAACTTGCAGGTAATTGGTTGAACAAATTTTTGTTTCTTTTAGACATTATTTTATGACTACTGTATCATTATATGTTGAGCTATACAAAATTCAAATTACTATTTTTCTCGGGCAACTTTTCAAATAATTGTGACTGATTTGCATGTAATTTCAACAAGTTTTTTTATCCATTATCCATTACTTTCCAAAGTCTCTTTTTAATTATTAATTTTTAAGATTGTGCATTCTAGCTGGTTTACTTTTGTTTTTTGGTTTACTGTTCCATGTTGCAAATTGTTCAATTGTTTTGACATGTTAAGATCAGTTTGACAGGTGTTATTTTCCAGTTGAAAACACCTCTTTTGGTGTGATTAATTAATGACTGTTTCTTAAGGGATTCTCAAGAATTCTAGTGAAAATGCAATTTTATTTATGTCAATTTGACAGGAGGTGTTATTTTCCAGTTGAACGTCGCTTTTGTTAATTGTGCGGCTAAATTAAATCCCGAGGTGCTTAATTTTAAAGACTTTCTTTTATGAGATTAAAAATTTCAGTGGGGCTGTAATTTTCTTAATGTCATTTAAACAGGTTGAATTTTCAAATTGAAAGGTCCCTTTTATTGTCTATGAGACTAAATTGAAGCCTTAGGTGATTAATTTAAATGACTGTTTTTTTTAAGATAACGAATCCCTGTGGGATTGTTATTCTTTTAATATCAACAATTAACGGGAAAAATTCGGGAATGTATTAGCCAAAGGAATGTTCACAAAATTTTAACAGGTCATTAAAAAACAATAAAATTACTATATTGATAAAAATTTTACTGCGGAAACGTTTGGAAAATACTTTTTTTAAAAAAATGTGTGGTAAAACTGAAGTATTTGGTAAGTATTTAATATGGTGGCCACTTTAAGAGTATTTTGTGGCACAATTTACACATTGTAATTCATCTATTTCACACATTTTTTTGCAATTATTTAACGGAATAAACGTCAATAATTCGGAAGAAATTAATCATTATTCGATAGACATAAACTATCAACTTGTTTGACAAATGACAGCCTTTCAAACTCGAAGTCGGAATTGCGACGTTGCCAGAGTGCGCGTATATCTTTCTTTACTGTTAATCGATGATGAACATAAAATAATTAGCCTAACCTAACACCAACACTATCTCGTGAACAAATAACCTAACCCAACTTTTGTACGCGCACTTGTTCTCTACTTACTTGCTCATTAACCTAAAAAACAGTCCTATATAAATTTATAAAGTAATCTTTAAATTATAACTGCTTTTTCATTAACTAAGCCATATAAATATTTTACATAATATACCATTATTTCTGGTTTGAATTGGCAACGTTGCAATTTTAACTTAAAGTTTGGAGAGCTGTCAAACAAGTTGATAATTAAGGTTTGATTTTTAAGTTAAACACCCCCTTTTTTAGTTCATAGTGCTAAATCGAAGCCTAAGATGTTTAATTTAAATGAGTTTTTTAAGATTAATATTTACAATGGGATTGTAATTTTCTTGATCTCATTTGAACAGAAGGTGGTTAATTTGAATGACTTTTTATTTTAAGATTAATAATTGTAGTGGGACTGTAATTTTTTATCACGTAAACAAAATTTCTTAATTTCCAGTTGAACGTCCTTTTTTTAAATCACGGGGCTACATTGAAGCCTGAGATGTTTAATTTAAATGACTCTGTTTTTCAAGATTAAGAATTACAGTGGGATTGTAATTTTCTTAATGTAATTTTGAACAGAAGGTTTGATTTTTTCAGTTGAGAGTCCCTTTTTTGTTCATGTGGCAAAATTAAAGCTCGAGGTGATTAAGTTGCATATAATATAATAATTTTTTTGATGTCAGTTAACAGAAGTACCGATTTTCAACTTAAACTTTCCCTTTTTTGGGGCTATATCAAAGCCCGAGATGATTAATTTGAATGACTTGTTTTTTAAGATTGTAATTAGTGTGACTGTAACTTTCTTGATCTCATTTGAACAGAAGGTGGTTAATTTGAATCATAAACTGAAACTTGAGGTGGTACAGACCAGAATAATTCGACTAACTGAAGCGTATAAGGAATTTTATATATATATATATATATAATCCAGGATATCTACAGCTGTCGCTGCCTTCCTGCTTTCAGCCCTTGTCTCCAGTTGTCCTTGTCCTGCCAGTCTCCGTCCTGCAGGTTTCTTAATTCCATCGCCTCATCCACTTCGTCTCTCCATGATCGCCTTGGTCGACCTCTCTTTCGTCTGCCTAATGGATTCCACTCAGTTACCCGGTGTATCCAGCGATCCTCCGGAGTTCTTTTAACATGTCCGTACCATGTATGTTCTTTTCCTCTATGTGTTCTAGTATGTCTTTTTTTACCTCCATTCTTCTCCTGATCTCCTCATTTCTTATTCGATCTAATTTGTTCACTCCACAACTCCTTCTCCAAAAGTCCATTTCTGTGGCTACAATCTTCCCTTTGTTTTTTTTGTTGATCACCCACATTTCAGCTCCATAAGTCATTATGCTGCGAACTATTGAATTGAATATTCTCGTTTTATTAGTCTTGGTTATGTGGCGGTCCCATAATATTGGGTTTAATTGATTAATACATGCCCTAGTTTGACCTAGTCTATTTTTTATTTCTTCATCTGTTGTTCCACTTTTTGATATTTTAAACCCTAGGTACTTAAATTTGTCTGTTCCTGAGATCTGTCGGTTATCATCTATTTCTAGGTGATATATCCTGTCTTGTGCCGTTGACATATATTGGGTCTTTTCGAGGTTGATTTCCACTCCATTTTTCCCATATTCCTCCTCTAGTTTCCGCATCATAAAACCTAAATCCTAAGGAATTTTATTTATTGCAAAAAGAAGAAACTATTTTAATGATATTTTTTATTGAAAGTTTTAAGCTGCGTTTTTATTGTCTCCATATTTTATGAATATTTGTAAAGAATCATCTCACATTATATGACGGAGATCCACGTAGCTTTCTGCTTGATTTATTAGAAGGAGCTGTGGGTGTCATGCTTAGTTATTACCAAGTTTTTGCAGTTCTTGTTTGGAGGGTTATTGACTGGTGTTGTTCATTACATTCAAGCATTGTTGTACTTTAGAGGTTATTTATTTTTGTTTTTAGAAATCAAGAAATGAAAAATATCGAAAGTCACCAACAAAAAAATACTATAGTTCCAAACCGCCGTACATTTCCCCCAAAAGATATTATCTACCCAAGGCCAAGTCAGTACACAAGAAATCTCCGTCACCGATTAAAGATTACCACTCGCAAAAGAATCCATTTGGTGGAAATACATTCGACGTGGAAGGTTACACTTTGAGGCAAAAAGAAAATGTGGAAACGGTGTTTTGTTCGGAAGCGTTCAGATCACCCACGAATGTTACATTCGAGTTGGATTCTATCAGTAAAAGAGACACGTTCGTTTTCAAACGCGAACAGCGCGACGTATTCGATGATAGTTTAGAAACGAACGACGTCAAAAGATCGCCTCTGTCGACGTACAATGGCATCGCTTTAACGCCGGACGTATCGTTGGGCAGCTACTTCAAACAGAAGTCCTCCATACCGATGTCTCAGTCGCGCGGATTCGAATACGAATTGAACAACGCAAACTCGTTCTGTTTTACTCCGCAAAAGGAGAACATTCTGCCGGATATAAAATGGAAAACGGAAAAACCATCGTTCGACCCGTCGGACGTACCGTCGTGTTTAAATCTGAGCAATGAGACGTACACAAAATCGAGATTGAGTCCAATGGATAACGCCAGCTTCGAAACATACGTCAAAGGCAATCTAAGCGGAGGTACTTTCACCAAAGACGCTTCGTTCGAATATTTGAGTCCGCTGTCTGCGGAGAGATCGCCGACGATCCAAAAGGCGTTCGTTCCGACGAATTCCAGCACTCCGCCGTTCTCTAGGTACCTACAAGAAGCCGGCAAACGCGAAAATAACACGCCGAACTTCGTATTCACCAAACCGAACAACGTCGTTAACATTACGAATATGTTCAATCACACTAGTTTGAGTTTTAGCGTTTCGACGCCGGAAGTCGGTAAATTCGGTGCCACTCCTGAAAATCTGTCGATTTTCACGCCGTCGCGACGCCATCTCAACTCGATCGTGGAAGAAGAATCGGCTTGTAATCCCCCGAAGATTAGGAAGAGATCGGATTTGGATTTGACGGCTAATTATGCGAGACCGGGAGGCGGTCTTACCGGACCGAATGACTGGTCCAGGAGGGGCGGATCGGCGGTTAGAGTGGCCAAACGCTCGTCCGGTTTGAATTTGAAACGCCTCAACAATAACGTCACTTGTACTTCCTCGCG
Source organism: Agelastica alni (assembly GCA_950111635.1). Lineage (NCBI taxonomy): Eukaryota > Metazoa > Arthropoda > Insecta > Coleoptera > Chrysomelidae > Agelastica > Agelastica alni. Next base: position 1,510,967 of record OX467716.1, on the reverse strand, counting down.
AGAGGAGGCAATTTCGAAGATATCCAAGAGAGATACGTCCACCGTGATTATACAAAATCCGTTTTTGCTAGCCGCTACCGACGCTTCGTTGGATCCGTTTTTAGCGCCGCAGCTTTACGTGAACGACGAGTGGATCGATCGACAGGAGGTGTACTTCAAAAAGTGGCTGAATTCTCTGTTGACGCCGCCTCAAGAGTTGTATTCCGAAGAGAAGGTCGTCGACGTCGCCAAAGTGTGGCAGGAGTGCAAGAAGCGCGAGGTAGCGGCGGCTCCGACAAAAGAATACGTCTCGAATAAATACCACGTCAACGTCAAGTTGAACAATCTAAGAAAATCCGCTCGGAATTTATTTACATCGAAAGAAATCAGCGACGTTCTGACGAAAGTTGTGTCGGCCGTCGATAAAGGCAAATTGGGCATCAGACAAGATAAGGACGTCCATCTAAACTTGACGATAAAATCCAATATAATGTCGTTGTTGCTGAGCTACAATTCCTTATGGCTCAGAATCGGGTTGGAAACGATTTACAACGAGATCATTCCGTTGCACTCCAACTCGGACATCGTCGGACTGAGCACGTTCCTAATCGATAGACTATTCAAACATCCCTATTTGGTAAAGAAGTACAAGTCCGTCCACTCGCCGAAATACGCGGCGGATTTCAATAAATTCTTCCTGAAGAAATTCCTGATTTTAGTCTACTTCTTGGACCGAGCGAAATGCAAGAAATTAATAGCGCACGATCCGTGTCTGTTTTGCAAAACGGGCGCCGTCAAAGAGAGCAAAGAATTACTGTTGGCGTTGGCCAGAGAATTGCTATCCGCCGTCGGCGACATCACGAAAGTGTTGAAGTTCTCCGGCTACGTCGTCGAGCACGTGCAAACGTACATCCACGAATTCGACTACGCCGTCAAAAATTTAGGCGTCGATCTAAGGGACGGCATCCGTCTGACGAAAATCATGGAAATTATCCTGCTCCAGGAAAATCTAACGAAAAATCTCCGGGTACCGGCCATTTCTCGTCTACAAAAAGTGCACAACATGAAGGTGGTGTTCGATGCGTTACGAAACGCGGGATTCGGCATCTTGCACGACGTCCAACCGAAAGATATCGTCGACGGTCACAGAGAGAAGACGATGTCGTTTATGTGGCAGATCATCTACAAATTCGAAACCCCCCTTATGGCGAAGTGCGCCACCACGATACAAACGTGGTACAGAAGTTTACCCGTCGCGATCAAACGCAGACGATTGCGAAAAATCCATTCGGCTAGACGGAACGCTGCGCTCGCCATACAGAGATGGTACAACAGACGAAAGTTGGCCGAAAAATTGGAACGCTTCGCCGACGGGTTGAGACTATACCGGTACGTCATCGGACGGAACGAAGCCGCAGCGAAAATACAATCGTACTACAGAATGTACAGGCAACGACGCGTTTATCTCGAACAGATTCGCACCGTCCGACGAATTCAGATTTACTCCAAAGGATGGTTGATTAGGAACGTCCTTAAACGACGCATCAAGAGCGCTATAGTAATACAAAGTTACTTCAGAACGTTTGTGGCTAGAAGGGAATTTTTAAAAATTATAAACGCCGTCCGTATCGTACAAACTCGGTATCGAAACATACGACGAGTAAAAATGGAAGTAACGAAATACCGCGAGTTGAAAATGACAGCTGTGTTCGTTCAGCGAACGTGGAGATCTAAAGTACTCGCCAAAAATCTTAAAAAGCGATACGACGAACTAAAATTAGCGGTAATGAACGTCCAGAGAAGGTTTAGGGCTAACCGTGCGCGTAAAATAGAACAAGACAAGTATAGGATGATAAAAACGTCCGTAGTTCGCATCCAAACGTGGTACAGATCCGCGAAGACGACGAGAACGTATCGACTACATTATTTAAGTCTAAAACGTGCCGTATTAATCGTCGAACAAAGACGCCTCGCGTTGCAAACGATGAAAAAACAAAGGGAACTATATTTGGCGTCGAGACAGTCTTGTATGAAAATTCAACGATATTATAGAGGTTATAAATTAACGAGGGACGCTAAAGAACGATATGTATCGCTCAAAACGGCCGCTACGTTTACTCAAAGGACGTTCAGAGCAAAACTATCGATGCGAAAAGAAGTGGCGTACTATACGTCATTAAGAAGGTGCGTCGTTCTTGTTCAAAGAAGATTTAGGGCGAATAGAGCCATGACGGTCGCTAGAAGCGAATTTTTATCGATTAAAAAAGCTGCGGTGACGATTCAAAGTTGGTATAGGACCGCCGTCGAATCGCGAAAGTGTCGTGATCGTTACTTATCGCTGCGACGAACCGTAAGACTAGTAGAAGCGACTTACGAAGCCAAATTACTCATGAGAAAGGATCTAACAGAGTATCGTCGTATTAGAAACGCCGTTGTGGTCATCCAAACCCGTTACAAAGCCGTCTTGGCTGCGAGAATATGCGAACGGTATTACAACCGATTAAAGTTAACCGTAACGTTAGTTCAGAGAAGATTCAGAGCTAATAGAACTGCACAATCGAAACGGAATTACTATTTAGAACTGAGACGAGCGACGATAACGGTCCAAACCAGATACAGGGCTAAACGAGCGATGTTATCGTGCAATCGTGATTACCAGTCACTAAAAAAAGCCGCGGTGGTGATTCAGAACCGTTACAGAGCAAAATTGCTGATGATACAAGCCAAAACGGAGTATCGGCGCGTTTTGACGTCCGCAATTACGTTACAAAGGGCGATCAGAGCGAAAAAACTAATGTCGAACGATAGAGAGAAGTTTTTGACGTTAAAAACGGCCGTCGTACACGTACAGACCAGATGGAGAGCTAGGAAAGTGGGAGGGGAAGTAAAGAAGCGTTACGATGATCTACGTCGAGCCGCGATTACCCTACAAAGAAAATGGAGAGCTGTAAGGCGGGCCAGGGAGGATTTGCGTCGCTACGAGTCTCTACGGAAGGCGGCGGTGTTCGTTCAGCGCCGGTGGCGGGGCAACGAATTGTCCCGACGCGGTAGGAGGGAGTATTTAGCATTGAGGGAAGCGGCATCGACGTTACAGAGATATTGGAGGGCCAGAATATCGGGACGAATAGAGCGGAGAAGATTCATCGACGTCAAAAACGCCACGGTGTCGATACAAAGAAGATTCCGAGTTACTTTGCTTGCCAGAATCGAAAGGCGAGCGTTCGAAAATATTAGGAAAGCAGCGATAATCTTCCAACGAAGATGGAGAGCGCGACTGCTGTCGAAGATGGAACGAAATAATTATCAAAACCTGCGTTCCGCGGCTATAGTCATCCAGCACCGTTACCGAGCTAAAATAGCTTCTAACGTACAGAGATGTCGCTACTTGGAGCTGCGAAAGCACACCGTGTCGACGCAGCGAAGATGGAGGGCTAAAATCGAAGGAAGAAAGCAGAGGGAGGATTACGAGTTAATGAAAAAGACCGCCGTATTTATCCAGCAAAAGTTCAGAGCGAAAAGGGAGATGAAGATCGAACGACGACGGTACGAAACGTCGAAACGTGCCGCCGTAACAATTCAAAGATGGTTCAGAGCCAATTTAATCGCGAACAGACAACGAAAAATGTATCTGATCGTCAAGACGTCCGTTGTAACCATACAAAAATGGTACAGAAGTTTAGCGTTAATGTGGAAAGAGAGAGCGGCATTCCTCGTGAAAAAGCGAACTGTACTAGCGATACAAAAATGGGCTAGAGGTTATTTGGTTAGGAAGAAATACGCCAAATATTTCACGCCCGAAGCTCGGGAGCAGCGACGAATTGCGAAGGCGGAGAATGATGCAGTCACGAAAATTCAAGTAAGTTATTTTTATGTTTGAAATGTACAAAGCGTAATGAGACTGTATGAATATCAATGTGTATATTTATGACTGTTGTGAACGTAAATTTCATGACATTTGGCTTATTAGGTTAAAGAGCGTTCCTCGTCTGTTCCTCGAATAATATTTTTAACTGTTAAAGTCTAAAGTAGACCATGGAACGAAAACATTTTTAACACGCATGATTTTTGGGCTGATTCATCGATGCGCGAAGGAGACATGATAAGTTTGGATGGATGAATAAAATATGTTCTCAGTGTTTTATTTATTCAGTCTCATTACTTTTTGTAGTACGATCGATTGGATTTGTTTGTATCTTTTTCTTTTGTAGGCGATTTGGAGGGCCTACGTGTGCAGACGTGCGGAAAATCCCGTCCTAAGCAAAATCAGAGAGAGATGCATCAAAGCTTGCAAGACTGCAGTACTAGAAAATACTTTGAACCACAGGTGCAAAGTGGCTTTGCAGACGATCGCACATGAAAATTCAACTTTATTCCATATCAACAACGCTCTAGGAGATATAGGTAAATTTTCACAGCAAATTATCTTCTAATCTAGAAAAATAATTTTTGTTGAGTGTATGTTTCCAGTAACTATTCCACCACCTTTATTAACGAGGAGGATTTTTGTTGTACCACACACGTATACCCCTCCACAATAGAAAGTGGACAAGTCAGTTGTCAAAAGTACAAAATTGCTACCAACGCACAAACAATACAATCCAATGAATCTACAAAAGATGTCTCATGAACATTGCATCTTTTGAACACTGAATTACGAATCATGATTGCATTCGTATCTTCAAATGCTCAACATAAAGTATGAACTTCATTTGTTAGTACACCTCAGATCTATGGAGGTGATATCTGGGGATCGTGAAGCCTTTCCGTGGTACCCCTTTTCCCAATCTCATTTTTCATTTAGAAAATCTCATAATGCTGGGGACTCCATCTTGTTGACATCTCAACTTTTTCTTAATCGGCTTCAGACGTTTATAAACCAATACCATACCAATACAAAAGAGTTTAACTCTGTCTGCATCGACACATGAATAAGGATATCTAGTGACAACTTTGACCCCCTCTCTCTCTTCAGTTCATAACCCGTCTGCAGGGTGTGATGACATCAATTTTTTATGCTCGCAATGACTTGGCGCCATGTCATTATTATATTCTCGTTTGTTTCTCTGTCCAAGATCGTCTTTCCAGTTATTCTACGAAGTACTCGTCATTTCGGTTGTCTCTAGAAGTTGCTTAGTTCTCGCTGTGTCTGGTCGAGTTTCTGCCGTGTATGTCATAGTTGGTCTTACTATTGCCTTGTAAATTCTTGATTTGGTTTCTATTTTAATATTTTTATTTCGCCATATTGTGTCATTTAGGCATCGTGCTATTCTTGTTGCCTTCGTTGTTGTCTGTTCTCTCACCTCCGTCTCAACATCACCGTAGCCTGAGGTTTCTATGCCCAGATACACTTATAATTCATTTCCTGTTAAATAACTTTGCCTTCAACTTCCAGTTTGCACCTTAATGGCGTTTTTTATGTCGTCATGCATTTAGTTTTCTTGGCCGATATTACCATATTAAGTGATTTGGCAGTGCAGTTAAACCGATGCAATAGTCGCTGCAGATCGTCTTCATTTTCAGCAACTAGTACTGCGTCATCGGCATAGCATATAACAGTAATTTCATGGTCATCCATTCTGTATCCTTTCAGTAAAGTTTTGTTCTCAATTTATGTAGCAGATATTGTAAAATACCTTGCACCTTTCAAATTAACACTCTACGCTGATGACCTCTCTATACTGGTATCAAAAGACTCTCCCAAACTAAATCAACAAGCATGTAATACCCTCATGGAAAAAATTATCTTATGGTTCTCGATTAATAATTTATACATTAATGCCAGCAAAACACAGTTTCAAATTTACCACACAAAACAGAGAACGGTCGAAAACATAGAAATACATTTAGGGGAAATGACTCTAGAGAAATGTCACACTATAAAATTTCTAGGTATAACTATGAGTGATACACTGGACTGGGAATCACATATAAGTGATACAATAAAAAATCTGAACTGTAAGTTGTATCAAATAAGATGCCTTCAGAGAGTGCTCAACCTGAATGTGATAAAAAACTTTTACTTTGCTGAAATACAGTCCCGACTATCATACGGTATATTGTTGTGGGGCATGTCTTCTTCTTCAGCTCAAAAACTATTTGCTGTTCAGAAAAAATGCATACGTGCAATGTTGAAGAAAAATCAAAGAGAATCATGTAGACCTCTTTTCAACGAATTAAAAATACTTCCCTTATGCTGCATATATTTATTGGAAATTTCCTGTTACATACATAAAAACAGAAACATCATTCCTTGCCATAGCAACATACACAATTACCCAACGAGATTTAGCCATCACCTGTGCGCACCTCAAAATCATTTAAATATATGCCTGAATGGCCCCATAACTAATGGGATTAGAGTATACAACCACTTACTTCCAATTATTAAACAAGAAGCATATTACGTCAAATTCCGAAAAGCGTTGAAGATATATTTACTGAACAACATGTTTTATACAATGGGTGAGTTCCTTTCGTCATAATAGGCTCTCTTTGTTCCTCATACTCTTTTATTTATACTCTTTTATTTATTTAAATTTAAATTATATGTACTTGTTGGTTTTACTTATTTTGAATGTTCTATTTTGACTTGTTTTATACTTACCATGTAGGTCTTGGAAATCAATAAAGATTATTATTATTATTATTATTATTATTAAATGTACTTTGCTTATTACTTCGTCCATAATGAAGTTGAAGAGCAGAGGGCTCAGGGAATCCCCTTGTCGAATACCTTGGCCCACAGCTATTGGTTAGGTCGTGGTCCCATTTATTTTTGCTCGACTTTGATTTGCTTTGTATATATTTTCTATGGTTTTGATGAGATTATGTGGGATTTTCCTGTTGTAAAGAAGGTGTATAACCGCACACGATCGAACGCTTTTTCCAAATCAATAAAGCACATGTATGCTGGTCTGTCATATTCAATTGACCTTTCCGTTATCTATCTTATGACAAAAACCGCATCTGTGCTCGACCCATTTATGTAAAATATTTATTAAATTATTCCGATTGCAGATTATGGTACCAGAAGAAGCAAACAAATCTGCGTGAGGTTGGGAAAGCTGCTGCCCGATCAGCTTTACTTGATGCTCAGCTCGACAAGTCGATCCCTACCGGAGATGAACGCGTGCGTATTTTCGGTGAACATCCTGATCAATTTCAACAAACTTAAAGAAACGAAAGATTGCAGCTTCGTACCGGGTTACATCGAAAAGCTGGTGACGCTCATGATGCACTGGTGCGACAAGGAATCGCTATTGTTTCCCGCGTTGTGCACGCTGTTCTGGTTGTTCGCGCACACGCCGCAATGGAGGAGGTACATTTCAAATTTGCCGAATATCAAGCAGAAATTCGAACGGATAAAATCTCTGGTGAGCAGAAAGGAGAATATGGTGAGGCGGCAAGCGCCCAAAGGGGGCACCGTCTCCGTTTTCGTTAGCGACAAAAATTTAGCGATGCCCTCGTTAACGCCCGATTGGGGATTGGATTATAAAAAGAGTCCGTTCGCTTTTACCAATTCCGTGCACGCTTTTAACTCACTGATGAATATTTTAAACTTTTAAAATGTGTGATTTTTTTTTATTGTAATTCGATTTTATTGTATATTTTTTTGAATTTGTTATGAAATGCGTTTACATTTCCTAAATGTTGTTTTATTAACTTTCCGATTGGATTCTGTTGGAAATCAGTACTTAACTGCACAATTCCTCTTTGAGAAATTCCTTGATTTTTAAAACTACTCAGTACGGCCCTGACGCCGACAAAAATCAACTAAAAGTCACGCATTCATTACGTGGAAATTAGCATTCGGATATAAAAAAAGGGTCCCGTGCAATTTAGAAATCGGCTCAAGAACACGTGCAGTTATTCGAGTACATTCCGAAATCGTCGTGCGCAATTTTTAGCAACCAGCTGTACGGTCACGTGACCACATAGTGACCAATCAAAAAAACGCTGAATTTTACGCGAGAAGAAGCCACATTCGAAACAGTTTCCGGCTTTTCGCCCTCTTTACCATTCCGACCGTCTAAGAATACACACGCCCGCCGCTAAGAGCACGGCTTTCAAACACCACGTGGTAAAATGCACATCAATATAATCAAATACATCAAATTCAAACTAACGACCAGTGTAATTATTCCGAAGATACAGGAGGCTTTAAACTGTAAGCTCCATGTATTAAAGTTATACAATATATTCTCAATGACGAGTGTGTTGTTTCATTTACTTTGATAACAAAATTCACGGCGATGAATGATTCACGGTCAGTAAACCCTTCAGCCTATAGTAGCTAAAAACAGATCGAGCCAGCTTTATTGAGTTATCGAAGGATCCAACAACTACGCAGTGAACGAGGTCGTCGAAGAGCAAGTGAGTTTAAGCAACAGAGGTTCCGGCGATAAAGCTGCCCACACCTCAGAGCATTCTACAGCTTACCACGCCCATTCTACTCCTCGTCTTCGGCGCGCAGATTCCTTTTAATGGATTATTTTTAAGAGCGAGAAGAGACAAACTGACGTGGCTTCTTTTTGACATTGATGGTATGGGAGAGGCACGTGACGTCACAGTTTGAGATAGGTAACGTGCACGTGGTACAAAAAATAACATATCTCTTTATGTGGTGGTAGCGTTTTTGAGTTAAGAGTGAGCATTTTGGCATTTAAGAATACTTTAGGTAAAGTGGGCAAGGTTTTTTTTTATTTTGTCCAATAAGGGAGGGAAACCTATAAATTAGGGATTCATTTAAGAGTCTATTTATAAAATTATTTAAAAAAACCTTACCAAAATCATTAACAAACACCGAACATAACCGTATAAAAGGTTTGTCCTTTGTTGTACCACGTTACCCATCTCAATATGTCTTGTTCCAAGCAGTTAGCTTCCAGTTGTGTTTCGTAAATACTAAAAGTAAAGGTAAATGTCTAGAAGCGACACTTTTCCGAAAATTAACGAAAAAAATTATTTTTTTTTAAATCATACCTTTTATTATGGAGTACAAGAATCAGTTGGCGGTAGTCTCTACAACTGTCAATTTTTTTCTTCTTTTTAAACCACCACTGTGATTTAATGGCACAATAAATTTTATTTTATTTGCGAAAAATTGCCTAGATAATTTTTCGCAAACCACTCGCGTAAAACTCCCCCAATGAAAGATAAGTTAGCTTGAAGTCCTTCACAAATGTATTGGGCCAAATATTTACCAATGGTGGTGCTGCATCAGCTGATTTTGAAACGCGTAACCTAACCAATATAAACACACAATGGACTAAACAAAACAAAGAAACGATACGAGTTTCGGGAAGTTCACGTTATGGACGCTAGGGTCGCATAAAGTTTGTTTTCCCTAATACGTATGCTTTTTCGCAAACAAAACTTACACTATCTCTTTGATAGATAAATTTGGGAAAATCTATCATTCCTTTTGGAATTTTTTAGCTTTTCTTTAGAATTTTCCTCATTATTTTTCTTTTGACATCCTTTAGCACAATAATGTTTATTTTATTTGCGAAAAATTGCCTAGATAATTTTTCGAAAATCACTCGCGAAAATCTCACTCAAAGAAAGATGGGTTAGCTTGACGTCCTTCAAAAATGTATATGTATATACATACAAACATCTTATTTTATATATATAAATAATTTTTTAGCTTTTCTTTAGGATTTTCCCTATTATTTTTTTTTAAATCACCACTGTATTTAAGCGAACAAAACAAAAAAAAATCATTCAAATCGGTCAAGCAATTTTCGAGTTTTAGCGAGACTAACGCACGGAGATTTATTAACTCCCCTCCACCCCGCATCATTAGCATGCGTATGTATCTATTTTCTAATGTATTGAGTAATTTTGTGTAAACGTTCTACGAAAGCGGCCATACTGGCGGTTACGGAAGTCTCGATAATTTTTTTTTATATTTTCTGTTCGCGCCATAACGCTGTATTTAGTTTAATTTCAAACATTCACAGACTCGTTAGGATTTTCTGAATTCTGAGTACCGCTGACAACGCCGACCTTGCAGAAGGTACCATTATTCGCCCCCCCCCCCGCATCATTAGCATTCCGTCATAGATTTTGTTCCAAGCAGTTAGCTTTCAATTGTGTTTCGTTGATACTTAAATTGAATTTCAAACTTTCATCGTTCTCGTAAAATGGTGAACTTTTAAAAAGAAGATATTTCAGCCAAATGTCACATCAATTTGAAAACGCATGGAATTTAATACTCGACGTTGAAGAGATTTAGAAAAAGAAATCGTTAAGTGTTATTTTTTATTAAATACAAAACGGAATAAAAAACAATAAAAACAAACATTCGTTTATTGAAAAATCGATATGTACAAAATAAATAAAAATATGCGTACGCGTCTATTTTCTAATGTATTGAGTAATTTTGTGCAGATGTTCCACGAAAGCGGCCATAATGGCGGTTACGGATGTCTCGATCAAATTTTGAATGTAGTGGACGGCTTCTTCATCGCCCAGATCCAATCTTAGTTTATCCTGCACCTTGCGCACCGCTTTGTCTGGTTCCAGAGCTATATCCGGGATTGTGGCGTCCACCATCAGCGAGAAAAGATTGAGCATCAAATTCGCATGCCTAAAACGCGAGTACGACTCATTAAATTGAAGATTGTCGATACTGTTACGGATTGTGGTCGATGAGTACGCCCCTGTACTTGTTATATGACCGGAGGCAACCTGGCTCTGCTCTACCAAGAAAAACATGGTGCTGCCTAAATGCGGCGTATGTGCAGATTCTCTCTATAAATGGGGAAAACTCGAAAGTAACGCTTGCGACTGTGGGTAACGACAGACCATCCATCACCTAGCTTATAGCTGCGTCAGAAGACAGAGCCACTGCACGACTACAGACTTCTTGAGGGCCACCCCATCGGCTGTTACGTGGATTGAAAATTTAGATTTAAGAATTTAATGTTCATTCTTAAGTTTTTTTTTATTTTGTGTGTTGCCAAACGCTAAATAAATAAATAAATAATTCCTACACCAACGACGACAAAATAAAATAACATACCGAGACTGTGTGACGCTCTGGCGATTTATGGAGGAAGATGCAGATGCTCCAAAGAAATAAAAACTCTTGTACCACCAATGGCCACATTCGGTCCAAGAACTCGGCACGCTGATCAGTCTCACCCATTTACTCTCAAGATTGTCACTACATCGACCAATCTCCATCAAGAATCCTTCATTTACAGGGCTGCTACGGAATGGAACAAGCTTCCAAAATCAGCTTCTCCGGAGAACTATGACCTGCAACTTTTCAAAAAGCGGGTCCACAATCACATCTCCTTTCTATAATCCCTCTTCCCCTTCTAATAGTCGCAGTGCGGGCTGTCCGCGGTCCACACGATAGGTCTACCCTTTTTGCGACTATTTACAGTAAAATAAAAAAAAGTTACTGCAACGTTGGAGATCTCACCGGACTGCTCGTTCGCATATATTTAATGGTGCGGAAAGCTTACATCCCAGAGGTAATTTGGTCTTCATGACCGTTCTCTTACATGCCACGACTTCAGTTTCGCTTTAGTCGATCGCTACTTTAATCTCCTGACAACTAGCCTACTCATTTTCTCCACCGAGCGCAAGTGATGTTCGAGAGGCCATGCGCGTGCCTTTAAGACTTAAGCTTCGCTTTAGTCGACCAAACGTTTATTAGGAAGCGTCTCAATGACCATCAGGTCCACTAGGAATGCTACCGACCGACATACTGACCTTCGCAAATGAAGAAACGCGGTGTAGCACAGCTTTCTGAATTGTTGGAAATGTTCCGATGTGACGCCGCCCATCGCTTCGACCATTTCCTTGCTTAGCTTCATCGGAGGCGGTAGGGGTTTGGGATCTCTGCCCAAAATGTATCCGAAATCGATGTGGAACAATTTTCCGTCTCGCGTCAATAGTAAGTTGTCCAAATGCCTATCGCCGACGCCCAGGAGGTAAGTTATGACGCAATAGCCGGCGCACGATCGCACGTACGTATCCATTATGTCGGGAACTATACCGTAGGAACTGTTTTCCTGGGGGTGGTACTTTCGAAAATAGTTATGGATGCTACCTACAACAAAAAATATTTTAATTAATACAAAGGGTGTTCCGAACCGTAAAAACCATAGATATATTATCAGAGGAGACGCAACATCCCATTAATAAAACTCAGTACGCCTGATAATATTTTGTTTCCACCGTCGTCGCCACGTGTTAATCCACCCGTTCAAGACTGTCTCCCGTTATATGTTTTGTTCCAAGCAATTAGCTTCCGATTGTGTTTCGTTAATACTACAAATGAATTAAAAACTTGCATTGTTCTCGCCAAATAGTGAACTTTTTGCATCAATTTGCACAAATATGGAATTTCAAGTTTGGCGTTGACTTAGTCGAGATTGAAGATATTTAGAGAAAGAAATATTTCAAGCTGTACATCCAAACTTCAGAACCTACAAGACTACATCCTCGTAAGTGGATTTTTTCTTTACAAGTTGGTTAGGTTATATTTTCGTATCGTTGTAAGGATTAAGATTGATGCTGGACGATTTAAAACTCATTCAAATTAATTAATGTATTACTTCGGCCGCTTAGCCGACATTTCCTGGTGGTTCTACTGTTTATTTTCTACCTAAATTTTTGTGATACACAAGAAAAGTTTTTATTACCACTCGAACTTTTATTTTGGTTAGTTTTAAGGGGGGTGGAAAGTTTAAAGGCGGTGTTGCTTAAAGTAATTTGTGTTATCCTTACCTTCGGTAGCCAAAGCTTCCGCAACTGTGACAGAATCTATGAATTGTACAAAACCGTGTTTTGTACTCGTGGCAAGTACTCTATAAGGAGTCAATTTTAAATCCAAGTTTTCTTTGCTCAGCAACTTATCCATCAGAGTGATCATTTGCAAAATGAGCTGGTCCTGTCTCAAGTCGTCTCCCAATTTAAAAATAGCGACGTATTCTTCATTGTCAACCTAAAAAAAAAAATATTAAACGTACTTAAAATTCTCGTTTTGGTTTGTTTAATTTCTGCTTACGGTTTTGAAATGCAATTTGGAAGGCATCAACGCCGACTTGAACAGACTGGCTTTCTCGGGAACGATTCCGTTAATCATTATTTCCGGATTCAAGGGGAAAGGTATCGCGTCGAATTTTGAAAAATTAAATTTGAAACTATCCGCATCTGCCAACAGCTGCTGCAACTTTTCCGCTTTCTTTTTACGATTCCCGCTCTCCCTGGAAACGGTTCTCATCAATTTCACCAACTTGTCGATGAACTTCTGCTGTTTTGTTAGAATATGCCGCTTTTTCTGCAACGATTCCGATCCTCCGGCCAGCGATCGAGAGAATGTCTTCATCACTGTTAGGTACATGTTACGAATCGCCTCCTAAAAATAATAAATAATAAATCGCGACATCTGACATCCAATTTTTGAACCACCGCGAAGGTGAACAACACACAATACACCTGACATGTTTATAATTTGGCGTTATTATGAAATCGCGGCATCTGACGTTCCAATTTTTGAACCATCGCGAAGGTTAACAACACACAATACTACTGACATGTTTGTTGTGTACAGTGCAGTTTAAAATTTGGCGCCACCTCGAGAATCGCTATGAATTTTGGTGTTGGTTATCGTGCATTGACAAATCTGTCACAATTTTTAATTTAAAATAATTAATGGCTACGTTATTTCGAAATCGCGACACCTGACGTCCAATTTTTGAACCACCGCGAAAGTGAACAACACAAAATACACCTGACATGTTTATAATTTGGCGTTATTATGAAATCGCGGCATCTGACGTCCCAATTTTTGAACCACCGCGAAGGTTAACAACACACAATACTACTGACATGTTTGTTGTGTACACTGCAGTTTAAAATTTGGCGCCACCTCGAGAATCGCTATGAATTTTGGTGTTGGTTATCGTGCATTGACAAATCTGTCACAATTTTTAATTTAAAATAATTAATGGCTACGTTATTTCGAAATCGCGACACCTGACGTCCAATTTTTGAACCACCGCGAAAGTGAACAACACAAAATACACCTGACATGTTTATAATTTGGCGTTATTATGAAATCGCGGCATCTGACGTCCCAATTTTTGAACCACCGCGAAGGTTAACAACACACAATACTACTGACATGTTTGTTGTGTACACTGCAGTTTAAAATTTGGCGCCACCTCGAGAATCGCTATGAATTTTGGTGTTGGTTATCGTGCATTGACAAATCTGTCACAATTTTTAATTTAAAATAATTAATGGCTACGTTATTTCGAAATCGCGACACCTGACGTCCAATTTTTGAACCACCGCGAAAGTGAACAACACAAAATACACCTGACATGTTTATAATTTGGCGTTATTATGAAATCGCGGCATCTGACGTCTAATTTTTGAACCATCGCGAAGGTTAACAACACACAATACTACTGACATGTTTGTTGTGTACACTGCAGTTTAAAATTTGGCGCCACCTCGAGAATCGCTATGAATTTTGGTGTTGGTTATCGTGCATTGACAAATCTGTCACAATTTTTAATTTAAAATAATTAATGGCTACGTTATTTCGAAATCGCGACACCTGACGTCCAATTTTTGAACCACCGCGAAAGTGAACAACACAAAATACACCTGACATGTTTATAATTTGGCGTTATTATGAAATCGCGGCATCTGACGTCCCAATTTTTGAACCACCGCGAAGGTTAACAACACACAATACTACTGACATGTTTGTTGTGTACACTGCAGTTTAAAATTTGGCGCCACCTCGAGAATCGCTATGAATTTTGGTGTTGGTTATCGTGCATTGACAAATCTGTCACAATTTTTAATTTAAAATAATTAATGGCTACGTTATTTCGAAATCGCGACACCTGACGTCCAATTTTTGAACCACCGCGAAAGTGAACAACACAAAATACACCTGACATGTTTATAATTTGGCGTTATTATGAAATCGCGGCATCTGACGTCTAATTTTTGAACCATCGCGAAGGTTAACAACACACAATACTACTGACATGTTTGTTGTGTACACTGCAGTTTAAAATTTGGCGCCACCTCGAGAATCGCTATGAATTTTGGTGTTGGTTATCGTGCATTGACAAATCTGTCACAATTTTTAATTTAAAATAATTAATGGCTACGTTATTTCGAAATCGCGACACCTGACGTCCAATTTTTGAACCACCGCGAAAGTGAACAACACAAAATACACCTGACATGTTTATAATTTGGCGTTATTATGAAATCGCGGCATCTGACGTCTAATTTTTGAACCATCGCGAAGGTTAACAACACACAATACTACTGACATGTTTGTTGTGTACACTGCAGTTTAAAATTTGGCGCCACCTCGAGAATCGCTATGAATTTTGGTGTTGGTTATCGTGCATTGACAAATCTGTCACAATTTTTAATTTAAAATAATTAATGGCTACGTTATTTCGAAATCGCGACACCTGACGTCCAATTTTTGAACCACCGCGAAAGTGAACAACACAAAATACACCTGACATGTTTATAATTTGGCGTTATTATGAAATCGCGGCATCTGACGTCCCAATTTTTGAACCACCGCGAAGGTTAACAACACACAATACTACTGACATGTTTGTTGTGTACACTGCAGTTTAAAATTTGGCGCCACCTCGAGAATCGCTATGAATTTTGGTGTTGGTTATCGTGCATTGACAAATCTGTCACAATTTTTAATTTAAAATAATTAATGGCTACGTTATTTCGAAATCGCGACACCTGACGTCCAATTTTTGAACCACCGCGAAAGTGAACAACACAAAATACACCTGACATGTTTATAATTTGGCGTTATTATGAAATCGCGGCATCTGACGTCTAATTTTTGAACCATCGCGAAGGTTAACAACACACAATACTACTGACATGTTTGTTGTGTACACTGCAGTTTAAAATTTGGCGCCACCTCGAGAATCGCTATGAATTTTGGTGTTGGTTATCGTGCATTGACAAATCTGTCACAATTTTTAATTTAAAATAATTAATGGCTACGTTATTTCGAAATCGCGACACCTGACGTCCAATTTTTGAACCACCGCGAAAGTGAACAACACAAAATACACCTGACATGTTTATAATTTGGCGTTATTATGAAATCGCGGCATCTGACGTCCCAATTTTTGAACCACCGCGAAGGTTAACAACACACAATACTACTGACATGTTTGTTGTGTACACTGCAGTTTAAAATTTGGCGCCACCTCGAGAATCGCTATGAATTTTGGTGTTGGTTATCGTGCATTGACAAATCTGTCACAATTTTTAATTTAAAATAATTAATGGCTACGTTATTTCGAAATCGCGACACCTGACGTCCAATTTTTGAACCACCGCGAAAGTGAACAACACAAAATACACCTGACATGTTTATAATTTGGCGTTATTATGAAATCGCGGCATCTGACGTCTAATTTTTGAACCATCGCGAAGGTTAACAACACACAATACTACTGACATGTTTGTTGTGTACACTGCAGTTTAAAATTTGGCGCCACCTCGAGAATCGCTATGAATTTTGGTGTTGGTTATCGTGCATTGACAAATCTGTCACAATTTTTAATTTAAAATAATTAATGGCTACGTTATTTCGAAATCGCGGCATCTGACGTCTAATTTTTGAACCATCGCGAAGGTTAACAACACACAATACTACTGACATGTTTGTTGTGTACACTGCAGTTTAAAATTTGCCGTCACGAATTTTAATACTTACATCAACCACTTCCTGCTTAAGATTGGGATCTTGATCCTCGCACTCCAACAGCAAATACCAGTAGAAATAATTCGCCAGACTGAAATTCTTGCAAGCTCTATGGATCAAAAACGAAGCCAGGTCTTGAATTTTCTCTTCCTCGTCGTCTTCTTCTTCTTCTTCTTCTTCGTTCATGTGACTCCTTAAAGTGTCCGTATTTCCACTGTCCGTTATCGGATTCTGTGCCAGATTATCTGCGAGCACGATGGGTTTCAGATCGGAGTTTTCTGTGACGCTACTTACGTTCCAAGCATTCTGATCATCTATAATGACTTCTAGAACGAGAAAGTTTGTTTAATTGGTAAATAATTTATAAAAAAAACTAAAAATATTAAATTACTGTGCCCAGCGCAATTTGTTATTCGTGAAAACATGCACGAACGCCGTGAAAATGTTACGTACCTTGATTGCAACTCAAAGATCTGTACAATACAGGCTCACTTATAAGAGTACTATTACTTTCTTTGCTGTCTTTTTTTTCTAGCACCGCTTCTTTTTCATCGATGGGTATGTAAGTGTCGCGACTAGGAGAAATCCTTGTATAACCTGAAAATTAATAATAATAATAATATTCTTTATTTCATATAAACATTTCTATATACAACACAATATATACATATGTATGGTACATACAAACATTGAAAGAAAAGACGTCAAATAAAAAACAATAATTTTAGTGATTTGTTTCAAAATATTCTTTCAAATCATATGGTTCCAGATTCAACAGAAGTTGTTTCACTTTATTCTTGAAGATACTATGTGTCGTGATAGACTTAAGACTGTTCGGTAATTTATTAAATATTCTGATGCACATATATGAGGGATTTTTTTCTGTGAGTGTTAGTCTGTGTATAGGAAAGTTAATATTAAGTGTTCGTGTATTATAGTTGGGATTCATGTAATTTTCTGTGAAAACCTCCTTGTGCTTATGTAAAAATGTTAGACATTCGAATAAATATAATGCAGAGACTGTTAAAATTTGTTTTTCTTTGAATAAACCTCTACAGGATTGTCTGAAGGGCATTTTATAGATAGTTCTCAAAACTCTTTTTTGTGCAATGAATATTTTTTGTAGATTAGGTTCTGTTCCCCAGAACATAATTCCGTATCTCAACACTGACTCAAAATTTGCATGGTACAGAATTTTTACAGTTTTTTCATTCATGTATTTTGATGTCATTCTGATTGCATAAATGACCTTGTTCAGTTTTTGATAAACGGAATCGGTCTGCCTATTCCATTTCAGGAAATTATCTATATATACTCCTAAAAATTTTGTGTATTCATTGATTTTTGTTTCATCGCCCTGCCAGCTTATACTCAACGGTTTCTCTTTTCTACACCTGTCGGTACTAAAAATCATCAAATTTGTTTTATTTGCATTCAACAGTAATTTATTTTTATCGAACCAATTCTTCGCTCTTGAGAAAAAAACATCTCCCTGGCTTATAAGGTCTTCGCTTTCTTCAGCACCAATTATTAAATTTGTGTCATCTGCGTAATTTACTACAGTTTCCTCTACGTTCTGGGCAATGGTGCATAAATCATTCAAGTAAATTATGAATAAAATCGGCCCTATTACACTCCCCTGTGCAATTCCTGTTGTGTTAATCAATAAATCTGATATTTTCGAAACCCCACCCTTTGTGATTGTTACCCTTTGGGCTCTTGAGGATAGGTACGATCGAAACCAGTTGTGTGCTTTTCCTCGGATTCCATAAGTTTCAAGTTTTTCCAACAGATACTCTTGATTCAACGAGTCATATGCCTTCGATAAATCTAGGAAAATGGCTAGTGCTAGGTTGTTATTCTCAATTAAATCTAAAATACTTTTGATGAACTGGAAAATGGCGGTTTGGGTCGACCTACCCTTCAAATATGCATGCTGGGTGTTTGTAAAGAAATTTGTAACATTCAGAAAGTAAGTCAGTCTAGAGCACATCGCTAACTCAAATAATTTTGAGAAGCCTAGTAGCAGATTGATGGGCCTGTAGTTTTCTATTAGCTGAGGATCCCCTCTTTTGAGGAGAGGTTTAATAAGAGCTTGTTTCAATTTTTTGGGAAATACACCTTGTCTGAATGAGCTGTTGATGAGAAATGAGAGAATTTCACAAATTTCTGACACCGCCAACTTAACAATACTCAATGGGATCTCGTCATCTCCACTGCTGTGTTTGTTCCTGAGAGATCTGGCGAGTTCAATGATCTCTTTAGGTGTTGTCGGTCTGAGAAGCATTGACCTGTCATTTCTCACCAGCAAACTCACATCAAATGGGACGTTTTCCAGGTTTTCAAGCATTTCTGGAACTATTTCATTAAAATATATATTAAATTCCGTCATTTAATCACTTGTAAAATCAATGTTTTTATTGAAGGAAATTTTAGTTATCCTAGAGATTTGAGTTAATTTTTGTTCGTTAAACTATTGGATTAAAGCTAGATTTAAGGTTTGTTTTTGACCTTTCAGTTTAATTGTCGCTGGTTTTTTGTTAAATGCCAGTAAAGGCCAGGTGTGTCTAGGTATCAATTTTGGTTTGTTTTAAAAGTTTTTCAGTTCTGTTATCACCGGAATTCTTGTTGCAATGCCTATAAAAGTCGAAATATCAATTTTGGACATATTGTATTGTGTGGGTGAACGTGTTCGACCAATTAAGGAGGGCAAAGAGGTTTTTAAGGCTGGCCACATCATTTTATGCGGAACTGACGGTCTCAATGAAAAATCATCAAAAGTTTATGCATGAGATCCATTTCTGAACTGCCAAAGTCCTTTAACACTACCTAACAATATAAGGAATAAAAAAAATTTAAAGTTATTTCATCAGAAGAAATCGAAACAGTATATATCACTTCTAATATTGATGTATATAAAGATGTACTCTAGATAGTTTTGTATTTTTTGTTACTAAGATTCAATTCATGTACATGCATGTATTAATATGTGTATATGTATTACTTTAGCACATACAGGTGCTTGATTTAATTTGATTTATGTAGTATGTTGTATATGTAGAGCATTAGGGAACAGAGCATATTTTTCGCGATTTTATCTCCATATCCCCTTTTTTAATCTTTTGCATTTTTAAATTTTGTGGTTTATTAACACCAACTCTCAAATTTTATGTGTTCGCAGTTCTGCTATATGGAGTTGGGCCTCGGACCTTGACTGACGATGCTTCCAGACGTCTTGAAGCTTTTCAACAGGGAAAAGAAATTCTTAAAACAGTAAAGGAAAGGAAAATGACATATTGCGGGCACATCATGAGAAACAATAAATATAGATTGCTACAACTAATCACTGAGGGTAAAATAGAAGGAAAACGAGGTCCCGGGAGACGCCGCATATCGTGGCTGAAGAACATACGCCAATGTTCCGTGAAAACATCTGCTTAATTGTTTACAGCAGCAGTAAATAGAGTCATTTGGATTACAATGATCGCCGACGTCCGCTGAGGATATGGCACGATTAAGAAGAAGAGAATTCTTCATAAAATATCGTTTAAATATAATACTTTTAATGCTTAAATTGCTCAAAATATTATATAAAGTTCACTTTTCACCCGTATAAACAAATGGAGGTTGGTTTGTTGTTCACACCTCGGGAAGTTGTCACGTGCCTATTTTTTCCCATCTACCGTTTCATTATTGAGTACGTCTCTGATAGTCTGGCGTTCGTAATTAGTTTTGCATACCGTATTTATTCGTTGTATATAGTGTTGCCTATCTAGTAGTAATAGAATTCGATTATTAATAGCTGTGACATTTTTGCTAATCGATGGGGATTAAGTGGGTGTCTCTGTTATTAGACTTCGCCTTGATTATTGGCCTCGATTGTCGTGTGTTGTCAGATATATTATTGTTGGTTTGCTTTTCTGTGTGAATGGGCTGGCAATTAACACGGACGAACGCGATTATGAACTAGGAACTTAGACTTGCAAAGGTTGGCTGACGCGTGTCCCGGGCGATTTTCTGATATCCGGTCTGGGAGCGAGGAGTGGTTATCATTCGTTTGGTGTCAGTGGTGGAAGTCGGTTGAGAGTTTTTGGAACGATTTGATATTAACAAGTGAGCAGAACTTCTACGGTTTTTTCCTTCATATCTGGCTGTATTTGGGCCATCTTCATTGGATTTTGAGGAAGAACCATTTAATTTTTAACTTGACCATTCTGTTGTGCCTTTGTGGCGGAGATTTTGGTTATTGGGGTCGAGTTAAAATCACCACGTGTGGGATTTGATGAAGTGAAGCCATCGTGAAGTACCAGGTGCAGTTCCATAATCAATCCGGCCACATGATTAGAGAAATCGTATACTCACAGGTTACAAGTGATTTATTTTATAACATTTAAACGACGTGATTTGTTTTCGACACCGCAATTAAGTCTTGTTTTAATTTATTAATATGGTACACTGTTGAAAACTATTTATTACATTGGATAATATGCTGAGTCTGAACTTTGTTTAAAGTAATATTCTCAATAGTTCTTTGTGTCCCAGTAAAAAACGTTTATTCATACTTATTTGTAAATATCCTACAATATTGCTAGTTTGAAGGACAGCTATCGTAAAAAGAATTATTTTTGAAATAAGCTCGGGTGTTTTAACAGTGTAAATCTTAAAAATACTACTTGGTGTTTCTGTTCTTGGATCATCGATGTAACAGTGGCGTCTTAATGAAGTTTTCAATTGGTTACATAGTATTGAGTTTAATTTTATCAACTAATCAGTTATTATATGCTTGATCTAAATGTTTTCAATAGATTAAAAGTAACAAATCATTTTTCGTTAAATTTGTACCGGCTCCAAGTTGAATCTGAATTTATATATTACTGAATATAATTTATGTGGTTATTGTGAGGGTTTTAAAATATTATTCTTGTTGCAAGTCCATTTATTTTGTATTTATTTTTTTTTTGTGTTAATCTTTTGCTATCAGGAATTCTATATAAAACCAATTATTTTTGAAATTTTAAATAGTGTGAACATTTCTTTTTTTTGTTGTTGTTTTTTTAATTCTCTTTTGTACATCATTAGGTTTTTATTATTGTCTGAAAGATTGTTATAATTAATTTAAATATTATTTTAAGAAAAGTGTATTAAATTCGTTTAATCCACTTTACAAAAAATACAGGATTTATTGTAAAAAAAAAAATCAGAACATCATTTTTACTTAATTAATATATTGCAGTAATTGTAAATATAGTTTTATTTATCTAGTTCACCATAATTGTTTGTTGTTTATCGCGTGGCTCTGCTGGTGCCTACAAGACCTAGGGGTTTCCGGCTTGTACCGTCTTAAGTCGGTGGCGCGGCTCACTTTTAGATTTTTTTTCTTCTACCCTCTACGGCTGAGCTCGGGCATAATTTGCCATTAGAGAGACCACTAGCAGAGTACTCTTTAGAGAACCAAAAAAAAGACGTGGCAAAGTTCATACGATTAAAAATAGATGTCGCCCGCTCCGTGATTCTTCCCTACAGCCCGGGGGACACAATTACACAAAACGAAAATGCACGCAGAACTAAATGCAACCCAAAATGCAGACATAATGAAACGCAACCCAAAGTACAAGACGTAAGTTAGCGAATTACGAGGTAGATTAGATATTTGGAACTGTAGCTTTTTTTTGCGCGGAGATTTTATTTATTTATTTATTTATTTATTTATTTATTTATTTAACGGCAAAGCCAATTTACATTTAACAAAGTGTGATAAACTATAAAATATTATTGAACTCTTATGTCTAATGTCTAAACTAGAATTTTACAAAACATTTAGCGAAGTGTGAAATACAAAGTATTAATGAATCCTTATGTCTAGTTACTATATTACTAAAAGATGAAACAAATCTGGTATTAACAAAGAAAATGATGTAACCAATCCGGTACATACAAAAGAAAATGGTAAGGTAATGAAAAGTTTCGGAAACGCTATAGCCTTTCCAATTGATTTTTAAAGACCTGAAGTGACACATTAAACAAATCTATGTTATTATGACATTCATTTCCTAGCTTCAGAATACGAGGAATCGGACTGTTCATAGCATAATTGGTATGGAAATAATTTATATGAAAAATATCAGGATTTCTCGTATCTTTTTGTTTGATATGAAAAGTTATTAGTTGAAGTAGTTCTGGGCAGTTGATCACATTATTTATTATTTTGAAGAGGAAACTCAAGTTCACAGAAATTCTCCTATCTTCCAATGATTTTATATTTAACTTGGTTAAGAGTTGACTGTACTCATATTCATTTCGTTGAATACCAAAGTGAAAAGCACAATTCCTCAAGAATTTCTTTTGAACATTCTCAATCAAATCGATATTTACATTATAATATGGGTCCCATATAACCGAACAATACTCAAGAATGGATCTTACGAAAGCACAATATAAAATCTTTTTTGTTTTAATTGAAAAATCAGTAGAAATTCTCAACACAAAACCTAGCATTTTAAGACTTTTTGCCACAATTTCTGATACTTGAAGATTAAAATTAATTTCGCTATCAAATTTAACTCCCAGATCGCGAATAAATTTTTCTCTTTTAAGAACTATATTATTCAATTTATATTCAAAGAATATTGGACTTCTAATTCTAGCGAACGTAATGATTTGACACTTATCGATGTTTACCTCTAACAAATTATTTCTAAAAAAATTCGTCGCTTACCTTCTTCGATAGTTTTGAAATTTTCATATTTCAAAGCTTGCACTAGTTGTAGCAAGTACAGCACGATTTCTTCGTCGGGCGCCTGTTGCAGCCTAAAGATGGCGTACCTGCGAACGGCTGGATGTGTGAAATTCGAGCTCAACAATTCCAACGCGTCCTCGACGTCCATCGGCGCCCATATTTCCATCATGTGCAACGCCTGCCTGACTTCGTTGTGTTGATTCCAATTGACGCACTTCAAAAATTTCGCCAACGCCTTTTTCTGCGTGCTGAGATAGAAACGATACTTCCATACGTGATCCTGTTCTTCGTTGGAGAGATTCTTCGTCGGCGGATAGGAAACGATGGTGTTGAGGATGTCACGCATCGCGGCGTTCGGTTTGGCATCCTTATCGCAATGGCCGCTCCGCAGCGATCTGGCTAGCTTGTGGTGTTTGCTCTCGACGAGGTTCTCCTGAAATTAATCGAATAAAATCGAAAAAGTATTAATAAAAAACAAACGAGAACCTCCACTGCATATTTTTGCACAAAAAATACCGACACAAATAATAGAAACACATTTTGCTAGCGAGAAAGCAGCTCTAGTACATTTTATTACAATCTCATTACATGCACATACGTAACGATAGGTAATGAGATTACTTGCAACTAGAAACCTTTAAAGATTTTAATAAATCAACTATCCTTTCGGTCGGTCGATATAAAATGCCACCTATTTTTAATAAGTCCGATGATGGTTCGAAGAGATCTTCAATTATGGAGTAGCCAATTTAATTTTGGAACAATATTCAACACGTTCTTCAATTTCGTCGACTATGATTTTTTTCAAGAATAACTTAACAATTATGGCAGATAAATATTCGTATAATTCAATTTCGTTAACCCTCTATCGTACGCGGAACCGTTCTATGGTTCCGTCAATATAATGTGCCATCAAAAACATAAATTGTAAATAAACATACATACATACATATCGTCACGCTTTTTTACCGTAGGGGTAGGCAGATACCACTTTCTTCCGTTACGGTTCTTACACACATCTTTTGCTTCCTCTACTTTCATCAGTGCTCTCATACATGCTCGTCGGTTGTTGGTACTCTTGACAGCTGGCCTTTCTTCAAAACAATGTGGATCTGATCGAGATATGTTCTCCGAGGTCGACTTGTACCGACTTGACCATCATCATCATCATCATGCAGCCGTTTGCGTCCACTGCTGGACATAGGCCTCCCTTAAATTGTTCCAGGTTCTCCTGTTCTGGGCAACTTGCATCCAGTTTTTAGTCACCCTTCTTAGATCGTCCGCCCATCTAGTTGGAGGTCTTCCTTGATTTCTTTTGCTGTCTCTTGTTCTCCATTCCATGACTCGTTTGGTCCATCTATCATCTCGAAGTCTCGCCAGATGACCCGCCCAGTTCCATTTCAAGTTCGCGATTTTTTCAATGACATCCTGAACTCCTGATCGTCTTCGGACTTGTTTACTTGGTAAGTGATCTCTTAGGCTTATCCCTAACATAGCACGTTCCATTGCTCGTTGACTTATTCTCAGCTTACTTACTGATTTTTTTGTTAGTGTTAAGGTTTCCGCACCGTATGTTTGCACCGGTAAGATACACTGATCGTATACTTTACGTTTGAGACATATTGGTATGTTGCCTCTTAAAATATGACTCAGCTTTCCGAATGCCGCACAGGTTAAGCCTATTCTCCTGTTTATTTCATGCGTTTGATTATCTTTTCCTATTTTTATTTCGTGTCCTAGGTATTTATATGTTTGTACTTGATGTATAACATTATCATTGATGTTTATGTTATCACTCATTACCATATTTGTAAGAAATTTTGTCTTTTCGAAGTTCATTTTTAGTCCAGCTTTCTCAGATGAATTTTTAAGTGTTTCTATCATGAATACTGTGTCTTGCAGATTGTCTGAAATTAGAACAATATCGTCAGCGAATCTTAAATGATTTAGCCTTTGGCCATCAATGTTAAGGCCGATATTCTGCCATTCAGTACTCTTAAATACGGTTTCCAGAGTCGCTGTGAATAGCTTCGGCGAGATGTTATCACCTTGTCTTACTCCACGATTGGACCATCGCCTTATAAATATCCTTTCTACTTGTACCAACGTCTAAGCATTCCTTTATCTATCTTTGTAACCACATCTTTTTTTACACCACAGCATTCTCTTATCTCACTATTTTTTACTTTATCCAACCGAGTCACTCCGGCTATACAATTCTCAGACTACTCATCTCCGAAGCATTAATCCTATTTTCATGCTTCTTCTGCCAAACCCAACGTTCACTACCATACTGATAAGTGTAGGAACCAACACTCCTCTATGCACAGCCAGACGTGCCTTTTTTGACACTTTCTGGTTGTTTATAAAGCTATGCAGTGCCCCATTCATATGTTTTCCTGCCAACACCCTTCGCTCAATGTCACTGTCATACTTTTCGTATCTCGTAAACTTTGAACCCAAGTACACACATTCATTTACTTGTTTCACTCTTTCTCCGTTAATCAGAAGCATATATCCACGAGCGTGCAGATAAGCTGTCAAACATATAAATGTACCTATGTAATATCTAAATTTAAAGAAATCTCTTTGAAAAGTGTAATTTTATTATTATCATAATAATAAAACAAAAATATTCGGTCGAGGATCGAACCCGCCGTACTTTTCGTCAGAACTCCGACTTTCTATTAACTGATCTAACTGTAAATTTGAAAAAAAGCAGGCTTGCTGATTTTGAAATTCGGTACAGTTATTTATAAAACTTTCATAAACGTTCTAACAGCTTTTTGAAATATCGAGATAAAAACGTTCGAACCGACGTAACTTTGACATATCTCCAAGCAGGACCGACTTCAAACAGCGTGCTGGTTCTCTACGTTATTTAAATATTTTTTTTAAAAAAATTCCGTATCGATGACCTTAAAAGAATGTTTGATTACTACTTGGAAAATAAAAATAATTTAAAGCAATATCAGTGGTCTGGGTGCGACCCGAGAGGTCCACACGCGACTAACTTCCCAGTGGAAAGAATGAAAAAACACCATATGTTTTTCTTATCTTTTTCTTATCATTTCACAAGCGGGAGCTAACAATTGAAAAACATTTTTTAATTATTATGATCAATAATCATTTGTTAGTAACAATATTTAATTATTATAAACAATGCTTGATTATTACTAATAATAATTTTTCACTGTTATAGCGCCTTCAATGCTATTCTCTTAATACTGACACAAGTTTAAAATTCTCCAATTTCTATTTTTGTTTTCTAAAACTATCTCTTTTTATGAAATATTGTCATCATATTTTTTATATAAATATTCCCAACATGCAATAATCATATTATTCAAAAGATCTTAAAATTCTGTATTAAAAATTGCAAAATTCAGGTATATTACCATTTTTTTCAATATTTTAATTTTACATAAAAAACAACTAGAGCGATTTTGCTAAAAATCTAATCAGTTCTAACGAAAAATAATTCCAAAAGTTTACCATTTTTTTCAGTTTTTTGATTGTCCATAAAAAAACAGCTCGGCCGATTTTGCTGAAAATCTAATTAGTTTCAAGTTGCGTAATTATGCGTCGAATGCAATTGGTCGCACGTCGATATCTTTTTTTGTTCTCGAGATAATCGAGACGAAAAATAATTCCGAAAGTTTACCATTTTTTTCAGTTTTTTGATTGTCCATAAAAAAACAGCTCGGCCGATTTTGCTGAAAATCTAATTAGTTTCAAGTTGCGTAATTATGCGTCGAATGCAATTGGTCGCACGTCGATATCTTTTTTTGTTCCCGAGATAATAGCGACGAAAAATAATTTCGAAAGGTTACCATTTTTTTCAGTTTTTTGATTGTCCATAAAAAAACAGCTCGGCCGATTTTGCTGAAAATCTAATTAGTTTCAAGTTGCGTAATTATGCGTCGAATGCAATTGGTCGCACGTCGATATCTTTTTTTGTTCCCGAGATAATAGCGACGAAAAATAATTTCGAAAGGTTACCATTTTTTTCAGTTTTTTGATTGTCCATAAAAAAACAGCTCGGCCGATTTTGCTGAAAATCTAATTAGTTTCAAGTTTCCGAACGCACATACGAGCATACACACATACAGACGTCCACTTAAAAACTATTGTATTTCACTCTGGGAACCTTGAAATGTCAAAATTCGGGATTTGCAAAATCGGACCCATTACTAAAACTTCCCACCGGGAAGTTAACGATTTTAAAATTTGACCGGACTATCAGTTGACCCGAAATGTTTTTTTATTATTTTAAGCAGTGGAACAACATTTACCAAAAACAATAATTTAAAATTTATTTACCGTAAAATACAGTTGAACGTCTCTGGGATAAACGAAGCCGTTATTTATCGAACAAGTTTGACGAGTAAAAAAGAAATAATAAATAAAATAATTAACGATAAATAGATTGGCACTGCACATATTCGGAATTAAAAAAAAATATATATGTATAGATTACTACGAAAACGGGTGTCTGAGCGAGCGGCTCACTGAACCGGCGGCGTCTCTCGTTGCCCCACTAATTTTGAACTAGTAGAACTTTTTCGAAGTGGGATGACAACGAGTGAAAGACTTTCTAAGATGCTTTTGTAACGCGTCTCGGTCGGTTCGAGTCACAAAATGTGGGTTATCCGG
Source organism: Agelastica alni (assembly GCA_950111635.1). Classification (NCBI taxonomy): domain Eukaryota; kingdom Metazoa; phylum Arthropoda; class Insecta; order Coleoptera; family Chrysomelidae; genus Agelastica; species Agelastica alni. The sequence continues at coordinate 1,482,846 of OX467716.1, read as the reverse complement.
CGATCGTTAAATTCAAAGTGGGTTAAAAAAGAAAAAATATATTACCGAAAAAATTATGGCCATTTTCACTTGAGGCATAATTTTTTTTTAATTTTTAATTTGATCCACAGTGTATAAAAGATACTATAAAAAAATACGTTAATGTTGTTTTTACGGGGTTTGGCTATTAAATAACGAGACTGATTATGAAAAGAGCATATGATAGCATCCTCCATGGCAGAACTGGGCGTACCGAAAAAGTTGATCAGTTTTTTACTCCTGATCAACTGTTGACGACGTACAAGGCTCAAATCCGACCTCTACTGGAGTATTGCTCGCACATTTGGGGTTCAGCACCAAGGCATTCTCTTCGTCTTTTACGTTCCATTCAGAAAAGAGCCATTCGCTTGATAAACAGCTCAACTTTCACAGATACCCTTCGCCCTCTAGAACATAGAAGAAGAGTTGCAGACCAGTCATTGCTCTACAGATATTTCCATGGCAGATGCTCCAGAGAAATAAAAACTCTTGTACCACCATTGGCCACATTCGGCCGAAGAACTCGGCAAGCATATCAGTCTCACCCATTTACTCTCAAGCTTGACACTACAAGGACCAATCTTCATCAAGAATCCTTCTTTTACAGGGCTGCTACGGAATGGAATAAGCTTCCAAAATCAGTTTTTCCAGAGAACTATGAACTGCAACTTTTCAAAAAGCAGGTCCACAATCATCTCCTTTCTATAATTCCTTCCCCTTGTAATAGTAGCAGTGCGGGCCGTCCGCGGCCCACGCGATAGGTCTACCCTTTTTGCGACTATTTTCATAAAAAAAAAAATCTCCAAGTGCAGTAAGACTTGAAGGAAAATTGTCAACCTTCTTTCCAATCAACGGTGGTCTAAAACAAGAAGATGCGTTATCCCCACTCCTCTTTAACATCGCCTTGGAAGGCATCGTACGAAGGGCAAACATAGAAACGCTCCTATTTGGAAATCAGGGTCCGCGCATTGCAGTAGCTTTAGCTGACGATTTAGATATAGTAGGAAATACAACTGTCAACGTTAAGGAGGAGTTTATTAAACTGGAAAATGCTGCAAAGAAGGTTGGCCTACAAATAAACGAAGATAAAACAAAATACATGACTACAACAGGAACAGAACGAAAGAAACAGGATGGGACAAAATGTGACAATGGACCATTATAATTTTGAAAGGGTCCATGAGTTTAAATATTTGGAAGCTACAATCACCTCAGATAACAATAAGATAACACAAGAGATTAACAACATAATTCGGGGAGCCAATCGCTGCTGTTTTGCACTACAAAAAATAAAGAAAACGAAAAATGTAACACGCCGTACGAAAGTAACAATTTATCATGCAATTACAAGACCTTTAATGACATATGCATGTGAAACATGGACGATGACAAAACAAAATGAGAACCGACTAAAAATCGCAGAACGAAGAATTCTTAGAAGGATATATGGACCAATCAAGGACAACGCCACACAACAATACAGTATTAGAACTAACAAGGAAGTGCAAGAACTATATAACCAACCAGATATAGTAAAAATAATAAAGGCAGAGAGATTGAGATGGGCCGGACATGTGAAGAGACAAGACCAACGTGTCGTAAAACCGGTGTGGGAAGAGAATCCGGTAGGAGAGCGGCCGCTGGGAAGGCCAAGGATGCGGTGGAAAGATAATATTGCATCGGACTTACGGATTCTAAATGTCCAACGACCAGAAGAACTTATGATGGACCGCAGCAAGTGGAGGCAAATTGTAATGTCAGCGAAGACCCACCCCAGGTTGTAAGCTTCAGAGAGAAAGATTATGAAAAGAAGTTTCAACATTGTTTGCAAATGTTTGTATACAAGGGTGGTAGCCTACAAAAGAAAAACGAAAATTTTGGACAAGTGGCGATTTATCGAGATATGTTCGCCCAGGGTCGACCTCTACCACCGACTTCCATCCATTCACACTCTTTCGTCAATATTTCTTTATCCATCCTTTCTACGTGTCCAAACCATCTAGACATTCCATTATCTATCTTTAACACCACAGCGTTCCCTTATCTCACTATTCTTCACTTTATCCAACCGAGTCACTCCGGCTATACTTCTCAGACTACTCATCTCCGCAGCATTAATCCTATTTTCATGCTTCTTTTGCCAAACCCAACATTTACTACCATACATAAGTGTAGGAACCAACACTCCTCTATGCACAGCCAGACGTGCCCTTTTTTAAACTTTGTGGCTGCTCATAAAGCTATGCAGTGCGCCAGTCATTTGTTTTCCTGCCAACACCATTTGCTCAATGCCACTGTCATACTTTCTTTCTCTCGTAAACTTTCAAACCAAGTTTATAACTCATTTACTTGTTCCATTCTTTCATCCCTTTGATTTTCGGCGCGCCCGCACACGCACGCACACACACACTGCTCTTACTAAAGTAAAATAGAAAATACATTTGTGCAGGCGTAAGCGGATCAGCTCGACACATTTTGGATCGCTTTAGACGTAAAAGAACACAGCACGGGTTTTCCAAAAATAAAAACAATGTCATTTTGATAAAAGATTTGCATAATTATAACAAAGACAAAAAAACTGGGACGTAAAAAATACGGATTTTTTAATTGTGTATGTGGACTCTGCACGTGAATTTTTAATTTGTTAATATTGTGTTTGACGTGTATACCTTGTTAGGTATAAACTTTGGGTTGTGAGTTTAAGACGAGGGTGGCGCTGTAACAAGTCAAAAAATACACTTCCAACTCGAATGTAGGATTGTTATTATGGATATTTATTACGTGTGTAGGGTAATAAAAAACGAAAACGAATAAATCGATAATATCTACATTATGGTTACTATACTGATAGTCGTGTAAGTTTTGCTTCCGTAAACAATTGAAGTAATCCTGTTCGCTAACCAATTTAGTCAATAGTCTCACTTGATCCTTCAAGCATTGATTCTCGATCCTTATTAAGCCGATTTCCGATAATTTGTCGATGTTCAAACACGTTTTGCATTGCCAGCAACTTTTTTCGATCTCGAATATTTCAGCAGCTCTTTCGAAACACTCAGTATGTAAATAACTCGAGTATTTACAACACTTAATGGCCTGGTATTGATCGCACTGTCGCACAGTCGACATCAGGGCATTGCGGCATTTTCTATGGGCCTTATTTTTCGAATTAACTTCTTACTGATAATTTGTTCCCAAAAAGTCATCATTTAAATTTGTCATTTCGAAAAATGACGATCCCTGACTTCACTAGATTACATTCGGTATCTTATCTTCTAGTTAAACTTTCTTATCAGTTTCAATTGAATTTTTTTTAACGATAAAAACGCTATTTTTCCAATCAAAATTAAAACGATAGTGGTTCTCCGAGTCTCTCTTTATCTACCTACCAAGCAACTCCCATCCGATTTTCCCATCGCAATGTTCTGGACTGTTTCAAATTCGTAAATACTGAAATGTGCGTTTGGGCAGACTTTAATTCCACTCTTCACCATTCAAAACGTTCTGGACTGTTTGAGATCTACAAATACTAAAATGTGTGAGTTTATGCCGGTTTTTACCTCATTCCTCCCCAATCAAAACGTTCCGAACTGTTTCAGATTCATAAATACTAAAATGTAAGTGCTTTTGGGCCAGCTTTTACCCCTATCTTTCCCAATAAGAACGTTCTGGACTGAAATGTGTGTGTTCACTTTTCCCCAATCGAAACATTCTGGACTGTTTCAAATTCATAAATACTGAAATTTACTTGCGTTTAAGCCATTTTTACACCAATCATCCCCAATAAAAACGTCCTGGACAGTTTGAGATCCACCTTTACTGAAATGTGTGTATTTGGGCCGACTTTTACACACTCTTTCCCAATCAAAACGTTCTGGACTGTTTCAAATTCGTAAATACTTATATTTAGGTACGTTTGAGCCATTTTTACCCCACTCTTACTTAATGAAAACGTTCTGGACTGTTTGAGATTCATCAATACTGAAATGTGTGTTTGTGGCCGACTTTTACCTCTCGAAGAGATATTTGTACAAAATTAACTTACCTTTAATATTTCTTGATCAGGTACAGTAACCAAATCAGCTTGTGATCGAACCGAGACGATCTCTTCGCCATTTTGCTCGAAATATACGATGTGTTGGGGTATGGAGTCGATGGTGATTGTAGGAAATTCGATCATCAAATAGAGATAATCGGAAAATCTTTTCTCTTTTTCATTTATCATCTCCAGCTCTCTGAATGTTAATCTGTCCAACCAATCGACCTGAAAATTGTATTTCAAGAATAATGAGTAAATATTTACTGTTTTATTATTGTACAAACCTTGGTTATGTAACCGTTTCTGTGTTTTTTAGCCAATTTGGATAATCTTTGCATCTGTTCTTTACCGTTTTTAGTTTTTCCAGGTGTAGAAGTTGGAAAACTGCCATCTGCTTCTTTATTTGGCCACACTCTTAAATCCAACATACCCTAAAAATAAAAAGTAATTAAAAAGTAAAAATTAATGTAATAAACAAATATTTCCATACCTGTCTAAATAATCCATGTTTACTAAATAGTGAAATAGTAGTACCGCCTACGGGGCTCAGTCGATTGGGTCCAAAACAATCATAAATCGTCAAAGCTAGTTGAGCTGTTCTTGGTAAATCATTAAATTGCATTGGTAAGATCAGCCATTCATTCCAACTTAAATAAAACACACTCTTTAACAAAAAAAATTAACCAGTAACAGAAATAATTTAAAATACACATATTACAAATTTTTATTTAAAATACATCAAATAATAAGACGTTCTTACTTCCATCTTTGCGCGAATGCTTTATAAGAAGTACTAACAGGTAAAGTAAGTCGTTGATTATTATCATAAATTTCACACTTAACAACTAAATCTGCAACCTCACTTTGATATAATCCAGAATATTTAAGCATGGGATCGTCTAATATTTTAGTATAATCTGGTTTTTGTCTTTTTCCTTCCAGGGTACCACTAAAAAACATTCAACAATTACATTACACTTTAAAAATGCATTGGAATACTTACATTTTAATTTGGATTTTGTCGAAAAGTGAAGAACTATATATGTAGTAAAATTTATCGTTTAACTCTTCCATAATTACAATATTTTACGTTCAATAATAATTACAAAATATGATAGTGTATATCTATAAGTTACAAATAAACAATAGGAAGAACACAACAATGCAATGAAATAAACAATAACATTTGTCATTTGTCAAATGAAGGAAATCTCTTCTGTTTTGTTTCTTCTTTTTTTAATCTACAAACTTGTCAGCACGTGGAAAAAATATACAAATTTTGATGGCCGGTTTGTATACTTGACGTTGGCCGGTGACCTTCTGTATTCCTTAATATATATTTTTTGCAATCTAAACAATCAAAATCTTTGTTTATGATTATTTTTGCATACTACCGCAAGCTAGGACGCAAGAAGTACCAGTCCTTGTGCACCTAGGATACACTGATAAGTGTAAGTGATAATCGTAAAATGAATATGATGCCTAAACCTTGCAGGTGGTTTTCTAGCAGGGCTGCAAGCTTGCCAGTAGAGCTAACTTATTTTATATTTCTGAACTTATACAAAATCAAATCTGCTTATACAAACCAACAAATGGATGCTATAATTATCGCAAAGTTTAACTTACATTTAATTTTTTTTTTGTACAATCTGACAGCCTTGTATTTTTGAGAGTGATCAGAGATATTTCTGTGAGGGTGATACTGTCAATATCACATGAAGATTGATATAATGGCGTTGGTCACATTGGGCAACTTTTTATGCAACGTTTTCTTTTGTTGGTGATAGAACGAGTCAAAGACATTGTATGTTTTTAATTCTCTATGGAAAAGCTTACACCGCTATTTAAGGAAAACATGAACTCTCAAAGCTTATCTTGGGACGACCGTATTTTTCTTGAATGCTGTATGACGTCAACAATTGAACTCGACGGTTGTTCGATGACGGTGCCGCTTTCCTAGGAAACACGAAATAATTTTTTGACATTACCATCAAACCCATACGTTTAGCTCTGTGTGACTTTGATATTTACATTAAAACGATAGAGTAATAATTTTAACTGAAGAACTGTCCAAAATTTAGTACAAATCACTGTGGAACTAAATTTTTGTAGAATTTTTTCGTTTACAAACATGAGTTCGGATGGGATACGTGTACTTTTTATGGAAACTAAAATTTAAGTATGAAAATAGAGAAATAAATATATATCAGCACAATAATAAATTAAAATAATACAATATCAATTGACCAGAAAAAAAAATTAAGATTTTATTAATATTTTGATTTAACTGTCGATGGGTCGGAACAACTAAAGAGTACGTGGAACATCAATTCTGTAAATTTCTGTAAAAGAGCCCACTTAGGAACTTTTTTAATTTTTGTGTATGTAACACTGTATTTATACTAGTAAATTATGGCGGACGAGAAAGATGTGGTCGAGAAAACTATTGCCGAAGATTTGGTGGTCACCAAGTATAAAATGGCAGGAGAAATTGTTAATAGTGAGTTAAAACCGAAGAATTATCGTAACAACAAATATTTTGAATGTACCTATAGATTTTAATTTATTTTAAACGAGTTAAAAATGTGAAGCCATATGGAGCTTGGTTCCCGCTACTAAAACCACATGGTTTCACTTGAACCATCAAAGAAATAAATACTAAGCGTTGAACACGAAATGTAATGGGTTTGAGTTGAAAGTTTATTATCCAGTGTATTTTGTTGGACTATATTTTATATTTTATTTACGCTAAAGTTTTGTTTTTAGGAGTTTTAAAACAGGTTATCGATAAATGTGTAGAAGGTGCTTCCATAAGAGAAATTTGTGAATATGGAGACCAACTTTTGGCCGATGAGACTAACAAAGTGTTTAAAAAAGAAAAGGAATTAAAAAAAGGCATTGCTTTTCCAACTTGTGTATCAGTTAACAACTGCATTTGTCACTATTCTCCTGTTCCCAGTGAACCTGACTATACACTTAAAAATGGGGATGTTGCTAAAATGTAAGTCAATTAACATTATAACATTCAAATTAATGCCCATGATAATTTAATTTTATTGAGTACATTGCTGCAATAATTGATCCATTTGTATTCCACTGTATAAAGTCAAAAAAAATTGCTTTTAAATCGTAATATATATATATATATATATATATATATATATATATATATATATATATATATATATGTGTAAAAAATTTTAGTTAGTAGTTGTGTATATGTATACCATAGACCTATTTGTAAAGAAAATAAACTTGGTAAAGAGACAGTACAACAATATTTTATATAATAAAAAAATGTATCCAATCTTTGCAAGTATGTTTTACCATATTCTTTGCAAATTAAATGGGCAGTGGCTTATTTAAACTATCCTCTTCTAGTTCCATTGATAGCCATTCTTCCTATCAAAAACATTTTTTGTAAATATTTAATAGTTTGGTATTTGATGCTCTTCTTCCTATGTAGAAATTCTTAACTCTACAATTAAGTCAGGGAGTTGAATTTTGCACTCATTGGTGGTCACTCTAATGCCTCAATAATTGATATCCTTAAGATACTAAACAATAGTTTGTAACATGCATTAGCGCAAAATTATGGTACCTAATGAAGTCATCAGAAGATAAAGCATGCTCTTTAAGTATGTTGCTAAAGTACTAGTCAGCATTCATTCTTAAACTTATTGTAATGAGCTCTGTGTGATTCAGGCCCGCGCCTAGCACTTTTGGCGCCCTTGTGCGAATTTAAAATAACGCCCCAAATTTGTATAACGTTCATATGTGAGTATAGATACGGGTTAAGTTAGGTATTATTATCCACAATTGCAAAATAATTTCAAAAAGTATTTTCATAAATTTATTTTCATTTTTATATTTTACCAAGTACAAGCCATGCAAATATTTTTTCATTGAGGTACATAACATAATTATAAACTTATAGAAAACAGAAATATATTCCAACAGTATTACATGTTCTACTAATTCTTAAATATTGTTATGACCTAATTTCTTTGGACATAGTGCTGCATCTTTCAAAAGTCGACTCATATTTTCTGTTCTGGTAATTGGGATTCAGCTGTATTATTGTTGTTATTAATATTTGGCAAAGTAGACTCGGGTTTTGAAGAAAAAAAAGCGCAATTTTTATTTATTTATTCATAAATGGGCAAACCCCTCTTTACAAAATATAGACAATATACAATATGAGAAATAATATAAAAATATAAAAGATACTTCACAAGGTATCACAGAGTAGCTACTCCATCTAGAGATTTTTTAAAAGTACAAAAGCTCACATCAATTATACGTACACCATTTGAATTAACTGGATTACCCAGTCTCAAAATATGTGATATGCTGCTATTGTAGCCATAATTAGTATGGTGAAAGGGAATGCTGAAAAGTTCACAATTATATGTTGGTATTATATGGAATTTAAAACTGATTTGTGCCAACAATTCTGGACATGATGTTATGCCATAAATTAATTTGTATAATAAAATTAAATCAGATCGATTTCGGCTAGTTTCTAAAGTATTAATCAAAATATGCTTCAAGATTTGGGAATAATCGTATGTACCCTGGTATAAGCCCATTTTATAGGCAATACATCTCAAAAACTTGTTTTGTATACGCTCAAAGTTGATGAATATGAACTTGGTATTGAGGACTCCAGACAGGAGAGGCATATTGGAGACAAGAATATATGAGTGACATGTATAATATTTTTGTTGAAAGAATTGATAATTTCTGTGTATTTCTAAGAACAAAACCTAGTAGTTTAATTAAAAATTTTGTTTTATGATGATTCCAAAATTCCAATTGATCCTACTGAGAAAAATTGATGTCAATTTATTATCTGAAAGAATAATGTGGAAAATATAGTTCTTCTGCGTACGTTTGTCGTTGTTAAACTATAATTTTGTTTGCTTCAGTGACTTGGGAGCCCAAATAGATGGATTTATCGCCGTGGTAGCCCATACTATAATTGTAGGTGTTGCGCCTAACGAAAAAATCACCGGAAGAAAGGCAGACGCTATATTAGCTGCACATTATGCTTCGCAGGCTGCTCTCAGGCTTCTAAAGCCTGGAAACGAGACTTATGCCATAACCGATGCTGTACAAAAAGTAGCAGAATCGTTTAAGTGCAAACCTGTAGAAGGTAGTTAAAATAATAATTTTTTTAATTAAATTAATCGTAAAAACTTCATGATGATTTAAACCTAATAATTTCCAATTGATCCTTCTGAAATTTCAGTGAGAGATAAAAGTATTCTGATAATTTTGTTATTAAAAAAAAATTTAATCTGGTATTGATTATTTTGGTCCAACGGTTTTCTGTAATTTTTTTTCAGGTATGCTTAGTCATCAATTAAAACAATTTAAAATTGACGGTGAAAAAACTATAATTCAAAATCCCAATGATGCCCAGAAAAAGGAGCACGAAAAATTTGAATTAGATAAGCACGAAGTCTATGCAATGGATGTTCTCATTAGTACAGGTATAATTTTTTTTTCCATTTTCATTTCGCAGAATTATTCAAATTTGTTGGCTGTTTGTTCCGGTGGGGTAAGTTCATTAAGCGCGCAGATAAGTAAGTAGGGGAATTTTGGCGGTTAGAACTACCAACATAAAAAAAATCGATCTAAAGTCCCAACGTTTCTATCAACAACCAAACATGATCCCGTTAAGGACCTCTCAAGTGGATTGTAACTGTAAATAATTAAACGAAATTATGTTGACTGTGAGTAAGTTTGTTATTTGGCACGCAGAAAAGAATTAAGGGCCGGTTTTTTAGTGCTCAGTTAAAACTAACAGTTAGCTTAATATAGGCTAAGCTTAACCATTAGCTAAAGTTCCAACTACCTATTGCGTTTTTCCATGGAATATTTGACTGTAGGCTAGCAACATTAGCTAGCGATATATTTGTTAACGTTGGCAGTACCTACACGGAACAAGCTGTCTGTTCTGTGGTACTGATGTTTCAGGGAGCACGTCTGATTGGTCGTTCCCATTTGCATTTGATACTCCTAATCCTAACCTTATCAGAATCGGCTTAATTTAAATTAAAGTAAAAGTAAATTTGTTACACCATATCACTTGATATAAGTAGTATAATATAAGCTTGCTTATCCAATGAATTATTTTTCTTACAACATAGGGCCTCCTTTGGTAATCTATAAATTCTAATAATTCTTCATCATCATCACTGAGAAAGTAAAGGTTTCCATTTTCTCTGCTTGTTATACATCAAATTAGAATCACAAGTGTGGTTATAATAATAAAACCATCAATCAGTGGAGCCAGGAGTGCATGGCGCATGCCCAGGCTAGGATAGCTGACAGTTAAGCATCTTTTTTTTTCTGATGGGGAAAATCATGTTCATCTGGGAAGGTGTCCCAGATAGTGCTGGAATCTACTGCTTGTAGCCTACCAGCCAAAACCAGGTATCACACCAGTATCATTCTTCCGAACCTGCTTCAGTGTCTAAGGCGAGTTTTTTTTTATCTACCCTGCCAAGTTCTTTCCGCGCTTTCTTCGTCCTTCATGATCCTATGTATCCTTTCATTTATTATTGTCCAGTTAAGCATCTTGGCACTTCTGGGTGGTGGTTACTTTAACCGACAGAATAGCTGTCCATTAACGCTAACTGGAGGTGAAGAAACAGTTTAGCCAGAGGATACTGTTTAGTTACAGCTACATCGCCTTAACCGAGCATTGAAAAAACGGCCCTAAAGGGTGAAATTTTGGCTGTCAAAACTACCAACGTAAAATATATTTAATTCAAAAGTTCCAACAACCGAATGATCTCTTTAGGGATCTATCAAGCTGATTATAACTGAAATAATCAAACGAAATTATGTTAGCTGTTTGTCCCAGTAGGATAAGTTCGTTATTAGGCGCGCAGAGAGGAATTACGGGGAAATTTTGGCTGTCAGAGCTACCAACGTAAAATATAGTCAACCAAAAGTCCCAAAACTGAATGTTCTCGTTAGGGATCTCTTAAGGGGATTGTTACAGTAAATAATCAAAGACAATTATGTTAGCTGTTTATCCCGGCAGGGGAAGTTTGTTATTAAGTGCGCAGAGAAGTGAGTGGGGGGATTTTGGCTGTCAGAACTACCATCATTAAAAAAAGTATTAAAAGTCCCAATGTTTCAATTAACAACGGAATGATATCGTTAGGGACTTTTTAAGCGGTTTGTGACTGTAAAATTTTGGATAGCTGTTTGTGTCCGTAGGGTAAATTTGTTATTAGGCGCGCAGAGATAAAGTGAGGGGGGAATTTTGGCAGTCAGAACTATCAACATAAAAAAAATCGATTAAAAGTCGCAACGTTTTAATAAACAACTGAATTATCTCGTTAGGGACCCCTCAAGTGGATTGTGACTAAATAATAATAATTTTAGGTGAGGGAGTAGGAAAAGAAACGAATACCAGAGTATCGATCTATAAAAAAACCGATGAAATCTACCAATTAAAATTAAAAGCTTCTAGAATGTTTTACACCGAGGTCAGGACCAAATATGGAAATATGCCTTTTAATTTAAGAAATTTCCAAGACGAAACCAAAGCAAAGATGGGAGTAGTCGAATGCGTTAAAAATAAATTGATAGATCCTTTCCAAGTCTTGTACGAAAAACCAGGTAAGAAATTTATTGTTCATTTAATATTTTTTGCTCAAATAATTTTTTTTATCATTATTATTTCATGGTTTTGTATTTTTTTTCCTGTTACATATACTTTTAAGTGTTTATTGTCCAAATATTGTGTAAAAGATTCGAGGCAGCCAATAAAACGTTTACGCTCTACACGTCAAGTGTCAAAACGGTAATAGGGGGACTTTAGCGGGTTTAGGCAGAGTAAGAGTTACAGTTTACGAAATCTCGTAGATGCTATTGTAGAACCAAAGTGAGGTCTTGATGTAGAGTGTGCAGAAAGTCTGGGGAACGTTTTTTCTGGTATCAAAACGTTGGAGTTAGTGGAGAGAGGCGCAGAATTATGGAAGCAAGGCGGGGACGTGGTGTGGAATGTCACGAAGGTCTAAGGAATGTTTTCCTTGGACCAAAAGGTTGGAATTAGTAGGGAGAGTCGCAGAAAGTCTGGGGAACGTTTTTTCTGGTATCAAAACGTTGGAGTTAGTCGAGAGAGTCGCAGAATTATGGAAGCAAGGCGGGGACGTGGTGTGGAATGTCACGAAGGTCTAAGGAATGTTTTCCTTGGACCAAAAGGTTAAAATTAGTAGGGAGAGTCGCACACATAAAGAAGCAAGGCAAGGACGTGGTATGGAGTGTCTAGAAGGTCTAAGGAACGTTTTTCTCGTACCATAGTGTTAGTTGGAAGAGTCATACGGAGTTAATTTAACGACGGATGCGACTCGAAGAGCACGTATTGCCTTGTACTGGCTTCATCGGTGGTTTAGTAACTTGAGGAAGTCAAGGTTAAGACAAATAATGAAAATCCTATAGATAGACCTCATAAAGCGACGAAATATCTTCTGTGGAGCGTGTTTAAGGATGTTATGTTGGTAGAAGGGGAGAAGAGTATGTCTATATTAAACACAATGCCTCATTGTTGGTTTAGTGTCATGAGGAAGTCGATATTGAGACACCAAAGTGGTCACCTGATACAAATTCCATAAGAAAAGTGCGTGACATGCTAAAATGACGTATTCGAGCGAGAAACCCAATTACCTAACTCAATTGCAGATAGAGGGGTGTAGGACAAGGAGAGAGAGTATGGAAGTCTAGTATATCGAAGTGACCACCATTAAGTCCTGACATATCCCATAGAAAAATTGTGGACATTCTAAACCGTCAAATACTAACGGGAAACTCAACTGCATAATTGGATGTGGTTAGGTAATACAGCGGGGTATAGGACAAGTGAAGAAGATTCGTGATAAACACGGCGTCGGTTGTCGATGTACTCTTTGTAAATCCTTATTATTGTAGACGATGTTAGGGTTGTCAGGAAATGAAGTTCGAGTGGGTTTGAACTTAAACTTGTACAAGTAGATAGTGTTATATGTAAGGGTTGAGTTTTCCCACGTTTATTGCCAGGGTCCATTCGGGTGGATTTATTCAACTACTTATCGGTTATGGCCCCGTGCCTTTATTGCTTAAACTCACGGGTCCTTACCGTAGTATGAATAAAAATGCCAACATTATTGTTATGTTTCTCTAGTTTATCCTGTAAGTAGTTTCAACGTTGTACGTAGTAGTAGTTTTCGGGAAATGTTTTTTTTTTTAACGAATTGAATACGTATTTTAGGAGAAATCGTGGCTCATTTCAAATTTACGGTGCTGTTGATGCCGAACGGTCCCCACAAAATCACCGGCATCCCAATCGATACGGATTTGTATCAGTCTGAACATTCGATCGTCGATCCCGAATTAAAATCGATCCTGAACAGTTCGGCAAATCCGAAATCGGCAAAAAAGAAAAAGAAGAAGTCCGAAAGTTCCTCGGATCCCCAACCGATGGAAGTAGAGGCGGCCGCTTAAATGGATGACTACGAAAAGAAAATAAACGAATTTCAGATTTTTATAAATGCTTTTTCATTTCACATTTTATTCTCATTCGCTTCGGTTGTGCGGAAACCAAAGGCACGCTCTTTCCGCTGTTTATTTTTCTCGCAGTCATTTTTATCAAATTCTTTATTATTAATAAACTGCGTAGATAATCAGTTCATTTTATTTATCATAAGTATTATTATTTTAACATAAAAAACTGGCTGTAAATAAGAACTCACAACAATTTTTTTGCTTAAGTTAGTCTTTGGTTTCGAACAGAGAAAACTATGATATTTCTTGATTGATTTTATATACAGTACGAAAAAAATTTAGTGTAAAGTGTACAAAATCCGGAAGATCCTCATTTTTATGCAATAAGACTAAAAAAAACGTTTTTGTTTGCTCTACAATATATTTTAATCTTAAGCCATAAGTAAACATTTTTTTTCGTTTATTATTTTTTTAATAAATTAATTAAAATGTTAAGATTGACAACAAAATGTACTAAATGCTGTAAAAAGCGACGAAAATAAATGATTGGTATTTTGAACGACTCGCATTTTATTATTTAACTCGAAAAGATCAACGTACTGATCCACGGGCATAGAAGACTAGACTGCTCTCTCTAATGGGTGTGGCCGGCCGTCCGTTCAACTCGGCTGGTCGCGTGCCTCTCGGGCTTAAGCCACGCCCATTAGGCAGAGCGCGAAACAACTTCTTGAGCGACTGTCTCTTTCTCATCGGGAGCCAACTCAGCACGGGGACCCGAAGTCGCCTATGTCTATGTACTGATCGAGTTTTAAACTTGACTCTTTCCCAATGAGAAATCCGTCTTGCCAAGTGGCCACGGTGGTGTCGATAGAAAGAACCGCGCTCTGATTGGCTGTACTGAGCTGTCAATATCATACATACATGTAAGCACGCCTTTTTCCCGTAGGGGTAGGCAGCGACCACTTCCGCTACGGTTCTTACACAACACGTCTTTCGCTTCTTCCACTTTCATTAGCGCTTTTATACATGCTCGTCGGTTGTTGGTACTCTTGACCTGGCCTTTTTTTAAAACCATGTTGATCTGATCGATATATGTTCGCCGAGGTCGACCTCTACCGACTTCCGTCCATTCACACTCGCCTTATAAATTTGTTTCGTCAATCTTCCTTCATCCATCCTTTCTACGTGTCCAAACCATCTAAGAATTCCTTTATCTATCTTTATAACCACATCTTCTTTTACACCCTTATATCACTATTCTTCACTTAATCTTACCGAGTCACTCCGGCTATACTTCTCAGACTACTCATTTCAATATCATTGCATTCGAAATAGCCAATCAGAACTCAGTTCTATTCTTTAAAAAAAAACATTAACGAGCATTGCTACTCTGTGAGTGTTAAAATTAGAGAGACAAGGCATTGTTGTATGCTTTGGTGTAAATATTTAATAAATAAATTGGTGGTAAAATAATGTTATATTAATAAGACAATAACAACAAATAGAGTTAGCTGTTCTTGTGGGTGTTCCCTGACACCAAAACATAAAAGTGCTGGTGTAACATTTCTTGGGTAAGTGTTTTTAATGCCAAATTGTTAAATATTCAGAAATAAATAAGAATTGTATCTCAA
The DNA here is from genome assembly GCA_950111635.1 of Agelastica alni. Lineage (NCBI taxonomy): Eukaryota > Metazoa > Arthropoda > Insecta > Coleoptera > Chrysomelidae > Agelastica > Agelastica alni. Next base: position 1,467,657 of record OX467716.1, on the reverse strand, counting down.
TGAAATTTATAGGTTAAATTCATCAATAACAAAGTTTGCATTGGCGTTGCTTAGGGTAAAATTAAAAGTTTGATAGTAATTTTTTATTACATACACTTTAAAAGACTTTTAGACGTGCTCTCATGAGTGATTCAAAATCGATTATGCTCTACGGGGTAGAAATCTGGGGCGAAGCACTCACAGTAGAGAAGAACCGGAAGCGACTGGCATCGGTACAATGACAGGATGCGCTACGGATAGTCTGTGCCTATCGAACAGTCTCGGAGGCAGCTGTGCTGGTCATCGCTGATGCGATTTTAATCGACCTTTTTGGGTTCGAGAGGAGGCGCATTTTGGATGCCCGACGTGCTGGCGAAGGACCTTTGGTAAACATCAGGACCCAAGAATGCGAAAAGACCCTAACACTCTGGCAAGGGCGATGAACATTTAGGCTAATAAACGTGGAACTTGGAATGTACAAGGTATCTCTCGCAAGACACAGGAAGTTAGAATAGAATTACAGCAACTAAATGTCGACATAGCAGTGCTAACAGAAACAAAGAAGAAAGGCCAAGGAAAAGCGGGTCCAACAGGGAGTGTCAATTTTGATCCATAAAAGTAATTAAATCATGGGAAGCAGTAAGTGAACGCATAATAAAGATAAACCCAACAATACAAGGCCACAAAACAACGATAATAGGAGTTTACGCCATAAACGAAGACGCACCAGTCGGGGAAAAGGGCGAATTGTTCGAACAGCTCTCTTTAGAAATCTCAAGAGTTGGAACCTCAAGAGAAATAATACTTTTGAGAGACCTTAACAGTAGTACGGGGAAAAGACAACGATAACATCGTAGGACAGTTCGGCAAAATCACAGTGAACAACAATTGCACCAGACTCATAATGCTATGTGCTCAGAATGAATTAAAAATATTAAATGGCTTCTTCCAACATCCTATGATTCATAAATATGTGTGGACCCATCAAACCAGAAAGTTATTGTCCATCATAAGACTATTATCCTAGTCCGACAGAAAACAGATTTTTTTCATGTTTTACTCGGATTGCTGGTCTGAAAAATATAGTGTTATTTATATTAGGTTCAAAACGAACATCTCTCAAAACATCTTCTTAAAAAATTGTAAGCTCTTGGACCATTCTTAAATAAAGCTAAAGAAAAAACTTTATCTTCAACACTCCAAGTTGGTCTATCTTTCTTTGAATTTACTAGAGTACTTTTTAAGAATCAAACCCCTACAGGATCTAGCTTTTCATTGAATTCTTTGAATAATTCCGTTTTTTGATAATTCAAACGCTTTTCTCAACTTATTTTTTGATTTTGAGAGATCATTTTTCAATTTGCTGATCCTGTTTTTCTGTTGTCTTGCAACAAAATAGAGTTTTTTCTCTGAGGAGATAAGGTATTTACTATGGTTTCATTAATTTTACAAAGAACTCCACCCTTACAAAAAAATTTTGTTTGTACAGAATTGGAGTCAGTGCCTGGATTATCTGATTTTCTTTTAAGAGTTTCTGAGTTGAAAATATCATGTACATAAGACTTTATTGAACTTTCTGGATTTTCTGAAAAGACAGACATGGATGGTTCAGACAAAATATTGCTTAAAACTTGATTTGTTTTGTTTTGATCAATTTTAACTGATAATGCATATTTTAATAATATTGTTTGGGTTGTGTTGGAAAAAGCAGTGTCTTTGAAATGGTCTTCACAAAGATAACATCTTTTCGGAGTAAATCGGATATTCAATATTTTAAACCACTGCTGCCTTTGATGGAAATTTGAAGAATTTTTATTTTTATATGATGAATCAGTAATTGGCCAATAATAAATATTCTGACAATTTTCTATTGCACACCTATATTTATATTCACCTGGGCCTGACATATCAACACACTTATACTATGTTCCAAGAAAAATATACTTATATGCAACCAACATAAATATTTCAATATTGTTCATTGCTGATAATAGGCTATATTACAAATATTATACAGCTGCTTATTGATGGACAATCTGAAAAAAAGGAAAATCAGCCAAAATAAAAATAAATTACGTTTACAACAAACCTTTAATTATTTTGTACTAGCATAAGTGAGAAGGAATAGGCATAACAAATACTCCAGTTTGAAAATCTAGGAGACCATGTACGTCCTCACGGATAGACATCAGTTGGTGCAAAGCAGCTTGTATTTTACCCTTTGCAAAACATACCATTATCGAAGTTGGGTTGATGTTGATATGTCTCATGTAATAAAAATATATGAAAAAACAATAAACTGTTTTCTGACAAATGTCGAAATTGGAAATGTCTGCCATAAGTCGTCTGTCGATTGTGGGCAGCGCCCCCAAGCGCGACTGGCTTGCGCAAAAACTTGATGGTTAAATTTGCTAATATTTCAAATAGTCACTTTTTTAATTTGTCTATGAGAAGGACTCTGTCCAGTGTTGCCAGACGTCGAATTACTACCGTAATGATGCGAAACGCTCCCATTGGCTCACATTTTGCTCTCTACATTCTAAAACTCACACTTACCATAACCTCCGTAATTTTGGCATGGAACACCACAAACACAGAAGGTTCGTTCGCTAGTGTTGCTCAACTTGCTGACGTTGATTTTTTCTATGCTTATGTCTGTTTACCGTACTATGTAAACAGAGATGGTCATGAACAAAAATCAAGTTTACTCTGTTTGCTCGATTCATTCATTGGTATATTGTCTATGCATTCATTCAAAAGGAGGTGACAAGACTGAAACCAATAACGAGAAATCCAAGGGAAGAACATATTTTCTAAAAATTTTCACTTTTCCTTTATTATTCATAGAATACAATCAAATGCAATAAGTATAAACATTTACCAAATATTGGAAGAAAGCATTGCTCTAGATGGAGTGAACTTAAGGCAGCCTCCTTGTCTTTCTATTGATTTGTAAAATTATTAATAGAAACATATGCAAAATAATAAAGTGTCATCTTCAAATATCTTTTGTACTATAAAAGGCGAACCCAAGCAAAAAAATGATAATTACGAGAAAAAAGTGGAGGATGTTGAGAATATTAAACATGAAGTGTGTGATTTGCCATCAATTAAAAGTGAAGATGAATTTGAGTGGATACAACAACCATTTTGTAATAATCTAACACCTAAAAATTCTACAACAGGTATTGATGAAAAGAAAACTAGCGAAATAAGAAAATACTCCTGTTTAGTTAGCAAAAAAAGTAAGTTTAAAAGAACTTTAAAACTGTTTAATTTTGTCTTTTTGTGTGTGTAAAGCTTAGTTGCAGTATTAATAAGTAAAAGGTCTACTGCGTTTTCGTTAACTTGGAAATGGCCTATGATGGAGTGGAGAGGAATGAGTTGTGGTCAACATTGTCTATGTATGGGTTGAGCAGTAGTGTGATACGAGCACTGAAATCACTTTTCCAGGATTCCACTGCTTGTGTCAGGATAAACGGAGCTTACACAGATTATTGAAATAGGCGTTAGACAGGAATGTGTGGCTACACCATGGCTGTTTAACTCATACATAACAGTTGTTTAAAAGAGAATGCATATGGATTAATCAGGTCATATTAGCATCATCTGAAGAGGAGTTGCAGGTGATGGTTAATATTATGCATTATGCCTTAAAAATCAAAGTGATAAAAGTAAATGTAAACAAGATGAAAGTAATGGTTTTTGAAAGAGAAGAAAGCATCACAATTTGAGGTGCTGATTGAAGGAGAAAGAATGGAATAAGCGAATAAGTTTGTATGCTTAGGTTCAAAGTTTACTAGAGACAAAAAGTATGACTGTGACATTGAGCGAAGGGTGTTAGCAGGAAAACTAATGAATGGAGCACTGCATAACTTCAAAAAAGGCACAACTGGCTATGCATAGAGGAGTGCTGGTCCCTACACTTATGTATGGTAGTGAATTTGAATTGAATGAAAATGACTGTAGCAACTCTAGCTCACAGATTTGTTGTATTTGTTCAATTTATTTCAAATAATAAAAGCCCCAAGGCACATTTCTAAAAACTGTAATACCTTACTAAATGTCATAGCAGTTTGTGATGTTGACATGGACCAAGTGGAATTACAATTTCTGAATTGGCAAGAAATATTATATACAGGTAATATTGACATGAAAGTTTATATATTAAATATATTTTTAATAGTCATGTTATGTCACGACTTTCTACTTTAGTAAATAAACACATTTTATTATTATTATTAATGTTGGGTTTGGCAGAAGAAGCATGAAAGTAAGATCAATGCTGCGGATATGAGTAGCCTGAAAAGTATAGCCGGAGTGACTCGGTTGGATAAAGTGAAGAATAGTGAGATGAGGAAACGCTGTGGTTTGGACACGTAGAGAGGATGGATGAAAAAAGATTGACAAAACAAATTTATTAGGCGAGTGCGAATGGGTAAAAGTTAGTAGAGGTCGACCTCGGAGAACGTATCTTGAGGACATTGTTTTGAAGAAATGCCAGGTCAATAGTACCAACAACCGACGAGCAAGTATAAGAGTGATGAAAATAGAAAAAACGGAAGATCTGTGTAGAACCTACAGGAAAAAGTCGTGACTATATATGTATGTATGTATGATATGAGATATTTTTTTAAGCTATAAAATTTGTGTAAGTACATTATGTATTTAAATTAAACTTTATCCAGCAGTGGAGAATGATCATAATATTAAGAAATTGGATGATGTCAAGAAGGAAGTGGAGGATGTTGAGAATATTAAAACTGAAATGTTACATGAAGAGTGTGATTTACCATCAATTAAAAGTGAAGATGAATTGAATTGGACACAACAACTCTCATGTAATGATATAAAACCTAAAAATTCCAAGAAAGCTGTCGGTAGGAAAAATTGTAAAATTAGGAAATACTCCTGCTTAGTTTGCAGAAAGGGTAAGTGTTAATGAATCCTAACAATATATTATTTTGCCATTTATGGGTGTGTAAAGCTATTAATCAAAACGACCAGCACCCTTTGGTAAACAATTAATTTTTAAATTTAATAATTAAAATAGAGATCCCATGGACGGAATAATTATCACTTGATTTCTAGCAGGGTTGGATCGGCCCAAATTAAAAGGTGGATCGCACAAAAATACTTAATTAGCAACATTTTTAAAATTTTATTTCATTTAGTGGAGTAGTTGTTTTAAACCTGTTGTGCAATCCCCCTACAACTCCAAGGTCGATGCCACTGACGTTAAGTGTGAACTTGATCTAACTATGGGGATTAAGTGACCTTGTGTGTTTTTTCTAATTGCACCATTTACATAGGAGCTCAAGAGTCAAAATAAAAAAAGGTTTTTGTCCTTGACAAAATTTTGTGCGTTCACAGTCGAGACATACAAAAAAAAATATTTCCGTTATCTTTGAAAATGATCTCAGTAGACAGCAAAGCGTATGGTACATATTTTATGTTAACAGTCTTTTTGTCATGTATTCAAGGATAGATTATTACAAAATGCTGTGAGAGCCGATGACACATTCTTAATTATCGTTTAAATGCATGTAGTTAGATCTCATGAAAAGCATTGTGGTGTGTTTTGGAAAACATAAATCTTTATTTGGGTTGCACAGTGATTTTTGTCTAGATTTTTTAAAGCAGATTCTATTGTTTGATAAAATAATTGGGGTTCCTAATTGGCTTCCAAAATGAACGGGATCCATTAGGATCCCGTTCATTTTGGTCTTTCGCCAAAGCTGTGGGAAGAAACTTCACTTCCAGCTCTTTTCCTCCCCTAACCAATGAAGATGGAACACTAGCAACGACTGCCCAGGAAAAAGCCAATATCTTTGCGCACCTATTTGCTGGAAATTCCACTCTGGATTCTTCGGGAAAACAACCCTCGAACATTACACCTATTGACAGTCACATGCCCGAGATCACTTTTCGCCAACGTACTATCAGAAAGATTTTGCTGGGTCTCAACACCAACAAAGCCTGTGGATCTGATGGAATCCCGCCGATTGTTCTCAAGAAATGTGCCCCCGAACTAACACCTGTTCTTTGCAAGTTGTTCAACCACTCTTACAATTTGGGAGTATTTCCGTCCAATTGGAAAATTGCAAGAGTACAGCTTGTCCCTAAAAAAGGCAAAAAGACCCTACCTAGCAACTACAGACCTATCGCACTGCTATCTATTATTTCAAAGGTCATGGAAAAAGCCATCAACATCGAGCTCATGAAATATCTGGAAGACTCAGGAATTATCAATGATAGGCAATATGGCTTCCGCCATCAGAGATCAACTGGTGACCTGCTCGCATACGTCTCACATATATGGCAGCTATCTATTGAAAAGTATGGAGAAACTTTAGCTGTGGCATTAGATATCTCCAAGGCTTTCGATCGAGTTTGGCAACAGGGACTCCTCGCCAAGCTTCCATCTTATGGCTTGCCCCCTCAGCTGTGTTCTCTGCTTGCTAGTTTTCTCTCAAACAGGTCTCTCCATGTAGTGGTCGATGGAGTTTCATCTGACACTCTACTCATAAATGCTGGTGTTCCGCAAGGATCCATTCTAGCACCAACACCATTTTTACTTCACATCAACGACCTATTGAAAGCAACTTCATGTCCCGTACACAGCTTTGCCGATGATAGTACCCTCCATACCGCATTCTCTTCCAGGGCCCCTATATCAGCCCGTGAAACCAGAAATGAACGAGGAAGAAATGTTAACAATATAAATATGGACTTAGCAACAATTCTCGAATGGGGATCCAATAACTTGGTAGAATTCAATGCAAACAAAACACAAGCATGTCTTTTCTCTAGAAAAGCCGATCTCACTGTGCCTAACATAACTTTGTCAGGAGTAACCATACCACTGAAGTCATCCATATCGATGCTTGGTATTACTATCAGCAATAACCTCTCCTGAGAAAATCACGTGAGGTCCATTGCCAAAAGTGCATCCCAAAAACTTGGTTTTTTGTTTCGTGCCAAGAGCTATTTCACCTCCAGTCAGCTGCTTATGATCTATAAGGCACAGATCCGACCTCTACTGGAGTACTGTTCCCATATTTGGAGTGCAGCACCTAAACATATCCTGAAGCTACTGGATTCTGTCCAAAAAAGGGCAATTCGTCTCGTCGGTGATGCCTCGCTTACAAACTCGCTCACTTGTCTGGAACACCGTAGAAAAGTTGGCGATTTGTCTCTATTTTATAGATATTTTCATGGGCGATGCTCTTCTGAAATATCAACAATCGTTCCTCCTTTGGCAGTCTCTTCGAGATTAACCCGTCAAGTTCAGTCTTCACACCCCTTCGTGGTCACTTTGGAGACCTGCAGAACATCACTTTCCAAAGACTCATTCATCCAACGAATTGCGAGGCTTTGGAACTCATTGCCTAGGGAGGTGTTCCCCGAGGCATACAACCTCCAGAAATTTAAGAAGAACACCAACTCCTACCTTCTTTCCCTTGGTTCCCACGATGTTCTCTGAACATTACAGGATATCCCTTTTCGTGGGAACCAGAACATAAAAAAAAGGTTAGCTAATAGCTTTCTTAAAAATTGTTTCATATTAATGTAGCTAGTTATTCAAATCACCTTTTTAGATCGGGGACACATCTGCTGTCGATGATCGGCTTTGAAATCTCAGAATGTTTTTTTATAATGTTACAACGTAAAATTCAAGAACAGAGTCGTCAGACAGAGTGACATAGCTTAAGGGTTTGAAAGATAAATATATATTAGTTTTTAATTGATGCAGGTGTGCGAAAAACATTTTATACTAATGATGAGTTGGAAAGTTGGGATGGTCATAACAGACAAGTTGATTTTTATCTAGTTTTTTAAGTATATTCAAGGACATACACTGGAACGATATTTTTGGTATCTCGCGATACTGCATGGGAGTGTTGAGAAAATGATACAGATAAATTATTTAATCTCTTGCATACGTAGTACTGTGTCAGACTTACACATTTTTGCTAACACTTTCATACTGATTAGTAAAAGTAACTTCGTAAACACATGTCGACAAAGTGTGAACAATTCAAATTAGAGTGTAGTTAATTACTTGATTTTATTTTGTGCTGGTCGACTGTATTTCGTCGAGCTCTGTGTTTTGCATTGAAATTTCTAGACAGGTTGATTTTTGTCTAGTTTTTTAAGTATATTCAGTTCCATATACTGGAACGATATTTTTGGAATCTCGTGATACTGCATGGGCGTGTTGAGAAAATTATCCAACTTTGTGCCAACATTATACCAAATGTATAGTTTATTTTTCAAAAGTTATTGTTATGTTTTTTCATTCGTAGAATATTTATTTTATTTTTAAAGCTGTTATGGTAAAATAAACACATTTTAAGAAGATAAATTATTTAATCTCTTGCATTCGTCGTGCTGTGTCAGACTTACACACTGTTGCTAACACTTTCATACTAATTAGTTAATAGTAACTTTGTAAAAATATGTCGACCAAGTGTGGACAATTCAAATTAGAGTGTTGTAGTTAATTACTTGATTATTTATCACAAATTTTTATTATATTTTGTGTTGGTCGACTGTATTTCGTCCAGTTCTCCATTCTTACTGTATTGAAAATACAAATTGTTTTTACCTTGGAAGTCAAAACAAATGTTGGATCATCTTCGATGTGAATAAACACTTTAAATAAAATTATAGAAATTTTTATCATGTCATGTTAGTTTTGGTGAAAACATTTTTTTATTTACAGGCTTTACGAAGGCAACGAATAGAAAAAATCACCTAGAAGTTCATTTTAACAAAAAATTGGAGATGTGTTTCGTTTGTGGACGCTTTTTCAGGAACAGGATTTTGTTTTTAAGTCATTGTTTTCAACATTTTGTTAAAAGACGAACGAACCAAAAACGTTTTAATTGTAACATTTGCTTAAAGCATTTTTCACAGAAAAATAATTTAAAAGATCACATGCGCATTCACACCGGCGAAAAACCGTTTAAGTGTGAAATTTGCTTAAAACAGTTTTCACTAAAAAGTCATTTAAAATATCACATGCACCGTCATAGCGGTAAAAAACTATTAAAATGTGAAATTTGTTCGAAAAACTATTCACGAAAACATACTTTAATGACTCACATGCGCATTCACACCGGCGAGAACCCGTTCAAGTGTGACATTTGCTTGAAAGAGTTTCCCTATCAAACTAGTTTAAAAAATCACTTGCTCTGTCACACCGGCGAGAAACCGTTTAAGTGTGACATTTGCTTAAAACAGTTTTCACAACAAAGATATTTAAAAAATCACATGGTATGGCACAACGGTGAAAAACCGTTCAAGTGTGAAATTTGTTCGAAAAACTTTCTACTAAAAGCTGCTTTAATGCGACACATGCTCGTTCACACAGGCGAAAAACGTTTTAAGTGTGACATTTGCTCGAAACAGTTTTCACATCAATATAGTATAAAAAATCACATGCTCTGTCACACCGGCGAAAAACCGTTTAAATGCGACATTTGTTTGAAAAACTTTTCACAAAAAGTTACTTTAATAACTCACATGCGCATTCACACCGGCGAGAAACCGTTCAAGTGTGACATTTGCTTAAAAGAGTTTCCATATCAAACTAGTTTAAAAAATCACATGCGCATTCACTCCAGCGAAAAACCATTTAGCATAAAACCATTTAAATGTGACATTTGTTTAAAACATTTTTCATATCAAACTAGTTTAAAATATCATATGCTCCTTCACAGCGGCGAGAAACCGTTTGGATGTAACATTAGCTTAAAAAAGTTTTCAGATAAAACAACTTTAAAAACTCACATGCCCCGTCACACCGGCGAAATATTATTTAAGTGTGAAATTTGTTTAAAAAACTATTCACGAAAAGATAATTTAATGACTCACATGCGCAGTCACACCGGCGAAAAACGGTTTACGTGTGACATTTGCTTCAAACAGTTTTTACATAAAAATAGTTTACAATATCACATGCTCTGTCACACCGGCGAGAAACCGTTCAAGTGCGACATTTGTTTGAAAAATTTTTCACAAAAAGTTACTTTAATGAGACACATGCGCATTCACACCCGCCGATAAACCGTTCAAAAAACCATTTAAAGTGTGAAATTTGTTCGAAATTTTTTCACAAAAATCTACTTTGATGAGACTTTTTACAAAAAAATCTTTAACGGCACCTTAACCGGTAAAAAACCGTTCAAGTGTGACATTTGCTTAAGACAGTTTTTATACAAATCTGGTTTAAAGTATCTCGTGCACGGTCACACTGGCGAAAAACCATTTAAAGTGTAAAATTTGTTCTAAATTTTTTCACAAAAATCTACTTTGATGAGACTTTTTACAAAAAAATCTTTAACGGCACCTTAACCGGTAAAAAACCGTTCAAGTGTGACATTTGCTTAAAACAGTTTTTATACAAATCTGGTTTAAAGTATCTCGTGCACGGTTACACTGGCGAAAAACCATTTAAAGTGTGAAATTTGTTCTAAATTTTTTCACAAAAATCTACTTTGATGAGACTTTTTACAAAAAAATCTTTAACGGCACCTTAACCGGTAAAAAACCGTTCAAGTGTGACATTTGCTTAAAACAGTTTTTATACAAATCTGGTTTAAAGTATCTCGTGCACGGTTACACTGGCGAAAAACCATTTAAAGTGTGAAATTTGTTCTAAATTTTTTCACAAAAATCTACTTTGATGAGACTTTTTACAAAAAAATCTTTAACGGCACCTTAACCGGTAAAAAACCGTTCAAGTGTGACATTTGCTTAAAACAGTTTTTATACAAATCTGGTTTAAAGTATCTCGTGCACGGTTACACTGGCGAAAAACCATTTAAAGTGTGAAATTTGTTCTAAATTTTTTCACAAAAATCTACTTTGATGAGACTTTTTACAAAAAAATCTTTAACGGCACCTTAACCGGTAAAAAACCGTTCAAGTGTGACATTTGCTTAAAACAGTTTTTATACAAATCTGGTTTAAAGTATCTCGTGCACGGTTACACTGGCGAAAAACCATTTAAAGTGTGAAATTTGTTCTAAATTTTTTCACAAAAATCTACTTTGATGAGACTTTTTACAAAAAAATCTTTAACGGCACCTTAACCGGTAAAAAACCGTTCAAGTGTGACATTTGCTTAAAACAGTTTTTATACAAATCTGGTTTAAAGTATCTCGTGCACGGTTACACTGGCGAAAAACCATTTAAAGTGTGAAATTTGTTCTAAATTTTTTCACAAAAATCTACTTTGATGAGACTTTTTACAAAAAAATCTTTAACGGCACCTTAACCGGTAAAAAACCGTTCAAGTGTGACATTTGCTTAAAACAGTTTTTATACAAATCTGGTTTAAAGTATCTCGTGCACGGTTACACTGGCGAAAAACCATTTAAAGTGTGAAATTTGTTCTAAATTTTTTCACAAAAATCTACTTTGATGAGACTTTTTACAAAAAAATCTTTAACGGCACCTTAACCGGTAAAAAACCGTTCAAGTGTGACATTTGCTTAAAACAGTTTTTATACAAATCTGGTTTAAAGTATCTCGTGCACGGTTACACTGGCGAAAAACCATTTAAAGTGTGAAATTTGTTCTAAATTTTTTCACAAAAATCTACTTTGATGAGACTTTTTACAAAAAAATCTTTAACGGCACCTTAACCGGTAAAAAACCGTTCAAGTGTGACATTTGCTTAAAACAGTTTTTATACAAATCTGGTTTAAAGTATCTCGTGCACGGTTACACTGGCGAAAAACCATTTAAAGTGTGAAATTTGTTCTAAATTTTTTCACAAAAATCTACTTTGATGAGACTTTTTACAAAAAAATCTTTAACGGCACCTTAACCGGTAAAAAACCGTTCAAGTGTGACATTTGCTTAAAACAGTTTTTATACAAATCTGGTTTAAAGTATCTCGTGCACGGTTACACTGGCGAAAAACCATTTAAAGTGTGAAATTTGTTCTAAATTTTTTCACAAAAATCTACTTTGATGAGACTTTTTACAAAAAAATCTTTAACGGCACCTTAACCGGTAAAAAACCGTTCAAGTGTGACATTTGCTTAAAACAGTTTTTATACAAATCTGGTTTAAAGTATCTCGTGCACGGTTACACTGGCGAAAAACCATTTAAAGTGTGAAATTTGTTCTAAATTTTTTCACAAAAATCTACTTTGATGAGACTTTTTACAAAAAAATCTTTAACGGCACCTTAACCGGTAAAAAACCGTTCAAGTGTGACATTTCTTAAAACAGTTTTTATACAAATCTGGTTTAAAGTATCTTTTGCAAGGTCACACTGGCGAAAAACCATTTAAAGTGTGAAATTTTTTCACAAAAATCTACTTTGATGAGACTTTTTACAAAAAAATCTTTAACGGCACCTTAACCGGTAAAAAACCGTTCAAGTGTGACATTTGCATAAAACAGTTTTTATACAAATCTGGTTTAAAGTATCTCGTGCACGGTCACACTGGCGAAAAACCATTTAAAGTGTAAAATTTGTTCGAAATTTTTTCACAAAAATCTACTTTGATGAGACTTTTTACAAAAAAATCTTTAACGGCACCTTAACCGGTAAAAAACCGTTCAAGTGTGACATTTGCTTAAGACAGTTTTTATACAAATCTGGTTTAAAGTATCTCGTGCACGGTCACACTGGCGAAAAACCATTTAAAGTGTGAAATTTGTTCAAAATAATCTACTTTGATGAGACTTTTTACAAAAAAATCTTTAACGGCACCTTAACCGGTAAAAAACCGTTCAAGTGTGACATTTGCATAAAACAGTTTTTATACAAATCTGGTTTAAAGTATCTCGTGCACGGTCACACTGGCGAAAAACCATTTAAAGTGTGAAATTTGTTCGAAATAATCTACTTTGATGAGACTTTTTACAAAAAAATCTTTAACGGCACCTTAACCGGTAAAAAACCGTTCAAGTGTGACATTTCTTAAAACAGTTTTTATACAAATCTGGTTTAAAGTATCTTTTGCAAGGTCACACTGGCGAAAAACCATTTAAAGTGTGAAATTTTTTCACAAAAATTTACTTTGATGAGACTTTTTGCAAAAAAATCTTTAACGGCACCTTAACCGGTAAAAAACCGTTCAAGTGTGACATTTGCATAAAACAGTTTTTATACAAATCTGGTTTAAAGTATCTCGTGCACGGTCACACTGGCGAAAAACCATTTAAAGTGTAAAATTTGTTCGAAATTTTTTCACAAAAATCTACTTTGATGAGACTTTTTACAAAAAAATCTTTAACGGCACCTTAACCGGTAAAAAACCGTTCAAGTGTGACATTTGCTTATAACAGTTTTTATACAAATCTGGTTTAAAGTATCTCGTGCACGGTCACACTGGCGAAAAACCATTTAAAGTGTGAAATTTGTTCAAAATAATCTACTTTGATGAGACTTTTTACAAAAAAATCTTTAACGGCACCTTAACCGGTAAAAAACCGTTCAAGTGTGACATTTGCATAAAACAGTTTTTATACAAATCTGGTTTAAAGTATCTCGTGCACGGTCACACTGGCGAAAAACCATTTAAAGTGTGAAATTTGTTCGAAATAATCTACTTTGATGAGACTTTTTACAAAAAAATCTTTAACGGCACCTTAACCGGTAAAAAACCGTTCAAGTGTGACATTTCTTAAAACAGTTTTTATACAAATCTGGTTTAAAGTATCTTTTGCAAGGTCACACTGGCGAAAAACCATTTAAAGTGTGAAATTTTTTCACAAAAATTTACTTTGATGAGACTTTTTGCAAAAAAATCTTTAACGGCACCTTAACCGGTAAAAAACCGTTCAAGTGTGACATTTGCATAAAACAGTTTTTATACAAATCTGGTTTAAAGTATCTCGTGCACGGTCACACTGGCGAAAAACCATTTAAAGTGTAAAATTTGTTCGAAATTTTTTCACAAAAATCTACTTTGATGAGACTTTTTACAAAAAAATCTTTAACGGCACCTTAACCGGTAAAAAACCGTTCAAGTGTGACATTTGCATAAAACAGTTTTTATACAAATCTGGTTTAAAGTATCTCGTGCACGGTCACACTGGCGAAAAACCATGTAAAGTATGAAATTTTTTCGAAATTTTTTCACAAAAATCTACTTTGATGAGACTTTTTACAAAAAAATCTTTAACGGCACCTTAACCGGTAAAAAACCGTTCAAGTGTGACATTTGCATAAAACAGTTTTTATACAAATCTGGTTTAAAGTATCTCGTGCACGGTCACACTGGCGAAAAACCATGTAAAGTATGAAATTTTTTCACAAAAATCTACTTTGATGAGACTTTTTACAAAAAAATCTTTAACGGCACCTTAACCGGTAAAAAACCGTTCAAGTGTGACATTTGCTTATAACAGTTTTTATACAAATCTGGTTTAAAGTATCTCGTGCACGGTCACACTGGCGAAAAACCATTTAAAGTGTGAAATTTGTTTGAAATTTTTTCACAAAAATCTACTTTGATGAGACTTTTTACAAAAAAATCTTTAACGGCACCTTAACCGGTAAAAAACCGTTCAAGTGTGACATTTGCTTATAACAGTTTTTATACAAATCTGGTTTAAAGTATCTCGTGCACGGTCACACTGGCGAAAAACCATTTAAAGTGTGAAATTTGTTCAAAATAATCTACTTTGATGAGACTTTTTACAAAAAAATCTTTAACGGCACCTTAACCGGTAAAAAACCGTTCAAGTGTGACATTTGCATAAAACAGTTTTTATACAAATCTGGTTTAAAGTATCTCGTGCACGGTCACACTGGCGAAAAACCATGTAAAGTATGAAATTTTTTCACAAAAATCTACTTTGATGAGACTTTTTACAAAAAAATCTTTAACGGCACCTTAACCGGTAAAAAACCGTTCAAGTGTGACATTTGCATAAAACAGTTTTTATACAAATCTGGTTTAAAGTATCTCGTGCACGGTCACACTGGCGAAAAACCATGTAAAGTATGAAATTTTTTCACAAAAATCTACTTTGATGAGACTTTTTACAAAAAAATCTTTAACGGCACCTTAACCGGTAAAAAACCGTTCAAGTGTGACATTTGCTTATAACAGTTTTTATACAAATCTGGTTTAAAGTATCTCGTGCACGGTCACACTGGCGAAAAACCATTTAAAGTGTGAAATTTGTTTGAAATTTTTTCACAAAAATCTACTTTGATGAGACTTTTTACAAAAAAATCTTTAACGGCACCTTAACCGGTAAAAAACCGTTCAAGTGTGACATTTGCTTATAACAGTTTTTATACAAATCTGGTTTAAAGTATCTCGTGCACGGTCACACTGGCGAAAAACCATTTAAAGTGTGAAATTTGTTCAAAATAATCTACTTTGATGAGACTTTTTACAAAAAAATCTTTAACGGCACCTTAACCGGTAAAAAACCGTTCAAGTGTGACATTTGCATAAAACAGTTTTTATACAAATCTGGTTTAAAGTATCTCGTGCACGGTCACACTGGCGAAAAACCATTTAAAGTGTGAAATTTGTTTGAAATTTTTTCACAAAAATCTACTTTGATGAGACTTTTTACAAAAAAATCTTTAACGGCACCTTAACCGGTAAAAAACCGTTCAAGTGTGACATTTGCTTATAACAGTTTTTATACAAATCTGGTTTAAAGTATCTCGTGCACGGTCACACTGGCGAAAAACCATTTAAAGTGTGAAATTTGTTTGAAATTTTTTCACAAAAATCTACTTTGATGAGACTTTTTACAAAAAAATCTTTAACGGCACCTTAACCGGTAAAAAACCGTTCAAGTGTGACATTTGCTTATAACAGTTTTTATACAAATCTGGTTTAAAGTATCTCGTGCACGGTCACACTGGCGAAAAACCATTTAAAGTGTGAAATTTGTTCAAAATAATCTACTTTGATGAGACTTTTTACAAAAAAATCTTTAACGGCACCTTAACCGGTAAAAAACCGTTCAAGTGTGACATTTGCATAAAACAGTTTTTATACAAATCTGGTTTAAAGTATCTCGTGCACGGTCACACTGGCGAAAAACCATGTAAAGTATGAAATTTTTTCGAAATTTTTTCACAAAAATCTACTTTGATGAGACTTTTTACAAAAAAATCTTTAACGGCACCTTAACCGGTAAAAAACCGTTCAAGTGTGACATTTGCATAAAACAGTTTTTATACAAATCTGGTTTAAAGTATCTCGTGCACGGTCACACTGGCGAAAAACCATGTAAAGTATGAAATTTTTTCACAAAAATCTACTTTGATGAGACTTTTTACAAAAAAATCTTTAACGGCACCTTAACCGGTAAAAAACCGTTCAAGTGTGACATTTGCTTATAACAGTTTTTATACAAATCTGGTTTAAAGTATCTCGTGCACGGTCACACTGGCGAAAAACCATTTAAAGTGTGAAATTTGTTTGAAATTTTTTCACAAAAATCTACTTTGATGAGACTTTTTACAAAAAAATCTTTAACGGCACCTTAACCGGTAAAAAACCGTTCAAGTGTGACATTTGCTTATAACAGTTTTTATACAAATCTGGTTTAAAGTATCTCGTGCACGGTCACACTGGCGAAAAACCATTTAAAGTGTGAAATTTGTTCAAAATAATCTACTTTGATGAGACTTTTTACAAAAAAATCTTTAACGGCACCTTAACCGGTAAAAAACCGTTCAAGTGTGACATTTGCATAAAACAGTTTTTATACAAATCTGGTTTAAAGTATCTCGTGCACGGTCACACTGGCGAAAAACCATTTAAAGTGTGAAATTTGTTTGAAATTTTTTCACAAAAATCTACTTTGATGAGACTTTTTACAAAAAAATCTTTAACGGCACCTTAACCGGTAAAAAACCGTTCAAGTGTGACATTTGCTTATAACAGTTTTTATACAAATCTGGTTTAAAGTATCTCGTGCACGGTCACACTGGCGAAAAACCATTTAAAGTGTGAAATTTGTTTGAAATTTTTTCACAAAAATCTACTTTGATGAGACTTTTTACAAAAAAATCTTTAACGGCACCTTAACCGGTAAAAAACCGTTCAAGTGTGACATTTGCTTATAACAGTTTTTATACAAATCTGGTTTAAAGTATCTCGTGCACGGTCACACTGGCGAAAAACCATTTAAAGTGTGAAATTTGTTCAAAATAATCTACTTTGATGAGACTTTTTACAAAAAAATCTTTAACGGCACCTTAACCGGTAAAAAACCGTTCAAGTGTGACATTTGCATAAAACAGTTTTTATACAAATCTGGTTTAAAGTATCTCGTGCACGGTCACACTGGCGAAAAACCATGTAAAGTATGAAATTTTTTCGAAATTTTTTCACAAAAATCTACTTTGATGAGACTTTTTACAAAAAAATCTTTAACGGCACCTTAACCGGTAAAAAACCGTTCAAGTGTGACATTTGCATAAAACAGTTTTTATACAAATCTGGTTTAAAGTATCTCGTGCACGGTCACACTGGCGAAAAACCATGTAAAGTATGAAATTTTTTCACAAAAATCTACTTTGATGAGACTTTTTACAAAAAAATCTTTAACGGCACCTTAACCGGTAAAAAACCGTTCAAGTGTGACATTTGCTTATAACAGTTTTTATACAAATCTGGTTTAAAGTATCTCGTGCACGGTCACACTGGCGAAAAACCATTTAAAGTGTGAAATTTGTTTGAAATTTTTTCACAAAAATCTACTTTGATGAGACTTTTTACAAAAAAATCTTTAACGGCACCTTAACCGGTAAAAAACCGTTCAAGTGTGACATTTGCTTATAACAGTTTTTATACAAATCTGGTTTAAAGTATCTCGTGCACGGTCACACTGGCGAAAAACCATTTAAAGTGTGAAATTTGTTCAAAATAATCTACTTTGATGAGACTTTTTACAAAAAAATCTTTAACGGCACCTTAACCGGTAAAAAACCGTTCAAGTGTGACATTTGCATAAAACAGTTTTTATACAAATCTGGTTTAAAGTATCTCGTGCACGGTCACACTGGCGAAAAACCATGTAAAGTATGAAATTTTTTCGAAATTTTTTCACAAAAATCTACTTTGATGAGACTTTTTACAAAAAAATCTTTAACGGCACCTTAACCGGTAAAAAACCGTTCAAGTGTGACATTTGCTTATAACAGTTTTTATACAAATCTGGTTTAAAGTATCTCGTGCACGGTCACACTGGCGAAAAACCATGTAAAGTATGAAATTTTTTCGAAATTTTTTCACAAAAATCTACTTTGATGAGACTTTTTACAAAAAAATCTTTAACGGCACCTTAACCGGTAAAAAACCGTTCAAGTGTGACATTTGCTTATAACAGTTTTTATACAAATCTGGTTTAAAGTATCTCGTGCACGGTCACACTGGCGAAAAACCATTTAAAGTGTGAAATTTGTTCAAAATAATCTACTTTGATGAGACTTTTTACAAAAAAATCTTTAACGGCACCTTAACCGGTAAAAAACCGTTCAAGTGTGACATTTGCATAAAACAGTTTTTATACAAATCTGGTTTAAAGTATCTCGTGCACGGTCACACTGGCGAAAAACCATGTAAAGTATGAAATTTTTTCGAAATTTTTTCACAAAAATCTACTTTGATGAGACTTTTTACAAAAAAATCTTTAACGGCACCTTAACCGGTAAAAAACCGTTCAAGTGTGACATTTGCATAAAACAGTTTTTATACAAATCTGGTTTAAAGTATCTCGTGCACGGTCACACTGGCGAAAAACCATTTAAAGTGTGAAATTTGTTCAAAATAATCTACTTTGATGAGACTTTTTACAAAAAAATCTTTAACGGCACCTTAACCGGTAAAAAACCGTTCAAGTGTGACATTTGCATAAAACAGTTTTTATACAAATCTGGTTTAAAGTATCTCGTGCACGGTCACACTGGCGAAAAACCATGTAAAGTATGAAATTTTTTCGAAATTTTTTCACAAAAATCTACTTTGATGAGACTTTTTACAAAAAAATCTTTAACGGCACCTTAACCGGTAAAAAACCGTTCAAGTGTGACATTTGCATAAAACAGTTTTTATACAAATCTGGTTTAAAGTATCTCGTGCACGGTCACACTGGCGAAAAACCATTTAAAGTGTGAAATTTGTTCAAAATAATCTACTTTGATGAGACTTTTTACAAAAAAATCTTTAACGGCACCTTAACCGGTAAAAAACCGTTCAAGTGTGACATTTGCATAAAACAGTTTTTATACAAATCTGGTTTAAAGTATCTCGTGCACGGTCACACTGGCGAAAAACCATGTAAAGTATGAAATTTTTTCGAAATTTTTTCACAAAAATCTACTTTGATGAGACTTTTTACAAAAAAATCTTTAACGGCACCTTAACCGGTAAAAAACCGTTCAAGTGTGACATTTGCATAAAACAGTTTTTATACAAATCTGGTTTAAAGTATCTCGTGCACGGTCACACTGGCGAAAAACCATTTAAAGTGTGAAATTTGTTCAAAATAATCTACTTTGATGAGACTTTTTACAAAAAAATCTTTAACGGCACCTTAACCGGTAAAAAACCGTTCAAGTGTGACATTTGCATAAAACAGTTTTTATACAAATCTGGTTTAAAGTATCTCGTGCACGGTCACACTGGCGAAAAACCATGTAAAGTATGAAATTTTTTCGAAATTTTTTCACAAAAATCTACTTTGATGAGACTTTTTACAAAAAAATCTTTAACGGCACCTTAACCGGTAAAAAACCGTTCAAGTGTGACATTTGCATAAAACAGTTTTTATACAAATCTGGTTTAAAGTATCTCGTGCACGGTCACACTGGCGAAAAACCATTTAAAGTGTGAAATTTGTTCAAAATAATCTACTTTGATGAGACTTTTTACAAAAAAATCTTTAACGGCACCTTAACCGGTAAAAAACCGTTCAAGTGTGACATTTGCATAAAACAGTTTTTATACAAATCTGGTTTAAAGTATCTCGTGCACGGTCACACTGGCGAAAAACCATGTAAAGTATGAAATTTTTTCGAAATTTTTTCACAAAAATCTACTTTGATGAGACTTTTTACAAAAAAATCTTTAACGGCACCTTAACCGGTAAAAAACCGTTCAAGTGTGACATTTGCATAAAACAGTTTTTATACAAATCTGGTTTAAAGTATCTCGTGCACGGTCACACTGGCGAAAAACCATTTAAAGTGTGAAATTTGTTCAAAATAATCTACTTTGATGAGACTTTTTACAAAAAAATCTTTAACGGCACCTTAACCGGTAAAAAACCGTTCAAGTGTGACATTTGCATAAAACAGTTTTTATACAAATCTGGTTTAAAGTATCTCGTGCACGGTCACACTGGCGAAAAACCATGTAAAGTATGAAATTTTTTCGAAATTTTTTCACAAAAATCTACTTTGATGAGACTTTTTACAAAAAAATCTTTAACGGCACCTTAACCGGTAAAAAACCGTTCAAGTGTGACATTTGCATAAAACAGTTTTTATACAAATCTGGTTTAAAGTATCTCGTGCACGGTCACACTGGCGAAAAACCATTTAAAGTGTGAAATTTGTTCAAAATAATCTACTTTGATGAGACTTTTTACAAAAAAATCTTTAACGGCACCTTAACCGGTAAAAAACCGTTCAAGTGTGACATTTGCATAAAACAGTTTTTATACAAATCTGGTTTAAAGTATCTCGTGCACGGTCACACTGGCGAAAAACCATGTAAAGTATGAAATTTTTTCGAAATTTTTTCACAAAAATCTACTTTGATGAGACTTTTTACAAAAAAATCTTTAACGGCACCTTAACCGGTAAAAAACCGTTCAAGTGTGACATTTGCATAAAACAGTTTTTATACAAATCTGGTTTAAAGTATCTCGTGCACGGTCACACTGGCGAAAAACCATTTAAAGTGTGAAATTTGTTCAAAATAATCTACTTTGATGAGACTTTTTACAAAAAAATCTTTAACGGCACCTTAACCGGTAAAAAACCGTTCAAGTGTGACATTTGCTTATAACAGTTTTCACATCAACAAAGCTTAAAATATCACCTCAGCATTCACACCGGCGAAAGATTGAATAATTGGATATTGCGTTTCACAGTTTTCGAAAAGCAAATTTTAGTTCGTGAACAGAAAAATTTGTTTAATAAAGATAGTCATTGACAGATGGGAAATTTTGTTAAAATAATTAAAAATGAATTTACACAGCGAAGTTTCATCGATGACGGTCTGCTCTAAGCACTTTAACAAAACTGATTGTTATCTGCCTGGTTTGTAAATATTACATGTTATTTTATTTGATTGCAAATCATGGTTTTGTTTGTAAACTAATTCTCCTATAATAAAGAATTGAAAATAGCTGTTTATATTACTAGGGAGTAAAGTGTCACTATTCCTCCTGCTACTGCCCGACGCATAGCGAAGGGCAGTAAATATCCAAGGGAGATAAAGGCACTTTAGTCCCGTGTAATTCATATGATTTTTCCTCCTACCCCACTTATTAAACCTTTCTTTTTGAAAATTTATTTTCGGCACAAATAACGAAAAGTTCAAAAGTCAATCGCATTGTTTATTGTCAGTGAGCCGCAGCATACTGTTGCGATATTGGTTGCGTTCACCAAATACAAACAGTTGGCAAACAGTTTATGATTGTTCTGGTGAACGCTACGTTGAACAGTCAAAAGTGTCAACGTGTTTTGCAAGCGGTCGCCATTTTTGCAAGCGTAAAATTTAAGCGCTTAATTTATTCAACACGTTTGCAAAGTAAAACAAAAATAACGGATATGGCTGAAAACGATTATTTTGAAATTAATTATTTAGTCGATGGGACATAATTCATAATCTCAATTGGTAAGTAAACAAAAATCTTGAAAACATTTTTTTACTTTAATTTATTTTTTTGAGGTAAGATCATGAATATTTATTTATTTACTAGCTGACCCGGCAAACGTTATTTTGCCATATAAATAATTTCCTAGTAATTTCTAGTGTAGACAAAAAATAGCTTACTTATTGTAAGTATGTATGTATGTTAGAATGTGTATATTGTATTTATGGAAGAATGTGGTATATGCGTGAAATAAGCATGGAGCGCTGTGAACGATGAGGGAATATAAAAATAACTGAGGGCAAACATTATTTTCAAGTTATTATAATTTATTCCTTAAAATTATATATCATTAATTAAACAATTACGACAGTAACACTATTAAACAATATCAATCTCTTAATGCTATAGCGTGAACAATATTTTTTGTTAGTCCATCTTTGGCTAACACAAACAAACTGGATGGTTTACCCACTCGAGAGAATGCCACGTATAATTGTCCGTGTGAAAAACATGGTGTTCTCAAATCTATCAATCTTTTTTTAACTAATCGTGCAAAATACACTCAAAATTGATAATTTAATTATTATTGATAAAATAGGAATGATTAAAAGTTAATATGAGAGTTACACTGAGATAGCAAAATAATAATTGTCAACGTTACTACTACACTTGATGCATAAACAATAATGATGGCCGACAACTGTGTAGGGAGTGAGAAATAAAGGAGACCGGCTTCGTTCTCATCCCAACTCCGTGCTGTTTACTGGGTCAGAAGTGACACCTGTAGACATCTGGCGGGGATAACTAATTAAATGACGATTGATCAGTTTTCGACCGGAGAGGAAAAATGATTAAATTACTAAAATGGCTATTAAAAAATAAGGGGTTGATCGTAGATAGAAGGGTGAAAATTGAGGATTGTATGTATTTTTGTATGTTGTATCATAAAAAATAGAAATTAAAAATTTTGTCTAAAAAATAAAAAAAAAAATTTAGGGGTGGACTACCCCTAACATTTAGGGGGATGAAAAATAGATGTTGGCCGATTCTCATAGATACCGGATAAGCACAAAAAATTTCATCAAAATCGGTCAAGCCGTTTCGGAGGAGTATGGTAACCTAACATTGTGACACAAGAATTTTATATATTAGATTTATTTATTTACACTGTTCTACAGAAAAAAAGATTTCCAATTACAGAACAGGAACAAAGTAAACATTTGCACAATAGTACTAACAATAAAAAAGCTTAAGAGTAATACACAATTTACAAAATCAGACTAACATTAGTAGAAAGCTTAAGACTAACACAACATTATTACTGCTGATAATAATAGCTCTTAATTTGCCTCACATTACAATAGAATATATCAAGCTGGTCACTTATAAGGTTATAGTTGCTACACATAGTATGAACAGGAGAGTTTTTAAGTATATTTGTTCGTGGTGTGGTAGTGTAGAATGAGTCGGTGTATCGAGATGCCTGACGGGGAATTTTAAAGTTTATCTGATGTTAATTATTTTGTGTAGCATAATGACACTAGAACATTCTCGTCTTCTATCCAGAGTGAAAAAGCTATGTCTTGACAGTAAACTCTCGTGTGCCGTGCCAATTAGTGGATAAGTCCGATCTACTTTAAAACTTAACCAACCACTCTTACAATTTGGGAGTATTTCCGTCCAATTGGAAAATTGCAAGAGTACAGCCAGTCCCTAAAAAAGGCAAAAAGACCCTTCCTAGCAACTACAGACCTATCGCACTGCTATCTATTATTTCAAAGGTCATGGAAAAAGCCATCAACATCGAGCTCATGAAATATCTGGAAGACTCAGGAATTATCAATGATAGGCAATATGGCTTCCGCCATCAGAGATCAACTGGTGACCTGCTCGCATACGTCTCACATATATGGCAGCTATCTATTGAAAAGTATGGAGAAACTTTAGCTGTGGCATTAGATATCTCCAAGGCGTTCGATCGAGTTTGGCACCAGGGACTCCTCGCCAAGCTTCCATCTTATGGCTTGCCCCCTCAGCTGTGTTCTCTGCTTGCTAGTTTTCTCTCAAACAGGTCTCTCCATGTAGTGGTCGATGGAGTTTCATCTGACACTCTACTCATAAATGCTGGTGTTCCGCAAGGATCCATTCTAGCACCAACACCATTTTTACTTCACATCAACGACCTATTGAAAGCAACTTCATGTCCCGTACACAGCTTTGCCGATGATAGTACCCTCCATACCGCATTCTCTTCCAGGGCCCCTATATCAGCCCGTGAAACCAGAAATGAACGAGGAAGAAATGTTAACAATACAAATTTGGACTTAGCAACAATTCTCGAATGGGGATCCAATAACTTGGTAGAATTCAATGCAAACAAAACACAAGCATGTCTTTTCTCTAGAAAAGCCGATCTCACTGTGCCTAACATAACTTTGTCAGGAGTAACCATACCACTGAAGTCATCCATATCGATGCTTGGTATTACTATCAGCAATAACCTCTCCTGAGAAAATCACGTGAGGTCCATTGCCAAAAGTGCATCCCAAAAACTTGGTTTTTTGTTTCGTGCCAAGAGTTATTTCACCTCCAGTCAGCTGCTTATGATCTATAAGGCATAGATCCGACCTGTACTGGAGTACTGTTCCCATATTTGGAGTGCAGCACCTAAACATATCCTGAAGCTACTGGATTCTGTCCAAAAAAGGGCAATTCGTCTCGTCGGTGATGCCTCGCTTACAAACTCGCTCACTTGTCTGGAACACCGTAGAAAAGTTGGCGATTTGTCTCTATTTTATAGATATTTTCATGGGCGATGCTCTTCTGAAATATCAACGATCGTTCCTCCTTTGGCAGTCTCTTCGAGATTAACCCGTCAAGTTCAGTCTTCACACCCCTTCGTGGTCACTTTGGAGACCTGCAAAACATCACTTTCCAAAGACTCATTCATCCAACGAATTGCGAGGCTTTGGAACTCATTGCCTAGGGAGGTGTTCCCCGAGGCATACAACCTCCAGAAATTTAAGAAGAACACCAACTCCTACCTTCTTTCCCTTGGTTACCACGATGTTCTCTGAACATTACAGGATATCCCTTTTCGTGGGAACCAGAACATAAAAAAAAAAAAAGGTATTTGAGAAAGCGTCTTTGGATTGCCTCTAGTTTATAAATATGCACTTGATAATATGGGTTCCAGATAACCGATGTATATTCTAGCTTTGATCTCACAAAAGCATAGTAGAGAGTTTTAAGTGTTAAATGGTTAAAGTCGCAGCCTACTCTAATTATAAATCCATACATACGGTTTGCTGACGTAGTTATATTGTCTATGTGGTTTTGGAAAGATAGCTCTCGGTCGAAAGTAACTCCAATTAGCACGCTATATACAAGATTACAAGGGATTAACAAAATCGGCATCTGTATTAGAAGAAATTAAGAGCAGAAAAATGAAAATAATGATGATATAAAAAAAAACTTGCATATGATTAAAACAATTATTGAATTTTTTAGACTCTTCAAGCAAACTATGCTGGAATTCTAAAATACGAAACTGTTTATTACTGAGTACTAAAAAAGACGAATGTTTCTGTGAATTTCATTATATTTCAGTGTATTGCCCTTTGCTAGTGACTAGATGCATTAAACCCACCCCTGTTCAAAAACTTTGCCCTATATATGGAATTGCCCCACCTCATATTCGACGCGAGGTTGCTGCCGACATTGAAAGGAAAAAGCAACAATACGACCCAAGACACTCTCCGCACGGCCACCAACCACCAAACAAACGTCTCGGGTCTAAAAAAAGTTTTCTTTTTCGAACCAAGGCACTGGTGGGTTCACCGGAGGGAAATCGCGTTGAGAGGTGGAACTTGGTCAAAACAATACAGAAATGGTAAATGAGGAATTTGCTTCCGGAAGCCAATGCCCTAATGAGAGTTAAAGCTCCAAGATGCAAGACGAATAAGGCCAGATGAGGACTACTCCCCTACAGCGAGGACATATGAGATGCGACTGTGGTGCAATTCAGAATCCGAATCATCTTCTGGGGTCTGAACCCTGCAGGCTGGAGGACTTGTTTCTTGGAAATGACAAGGCCATCGCGGCCGCTAATTATTGGAAAATGAGGGCCTGAACCGGACACGAAAATTAAAGTACGTAACGCGAGATGGCGCTGACAATGACAAAATGTCGGATCGAAGTGTGAACAACAAATATTTTGTCATTTGATCACTTGTAAAACCAAAGTTTTTATTGAAGGGAATTTTAGTTATCTCAGAGATTTCAGTAGATTTTTTTGTATTAAACTATTGGATTGAAGCTGGATTTAAGGTTTGTTTTCGATGTTTCAGTTTTATTGTCGCTGGATTCTCGTTAAATGCCAATGAAGACCAGGTGTGTCCAGGTATCAATTTTGGTTTGTTTTCGAAGTTTTTTAGTTCTGTTGTCCCTGGAATTCTTGTTGCAATGCCTATAAAAGTCGAAATATCAATTTTGGACATATTGTATTGTGCGGGTGGACGTGTTCGACGGTGAAGAAGTTTTTAAAGCTGGCCACATCATTTTATGCGGAACTGACGGTCTCGATGAAAAAATCATCAAAAGTTTATACAAGAGATCCATTTCTGAGCTGCCTTAGGATTTGAAGGAAATTTATGCAAAAATATATAATCGAATTGGCTTGATTTTCATAAACTCTCTTTAAATGTATATAAAACCTCTTTTCTAGCCTTTTCGTTAACTAATGTTAATAGACCATCTTTCGAAATACAAATAAGTAAAAACTTTATAATTTAAATGAACAATAAAACAAAATACCTTGGTCTCATAATTGACCAAAATTTGAAATGGAATGATCACATTCAATCGTTAATAACCAATTAAGGTTAGAAGATTTATTTTTAAATTTTTTGAGTTAAGGAAATTTATGACTAGGAGTTTACTTATTACCATTTATAATTCACTGGTTAAATCTATTCTCCGACAATACAAGAGCAAGATTAAATGCGTTTTTAAGAACTCCAGTGGTACAGCGAGATACAAGATAACTTATGTTGCTCCCAAAGCCCTTTAACACTTTACCTAACAATATAAGGAATTTAAAAAATTTAAAGATATTTCATCAGAAGAAATTTAAACAGTATATCACTTCTAATATTAATGTATATAAAGATGTACTCTAGATAGCTTTGTATTCTTTGTTACTAAGATTCAATTCATGTATATGTATGTATTAATATATGTATATGTATTACTTTTGCACATACAGGTTCTTGCACCTAGGTGCTTAATTTAATTTGATTTATGTATAGCATTGGGGAACAGAGCATATTTTTCGCGATTTTATCTCCATATCCCCTTTTTTATTCCTTTGCATTTTCAAATTTTGTGGTTTATTAACACCAATTCTTCATAAAGTATCGTTTGAATATAGCACTTTTAATGCTTAAATTGCTCAAAATAATATAGTAAGTTCACTTTTCATTTATATAAAAAAATGGAGGTTGGTGTTTTGATCACACCTCGAGAAGTTCAAACGATTAATTATAGATGTCGATAGAAGATTTAGTACAAACTGACAGTTCAATAATCCCAACCCTGACCACAGAATAGGTTAGTAAGTCTAACAACTAATCTTTGCCCTGACGTTGAGTTTGTATTCTATTTATTGTTCACACGTTCATATACGGTGACTAGTAGTTTGTATAATATTTATTGTTTTGTATAATTATATGATTTGCTGTTCAATTTTTCAACATGCTTAAACAAATGCGAAATAATGAAGTGTCGTCTTTGGAAATGTTTCGTTCAATTAAAAGCGAACCCAAGCCGGAAATGTCTCATACAAATTTTCAAATACAATCCCAACAATGTGAAAAGGTTGAACCAACAGACTTTGTAGAGACTCTCATGAAATTAAATGATGTCAAGAAGGAAGTGGTGGATGTTGAGAATATTAAAACTGAAATGTTACATGAAGAGTGTGATTTGCCATCTATTAAAAGTGAAGATGAATTGGAATGGATACAGCAACCCTATTGTAGTAATTTAACCCCTAAAGATTCTACAAAAGGTATCGATGAAAAGAAAAATAGTGAAATAGAGAAATGCTCCTGGTTAGTTAGCAGAAAAAGTAAGTTTAAAAGAACTTTAAAACTGTTTAATTTTGTCTTTTTGTGTGTGTGTAAAGCTTAATTGCAGCATTATAACAAGTAGGAGATATTTTTATTTAGTTATAAAATTTGTGTAAGTACATTATTTAAATTAAACTTTATCCAGCAGTGAGGAATGATCATAATATCAAGAAATTAAATGATGTCAAGAAGGAGGTGGAGGATGTTAAGAATATTAAAACTGAAATGTTACATGAAGAATGTGATTTGCCATCAATTAAAAGTGAAGATGAATTGGAATGGATACAGCAACAATCATGTAATAATATGAAACCTAAAAGTTCCAAAAAATTTGTTGATGTGAAAAATTGTAAAATTAGGAAATACTCCTGTTTAGTTTGCAGAAAAGGTAAGTGTAAATGAATCTATACAATGTATTATAGTACCATTTATGGGTGTGGAAAGCTTAATAAATTTATATATTAAAACCACCGGTACCCGTTGGTAAACAATTAAATTTTATATTTAATAATTAAAATAGGGACCCTATGGAACGAATAAATATCACCTTGATTTCAAGATACAAAAATACTTTATTAGCAACTTTTTTAACATTTTATTTCATTTAGTGATAACTGATAATTCATTACCGGAAGGTATCAATGTTCAAAAAAACTAAATATCTACAGTATAAAAATGAAGTATTCATGTTGAATCACATCAAAAAACGTATTAAAAAGAAAAGGAAACTTGGAAAGACATCGCAAACCACTCATAAGGCTCCAAATGATAAAATTTACCTCAACATGGTAACCAGAAAAATCAAAAAAAAATTTTTACGATTACAAAAATTGTAAAACACAAAAGTGGGTACTTGAGCAACCTCTGAAGAATCAAACTACTCTTTTTGGAAGGCAACAGAAAAAATCACAAAACAACAAGAGCACACATACCTCCTACAAAGATGCAAGGTGGTAATTGGGCCAGAAACAAAAAAGCAAAATAAAAATTATGTTTTTTCACAAAACATATTATTTACAGACGAGTCATTGTTTTCTTCACTTAGGACGAACAATCTGTTGTAAAACATTTCTCCAAACGATGTTTCCTGATCATTTAATATCTACAAGTGGTACCATCAAGAGGCCTCCCAGATCTTCAGATTTAATCTCCAATTGATTTTTTTTCTTTGGGGATATCTGAAAGAATCCTCTTATCGACACAAATTTGAAAAAGATAAAAATCTTAATGGATTAAGGGAAAAAATTATCGAACTTTGTGCCAACATTACACCAAATGTAAGAGTCCAAATGTATAGTTTATTTTTTAGAAGTTTGTGTTATGTTTTTTCATTCATAGAATATTTTATTTTCAAAGCCGTTTTGGTAAAATAAACACATTTTTAGAAGATAAATTATTTAATCTCTTGCATACGTCTAGTGTATTTCTTGATAAGTCAGACTTACACACTGTTGCTAACGCTTTCATACTGATTAGTAAAAGTAACTTCGTAAACACATGTCGACGAAATGTGGACAATTCAAATTATAGTGTTGTAGTTGTTTACTTGATGATTTATCACGAGTATTTATTAAATTTTGTGCTGGTCGACTGTATTTCGTCTTGCTCTTCGTTTTGCATTGAAATTTTTGTTCCTTAAATATATGTACTGCACAGCCCTTCAAGTTCCAACAATTATTCTGTAATCAAGAAGTAATATGTCATCGTATTAATATCTAGAAGCGGTATATCAGTGGATGCCACTTCTCTTTGTAATCTTTCAAATGGCCGTATTAAATTCTTACTATATTGAAAAAGACAAATTGTATTTACCTTGGAAGTCAAAACAACTGTTGGGTCATCTTCGATGTAAATAAACACGTTAAATAAAGTTATAGAAATTTTTATCAGTATATGTCATGTTAGTTTTGGTGAAAACATTTTTTTATTTACAGGCTTTACGAAGGCAACGAATAGAAAAAATCACCTAGAAGTTCATTTTAACAAAAAATTGGAGATGTGTTTCGTTTGTGGACGCTTTTTCAGGAACAGGATTTTGTTTTTAAGTCATTGTTTTCAACATTTTGTTAAAAGACGAACGAACCAAAAACGTTTTAATTGTAACATTTGCTTAAAGCATTTTCCACAGAAAAATACTTTAAAAGATCACATGTGCATTCACACCGGTAAAAAACCGATTAAGTGTGACATTTGCTTAAAACAATTTCCATATCAAATTAGTTTAAAAAATCACATGCTCTGTCACACCGTCAAGAAACCGTTTAAGTGTGGCATTTGCTCAAAACAGTATTTATATAAAAAAAATTTAAAAAATCACATGCTCCATCATACCGGCGAAAAACTGTTAAAATGTAAAATTTGTTCGAAAAACTATACCCGAAACTTTAATTTAATAACTCACATGCGCATTCACACAGGCGAGAAACCGTTTAAGTGTGACATTTGCTTAAAACAGTTTTCACACCCAAGTAATTTAAAAAAGCACAAGCTCTGTCACACCGGCGAGAAACCGTTCAAGTGTGAAATTTGTTCGAAAAAATATTCACGAAAAAATACTTTAATGACTCACATGCGGAGTCACACTGGCGAGAAACCGTTTAAGTGTGACATTTGCTTCAAACAGTTTACATACCAAAGTAATTTAAAAAATCACATGTTCTGTCACACCGGCGAGAAACCGTTTAAGTGTGACATTTGCTTAAAACAGTTTTCACAACAAAGATATTTAAAAAATCACATGGTATGTCACAACGGAGAAAAACCGTTCAAGTGTGAAATTTGTTTGAAAAACTTCTTACAAAAATCTTACTTTAAGAGACACATCCAAATTCACACCGGCAAGAAACCGTTTAAGTGTGACATTTGCTTAAAACAGTTGTCAGATAAAACAACTTTAAAATCTCACATGCTCTGTCACACAGACAAAAAACCGTTCAAGTGCTACATTTGTTTAAAAAACTTTTTAAAAAAATCTAAATTAGAGAGACACATCCGAATTCACACCGTCGAGAAACCATTTAAGTGACATTTGCTTAAAACAGTTTTCAGATAAAGGAACTTTAAAAACTCACATGCCCCGTTACACCTGCGAAAACTTATTCAAGTGTGAAATTTATTTGAAAAACTTTTCACTAAAATCTGCTTTAATGCGACACATGCGCGTTTACACCGGCGAGAAACCGTTTAAGTGTAAAATTTGCTTAAAACAGTTTTTCCAACGAAGTTGTTTAAAATATCACATGCTCTGTGACATCGGCAAAAACAGTTCGAGTGCAACATTTGTATGAAAAGCTTTTCATCAAAAGCTGCTTTAATATCTCACATGCGCATTCATACAGGCGAGAAACCGTTTAAGTGTGACATTTGCTTGAAACAGTTTGTACATAAAAATAGTTTACAATATCACATGCGTTGTCACATCGGCGAAAGTCCGTTTCAGTGTAAAATTTGTCCGAAAGAGTTTCCAGTAAAAGCTGCTTTAATATCTCACATGCGCATACACACTGGCGAGAAACCGTTTAAGTGTGACATTTGCTTGAAACAGTTTGTACATAAAAATAGTTTACAATATCACATGCGTTGTCACACCGGCGAAAGACCGTTTAAGTGTGACATTTGCTTGAAACAGTTTGTACATAAAAATAGTTTACAATATCACATGCGTTGTCACACCGGCGAAAGACCGTTTCAGTTTAAAATTTGTCCGAAAGAGTTTCCAGTAAAAGCTGCTTTAATATCTTACATGCGCATTCACACAGGCGAGAAACCGTTTAAGTGTGACATTTGCTTGAAACAGTTTGTACATAAAAATAGTTTACAATATCACATGCATTGTCACACCGGCGAAAGACCGTTTCAGTGTAAAATTTGTCCGAAAGAGTTTCCAGTAAAAGCTGCTTTAATATCTTACATGCGCATTCACACAGGCGAGAAACCGTTTAAGTGTGACATTTGCTTGAAACAGTTTGTACATAAAAATAGTTTACAATATCACATGCATTGTCACACCGGCGAAAGACCGTTTCAGTGTAAAATTTGTCCGAAAGAGTTTCCAGTAAAAGCTGCTTTAATATCTCACATGCGCATTCACACAGGCGAGAAACCGTTTAAGTGTGACATTTGCTTGAAACAGTTTGTACATAAAAATAGTTTACAATATCACATGCATTGTCACACCGGCGAAAGACCGTTTCAGTGTAAAATTTGTCCGAAAGAGTTTCCAGTAAAAGCTGCTTTAATATCTTACATGCGCATTCACACAGGCGAGAAACCGTTTAAGTGTGACATTTGCTTGAAACAGTTTGTACATAAAAATAGTTTACAATATCACATGCATTGTCACACCGGCGAAAGACCGTTTCAGTGTAAAATTTGTCCGAAAGAGTTTCCAGTAAAAGCTGCTTTAATATCTTACATGCGCATTCACACAGGCGAGAAACCGTTTAAGTGTGACATTTGCTTGAAACAGTTTGTACATAAAAATAGTTTACAATATCACATGCATTGTCACACCGGCGAAAGACCGTTTCAGTGTAAAATTTGTCCGAAAGAGTTTCCAGTAAAAGCTGCTTTAATATCTCACATGCGCATTCACACAGGCGAGAAACCGTTTAAGTGTGACATTTGCTTGAAACAGTTTGTACATAAAAATAGTTTACAATATCACATGCATTGTCACACCGGCGAAAGACCGTTTCAGTGTAAAATTTGTCCGAAAGAGTTTCCAGTAAAAGCTGCTTTAATATCTCACATGCGCATTCACACAGGCGAGAAACCGTTTAAGTGTGACATTTGCTTGAAACAGTTTGTACATAAAAATAGTTTACAATATCACATGCATTGTCACACCGGCGAAAGACCGTTTCAGTGTAAAATTTGTCCGAAAGAGTTTCCAGTAAAAGCTGCTTTAATATCTTACATGCGCATTCACACAGGCGAGAAACCGTT
The DNA here is from genome assembly GCA_950111635.1 of Agelastica alni. Taxonomy (NCBI): domain Eukaryota; kingdom Metazoa; phylum Arthropoda; class Insecta; order Coleoptera; family Chrysomelidae; genus Agelastica; species Agelastica alni. The sequence continues at coordinate 1,434,760 of OX467716.1, read as the reverse complement.
TAAGTGTGACATTTGCTTGAAACAGTTTGTACATAAAAATAGTTTACAATATCACATGCATTGTCACACCGGCGAAAGACCGTTTCAGTGTAAAATTTGTCCGAAAGAGTTTCCAGTAAAAGCTGCTTTAATATCTTACATGCGCATTCACACAGGCGAGAAACCGTTTAAGTGTGACATTTGCTTGAAACAGTTTGTACATAAAAATAGTTTACAATATCACATGCATTGTCACACCGGCGAAAGACCGTTTCAGTGTAAAATTTGTCCGAAAGAGTTTCCAGTAAAAGCTGCTTTAATATCTCACATGCGCATTCACACAGGCGAGAAACCGTTTAAGTGTGACATTTGCTTGAAACAGTTTGTACATAAAAATAGTTTACAATATCACATGCATTGTCACACCGGCGAAAGACCGTTTCAGTGTAAAATTTGTCCGAAAGAGTTTCCAGTAAAAGCTGCTTTAATATCTTACATGCGCATTCACACAGGCGAGAAACCGTTTAAGTGTGACATTTGCTTGAAACAGTTTGTACATAAAAATAGTTTACAATATCACATGCATTGTCACACCGGCGAAAGACCGTTTCAGTGTAAAATTTGTCCGAAAGAGTTTCCAGTAAAAGCTGCTTTAATATCTTACATGCGCATTCACACAGGCGAGAAACCGTTTAAGTGTGACATTTGCTTGAAACAGTTTGTACATAAAAATAGTTTACAATATCACATGCATTGTCACACCGGCGAAAGACCGTTTCAGTGTAAAATTTGTCCGAAAGAGTTTCCAGTAAAAGCTGCTTTAATATCTTACATGCGCATTCACACAGGCGAGAAACCGTTTAAGTGTGACATTTGCTTGAAACAGTTTGTACATAAAAATAGTTTACAATATCACATGCATTGTCACACCGGCGAAAGACCGTTTCAGTGTAAAATTTGTCCGAAAGAGTTTCCAGTAAAAGCTGCTTTAATATCTCACATGCGCATTCACACAGGCGAGAAACCGTTTAAGTGTGACATTTGCTTGAAACAGTTTGTACATAAAAATAGTTTACAATATCACATGCATTGTCACACCGGCGAAAGACCGTTTCAGTGTAAAATTTGTCCGAAAGAGTTTCCAGTAAAAGCTGCTTTAATATCTTACATGCGCATTCACACAGGCGAGAAACCGTTTAAGTGTGACATTTGCTTGAAACAGTTTGTACATAAAAATAGTTTACAATATCACATGCATTGTCACACCGGCGAAAGACCGTTTCAGTGTAAAATTTGTCCGAAAGAGTTTCCAGTAAAAGCTGCTTTAATATCTTACATGCGCATTCACACAGGCGAGAAACCGTTTAAGTGTGACATTTGCTTGAAACAGTTTGTACATAAAAATAGTTTACAATATCACATGCATTGTCACACCGGCGAAAGACCGTTTCAGTGTAAAATTTGTCCGAAAGAGTTTCCAGTAAAAGCTGCTTTAATATCTCACATGCGCATTCACACAGGCGAGAAACCGTTTAAGTGTGACATTTGCTTGAAACAGTTTGTACATAAAAATAGTTTACAATATCACATGCATTGTCACACCGGCGAAAGACCGTTTCAGTGTAAAATTTGTCCGAAAGAGTTTCCAGTAAAAGCTGCTTTAATATCTTACATGCGCATTCACACAGGCGAGAAACCGTTTAAGTGTGACATTTGCTTGAAACAGTTTGTACATAAAAATAGTTTACAATATCACATGCATTGTCACACCGGCGAAAGACCGTTTCAGTGTAAAATTTGTCCGAAAGAGTTTCCAGTAAAAGCTGCTTTAATATCTTACATGCGCATTCACACAGGCGAGAAACCGTTTAAGTGTGACATTTGCTTGAAACAGTTTGTACATAAAAATAGTTTACAATATCACATGCATTGTCACACCGGCGAAAGACCGTTTCAGTGTAAAATTTGTCCGAAAGAGTTTCCAGTAAAAGCTGCTTTAATATCTCACATGCGCATTCACACAGGCGAGAAACCGTTTAAGTGTGACATTTGCTTGAAACAGTTTGTACATAAAAATAGTTTACAATATCACATGCATTGTCACACCGGCGAAAGACCGTTTCAGTGTAAAATTTGTCCGAAAGAGTTTCCAGTAAAAGCTGCTTTAATATCTCACATGCGCATTCACACAGGCGAGAAACCGTTTAAGTGTGACATTTGCTTGAAACAGTTTGTACATAAAAATAGTTTACAATATCACATGCATTGTCACACCGGCGAAAGACCGTTTCAGTGTAAAATTTGTCCGAAAGAGTTTCCAGTAAAAGCTGCTTTAATATCTTACATGCGCATTCACACAGGCGAGAAACCGTTTAAGTGTGACATTTGCTTGAAACAGTTTGTACATAAAAATAGTTTACAATATCACATGCATTGTCACACCGGCGAAAGACCGTTTCAGTGTAAAATTTGTCCGAAAGAGTTTCCAGTAAAAGCTGCTTTAATATCTCACATGCGCATTCACACAGGCGAGAAACCGTTTAAGTGTGACATTTGCTTGAAACAGTTTGTACATAAAAATAGTTTACAATATCACATGCATTGTCACACCGGCGAAAGACCGTTTCAGTGTAAAATTTGTCCGAAAGAGTTTCCAGTAAAAGCTGCTTTAATATCTTACATGCGCATTCACACAGGCGAGAAACCGTTTAAGTGTGACATTTGCTTGAAACAGTTTGTACATAAAAATAGTTTACAATATCACATGCATTGTCACACCGGCGAAAGACCGTTTCAGTGTAAAATTTGTCCGAAAGAGTTTCCAGTAAAAGCTGCTTTAATATCTCACATGCGCATTCACACAGGCGAGAAACCGTTTAAGTGTGACATTTGCTTGAAACAGTTTGTACATAAAAATAGTTTACAATATCACATGCATTGTCACACCGGCGAAAGACCGTTTCAGTGTAAAATTTGTCCGAAAGAGTTTCCAGTAAAAGCTGCTTTAATATCTCACATGCGCATTCACACAGGCGAGAAACCGTTTAAGTGTGACATTTGCTTGAAACAGTTTGTACATAAAAATAGTTTACAATATCACATGCATTGTCACACCGGCGAAAGACCGTTTCAGTGTAAAATTTGTCCGAAAGAGTTTCCAGTAAAAGCTGCTTTAATATCTTACATGCGCATTCACACAGGCGAGAAACCGTTTAAGTGTGACATTTGCTTGAAACAGTTTGTACATAAAAATAGTTTACAATATCACATGCATTGTCACACCGGCGAAAGACCGTTTCAGTGTAAAATTTGTCCGAAAGAGTTTCCAGTAAAAGCTGCTTTAATATCTCACATGCGCATTCACACAGGCGAGAAACCGTTTAAGTGTGACATTTGCTTGAAACAGTTTGTACATAAAAATAGTTTACAATATCACATGCATTGTCACACCGGCGAAAGACCGTTTCAGTGTAAAATTTGTCCGAAAGAGTTTCCAGTAAAAGCTGCTTTAATATCTTACATGCGCATTCACACAGGCGAGAAACCGTTTAAGTGTGACATTTGCTTGAAACAGTTTGTACATAAAAATAGTTTACAATATCACATGCATTGTCACACCGGCGAAAGACCGTTTCAGTGTAAAATTTGTCCGAAAGAGTTTCCAGTAAAAGCTGCTTTAATATCTCACATGCGCATTCACACAGGCGAGAAACCGTTTAAGTGTGACATTTGCTTGAAACAGTTTGTACATAAAAATAGTTTACAATATCACATGCATTGTCACACCGGCGAAAGACCGTTTCAGTGTAAAATTTGTCCGAAAGAGTTTCCAGTAAAAGCTGCTTTAATATCTCACATGCGCATTCACACAGGCGAGAAACCGTTTAAGTGTGACATTTGCTTGAAACAGTTTGTACATAAAAATAGTTTACAATATCACATGCATTGTCACACCGGCGAAAGACCGTTTCAGTGTAAAATTTGTCCGAAAGAGTTTCCAGTAAAAGCTGCTTTAATATCTCACATGCGCATTCACACAGGCGAGAAACCGTTTAAGTGTGACATTTGCTTGAAACAGTTTGTACATAAAAATAGTTTACAATATCGCATGCATTGTCACACCGGCGAAAGTCCGTTTCAGTGTAAAATTTGTCCGAAAGAGTTTCCAGTAAAAAGTGTTTTAATAGCCCACATGCGCAGTCACACCGGCGAAAAACTGAATATTTGGATATCTCGTTTCACAGTTTTCGAAAAGCAAATTCGAGTTCATAAATAGAAAAATTTGTTCAATAATGATAAATTCATTGACTGATGGAAAATTTCAAAATATTTTAAAATGAATTTACAAAGCGAAGTTACATCGATGACGGTCTACTCTAAGCACTTTAATAAAACTGATTATTATCTGCCAGGTTTGTAAATATTACATGTGATTTTATTTGCGTGCAAATGATGCTTTTGTTTGTAAATTAATTACCATATAATAAAGAATTGAAAATAGCTGTTTGTATTACTAGGTAGTAAAGTGCCACACGACGCGAAGGGCAGTAAACATCCAAGGAGATAAAGGCATTTTGCTGCCGTTTTATACCTATAATTTTTTACTGTACCCTCTTATTAAACCTTTTTTTTTTAAATTTATTTACGACACAAATACCGAAGTTTAAAAGTCGATCGCAGTGTTTATTATCAGTGAGCCACAGCATACTGTTGTGGTATTTACTCATTGGGTTCGATGATTCTAAACATTCAGTACAATAACTTAACAATTTGATTCTAATATTTCTACAAAATAAATTTTACTTTACAAATCATCCCGTGCAATAGTCTTGGATATATCTAAAGCCTTTGACCGCGTTTGGCACCAGGAATTGTTAAGTAAATTATCTGCCTACGGTCTCCCAACCAAACTGCGCCAATGGCTCTTGAGCTTTATGCAAGATCGCTCCATACATGTGGCAGTTGACGGTATTTCTTCTGATGCGTTTAAAACCAATGCCGGGGTCCCCCAGGGTTCCATCCTGTCCCCCACCTTATTTCTTTTACACATCAACGACCTCTTGAAAACCACCACGAACCCCATTTACAGTTTCGCAGACGATAGCACACTTGTCTCAACTTTCACATCCTATCGATCACTTTCGGTAAATGATACAAATAGACTCAGGCAGGAACAGGTTGATTTCATCAATAGAAATCTTAAAGCAATCGTCAAAGTGCCACGTTTTCCAAGAAAGTGAATTCCTCAAATCATCCCATCACAATGTCCGGAATTACCCTTGAACCAAGACCCTCTATCTCGATTTTGGGAGTCACGGTGTCCAATAATATGTCTTGGCATGACCATGTTGCTAACATCGCAAAGTCGGCAAGCCAGAGGCTAGGTTTTCTGTGGAAAGCTAGAAAGTTTTTTACTCCTGATCAACTGTTGACGACGTACAAGGCTCAAATCCGACCTCTACTGGAGTGTTGCTCGAATGTTTGGGGTTCAGCACCAAGGCATTCTCTTCGTCTTTTAGATTCCATTCAAAAAAGAGCCATTCGCTTGATAAACAGCTCAACTCTCACAGATACCCTTCACCCTCTAGAACATAGAAGAAGAGTTGCAGACCAGTCATTGCTCTACAGATATTTCCATGGCAGATGCTCCAGAGAAATAAAAACTCTTGTACCACCATTGGCCACATTCGGCAGAAGAACTCGGCACGCTGATCAGTCTCACCCATTTTTCTCAAGATTGACACTACAAGGACCAATCTTCATCAAGAATCCTTCTTTTACAGGGCTGCTACGGAATGGAATAAGCTTCCAAAATCAGTTTTTCCAGAGAACTATGACCTGCAACTTTTCAAAAAGCGGGTCCACAATCATCTCCTTTCTATAATCCTTCCCCTTCTAATAGTCGAAGAGCGAGCCGTCCACGGCCCTCACGATAGGTCTACCCTTTTTACGAATATTTTCATAAAAAAAAAGCTTAGATATTCACAACTGTGTACAATCCAACACTTTATAATTATTTCAAAAATTCAACTTCCCATTCAGTCGGCGACACCCTTTTATATAAAAATCTAAACAATATTTCTGGAAATTCTTAGATAGAGCGGTTTCTCTCTCTCGAAATTAATCGACCTTTCTAGAGGCCTTCAATCACACCGCGGCCATAAATCATTCGCTAGATGTGGGTCGTATTTTTATGCCGCAAAGGGGATATTCGTCTTTGTGTGACCGCTTCGGCCGAATGGGTCAGGGACGTATTTTATCGTAACATATATATATATATATATATATATATATATATATATATATATATATATATATATATATATATATATATATATATATATATATATATATATATATATATATATATATATATATATATATATAAATAAGCGAGTTTTTTACAGCATCGTTGGCCGTCTCTCGCATCCTCTTCTTCATGCCTCTCTATCCTGCCTATCTTCCTCTTCTAATCCTCTCCATGTCCTTTCTTGTTTGTTTTAACCACTCTTCTGGTGGTCTTCCGCGCTTTCGCCTGAATTTTGGTTGCCATTCTAATATCTTATTGGGCCATCGATCATCTTTCATACGTCTTACGTGTCCATACCATTTAAGTCGTCTCTTAATTTTTTTTTTTATGAAAATAGTCGCAAAAAGGGTACCTATCGTGCGGGCCGCGGACGGCCCGCACTGCGACTATTAGAAGGGGAAGGGATTATAGAAAGGAAATGATTGTGGACACGCTTTTTAAAAAGTTGCAGGTCATAGTTCTCTGGAAAAACTGATTTTGGAAGCTTATTCCATTCCGTAGCAGCCCTGTAAAAGAAGGATTCTTGATGAAGATTGGTCCTAGTAGTGTCAATCTTGAGAGTAAATGGGTGAGACTGATCAGCGTGCCGAGTTCTTCGGCCGAATGTGGCCAATGGTGGTACAAGAGTTTTTATTTCTCTGGAGCATCTGCCATGGAAATATCTGTAGAGCAATGACTGGTCTGCAACTCTTCTTCTATGTTCTAGAGGGTGAAGGGTATCTGTGAGAGTTGAGCTGTTTATCAAGCGAATGGCTCTTTTCTGAATGGAATCTATAAGACGAAGAGAATGCCTTGGTGCTGAACCCCAAATGTGCGAGCAATACTCCAGTAGAGGTCGGATTTGAGCCTTGTACGTCGTCAACAGTTGATCAGGAGTAAAAAACTTTCTAGCTTTCCACAGAAAACCTAGCCTCTGGCTTGCCGACTTTGCGATGTTAGCAACATGGTCATGCCCAGACATATTATTGGACACCGTGACTCCCAAAATCGAGATGGAGGGTCTTGGTTCAAGGGTATTTCCGGACATTGTGATGGGATGATTTGAGGAATTCACTTTCTTGGAAAACGTGGCACTTTGTGTTTTTTGGGCGTTGAACTGAACAAGATTGTTGGTTCCCCACTCGACGATTGCTTTAAGATCTCTATTGATGGAATCAATCTGTTCCTGCCCGAGTCTATTTGTATCATTCACCGAAAGTGATTCCTCCGCTATAGGTGTTTCTGCTCCCATTCTCTGCCTTATTTCATTGTTTGTGACTCTTTGCAACCTTGATACCCTACAACTCCTTCGTAGATTCGGCCGCTTCTAACCTTTGCCTATCTCTTTTTGTTACCACCCATGTCTCTGAGCCGTATAATAGTATACTTTGTATAATAGTTTCATATATTCTTTTTTTATTCATTTTTGGATATTATTTGACCGCAGGAGAGAGTTTAGTTTATTTATTGCTTGTTTTCCCTGATTGATGCGATGGGTTATTTCTTTTTTGCTGGATCCTTCTTTTGTTATTTTTACTCCTAAATAGGTGTAGTCTTGACAAGATTGAATCGTATTTCCCTCTATTTCTAGATCAAGCTGAGGGAAATCAATCGTAATAATACTATGATTTTTTTATTCTTAAGGAGGTTGAGAAGTTGGACGAAAATAATGAAAAAGATGAAAAATAATCTTTTTAATTAGATTTTTTGATAACAAAATTTAGGGTGATTAGGAAGCTCATAAATTTATAAATCTAAAAAAACTGTTACTTGTAGTCATATAGAAAACATGCGATTGACTCATTTTGTTTTATAATTAGTAAACATATAATGTCAGTTGCACAAAAATTAACTACATATGTTAGGCATTGATATTTCACAATTATTTAAAAGAAAAAATCAGTCCAGTTAAGAAGCTTTTTTTTTTTGGGGCGCTGTTCGGTATTGGCCCGCTTCACCTCGAAGTGATTGCTGCAGCTACGATGACAGCGCGCCGCCTTAAATGTGAACAACAATAGCGATTGTAAACACACAAAATTCCTACAAGGTGTCCTGTCGGATCCCGTGCTTAACATGAGACAGGACAAGATACCGGCTATCCATGTCTGGATACAGTTTTTCAAGCGGAAACTGTAACTAAAGATTAGTGGTTAGACAAGATGTTTCACTCCCTCTTTTTATAAATGAAATAGTTGAAATAACTTTGAGAATGATGTGGAAGGAGCAGGCCACCATGCATGAATGGCGAGGGGGCCTTTTTCTATTGGTTGATACAGTCATGTGATCGAGTTGAGATGGAGTAAATGACATGTGAAGTTAGTTTACTAACCTATTCTCTGTGCTGTAGGCTTTTTCGGAAACATACTCGGGTTAACACGATCCCTAACCTGCACGTTCGTTTACCTAACCCGAGGTGCCTACCTGTGTTCGGAAAATTTTGATTTGTTGACTCGATCATAGACCCAGGGTCGCTTTTCGTAACCCACCTCTAGAGAAGGGTCGTTAAAGACGCTATAGGCACCGCATGCGCATTACTGAAGGTTAGTTTAAAAAAAATGTTTGATATTATTATATTATAATCTAATTCTTTTGTGGTTGTTATTACTGGCTACTCTTTTATATGTCGTAGGACATTACTCTCCTGACTAATGAAACCACATACCTTACATCTCCCCAAATTTTCCTCGTCTTGCATGATTTTCAGTTATAAAAAAATGATACATAATTAATCGACTGAAAACATAAAAAATTGAGGTTAGGAGGACTTTAACAGTCAGATCAAAAACGAAACCTTAAAGTTCGTAAACTACAGTTCTCGGGTAGGTGATCGGATTGATCTGTCACGTGATCTCATTGGATCGGGTTGGTGACCCAGAGTAAGTTACCGAAAAGGCCTAATCATGCAAAGTGCACAGACTGCGCTCTCCATATGGGGAAGCGGCAGGTGCATTTAAATATGTTCGGACAGCCAAGCGGCAATTAAACCGCTAGCGTCTCCAACTATTAACTCACGATTTATCTGGGTTGTAGACAAACCCTAGAGGCATTGGCGAAAAGCAACAAAGTCACTCTTGTCTGGGTTCCTGGTCACTCGAAAATCAAAGGCAATGAGAGTGCTGATAAGTTAGCAAAAGCAGGATCAGAAGCTAAGTTCGTGTGTCTATAGTCGGCCATTAGAGATTCCCTTCTGTTTAGGCAGAGTGGCAATTCGGGGTTGGCTCAAAGACCAGAACTTAATGTATTGGAAAACAGAAACCAGAGACAAGTGCAGACAGGCAAGGGCACTCATAGGTGAACTTCCCCGAGAGGGCCTAGCCTAACCAGAAGCATTACGTCGCTAAGTAGGAAGGATGCCAGACTAGTAGTACACATACTGACCAGTCATGGTACCCTTAGATATCACATGGGGCTTACCGATAGCTCTAATTGTGAATTATGTGGAGAGAAGGAAACTTTCTTTTACATAAAGTTAGTTATTACAAAAACTACCGAAAAAACTCCTTCAGAGATGTCATCAGTCAACCATTGTTGAGATTGTATTTGAAAATTTGTATGGTATGTTTCTCGCTTGGGTTCGCTTTAAATGTTACAAAAGATTTCTAAAGACGAAACTATTATTTTGCATAGGTTTTTGTTAAAGCATGTTGAAAAAATAAACAGCAAATCATATAATTATACAAAACAATAAATAGAATACAAACTACCAGTCAACGTATATGAACGTAGGTCTGCTGAAGTTCAGTTCCCGGCAGATCAACAGGATCTCGCGAAAAATTACCACAGAAAAGAAATTTCTGCTTCTGCTAACCTTGTTTTCACTAAACTATCTGTCAAAATAGAGACTAATCTAAGCTGTCAACGTCAGTCAGTCAAGATTATAAATTTTTGCTTCCAAACATCAAACGGATTTTGCCGGCTTTCGCTTGTTGTTTTGTGTGGTTTTACCAAAGAATACACCAGCAAAAAATTGAGCTGGTGTATACTGTGGTTTTACTATTGAATCTAAGTTCGTTTTATATTCAAAGTGTGTTACAGTACAGACCTATGGTATTCTATTTCTTGTTTTGTATAATTATATGATTTGCTGTTTATTTTTTCAAGATGTTTAAACAAAAACATATGCAAAATAATAAAGTGTCATCTTTAGAAATCCCTTGTACTATAAAAAGCGAACCCAAGGAAGAAACATGCGATATAAATTTTCAAGTACAATCCCAACAATGTGAAAAAGTTGAAGCAGCAGATTTTGTAGAGACTATCAAGGTATTAAATGATTTCAAGAAGGAAGTGGAGGATGATGATAATATTGAACCTGAAATGTTACATGAAGAGTATGATTTGTCATACTCCTATTTAGTAAGCAGAAATGGTAAGTTTAAACTAACTTTAAAACTTAATCTTTTTGTGAGTGTAAAGCTTCATTGCAGTGTTGTAATAAGTAGGTAGGAGATATTTTTTTTAGTTATAACACTTGTATAAGTACATTATTTTATTTAAACTTTTCCCAGCAATGAGGAATGATCATAATATGAAATTAAATGATGTCGAGAAGGAAGTGGAGGATGTTAAAAATATTAAAACTGAAATGTTACATGAAGAGTGTGATTTGTCATCAATTAAAATTGAAGATGAATTGTATTGGACACAACAAGTATCATATTATAATGATATGAAACGTAAAAATTCCAAGAAAGCTGTTGGTAGGAAAAATTGCAAAATTAGAAAATACTCCTGTTTAGTTTGCAGAAAGGGTAAGTGTAAATGAATATTAACAATATATTATTTTGCCATTTACGGGTGTGTAAAGCTTAATAAATTTATTAATTAATTAATTAAAATCAGCACCACCCTTTGTAAACAATTTTTTTTAATGACAATCTGCTTATGTACATTCTACATTAATTCAGAGTAAATGTTGTATATCGTTAAGAATAGTGCAAATTCATGAATCTACACCATATGTAAAGGGCAGGTATCTGCACTGGATCTAGTGTTACAGGGTAAGGTTATAACTTTATAAGTTTCTTATTTTAACGGCTTTTGGACTCATTTTTATGTAGAGAGTAATAATTCATGTTTTCTATGTATTGTTAATAAAGAGAATTTATTTAGTGATTAATTTAGTCGCTACGAAAATTATGCAGAGTTGATTTGACCACAAAATGGAATAATCAAACAAGTAATAATGTTACAAAATAATATTAAATAATTAAATCAAAACTTGACGTACAAAATCTGCTTAAAAGATTTATCTTTTGGAAGAGTTTGATTAAATCAATAAAACAAAATCAAAAAGCAACTTTTTCGCTGAAATCTCTTAGAATTATATACATTGATAGTATAATAATATTAACAGCAGTTTAATTAAATCTTACATTCTATTCAGCTTGTATCAGCCTTTTAAACTTATACATTTAATAAACAAAATGAGGACTTCTTCAGCTATCTAAAAAAAATAAGATTCTAGACCTCAAAATATGATGATTCTGCCCAGCATGCCTTATACAAATAATGCTAGTTTCTGAGCTACCAGGTGTTTAAAGTTTAAATATGGATTTTGATTTTCGCAGTAACTTTTCATATTTTCACAATTTTCATTTAAAAATTGACAACTTTACGTTTTTTGGCATGAATATTGCCATTATTTTTTTATTAACTCTTAGAATATTTACAATCTGTTTCACTTTAGCTAAAGATAAGTAGCAAAAACAATAAGTAAATGTTTTGACTTGTAATTTGGCTCTACATATTAAACGGTAAAATTATATTTACAGTTTTAAACGTTGATTGTTATTAGAATCTCTTTGTTAAGTCCGTTGGTTTAAATTGTTTTAGCCAGCGCACTTCACTAGATGTGTTGTATAAATCAATAAATCACGAGCGAATTGGGGTGCGATTTATTTATTCACTAGCAAGCTCTTTTAAATTACATATATTAAAAAAATTACATTTATTAAGAACAACAGGAAGAAAAACATACAATACACACAAATTCCGACATAAACACTAAAATGGATATACATAGTTTATAAAACAGATATATACAGAAATCATGAAGTGGTAAAATATAAATTACTGAACATTCAAATCACAAATATAGTTTTTAAATTTACTAATAGAGACATCAAAAAGTGGAAGGTTCTCCAGTAAATTAGCGAGTCTCATAGATCCAGGAATAAATGTGTGGAATGCATAATTAAATCTAAGGATTGGTATGTGAAATGTTTGACTCTGCTTTGTAGTCCTAGTTGGAACAAAGAGACTAATTTTACTTAAGAGTTGAGGACATGTACCATTAATGATTTTAAAAAGTAATGTGAGATCTCTCTGTTTCTTATGGTTCTCAAGAGAGGAGATTCGCAGCTGTTGCAGCCAACAGCATAGTCTTGATAGACATATAGCTTAAATGCAATATAATGATAAAGTTGTTGAAGTGTTCGAGTTTCCTAATGTAAACTAAGTAATGAGGAGACTTTACAGAAGAACAGTAATCAAGGTGTGACCTAAGGAAAAATACAAAGATTTAATTGAACTAACACCAGTAAAATCACTAGTAGCTCTCTTAACAAAACCCAACATTTTCATGGACTTTCTTAGGTTTCTTGAAGGTGAGTGATCTGTCAAGAATTACTCCTAAATCCTTTATCTGATGTCTCCGACTGTACCTAGCAATTGACCATTTATGTTGTAATTGAGTGTGATTAAGTGTTGGGTATGACAAAAGCGAATTATGTGACATTTACTGGCATTAAGATCCACGCCGTTAAGAGTGCACCATTCAGACAGTTTATCCAATTCTGATTGCAATACTCCAACATCCCCATGACCTTTAATAATTTTGAAACACTTAAAATCATCTGCAAATAGTAAGGCATCAGTATGACGAATACAAATAATATCATTGATAAAGAGATTAAATAGTAATGGACCTAATGTGAACCCAATGTCACTAAAAATTTATGGGAATAGAAATGGTTTATCCGAACCTATTGAGCCCTATTGGTTAAGTAACTGCGAAGCCACCGCAAGACTGAACCACCAATGCCAAGAAAATCAAGCTTCTGAAGCAGAAGACCATGATTCACCTTGTCATATGCCTTGGAAAAGTCAGTATACACGGAATCAACCTGCAGTCCCCTCTCAAGTGACTCAGAGAAAGTCAACATATGTTAATAAACTAAGTTCTGACGATTTGCCTGAGGAAAAAGCAAATTGCTGAGAGTTTAATACACCAGAAGAGTCATAGCCAAGATAATCTGCAATAATGCTCTCAAATAGTTTAGGTATGGTACTAAGAATTGATATAGGGCGATAATTCTTGATTTCAGATTTATTGCCTGATTTATGTATTGGTGTAACATAAGAAAGTTTCCAAAGGTCAGGAAACTCGCCTAAGTGCAAAGATTTATTGAAAATATGAAATAGCGGTCGAGAAAGAATGAAACTGAATTCCCTCAGAAAAATGGGTGGAATACACAAGGTAGGATCTGGTTACCACTATGACTTAGAGTTTGATTAGTATACACAGATGAAAAGTGATCAGCAAATAAATTTGCAATATCATACCACAGGAAGCAACTGAATCATTTAGTGTCATTGAGTCAGGAATATTATTAATTTCACGTTTACTTCTAACGAATTTCCAAAAAGCCTTTCATTATTCTGAATAGAATGCTCAGTAAAACATATATACCTAACATAGCACTCGTTTGACAGATGCTTGCATTGAGTTCTTAGCTCACTGAATTTTGCATAACATTCGCGAGTCCTCGTAGTGTGTGTGTGTGCTTATATGTAAATAAAATATTTAATAACTACCATTAAGCCTTAGTGATAGTTATATTTCTAATTGTACTTTTGTAATTGGTAAATAAACTGATTGATTCATGTGCCGCTCATCCCAACTATCTCTTACAAATAAAGTGCTGTAAGCAGATATGGAAAAATATTTGTGGAACATAAAAATTTCAATGCAAAATACAACACACTTATTTGAATTGTCCCCACTTCGTTGACATGAGAATAAACACTTTAAATAAAGTTATCAGTAAACCTGTTAGTTTTGATTATATTTTTTTTGTTTGCAGGCTTCACAAAGACAACGACCATGAAAAATCACCTAAAAGTTCATTTTAGCAAGAAATTGGAGATGTGTTTTGTTTGTGGACGCTTTTTCAGGAACAAGATTTTGTTTTTTAGCCATTGGTTTCAACATTTTGTTAAAAAACGAAAGAACGTAAAAGCTTTTAATTGTAAAATTTGCTTGAAGCATTTATCACAGAAAAATACTTTAATAGATCACATGCGCATTCACACCGGCAAGAAACCGTTTAAGTGTGATATTTGCTTCAAGCAATTTTCAAAACGAAATAATTTAAAAAATCACATGCTCCGTCATACCGACGAAAAACTGTTAAAATGTAAAATTTGTTCGAAAAACTATTCCCGAAACTTTAATTTAATAACTCACATGCGCATTCACACAGGCGAGAAACCGTTTAAGTGTGACATTTGCTACAAACAGTTTTCAAAACAAAGCAGTTTAAAATATCATATGCAATGTCACACCGGCGAAAAACCGTTCAAGTGCGAAATTTGTTTTAAAAACTTTTCACATAAAGGCACATTAATGATTCACTTGCGCATTCACACCGGCGAAAAACCGTTTAAGTGTGACATTTGCTTCAAACAGTTTTCACAAAAAAGTCATTTTAATTATCACATGCAATGTCACAATGGGGAAAAACCGTTGTGTAAAATTTGTTCGAAAATCTTTTCACAAAGATCTGCTTTGATAACTCACATGCGCATTCACACCGGCGAGAAACCGTTTAAGTGTGACATTTGCTTAAAACAGTTTTCACATCAACATAGTTTAAAAAATCACATGCACCATCACACCGGTGAAAAACCATTCAAGTGTGAAATTTGTTTAAAAAACTTTTCGCTAAAATCTCATTTATTGCGACACTTGCACATTCACACCGGCGAGAAACCGTTTAAGTGTGACATTTGTTTGAAAAACTTTTCATCAAAATATTATTTAACAAGACACATGCGGATTCACGCCAGCGAAAAACCGTTTAAGTGTGACATTTGCTTTAACCAGTTTTCTAGACAAAGTACTTTTAAAAATCACATGCAATGTCACAACGGCGAAAAACCGTTTGCGTGTGACATTTGTTTTGAACAGTTTTCACAACAAAGCGATTTAAAAAATCACTTGCAATGTCACGATGGCGAAAAACCGTTAAAATGTAAAATTTGTTCGAAAATATTTTCACAAAAATCTACTTTAATAACTCACATGCGCATTCACACTGGCGTGCAACCGTATGAGTGTGATATATGCTTAAAAAAGTTTTCATATCAACATAGTTTAAAAAGTCACATGCACCATCACACCGGCGAAAAACCGTTCAAGTGTGAAATTTGTTTAAAAAACTTTTCAGATAGATCTAATTTAATGAGACACATGCGCATTCACACCGGCGAGAAACCGTTCCAGTGTGACATTTGCTCAAAACAGTTTTCACGTCAACATTGTTTAAAAATTCACGTGCGTATTCACACCGGCGAAAAACCGTTCAAGTGCGACATTTGTTCGAAAAACTTTTCGCAAAAATTTCCTTTAATAACTCACATGCGAGTTCACACTGGCGAGAAACCGTTAAGTTTGGAATAGGTCCATTAAAAACTACTTAAATAGCCCACATGCGCAGTCACACCAGCATAAAACCGTTCAAGTGTGAATTTTTTTTGAAACATTATAGAAATAAATTTTATCTGCCATATGCGCGTACACACAGACTAGCTGTTTGACCGGTCACATTAATAAAAACATCGAAAATATCGTTTAAGTCATTCTATAACTATAGTTAGTTTTTGTAAGACTTTTAGTATCTCTAACCGGACAAACGTGGAATAAAATGCAAATGAGCAATTCTTAAGTGATAAACCAAAAATTGTATGCATCAGTGACGGAGACAGAGAATTTACTTTACTTTTAAAGTATTAGAACACGCACCAAATCCCTTTTACTTTGTGGAACTCCACATCAAATGATTACAAATGAAAGACACTGCCATTTAAATAAAATCAACACTTTCATTATAAAATTTTTAAAAGTAAAACACTTTCATTCTTCACTTTAACTTTTAATGTGAGGAATGAAATTGTTTCACTGTTTCATTTATGATTGATGTATAGTTCGGTTTTATGTTCGACAGTTGTATGCGCATGTATGGGGTAGGTAGCATCCAATCTCGACCTTGTTTTTTTGTATAAGTGTAAGTTCAAAAGCCCGTTTCAGTGAAATCACATCCGTCACTAAATTCAACTTTCTTACCGTGGGTTGTATATTATTTTTCTTGCTCCTCAAGCCGAAAGTACAGTTAAATAATTAATATTAAAATTATTATAATAGCGTATGATATTTCACTTGCTTCAGCGCCATCTGACAATCTCGCCAAGTGTAGCGCACTCCATATTTAGTCCATTAATTTATTTTTCACTAACAACAATGTAGCTGTGAGACATTGTTGATTTTATTAGGATGTAAGATTACGTTTAGCCGAATGAATTGTAGACTGCCGACGTACCCAACTATGCAATGTAGCTCACTCTGGGGAGAGCGCGCTGTACTTCAAACTGCCCGCAAAAGTAAGCAGGTCACGAAAGTCGTTCTTTCAGGACTGACATGCCACCGGAAAGACCGTACTTGCGGCTTGAGGAACAAGAAAAAAAATTACAGTATAATCCGCTTATAATGAAAGCACGTCATAAAAAGCATATTCTTATAAAATAAACAACTATTTTTGTTTATTTGGTTTAATAGAGAAAAAAACGAACATTTAAACAGAATAAAAATTGTAATATATACATTATGTGTATTTTTTCATTTTTTTTTTAAAAAAAAGTCAATAATTGTGTGCTTTCGTTTTTTCTTGAGATCGTACAGTCTTTAACACTATTGTGTAAAGAAGACATTGCTTTGTTCAAATTATCATTTTCGGAAGGTGTGGGGAGGCCCATGAAAACGAGCGAAGGTGTTAGGAATCATAATAAACGGATTCCACTGTACATACTACAACTCCTCTTCAGATGACGCTAATATGACTTGATTATCGGCGTAAAGAAGGCATATTTAACGATCAAATCATTCATTTTTAATCCATACGCACGCTCTTCCAAATCCTTTAAACAATCGTTTATGTATAAGTTAAACAGCCATGGCGAAGCCACACATCCCTGTCTCACACCTATTTCGATGTTAAATCAGTCCAAATTTCATGTAGAAATGTAGACAGTACCTAACTAAAACCAAAAACTATATGTGTACAAGGACACTGTTTTTTTAATTATATTTTGACCACCGACAATTTTTCGCAGATTACTCGCGAAAAACCCCCTCAATGAAAGATAGGTTAGCTTGACGTTCTTCAAAAATGTACACTTTTTTTCGCGAACAAAATTTATACTGCCTCTTTGACAGATAAAATTCCCGAAAATAAACAATTACAATAACAATAAATATTCCGTAAACAAGCCGCCAATCAACAGAATAGTGCAATGTAACTTATTTATTTTAATGTTATTTTGACCACTGCTGACAAGTGCTCTCACCTTTTACATCGAAAAATCCATCTGTGGATGAAGCTGACGACACCGGATGCTTTAAAATTATCCCCATCCAACCTACCTAAAGAAGTTTTTATTCCAAAAAGCAATATTCATTAAGGGAACTTGTGCAATAAAAGTGGCTCAAACGTCTAACTTTACTCATGTAAAATTAAAGTGTTAATAACTGTGCATTTGAAAACTGTTGTGTTAAATGTACATGACGTTCTTGTACTATCTTCACTAGTATACTGTTTAACAGAGAGAAAACCCATACAAATAGACGGTACTAGAAGACAAGTGATACGAAAAAAGTGCATTCATTTTATTACAAAAAAAAGATATCTACTTTTAACTTTAAATAGTTATAAATTGTTTTCGTATTTTTTTAATTGAAACAGTCTAACAAGTAATATTCTAGAAGCGGCCCTATTCCTATAGAGAACAAGAATCCGTTGGCGGAAATATTTTTTTATGAATAAATTGTGTAAACATAAAGCAGTCACTGATATGTGTCTCCAATTGCAGCAAATTTTGAGCGATTCGCATGAAAAAGAGGTAATACGCTTAATTAATTCAAAGTGATTTTTAAGGTGATATTTTATAATGCCGGTAAATGCGGAAACTGTTTATGAAATAAAGAAAAAAGTTGACGAAATAAGTAAGGTTAGGTGTAAATGTTTGATTGTTCTGAGTTGACAGCATTGACACTATGGTGTTGCAGAATCGATTGTTAATCGATAGAACATTCGATTGATGTTGGGTTAACTTTTTATGTTCATTTCGCATTTAGCAGCATTATAAAATATTATTTTGGTTAATTAATAATTAGTATTACACCTTTATCAGTGACTTTTTTTTATGTTTAAATTATTTATTTAGAAAAAAATCGGCTTTTCGCCAATGGATTATTCTTGTTCTCCATAAAGAAAGGTATGTTTTAAAAAACAAATAATTTTTTTTTGGTTTTATTCGGAAAAGTGCCGCTTCTAGACATTTAACGTCCAAGATAATGTTAACACTTAAATTAAAAGATCTTTAAATTCTTAAATTTAACAGCAATTTCACGTAATATTATTGATAGTAACAATAGGGTATTCTACTGTTTTAAAAAGTACTTCTAAATGTTGATTTTCCTAATAAAAATCCACAACAAAAATTTATTTCGGCAAAATAAACACGCTTTCTTGCCATAATATTAAATTTTAAACCTTTTTTATTCCCGCGAAAACGCTGTCAGCTATTTTGGTGACGTAATATTGGTAAAAACAGTCGTGTATGTAAGACCGGCACTCATTCAACGTTAACAGCTATAAACATAACCAATATTTCTTTACTAATAAGGTGTACCTGGCACTTCATAGAAAAACAGTATGATATAACAAGTAATTCTTACAAAGATGTTTTAACATTCCGGAATTCGGCAGAACAGAAGTCTGGGTTACATGCTAAGAACTTTGCAACTATCATTGAATCAATTTTTAGCAGATTCGTACTATCTGCTTTTACAAAACCGGTTTGAATTTTAATAAATAAATAGGTACAAATGAAATGCACTGACGAAAGAACACAATTATTACTCCTTTGGGCGTTCCACATGGCGACTACGATCGTTGCGGTCGCGGTGAAAACGTGACTAATGACGTCATGACATACGCTCACGTGAAGCTGACGACAACCCATTTCAAGAAGTGGGTCGAAGTGAGCGTTGAGAGAATTAGCGGGATTTTTAAAAACTCAAAGCGACCGTGAAAGTTTCATTGTTTGATGCGACAAAAGATATTTTAGTCTAAGTAAATGTTTCTGCGGCAGATGCTCAACGTGCTGCCATTGATCAGATACTCCACTCGGGTACTTGTCGTCGGGGCGAGCAACGATACTGAAATGTGGGTGGCTTGCTGACCTGCTGTCTCAGTCTCCTGGAGATGTCGCCGTGCTTTTCGCTGATGATGTTGCCGTCCGCTACGATATGATGTTGATTTCCTTCGATAGCTAGGGTCGTTGATTCGATGTTTCTACCTGCTGTAAAGTTGCCGAGGGTTTTCTCTATGATTTATCGCCGTGATTTTGTTTTTAATTAAATAAAACAACATAATTGCCATTTATAGTGTATTATTTATCTAAACATGCTTAACCGAAGTTATGATAATTAGAATAGAAATAAAATAATGTACCACATTTCGACACGTTGTGTTCCAACGCGGTGCTCTGAAAGCGAGCGGTGTTTATCGCTCGGAGGTTGGAAAGGAAGAGAGTGCTACATTTTGACACGTGGTGTTCGACCGAGGTGTGTTTCGCTCAGCGGCTCGAATGCAAGAGAGAGTGGAAAGGTCACACACACACACACACACACACACACACACACACACACACACACACACACACACACACACACACTCACTCACACACACACACACACACACACACACACACACACACACCTTAGTCAAACGTATGGAGGCTTTCGAAATGTGGTGTTACCGACGCATCCTCAGAATATCATATATAAATGCTACGGTGCTGGATCGTATGAGAAAGAAACTTGAAATTCTAAACATCATTAAAACGAGAAAGCTTGAATATTTTGGTAATGTCATGAGAAACGAAAAATACCATCTCCTCCAGCTGATACTGCAGCGCAAAATCTAGAGCAAACGAGGTCCCGGCCGAAGAAGAACTACATGGCTCAAGAAGCTTAGACAGTGGACAGGAATGACCTCTAGCACCCTGTTCAGATCAGCAGTAAACAGAGTTATCTGGACAAACGTACAGTGCAACAGAAGTAGCTTGGCGGGCGACTAGCCTCTAAAATAACAAATATTCGGCTGAATATACTTCACATTCGTAAACTTCTTCCTCCGATTATACTTGACTCACGATTACTGAAAATTTCGTCGTCGCCGATCAGATCGTTATTCGAATGTTTTCGTTGTGCGCAGATTTTGCGTTTCTTCGCCCGCCAAGCTACTTCTGTTGCACTGTACGTATGTGCGTATTTATTTTTCGCTTTTTAGTTCGATTTGTTTTACTCACTAAAAAATGTATGTATTAAATGGTAAAAGCACCAAAAGAATGCATCGGCCGGGAATCGAACCTGGGCTGCCCGCGTGACAGGCGAGCATTCTACCACTGAACCACCGATGCGATGAACTGTTTTAATGTTTGTTTTGCGCACATGCTTAGTTCACGCACTAGTTATATCTCTCTTACTCTCATGCAAGGGATCCCTGAAGAAATTTATTAATCCTGGCGAAAGTAATCAGGATAATCGGATATTTTGATCGAATTATTGCATTGTCGTTGGTCTTTGACAAGTGCGCAAAGTTTAAATTAAATCTGATCGCTTAAAGTAGGGCAAAATCGAGACCAAAGAGTCAGTTACAAACATACATACAAGATACAGATGAAACTAATATAAGCGTGTTAAAAAGGACCGAAAGGTATCACATATGTTCAATTACAATATTCTCAAGATAGTAATTAGCATTCATGGATCTCGTATGGACAGGAACTAATTATGTGCGAGCGTCAAAGCATATTCCACCCCATAACATAACAGAGCCACCGCCGAATGGAATCCTGGGCTTTGCTAGAACATTTCACGGCCATCTGCGAATAAAACTTTTTTCCAATTATCCACGAACGAATTTTAATATATAGTAAGCAAGGGTGAAGTGGCTAGTCTCCAACTGTTTAATCCAGCTTCATCTAACAGTCTTCTGATCACAGAACTAGTGACAGTCCTGTTTCTTAAAGCATATTGTCAAATAAAACGTTCATCTCAATCGTTAATGCATCGTTTTCGCCCTTGCCCTGGTCTCCTAAAATAATTTCCTACCTCATTCAAGCGTCTTACCATACAACTTGATGTGAAATGATTTTTGCCTAACAAATTGCCAACATAACGGTGACAATATCCTTCATCCAATAAAACTGAGGCTCGCTCTACCTCTTGTACAGCTAAATTCCTTGCTCGATTTATTTTTCCAATTTGTCGGGGTTAAAAATTAAACAGTCTACCACAACGAGACAAAATATGCATAGCCTACTATTCAAATACTTGATCACTGTGAACTTAACCTCACTGAACTAATCTGTGGGATCTCATGAAGAGATATGAAGCAGGAAACAATTCAGCCTTTAAACTTCAAATTCTTTGTCAACTATTATATGACTCAATATCAATCAAACATATATCATAGGAAGAAATATTCTGGAAATTTAATAATCGTATGTTAATAGAGGAAACAACTGAGCCAATTATTATTTCTATGGAAAATGAGGAAAATAAGGAAACTGATAGAGATGCTTTAACGAATTATTTATTAAGGCATGCAATTTTATATTTACATTATAGTTAGTTTTTGTGGTACTAGTACCCAAAATTTATTCAATATTAATTTTCAATTGTTACAACCACATTATCCCTTAAAGTTTTCTCAATTGCATTGCTTTGACGTGCAGCTCGTGGCCACGAGGTAGAAAGGGCGACGTGTCACTACTGGAGATGGGTAACGTTAATTAATACAGATATACCCAATTAATATTTCTATGGAAAATGAGGACTGATGGTGATATGCATCCTTATCGGAAATTATATTCAATGTTAAACTAAGAGGAAATGTCTGAACCTAACATTTAATATTTTTATAATGATAAAAGTAGGTACTTGTTACATTTAACTATTTTTTAAAGTAAAATAAATTCACTGAGGCATACAATTTTTGGTTTATCCCTTAAGGTTTCTCATTTGCATGTTATGATGTATTGTGTTCGACGTTTAACTGGTTGGTCATACTGGAGTCTTTTTTCAATGTTTTTATTAATGTGACCAGTCGGCTTTTTCGTCTGTGTGTACGCGCGTATGGCCGATCAAATTGAATTAATCCCATGTTTCATTCAAATATCACACTTTAACGGTTCCTATCCGGTGTGAACGCGCATGTGTCTCATTAAATTAGATATTTGTAAAAAGATTTTCAAACAAATTTTCCCTTAAGAGGTTTTTCTACGATGTGACTGCGTAAGTGAGTCGTGAAAGTAACTTTTTGTGAAAAATGTTTCAAACAAATGTCGCACTTGAACGGATTTTCACTAGTGTGACGATGCATGTGATTTTTAAACTATTTTGATGACAAAACTGTTAAAGCAAATGACACACTTAAACTCACACGTGTGACTGCGCAAGAGAGTCATTAAAGTAACTTTTTGTGAAAAATGTTTCAAACAAATGTCGCACTTGAACGGATTTTCACTAGTGTGACGATGCATGTGATTTTTTTTAAACTATTTTGATGACAAAACTGTTAAAGCAAATGTCACACTTAAACTCACAGGTGTGACTGCGCAAGAGAGTCATTAAAGTAACTTTTTGTGAAAAATGTTTCAAACAAATGTCGCACTTGAACGGATTTTCACTAGTGTGACGATGCATGTGATTTTTTTTAAACTATTTTGATGACAAAACTGTTAAAGCAAATGTCACACTTAAACTCACAGGTGTGACTGCGCAAGAGAGTCATTAAAGTAACTTTTTGTGAAAAATGTTTCAAACAAATGTCGCACTTGAACGGATTTTCACTAGTGTGACGATGCATGTGATTTTTTTTAAACTATTTTGATGACAAAACTGTTAAAGCAAATGTCACACTTAAACTCACAGGTGTGACTGCGCAAGAGAGTCATTAAAGTAACTTTTTGTGAAAAATGTTTCAAACAAATGTCGCACTTGAACGGATTTTCACTAGTGTGACGATGCATGTGATTTTTTTTAAACTATTTTGATGACAAAACTGTTAAAGCAAATGTCACACTTAAACTCACAGGTGTGACTGCGCAAGAGAGTCATTAAAGTAACTTTTTGTGAAAAATGTTTCAAACAAATGTCGCACTTGAACGAATTTTCGCTAGTGTGACGATGCATGTGATTTTTTTAAAACTATTTTGATGACAAAACTGTTAAAGCAAATGTCACACTTAAACTCACCGGTGTGACTGCGCAAGAGAGTCATTCAAGTAACTTTTTGTGAAAAATGTTTCAAACAAATGTCGCACTTGAACGAATTTTCGCTAGTGTGACGATGCATGTGATTTTTTTAAAACTATTTTGATGACAAAACTGTTAAAGCAAATGTCACACTTAAACTCACCGGTGTGACTGCGCAAGAGAGTCATTAAAGTAACTTTTTGTGAAAAATGTTTCAAACAAATGTCGCACTTGAACGGATTTTCACTAGTGTGACGATGCATGTGATTTTTTTTAAACTATTTTGATGACAAAACTGTTAAAGCAAATGTCACACTTAAACTCACAGGTGTGACTGCGCAAGAGAGTCATTAAAGTAACTTTTTGTGAAAAATGTTTCAAACAAATGTCGCACTTGAACGGATTTTCACTAGTGTGACGATGCATGTGATTTTTTTTAAACTATTTTGATGACAAAACTGTTAAAGCAAATGTCACACTTAAACTCACAGGTGTGACTGCGCAAGAGAGTCATTAAAGTAACTTTTTGTGAAAAATGTTTCAAACAAATGTCGCACTTGAACGGATTTTCACTAGTGTGACGATGCATGTGATTTTTTTTAAACTATTTTGATGACAAAACTGTTAAAGCAAATGTCACACTTAAACTCACAGGTGTGACTGCGCAAGAGAGTCATTAAAGTAACTTTTTGTGAAAAATGTTTCAAACAAATGTCGCACTTGAACGAATTTTCGCTAGTGTGACGATGCATGTGATTTTTTTAAAACTATTTTGATGACAAAACTGTTAAAGCAAATGTCACACTTAAACTCACCGGTGTGACTGCGCAAGAGAGTCATTCAAGTAACTTTTTGTGAAAAATGTTTCAAACAAATGTCGCACTTGAACGAATTTTCGCTAGTGTGACGATGCATGTGATTTTTTTAAAACTATTTTGATGACAAAACTGTTAAAGCAAATGTCACACTTAAACTCACCGGTGTGACTGCGCAAGAGAGTCATTAAAGTAACTTTTTGTGAAAAATGTTTCAAACAAATGTCGCACTTGAACGGATTTTCGCTAGTGTGACGATGCATGTGATTTTTTTCAAACTATTTTGATGACAAAACTGTTAAAGCAAATGTCACACTTAAATTCACCGGTGTGACTGCGCAAGCGACTCATTAAAGTAACTTTTTGCGAAAAGTTTTTCAAACAAAAGTCACACTTAAACGGTTTCTCGCCGGTGTGACAGAATAGGTGATTTTTTAAACTACTTTGGTGTGAAAACTGTTTTAAGCAAATGTCACACTTAAAAGGTTTCTCGCCCGTGTGAATGCGCATGTGTTTCACCAAAGTTTTTTTTTCTAAAAAGCTTTTCAAACAAATTTCACACTTGGGTTTTTCACCGTTGTGACATACCATGTGATTTTTTAAATATCTTTGTTGTGTAAACTGTTTTAAGCAAATATCACACTTAAAAGGTTTCTCGCCCGTGTGAATGCGCATGTGTCTCACTAAAGTACGTTTTTCTAAATAGCTTTTTAAACAAATTTCACACTTAAACGGTTTTTCATCGTTGTGACATACCATGTGATTTTTTAAATATCTTTGTTGTGTAAACTGTTTTAAGCAAATGTCACACTTAAAAGGTTTTTCGCCTGTGTGAATGCGCATGTGTCTCACTAAAGTATAGTTTTCTATAAATCTTTTCGAACAAATTTCACACTTGAACGGTTTTTCGCCGGTGTGACTATGCATGTGATGTTTTAAACTACATTGATGTGAAAACTGTTTTAAGCAAATGTCACACTTAAACGATTTCTCGCCGGTGTGAATGCGCATGTGACTCATTAAATTAGATTTTGATGAACACTTTTTTGAACAAATTTTACACTTAAAAGGTTTTTCGCCAGTGTGACAGTGCGTGTGAAGTTTTAAACTAATTTGCTGCGAAAACTGTTTCAAGCAAATGTCACACTTAAACGGTTTCTCGCCGGTGTGAATGCGCATGTGTCTCCTTAAAGTGCCTTTTTGTGAAAAAAATTTCAAACAAATGTCACACTTGAACGGTTTTTCGCTGGTGTGAATGCGCATGTGGGTTATTAAAAGACTTTTTACTGGAAACTTTTTTGAACAAATTTCACATGTTAGCTGTTTCTCGCCGGTGTGAATGCGCATGTGATCTATTAAAGTATTTTTCTGTGATAATTGCTTCAGGCAAATTTTACAAGTAAAAGGTTTTATGTTCTTTCGTTTTTTAACAAAATGTTGAAACCAATGGCTCAAAAACAAAATCTTGTTTCTGAAAAAGCGACCACAAATGAAACACATCTCCAATTTCTTGTTAAAATGAACTTTAAGGTGATTTTTCATGGTCGTTGTCTGTGTGAAACCTGTAAACAAAAAAAAAATCTATAATTTTATTTAAAAGTGTTTATTCACATCGAAGATGATCCAACATTTTTTTTTATTGACTACAATCTGTCTTTTTCAAGATAATAAGAATTTGATACGGCCATTACATAGAGAAGTGGCATCCACTTACCTTTTCTGCAAACTAAACAGGAGTATTTCCTAATTTTGCAATTTTTTCCACCAACAGCTTTTTCGGAATTTTTAGGTTTCATATCATTACTTGATAGTTGTTCTATCCATTTCAATTCATCTTCACTTTTAATTGATGGTAAATCACATTCTTCATGAAACATTTCAGTTTTAATATTCTCCACATCCTCCTGTTCCTTCTCGACATCTTCTAATCTCTTGATATTATGATCATTCCTCATTGCTGGGTAAAGTTTAATTTAAATAATGTACTAACATTATAACTCAAAAGAAATATCTAATACCATACATACATACATAAGTCATGCCTTTTTAAGGATAGGCAGAGACCACTTCCTTTCACTTCCGCTACGGTTCTTACACACATCTTTCGCTTTTTCTACTTTTATCAGCGCTTACATACATGCTTGTTGGTTGTTGGTACTCTTGACCTGGCCCTTCCTAAATCCATAGGATGATTTATTTTTGATAGTTAATGGTATAAAGTTGAGTATTTTTGCTGCAGAGTGAGAAAATGACCTCTTGAACACAGTAGTAGTATGTCTGGGTATTACAAGATGATTCCTATATCTAGTGTTTACATCATGAACAACCGACTGAGGTAATTTTTTTTCTAATATATGAGAGTTCCTTATTATAAAACTTCATGAGCAAAACATGCAAGTTGAAGATACCTTTTCTCCTGCACATTAAGCCATCCTAGTTACGCTATACGTGGTCTCGTAATCTCATTGAACAAATTAAATGAATACATGAGTTTTGAATTCTTTGAATTTTAGTTGATGTTCGAATATCAAGACCATAAATCAAATCGCCATATTTGAGTGACTCAAAACTTAAGTTTCACATAAATGTTTTCTCGAATCTTTGTTTAGAATTTTTCTGTTACAGTTAAGATTTCTTAATGACTGGACTATTTCTTTAATATTAATATTTGTTTTGAACCATAAATCGTCATCAATGAGTAGTAAAAATAACTGCATTTCTCCAATTTACAGGAAAATTGAATATGTGAGTGATAAATAGCAAAAAATAGTGACAGCATGATTTTTGATTTGTACCTACTTGGTGAGTATTTTGTTATGTTGTTTTTTCATGAACCTTAAATATTAATCAACCAAGGAGCCTCAAGTTTAGTCGACCTTACTTTCCTATAAGGAGCATGTCTACCAAAAATATATTTAATATTGTCATGTGTATGGCTAGTGCCAATACTCTTTTTGAAAAAAAAATTAATAGCACGCAAAGATCAGCTGGAAAATTAAGTTAGGGTTATAAGAAACTAAATAAAAAAACTTTTAGACACGAGATAAAGTGAAATAGTAAAATGGGGCTGGTGTTAGGAGTTGAAAGCAGTTTTATGATATTTTCGTCAAAATTTGATCTCCTAGGGGAAAGTAATTGTTGTAGATAATAAAAAACTCTACAACTTTTGTAAAAGACATTTTTCAACCTCAATTTTTAAGATAATGGCGGAAAACCGATTTTTTAGTTTTTAATTTTTTTCTCGGGTAATAATAATTTTATTTACATGAAATTTTGTGGAAGTATACATCTTTTATGTTGAATAAGCATGATTTTTTTAAATTAAAAACAATTTGTTTTTATATATATATATTTACTTTTTTTTTTTTTAAAATACCCTTATCTTCCACGGAAAACTTTATTGGTGTTTTTTCAGATATTAATGGTTTATTAGTAGTCATTTTAATATTTGAAATGTCTACTTTCAAATGATGTATATATGTTGATAGTTTATTTTTCAATAAACTTTTGTATTGATTACTTTCCCGTAGATCACATTTTAACGCAAATCACAAAAAACTGCTTTCAACTTTTAAAAACCATCCCCATAGTTTTTTTATTTAGTGATAACCCTGACTTAATTTTCCAGCTGGTCTTTGTCTGCGATTGATTTTTTTTTCAGCAGAAAAAATTCGTTTTGGCACTGGCCTAATATTGTTAGTTAATATATCAACTTTCATGCCAATATCTGTATAAAATATTTCTTGCCAATTCAGAATATGTAAGTCCATTTCAACATCAACTTGGTTGAATGCACTGAAGTCTTTGTATATTATATATTTGATATTGTTAGGAGGAATTTTGATTTTGGGTTAATAATTTACCTGTTGGTGATATGTGACTTAGTGCATGTCAACATGTGCTTCACCATCAACCATGTCAACATAACCAACTGCTATGATAATCCAATAAGGTATTACAGTTTTTAGAAATGTTTATTGGGCTTTAATTATTTGACTTAAATTGAACAAATCCAACAAATCTGTAAGCAAGTCAGTTGCTGCAGTCATTTGCATTAAATTCAAAGTCACTACCATACATAACTGTGGGGACCAGCCAGTTGACACATTCATAAAGTTATACAGGGCCCCATTGATTTATTTCCCTGCCAACATCCCTTGCTCAATGTCACAGTCAAACTTTCTCTCATAAACTTTAAACACAAGTATACTAACTTATACACTTGTTCCACTTTTTCTCCTTCAATCAGCACCTCATAGTTTGTCATGCTTTCTTCTCTTTTAATAACCATTACTTTATTCAACCTTGCTTACTTTTACTTTCATTCCATTTGAGGGCATCACACATAATGTTGACCATTGCCTGCAATTCCTCTTCAGATAATGCTAATTATGACCTGATCATCTGCGTAAAGAAGGCATTTGATGATCAAATCATTTATTCTCAATCTTTCTTTTAAATATTTTAAACAATTGTCTAAGTATAAGTTAAACAGCCACACATCCCTGTCTAACATCTTTTAAATGTTAAACCTTCCCATTTATCCTGACACAATCAGAGTAATCCTTGTAAAGTGATTTCATTGCTCTTATCAAACTACCGCTAACCTCATACATAGACGATGTCAACCACAATTTATTCCTCACCACTCTGTCATAGGCCTTTTTCAAGTCTATGAAAGCACAGTAGAGACCTCCTATCTACTTATTATAATACTGCAAATAAGCTTTACACAAAAAAAACAAAATAACACAGTTAAAAAGTTAGTATAAACGTACCTTTCCTGTTAACTAAACACAAGTCTTTCCATATTTCAATTTTTTTCTTTGTATTAATATCTTTTGTTAAAGTTTTAGAAGTTACTTTACTACATAATGGTTGTTGTACCCATTCCAATTCATCTTTACTTTTAATTGATGGGTAATTACAGGTTTCATGTAACATTTCAGTTTCAATATTTTTAACATCCTCCACTTCCTTCTTGACATCATTTAATCCCTTAATAGTCCCTACAAAATCTGTTGGTTCAATTTTTTCACATTGATGTATCCATTCCAATTCATCTTCACTTTTAATTGATGGCAAATTACACTTTTCATGTAACATTTCAGTATACATATTCTCAACATCCTCCACGTTCTTCTTGACATCATTTAATTTCTTGATAGTATCTACAAAATCTGTTGGTTCAACTTTTTCACATTGTTGGGATTGTATTTGCAAGTGTGTTTCTTGCTTGGGTTCGCTTTTAATTGAATGAAAGATTTCTAATGATGACACTTTATTATTTTGTATATGTTTTGGTTTAAGCATGTTAAAAAATAAACAGCAAATATATATATAATTATACAAAACAATAAATGGAATACAAACTACCAGACAACGTATTTAAATAATAACATATGAAATGAAGATAAAACGAATCTTTTTAACTTAGCGGATGTTCTCTGTCTCTAGTCTATGCTACGAAGAGTGTCAATGCCATAATTGCCATAGAAAACATAAGGAAGTCAAGGCGTCACTGCTGCCAACAAAAGCGAGAAAATAATTTGTTATGTATGGTACTCTGCACAAACAGATTGGTTTATGCATTGTATATATATATATATATATATATATATATATATATATATATATATATATATATATATATATATATATATATATATATATATATATTGCCGAAAATTCATCTGTTAAGAGATTTGCTAATATTACTTACATAATAGGTAAAACAAATATTTTCATTTATACCCACAATTTTAACTAAATTTCTCTAATACCATTTTATACTGTCAACATAGTCAAGGAGTCAACATCGATAAACATGGATATATTACATATATCTTTGCTTAAAATTTTAAATCTACCTAGTTGGCTAATAATACATACATACATAAAGTCACGCCTTTTTCCCATAGGGTTGGACAGAGACCACTTCCTTCCACTTGCTACGGTTCTTACACACATCTTTTGCTTCCTTTACTTTCATCCCTGCTCTCATACATGCCCGTCGGTTGTTGGTACTCTTGACAAAACAATGTTGATCTGATCGAGATATGTTCTCCGAGGTCTACCTCTACCGACTTGACCATTCACACTCGCCACATAAATTTGTTTCATCAATCCTTTCTACGTGTCCAAACCATCTAAGCATTCCTTTATCTATCTTTGTAACCACATCTTTTTTTACACCACAGCATTCTCTTATCTCACTATTTTTTACTTTATCCAACCGAGTCACTCCGGCTATACTTCTCAGACTACTCATCTCCGCAGCGTTAATCCTATTTTCATGCTTCTTCTGCAAACCCAACATTCACTACCATACATAAGTGTAGGAACCAACACACCTCTATGCACCGCCAGACGTGCCTTTTTTGACACTTTCTGGCTATTCATAAAGCTATGCAGTGCCCCATTCATTTGTTTTCCTGCCAACATCCTTCGCTCAATGTCACTGTCATACTTTCCATATCCAATTATTACACAATATTGTATTTCATAAATTCATACTAATACGTTTCTGACACGATTTAGCCAAAAATTCACAAATATTCTTAATCCAACCCCGACTTATAAACCGAAGTGAGGTCAAATTTCCGACTGGTTGTTTTATGCTGTGCTTATAGAGGGTATCTCTACCTTTACCCTCCATAAATGCGCTTAATCCGAAAAATTCTGAGGTTTATCTGACGCTAATTTTATTCGTTCCAAGCTAGGTTCTTCATTGCACACTTTTTATGAATAAATATTTATTTAATTTTCATAAGAAAGGAAGATGTTGCCATGTTCTAATATTATTCTTTCAATGCTAGAGCTCTATAATAATAAAACACAGTATAATTCCTTAAATAAGTGTTATATAGCGTACTCTTGCATCAATATTTAAAGGCAGCATTAGTTTACTACTTACATTGTAGTACACCATAGATATATATTGTAATATATACTTACGCAATTCGTTATTATTATTTTTTTTATTATGAAAATATTCGCAAAAAGGGTAGACCTATCGTGTGGGCCGCGGACGGGCCCGCACTGCGACTATTAGAAGGGGAAGGGATTATAGAAAGGAAATTATTGTGGACGCGCTTTTTAAAAAGTTGCAGGTCATAGTTCTATGAAAAAACTGATTTTGGAAGCTTATTCCATTCCGTAACAGCCCTGTAAAAGAAGGATTCTTGATAAAGATTGGTCCTTGTAGTGTCAATCTTGAGAGTAAATGGGTGAGACTGATCAGCGTGCCGAGTTCTTCGGCCGAATGTGGCCAGTGGTGGTACAAGAGTTTTTATTTCTCTGGAGTATCTGCCATGGAAATATCTGTAGAGCAATGACTGGTCTGCAACTCTTCTTCTATGTTCTAGAGGGTGAAGGGTATCTGTGAGAGTTGGGCTGTTTATCAAACGAATGGCTCTTTTCTGAATGGAATCTAGAAGACGAAGAGAATGCCTTGGTGCTGAACCCCAAATGTGCGAGCAATACTCCAGTAGAGGTCGGATTTGAGCCTTGTACGTCGTCAACAGTTGATCAGGAGTAAAAAACTTTCTAGCTTTCCACAGAAAACCTAGCCTCTGATGGCTTGCCGACTTTGCGATGTTAGCAACATGGTCATGCCAAGACATATTATTGGACACCATGACTCCCAAAATCGAGATGGAGGGACTTGGTTCAAGGGTATTTCCGGAAATTGTGATGGGATGATTTGAGGAATTCACTTTCTTGGAAAACGTGGCACTTTGTGTTTTTTGGGCGTTGAACTGAACAAGATTGTTGGTTCCCCACTCGACGATTGCTTCAAGATCTCTATTGATGGAATCAACCTGTTCCTGCCTGAGTCTATTTGTATCATTCACCGAAAGTGATCGATAGGATGTGAAAGTTGAGACAAGTGTGCTATCGTCTGCGAAACTGTAAATGGGGTTCGTGGTGGTTTTCAAGAGGTCGTTGATGTGTAAAAGAAATAAGGTGGGGGACAGGATGGAACCCTGGGGGACCCCGGCCTTAGTTTTAAACGCATCAGAAGAAATACCGTCAACTGCCACATGTAAGGAGCGATCTTGCATGAAGCTCAAGAGCCATTGGCGCAGTTTAGTTGGGAGACCGTAAGCAGATAATTTACTTAACAATGCCTGGTGCCAAACGCGGTCAAAGGCTTTAGATATATCCAAGGCTATTGCACGAGATTCACCAAACTTTTCAATAGTGTTTGTTATATTCGTTCGTTATATTTCGTAAACTGTGCAACACTGCTTTAAGTCTATATTGTAAGATTTGGAAGCACCTCAGTCATAAATAAAATACTTCCAAGAATCGGAGAATAGTAATGTAAAAATTATAGAAAACTATAGTGTTATTACAGTAAACTATAAAGGGTTTTTATTTTCGACAGCGTGAATAGATGTAAAAATGTGTAACTGATTTTTTCAAAAACCAGCTTACTTTTGCTGTATACCTATTTTAATATAGGTATATATATACCTATACCTACAGCTTCTGCCGCATTCCGCATTTAGATCGCCAAACTCTCTTATCTCTCCATAAATCCTCCTGGATTGCTCTATCTCTCATTGTTTGCATAACTCCGCTTACCCATGTATTTGCTGGCCTTCCACGTTTTCTTTTGCTTTCTGGTATGTATTCTAAAGCACGTTTGGGCCACCTATTCTCGTTCATGCGTTGCACGTGCCCATACCATATTAACCGTCGAGTTTCTATTATTTCTGATTCTTACTGCTAAGTATACAGCGGAAAACATAACCTACAGCTCATTTCACCAATATACGACGGTTTCGGACTAGTCACTAAGGCATCGACTTAACGGGCGCACTGTGTTAAGAGGTACATTAGTAAATTCCCCCAAGATTTAAACACGAAAATTACTTGTTTATTATTATGCTTTTGTTAAGAGGTTTTATTTTTATTTTTTGCTTTATTGTAAACATAAATCGTTGATGTAGCACTCAATGAGTTTTTGGTTAGAAATAGGCACATATTTAATTATGTTACAAGGGAATGCAACAAAACCATCAGATTTATAGTCATCATAATCGGAATCATTGTCATCGCTATTCTCATTTGGATTGTATATGATACGTCTGGCTGTGCATAGAGGAGTGTTGGTTCCTACACTTATGTATGGTAGTGAATGTTGGGTTTGGCAGAAGAAGCATGAAATAGGATCAATGCTGCGGAGATGAGTAGTCTGAGAAGTATAGCCGGAGTGACTCGGTTGGATAAAGTGAAGAATAGTGAGATAAGGGAACGCTGTGGTGTAAATGAAGATGTGGTTACGAAAGTGGATAAAGTAATGCTTGGATGGTTTGGACACGTAAAATGGATGGATGAAACAAATTTATAAGGCAAGTGTGAATGGACGGAAGTCGATAGAGGTCGACTGCTCGGCAAACATATCTCGATCAGATCAACATTGTTTTGAAGAAAGGTTAGGTCAAGAGTACCAACAGTACCGACGAGCATGTATGAGAGCACTGAAGAAAGTAGAGGAAGCAAAAGATGTGTGTAAGAACCGTAGCGGTAGTGGAAGGAAGTGGTCTCTGTCTACCCCTACGGGAAAAAGGCGTGACTATATGTATGTATGTATGTAATTACATGGGACCCAAGTGCCTTTATCTCCATAGGATGTTTACTCCGCTAAGTGTCGGACAGTAGCAGGACATTTCTCACTAGTAAAACAAATAGCTATTTTCAAGAATCTGTAAATAACCATCCTTATTAATTTGTATTAAAAATCAATAAGAAAAATTTAAAAAAATATATGCTACGAAACACAAATTTTTGCCCTTTTGTTTATTGTATTGATTAAATAAAAAATATAATGTCAATTCTTTATTATATGGTAATTAAATTACAAAAAAAAAAAGGATAATTTGCAATCAAATAAAATAACATATAATATTTACAAACCTGGCAGATAATAATCAGTTTTATTAAAGTGCTTAGAGCAGACCGTCTTCGTTGAAACTTCGCTGTGTAAATTCATTTTTAATCATTTTAACAACATTTTCCATCTATCAATGACTTTATCATTATTAAACAAACTTTTCTATTCACGAACTCAAATTTGCTTTTCGAAAACTGTGAAACGCTATATCCAATTATCCAGTTTTTCGCCGGTGTGACTGCGCATGTGATATTTCAAACTACTTTGTTGTGAAAATTGTTTCAAGCAAATGTAACACTTAAACAGTTTCTCGCCGGTGTGCATGCGCATGTGTCTAATTTTTTTAGATTTTACTGGAAAGTTTTTCGAACAAATTTCACACTTGAACGGTCTGGTGTGAATGCCCAGGTGATATTTTAAACTTTGTTGATGTGAAAACTGTTTCAAGCAAATGTCACACTTAAACGGTTTCTCGCCGGTGTGAATGCGCGTGTGTCTCATTAAAGTAGATTTCTCTGTAAAGTTTTTCAAACAAATGTCGCACTCGAACGGTTTTTCGCCGGTGTGAATGCGCATGTGTTTCGTTAAATCAGATTTACGTAGAAAGTTTTTTAAACAAATTTCACACTGGAACGGTTTTTCGCCGGTGTGAATGCGCATGTGATTCGTTAAATCGGATTTTCGCGAAAAGTTTTTCAAACAAATTTCACACTTGAAAGGTTTTTCGCCGTTGTGACATTGCATATGATACTTTAAACTAATTTGTTTTGAAAACTGTTTGAAGCAAATTTCACACTTAAACGGTTTCTCGCCGGTGTGGATGCGCATGTGTCTCATTAAAGTAGATTTTTCCGTAAAGTTTTTCAAACAAATGTCGCACTCGAACGGTTTTTCGCCGGTGTGAATGCGTATATGTTTCGTTAAATCAAATTTACGTGAAAAGTTTTTCGAACAAATTTCACACTTAAACGGTTTTTCGCCGGTGTGAATGCGCATGTGATTCGTTAAATCGGATTTTCGCGAAAAGTTTTTCAAACAAATTTCACACTTGAAAGGTTTTTCTCCGTTGTGACATTGCATATGATATTTTAAACTACTTTGTTTTGAAAACTGTTTGAAGCAAATTTCACACTTAAACGGTTTCTCGCCGGTGTGAATGCGCATGTGACTAATTAAATTATATTTTCGTGAAAAGTTATTCGAACCAATTTCACATTTAAACGGTTTTTCGCCGGTGTGACGGTGCATGTGACTTTTTAAACTATTTTGATGTGAAAACTGTTTCGAGCAAATGTCACACTTAATCGTTTTCTCGTCGGTGTGAATGCGCATGTGATCTATTAATGTATTTTTCTGTGAAAAATGCTTCAAGCTAATGCTACAATTAAAAGGTTTTTTGTTTGTTCGTTTTTTAACAAAATGTTGAAACCAATGGCTCAAAAACAAAATCTTGTTCCTGAAAAAGCGTCCACAAACGAAACACATCTCCAATTTCTTGTTGAAATGAACTTTTAGGTGATTTTTCATGGTCGTTGTCTTTGTGGAGCCTGTAAACAAAACAAAAATTCTATAACTTTATTTAAAGTGTTTATTCACATTGAAGATGATCCAACTTTTGTTTTAAAATCCAAGGTAAATAAAATTTGTCTTTTTCGATACATTAAGAATTTGATACGGAAATTTGAAAGATTACATAGAGAAGTGGCATCCACTGATATGCCGCTTCTAGATATAATATTTTTTAATTTAACACACACACACACACACACACACAAGCACTAATAACATACCTCTTTATTCTTTTTGTTGGCTGATAAATGAGGAGATTTGCAGTTAGTTCATTTGGGTGAACACTCAACCGGTTCTGATAACTCTTGGCTAATTTGACACATTTTTCAATGACTGTTGGAACTTAAAGATCTGTGCAGTACATACATATATTTAAGGAAAAGAAATTTCAATGCAAAATACAGAGCTGGACGAAATACAGTCGACCAGCACAAAATAAAATCAAGTAATTAACTACACTCTAATTTGAATTGTTCACACTTTGTCGACATGTGTTTACGAAGTTACTTTTACTAATCAGTATGAAAGTGTTAGCAAAAATGTGTAAGTCTGACACAGTACTACGTATGCAAGAGATTAAATAATTTATCTGTATCATTTTCTCAACACTCCCATGCAGTATCGCGAGATACCAAAAATATCGTTCCAGTGTATGTCCTTGAATATACTTAAAAAACTAGATAAAAATCAACTTGTCTGTTATGACCATCCCAACTTTCCAACTCATCATTAGTATAAAATGTTTTTCGCACACCTGCATCAATTAAAAACTAATATATATTTATCTTTCAAACCCTTAAGCTATGTCACTCTGTCTGATGACTCTGTCCTTGAATTTTACGTTGTAACATTATAAAAAAACATTCTGAGATTTCAAAGCCGATCATCGACAGCAGATGTGTCCCCGATCTAAAAAGGTGATTTGAATAACTAGCTACATTAATATGAAACAATTTTTAAGAAAGCTATTAGCTAACCCCAATTATTTTATCAAACAATAGAATCTGCTTTAAAAAAGCTAGACAAAAATCTCTGTGCAACTCAAATAAAGATTTATGTTTTCCAAAACACACCACAATGCGTTTCATGAGATCTAACTACAAGCATTTAAACGATAATTAAGAATGTGTCATCGGCTCTCACAGCATTTTGTAATAATCTATCCTTGAATACATGACAAAAAGACTGTTAACATAAAATATGTACCGTACGCTTTGCTGTCTACTGAGACCATTTTCAAAGATAACGGAAGTATTTTTTTTTGTATGTCTCGACTGTGAACACACAAAATTTTGTCAAGGACAAAAACCTTTTTTTATTTTGACTCTTGAGCTCCTATGTAAATGGTGCAATTAGAAAAAACACACAAGGTCACTTAATCCCCATAGTTAGAACAACGTCCTTGGAGTGGTGGGGGGATTGCTCAACAGGTTTAAAACAACTACTCCACTAAATGAAATAAAATTTTAAAAATGTTGCTAATTAAGTATTTTTGTGCGATCCAACCCTGCTATAAATCTTGAATCAAGTGATAATTATTCCGTCCATGGGATCTCTATTTTAATTATTGAATTTAAAATTTAATTGTTTACCAAAGGGTGCTGGTGGTTTTGATTAATAGCTTTGCACACCCATAAATGCCAAAATAATATGTTGTTAGGATTCATTAACACTTACCCTTTCTGCAAACTAAGCAGGAGTATTTCCTAATTTTACAATTTTTCCTACCGACAGCTTTCTTGGAATTTTTAGGTTTCATATTAATACATGATAGTTGTTGTATCCAATTTAATTCATCTTCACTTTTAATTGATGGTAAGTCCCATTCTTCATGTAACATTTCAGTTTTAATATTCTCAACATCCTCCACTTCCTTCTTGACATCATCCAATTTCTTGATATTATGATCATTCTCCACTGCTGGATAAAGTTTAATTTAAATACATAATGTACTAACACAAATTTTTTAGCTTAAAAAAATATCTCATACCATACATACATACATGTAGTCCACGTGTTTGTCAAAAAGTATTTAAAATATAATACGTTTAGAATGATATACTATGAAAGGAACTCAAGTAGACCAGATAGATCGAAAACAAAAAGAATATTAGAAACCACCAAAATGAAAATAGTGCGCAGGATCGCTGGAAAAACACTTTTTGATAGGGAGAGAAGCAAGGACATTAGAAGAACATGTAAAATAGACAACTTAAATGAATGGATACTGGGAAGAAAGGGAAAGTGTAACGAACATATAGATCGGATGAATGACGACAGAATGGTCAAAATAACTAGACAAGTCGCCCCTAGGGCGCAAAGCGTTGGAAGACCCCACAAGAGATAGAGCAACAACCTCTCTAATAATTGAACGGCAGAGGATACAAAGAAAAACAAGCAATTTGCTAACATTAAAAAAGGAAGAAGAAGAAAATAACACGACACTCAAGCACTTTTTTTTTCATGAGCTTTAAATTATTGGTCAACCAAGAAGCAGTGGGTTTAGTTGATCTTACTTTCCCAAGAGGAGCATAACTATCAAAAATATATTTAATATTGTTAATTAATATATGTCAATATTACCTCTTGCCAATTCAGAAATTGTAATTTCACTTGGTCCAAGTCAACATCACAAACTGCTATGACATTTAGTAAGGTATTACAGATTTTGGAAATGTGAATACAACAAATCTGTGAGCTGGAGTTGCTAGAGTCATTTTCATTCAATTCAAATTCACTACCATACATAAGTATAGGGACCAGCACTCCTCTATGCACAGCCAGTTGTGCCTTTTTTAATAAAGTTATACAGGGCCCCATTCATTTGTTTTCCTGCCAACACCCTTCGCTCAATGTCACAGTCATACTTTCTGTCTCTAGTAAACTATGAACCTAAGCATACAAACTTATTCGCTTGTTCCATTCTTTCTCCTTCAATCAGCACCTCAATTTGTGATGCTTTCTTCTCTTTCAAAAACCATTACTTTTGTCTTGTTTACATTTACTTTCATTCCTTTGATTTTAAGGGCATAATGCTTAATATTAACCATCACCTGCAACTCCTCTTCAGATAATGCTAATATGACGTGATCAATCCATATGCATTCTCTTTTTAACAACTGTTATGTATGAGTTAAACAGCGATGGTGTAGCCACATATTCTTTTTCAATAGTCCATGTAAACTCCGTTTATCCTGACACAAGCAGTGGAATCCTGGAAAAGTGATTTCAGTGCTTGTATCACACTACCGCTCACCCCATACATAGATAATGTTGACCACAACTCATTCCTCGCCACTCCATCATAGGCCTTTTCCAAGTTTACGAAAACGCAGTAGACCTCTTGGCTATTAATACAGCAATTAAGCTTTACACACACAATAAGACAAAATTAAACAGTTTTAAAGTTCTTTTAAACTTACTTTTTTTGCTAACTAAACAGGAGTATTTTCTTATTTCGCTAGTTTTCTTTTCATCAATACCTGTTGTAGAATTTTTAGGTGTTAGATTATTACAAAATGGTTGTTGTATCCACTCAAATTCATCTTCACTTTTAATTGATGGCAAATCACACACTTCATGTTTAATATTCTCAACATCCTCCACTTTTTTCTCGTAATTATCATTTTCTTGCTTGGGTTCGCCTTTTATAGTACAAAAGATATCCAAAGATGACACTTTATTATTTTGCATATGTTTCTATTAATAATTTTACAAAACAATGGAATACAAACTACC
Organism: Agelastica alni; assembly: GCA_950111635.1. Classification (NCBI taxonomy): domain Eukaryota; kingdom Metazoa; phylum Arthropoda; class Insecta; order Coleoptera; family Chrysomelidae; genus Agelastica; species Agelastica alni. Next base: position 1,394,861 of record OX467716.1, on the reverse strand, counting down.
AGTCAACGAATAGTGTCAATACTGTAAATGCGTCACTGCTGCCAACAAAAGCGAGAAATGAATTCTCTACCAGTGCTGATGTTAGAAATGTACTAAAAAAATTGTGAAAATGTACTAAATTCAAGGTTACTGTCAATTGTCAAAAATATTGCCTTACTGTCAGTAACTAACACGTCTCCAGGTTGTCGTTAGTGCTGACGTGCATTTAACTACTAGAACTGCCAAACTGAATGTTATTTTTATGTTTGCCAAAACTTATTTAAGTGACCATTTTGGCATGGCATTTTGCAGATGGCGCTCCAGTAAGATATTGTTAAACCCTATTTGAATTGCCCTCAACAGTTAAGGCCAATAAAGTAAAAAAAGAAAATTTTTAGCGCGTAGAGTTCTTATAGATATGAATGATTTGTGCTTTATGGTTAACCGTCTCCGATTGTCTCTGACGTCGGTTAGTGGGTTTTAATGCACAGAGTGACAGAGTCAGTGTTGCCAATCGGGAAGCAATTGCTCTCATTGGTGAGCTAAAGAGAAGTAGTGGAGTAAAACGGTGAGCTTTGGTCCAATGGGAGTATTTTGTGTGATCAAGACTGATCACAGAAATAAATTAAACACGAAACTATTACAGAGGGAAAAAAAACAAGTTCACTCCATCTAGAGCAATGCTTTCTACCAATATTTGGTGTATGTTTATACTTATTGTATTTGATTGTATTCTATGAATAATAAAGGAAAAGTGAAAATTATTTTAAATATGTTCTTCCCTCGCATTTCTCGTTAATGGTTCCAGTCTTGTCACCTCCTTTTGAATGAATGAATCGTGCAAACAGTGATTTTTGTTCATGACCATCTCTGTTTACATAGTACGGTAAACAGAGATAAGCATAGAAAAAAATCAACGTTAGCAAGTTGAGCAACACTAACAAACGATTCTTCTGTGTTTGTGGTGTTTTATGTCAAAATTACGGAGGTTATGGTAAGTGTGAGTTTTAGGATGTGGAGAGCAAAATGTGAGCCAATGGGAGCGTTTCGCTTCATTTCGGGAGTAGTTCGGCTAATCCCGTCCGGCAACACTGGACAGAGTCTCTGTGGACAGCACAGAATACACTAGCCTAAAATTGGTGTAAACTGTGGTGGACAGAGTCCTTCCACTCGGTGGTTTATGAGTGTAGTGTTTACCAGAGACAACAGAATTAAAAATTCTTTCTCCATGAAATTTACCTTGTTATTGAATTCGTTGATGGTAAATGCTTTAGAATACAATGTCCAATTCTCAACGGTAATGCTTTTATATAGTTGTTTTTTATACGATTTAATAGTATCTTTAGTTCTAGGCACACTTATGGCTTGCTAGGAAAAGCAACCATTAAAGAATTGGAGTCGATCCGGGTTGGAATCAAAAGAAATAATATCGTCAGTTCTCAACCTCCCGGACCACTTGTACGTAACTTGGATGATCCTAAATCTATTACTTCATTAGTTCACGAGACAAATGGTAAAGGAAATACTTAATTATATTTTTAATCATTATACTTATAATCACAAACGCCGATATGCTGTATTGATACTTTTTATTTTAAAATCAGGCATACCCAAGAAATTTTTGGTACCTACAGATTTTGAATTACTAACATTAAGACCACTCAATCTATGAAATGTAAAAATAAAAAGTAGGTAGTATAGTTCTATTTCAAAAATTATCGAAGCTTTTAGTTAAGAAACTACAAATTCTATTCTAAAAAAAAATTATAAGTTCCTTTTATGTTAAAATACTCTTAAATAAAAAATTTCAGGATCTGTATATAGGAATCTCCTGAAATACTTCCATTAAAACATAAATATTTTAAGATTTCTTAAACTAAAAGAATATTCTGTTATTGATCCTAGTTAACTAGAAAATGTGAAAGTGAAATGATTATTTAAAAAATCAGGAGGTTTCTAGTCAATTAAAATTAGACATCACACAAAAGTAACACATTTAGGAAGTGAGAAAAATGTATAGGAATTATAAAAACGAGCAAGATGTGAAGCCTTAAAACCAAAAGAAGTTTGCTGGTTTGAAAAAGAATGTAGTAGTATTTAAATGTTCAATGAAACTTTTCTTCTAAGAAAGCTAAATTAGAACTAAAATTTTTCTCTTCATGTACATTGGAGTACTATTTTAGATTTGTGAGGCAGTAACAGGTTCATCTATAGAAGGTAGATAGTTGGAGAGAGCACAGTTCATGTAAAAAATTTATAGGGAGGAAAGAAAAGTTCGGTTTATATGGGAATTTATAGTGAATAGAAAAAAGTTAACTTCGTGTAAACATTTATAGGGAATAAAGCGCATTTCAGTTCATAAAACCGCTTATAGGGAAGAAAGAAAGATTTAGTTCATGTAGGAAATTATACTAAGTTCATATAGGAATTTATTGGGAATATAGAAAGGTTCAGTTTATAAAAGAATTTATAGGGAAGAAAATAAACTTCAGTATATATATAAGAATTCATATGGAAAAAAAAGTTTAGTTCACTTAGGAAATTATATTAAGTTCATATAAAAATTTATTGGGAAGATAGAAAGGTTCAGTTCATAAAAGAATTGATAGGGAGAAAGGTTAAGTTTATGGAAGAATTTATAGGATGATCACAGTTATTCAAGAATTTATGGAAAATAACGAAACGATCATAGAGAAAAGTTTATATCAAAGTTTGTAGAGATGTTAGTGCAGTTTATAAGGGGAAGATAGGTTCAGGTGAGAACTTTTAGAGAAGAGTGCACAGTTAAGGTAATAATTTAAGGAGAATGGAGCACAGCTATATTGGGAAGATAGCACAGAGAGAAAGAAACGGTAAGAGAGAGAGAGAGAGAGAGAGAGCTCTTTTCACTCTTTGACAAGTTAATAAAAAGAGACCAAAAATAACAGCGGAATAGTTACTTGAAATAATTGTTCATGTTGATGCAGAAGTTATTTTGCCGTGTGAAATAGTTAATATTAATTTTAAAATTGGTTAGGGTATTGTTGTTTGCAGATTTTATATTGTACACTGTTAGTGGGTGCTAGGGAGGTTCGAGGTCTATCCATTAAGTAGGGAAGTTTGAAATGCAAGTACTTTTCTTAGATGGAAGGCCGTACTCAAGAAACTTATTGAGAAGAACACAAACGTAAGGTTTTGTGTAGAGTACCAAGCTATACACAATGTGTTTCTAATCTAATCTGATTCTAAAATAAAATTTAAGTACAGATAACTTTTAAAAAATATTCAATTGCAGTTATTTAACAAACTAATTTTAAATGATGAGAACACTCGTGTTTCTACCAGGTACGTCGGAAGAGTGAAGACAATATAGATTTTTTTATACTTTACTTTATATCCAAAATTAATTTTCAATTTTGCCGTTTATTAATATAATTTAAAAAAAATTGTATGTTCTTAAAAAAATAATTAGACTTAAATACCACCAGAAGAATTGATGCAACAAGAAGAAAGAAAATAGAAAAAAATATGTCGAGAAGAGTGCCCCAAAATTTTTCTCCATTTTGGATCTATTTTATTATTTTGGATATTTAAAGATACCTTTGAATATTTGGAGCCACATAAGGTACCCTTCAGCTTTTTCAGAAGTTGGGCTGTTGTTCCATCCTTTCTTGGTGATTTTTCATTCTTCATGTTGGATGATGACCTGATCAATTTCTAATGGGTGTGCACCAAGTTCGCATAAGCTATTTTGTATTCTTTGAAACCATTTTTTATAATTTGGAGCTATTTTTTATACTTTATACCAATCAAATTTGAATACCGAGTCACTCCACGTGAAGAATAAAAGTAGCCAGAAGAAAGAAAATAGAAAAAAATGCGTCAAGAAGGATGTCCAAAATATATTTCGCGCACCGAATTGTTTGTAATCTCTGTAAAAATTTAAAATAATCATTTCAATAAAAAAAATTATTCTACGTTTAGGTTACTCATTTTCGAGACCGATTTTCGAGCGAGAAGGTATTCAGGTGAATAACGAACGATTAGTTCTCGTCGACGCGAACGTTTACGATCCACCGCGATCGAGAAGCTATAGCGGCTCCAAAAGCCCCCAGCCAGCACATTATTCTCGCAGACGCAGCAGAAGCCGTTCGAGAAGCAAGAATCGAACTAGTTTGGAGAGAAGTAAAAGTACCGACAAGAACGTAGATAGACGAAGAAGTCCGGAGAGGAGTTCCGATCTAAGAAGAAATCCCGATACGAGAGGATACGAGAAGCGACGAAGAAGCGTCGATAGACGTAACAGTAATGAAAGAGATTGCGAGAAAACCTCGGAGAAATATAGGTAAAGTAAAGTTCAAATCATTATTGATCGGGAATTATGCAAGTACTTCAATTGAGAGCCATTTTCCATTTTTTATTATTTGGAGCCATTTTTTTATTATTCGCGACTTATTTTTTGGAGCCGTTTTTTTTTATCTTTTGGCACCACTTTTTATTGTTGTTACTATTTTTTATTTTTTTTTCGTGGAGTCATTTTCAATATTTGGAACTATTTTTTTATTATTCTGATACATTTTTTATTCCTTATTAAAGAGATGGAAGGAATACTTCGAAAGTTTATTTGAGAAAGGGGATACACAAGAACAGGCCCCGTTCGGAGACATGAGTGAAAGTTGCAATGAAAGTGAAATTACTTTGACAGAAATTGTGGAAGCCTTGAATAGTATGAAATTGGATAAAGCTGCTGGGTATGACAGGATAACAGTTGAAATGCTGAAGGCTGGACAAAACGTGGTAGCCAGTCTACTGTACCGACAAACTGTGAAGTTTCGATTTAGGTTGAAAGAGTAGAACAAGTAAATGAATTTGTGTACTTGGGTTTAAAGTTTACGAGGGATGGAAAGTATGACAGAGACATTGAGCGAAGGGTGTTGGCAGGAAAACAGATAAATGGGACACTGTATAGTTTTATGAACATCCAGAAAGTGTCAACAAAGGCACGTCTGGCTGTGCATAGAGGTGTGTTGGTTTCTACACTTATGTATGGTAGTGAATGTTGGGTTGGCAGAAGAAGCATGAAAATATGATTAATGCTGCGAAGGTGAGTAGTTTGAGAAGTATAGCCGGAGTGACTCGGTTGGATAAAGTAAAAAATAGTGAGATAAGAAAACGCTTTGGTGTAAAAGAAGATGTGGTTACAAAGATAGATAAAGGAATGGTTTGGACACGTAGAAAGGATGGATGAAGAAAGATTGACAAAACAAATTTATAAGGCGAGTGTGAATGGACGGAAGTCGGTAGAGGTCGACCTCGGCGAACATATCTCGATCAGATCAACATTGTTTTGAAGAAAGGCCAGGTCAAGAGTACCAACAACCGACGAGCAAGCATGAGAGCCCTGATCAAAGTAGAGGAAGCAAAAGATGTGTGTAAGAACCGTAGCAAGTGGAAGGAAGTGGTCTCTGCCTACCCCTACGGGAAAAAGGCGTGACTATATGTATGTATGTATGTTTTTATTCCTCCCGAGTCATTATTTGGTAATTCTTTAGTACCATTTTAAAACTTTGGAGCCTATGTCGTATTTTTTTTTTTTGTTTTTTCATTTGTAGTCACTTGCATGTGTTAAACAAATTTTATTCATCGGTACCTTTTTTTATTCGTTGAGGTGGTCTGTTTTTTATATATTTTTTGGAACAATTTTTTATTTGTTAAAGCATTTTTGGGGTCATTTTTTTTAATTTGGAGTCTGTTTTATTATTTGGTACCATTTTAATTCGTTGAAGGATGTTTTTATTTATTTATTTAATATTTTTGAAATCATTTTTCATTATTTGTAGCTGCTTTTTATTTGTTAAGGTAATTTTTGGAGCCATTTTTCTTCGTTAGAGTCTGTTTTTATTTATTCCGTGACGCCATTTTTATTTTTGGAACCATTTTTTTTATTATTTGGATCCCTTTGTTTAAGTAATTTTATTCTTTGGGGCCATTTTTTATTACTTGGATGCATTTTTTATTCCTTGGAGCATTGGAGATGGCTTGCTTAATTTCTGATAGAAGTGCGTCAAGTTTTAATCATGAGTTAGGCGAAAGAAAGTGTAAGATTTATGTGTAAAATTTTTCCGTCGCGAAACAAGAAACAGCAGTTGCAAAAATACACGTGTTTGTCAAAAAACATTTAAAAAAAACTACACAAGATGTACAGGCTATTGAAGCACCGAGTAATGTACAGATTACAAAACTAAATGAAGAATAATATTTATATGCAAACAGTAGTGTATGTCGTTCTATCAATGCTTCATTCCAATCCTTATAATATTGCTTATATATTCAGTATAATTGAATTCAATCCTAACCGTTTAAACGTTAGAAGTTTCACTTCTAATATGCGAACATAGTGCACAGATCTTTTTTTCTTATTGGTTAATATACATTAATAATGCATTGTGATAGTGGCTTAAAAGATAATAACAATGATGCTAGGTGAGTATCAGAGTTTAAATGCAGCAATATGTGAATAATTTATTTTGAACCCAAAGAGAAAATATAATACGTGTATCAATAAGGAACTTCGTTCCAACCGAGTGTTCCGCTACACTCACGCACTTTTTTTTCTTTTTTATTGGGACCAGTAGTTATGGCGAGAGAAGAAAATCTATAACTCCCCTACGGCCTGGTGAATATCGTCCCAATCATCCAGATTTAAAGAATAGGTCTCGATCTTGGGAAAAAAGTAGACATAGCAGGAGTAGGTAAGTGTCACACACCGACGTGTTGTAATCGCATAGTATATTTCAGTAAAATGTAAATAACTGTTGATGTTTCAGGTCAAAAGGTAAATTATCCAAAGAACAGCATTCAAGAAGAAAATCACCGTCGCCTAGAAGAAAACCTAGCTCGTCACCGCACAGATCCCCTAAGAGCAGAAGATACTCGAAGTCTCCCCCGAAATACGAAAGAAAAAGGAGCAGATCTACTACGCCTAAATATTCCAAAACGCCTAGTCATTACGAACATTACCACCGTCGCAGAAGCAGATCACCTCGACAAGTCGGTTCTTCGTCTAGTCCTAGAGGTTTGTAACTCTATCTGGTTTAACGCTCTAAATTAATTAATTGCGTTTCATTGGCAGGCTCTAGAGATAGAAAACGGTACAGTAGGACTCCGGAGTACGAAAGAGATAGGAGATATAGACCTGAAAGAGAACGAAGAAAAAGCAGAAGTAGATCTCCTAATCGCAATCCGTATAGAGAATCCAGTCTCGATTTTGGATATTTCGAGGTAAATAACATTTTAAATTAATCAATTTTCGTACAATCGTTTCATTTTTCTCGCACCGTATTTATTACATTATCAAAGCGAAAACAAACTTCTTTGGAAGCAACACCCACTGAAAATGTGAAAGAAAAAAAATCCACATTTATTTTTAAATTTTTTTTCGGTAATACCAGACCAAGTGTCATAAAAATTCTGTTGGCACAAATATAAATACCCCAAGTCGGTCAAACTCTTTATGACAATGACATCGAAGATTTCTCCCAAATAATTATCACGTTTCTATGGTGGAAGACAATTGAATAATTAAAAAAAAATTTTACGGGTTGCACTCTGGGAGTGCCGGCAGAAGTGAAAACTTCAGTATTAACGTTGTGCGCCCTGCGCCGCCTAAACGAAACAGCCGGCGCAGGCATACATTTTCGCCGCGCCGTAGAAAGAGAGGGGGATACTCCCTCTCCTACGCCACGCCAGCTGTCTACTCTCCATCCGTCTTACGAATTTTCGATCAGGTCACGTGTCCTGACGCGAGTTTAACATTTTTTACCCATTACAAAAAAAGTGTACAACGCCGCTAAAGAAGTTTTCACTTCAAAAAATATTATTTTTAATCTGAAAAATATTGTCTCCAGATTTCCATAGTTTATGAATAATGCATTATTTTTATTAACGCTTTATTATAAATCATATATTAAACATCAGTACCAGATTTCGATTTCTTTCTTCCGCTTTTTGTTTGATCTTCTTTCAATATGGCGCTTTTCTTCCTACCTCGACATTTTCGTTTTCGGCTACCTCGTTTTCGGTTTTGTCGCTTTTGGCTACGTCGTCTACGGCTTCTGCTTCTATTTTTTCTTCGTCTTCGAGCCTCCGTTATCGGCAAACCAAAACCTAATTTAAACCTTCCCCCGTTCTCTTTGATCAAACCAGCTTTCAGTCCAGTTTTTAATGCTTTTTTTAACACAAATTGATGCATTTTTTAACGGCTTCTTGCACTGATAAATTATTTGATCTAAAATTTTGTCGGGGGTAGAACCATTAGAGTCATTAAGACACGCTATGGTGTCCATAACATCTGCTAAAAACGACACCTCTCCTTGGACCATTTTAATGCAGCAAAAGCAGAACTTAATCAATAAACTAATGAAAAGCACTTAAATTTTGAATTTAGCTACTAAATTAATTTGTCAAAATGACATAAAAAATGTACTTGAATTTGTCATTTTGTTGAATAAGGTTGCCAAGTTACCAGTCAAGAAAAGTCGCATTTTATATTGCTCCAGTGAAATACATCCGTCTTACGAATTTTCGATCAGGCAACGTGTCCTGACGCGAGTTTAACATTTTTTACCCATTACAAAAAAAGTTCACAGCGTGCCATAAGAAGTTATCACTTCAAAAATTTACATGCGTTTATAATTTTCAGGGGATACCAGCTCCGGAATATTGGATGCATCCCGGTTTGATGCGGCCCGGTTATCCCGCTCCTCGTTTTTACCCGCCCGTGTTTTATCCACGTGGCGTAGCACCCGGAGCGCCATTGATGTTCCCTCCTCGTTATCCCATGCTACCCCCTACGATTAGAGGGAAATTACCGGTCTACAATAGCAGACCTATTCCAAAAGTTGATAATGTACAGGACGTTGAACACTCGGAAGGAGTTACCGGCAAAGGGCACAGTGTCGCTGTAGAAGATGTGAAGTCTAACGAAGCGAGACCGGTAAATATCGAAGAGAACAAAAGTCAAGAATAATCATTTTTTTTACCGTTTACATTATAATTTTATATAAAAGTTATATTTATTGTATGCAAAGTGTTATTTTTAGTTTTATTTGTAAAACTTATTAAGGACATGATAATACAATTACCTTTAAAATTCGAAGTCAATTGACCTCCTATAGCCCGAGAAAAACTCAATTAAAAATTGTATAATTAACATGGAGAGTATACGCTCGCTGTAGTTCTGTACCAGTTGATTAGTTCTAGAAAAAAACCAACTGTCAGAAACTTTCGAAAAACTAACAGCCTTTTAATGTTTCTGTTCTAAATTATTGACCAGCTAGTTGTTAATAAATAACCGTTTAAAGTTCAACAAGTTCAAAAGTATACATACTAGCGAGTTGTACAACTTTGCAACGCCGTACACGAGTAATAGATATTACTTGCGCGGTAAATTCAACGGACTGATTGAGAAATCAATATTTAAAATTATATTCAGTAGAACAGATACATAATAATAATAAAATGTCTTTATTTTAATCATCCTCGGCGAAGTCCAGTTAGACTGCTCAACTCAACCGAGTACCAGTTACAAATAAATTATTTCATACAGTATAATGCCTACATATATATATATATATATTATAATCAACAGTCACGAGAGTAACAGGTATGTATGTTCAAATAACTAAAATGTAACATGTAAACAATGCAAAGAGTGCGCAAAGGAAGAACGTTAATATAATTACAACATATAAAACACAATTGTTATAGAACCATAAGGTATTCCTTAAAGGCTCTTTTAAATCCATAAGATGACTTGTTCTTGATAGGAGTTGGTATGGAGTTAAATATTTTTACCGCAGAATGAGAAAATGACCTTTTGAATGCAGCAGTGTTATGCCTGGGTATTACAAGTAGGTTTCTATTTCTGGTGTTTACATCATGCACAACCGACCTATATGACATTTTTTTTCTAATATACTAGGGAGTTCCTTTTTCTAATACTTTATGAACAAAACATGCAAGGTGAAGTTTCCTTCTGTCGTGCATATCAAGCCACCCTAGTTCAGCTCTGAATGTAGTTACGTGGTCTCGTAATCTTAGTGAATAGATGAAACGAATACATGAGTTCTGAATTCTTTGAATTCTAGTTGAAGTTCGGATATCAAGACATGGTCCATAAATAATATCGCCATAATTTGAGTGGCTCAAAACTAGTGATTCACATAACTGTTTTTTCAGTTCTTTGCTTAGTATTGATCTGTTGCGGTAAAGATTTCTTAATGACATATAGCTTTTCTGGACTATATGCTTAATATGCGTTTTGAACCGTAAATCATCATCAATGAATAGTCCCAAATTTTTTATTGCTCTACAGGGCTCAATACTCACACCATTAATTACTACTTCTTCAGTAGCATAATCGCTATTACCAAAACATATCATTTGTGATTTAGTGGGATTTAATTTCAAACCATGTCTATTGGAGTATTTCAATATTTTATCAAGAGTATATATAATTGATTTTTGTAATGACCATGTCAGCATTATCTTTGTTGAAACTTGCATACACTTGAGTATCATCAGCAAATTGATGTATATAACAGTCACCAGAAAGTTCTTTTAGATCCATAGTATAAAGTAAAAAGAGTAGCGGCCCTAGTATTGAGCCCCGAGGAACTCCTCGAGGTAATGGCATTGCACTTGAGCTGGTGTCCTCTAGGACAACATACTGACATCGGTTGGAGAGATAGCTTCCAATTAATCCTATGGTTTCCTTAGATAAACAGTAATAATTTAGTTTTGCCAATAATAGATTATGACCCAGGGTATCAAAAGCTTTACTATAGTCTAATGTAACCAGTAATGATGTATTGCTACCATCAGTTGCTTGAAATATATCATCTAATACTTTAGTTAATGCTGTAATTGTACTATGCCCAGACCTAAAACCAGATTGGCAATCAGAAAATAGTTCATTCTCTGTGAGGAAACGTAAAATTTCTTTGAAAATCAGTCTTTCGAACATCTTGGATAGCACTGGAAGCCTACTGATAGGTCTCAGATCAGACAGACATTTAGGATTTGAGACCTTTGGTAACGGTAAAATAACTGCATTTCTCCAATTTATAGGAAAATATCCCTCAAGTAGGCAGCAATTGAATATGTGAGCGATAAATGGCAATAAAAAGGGGCAGCACATTTATATCATATGGAGGGTTGTTCCATCAGAACCTTCTGTATTTGATTTGATACTATCTGCAGCCTCCAGAACGTCATGCTCCCGAAAGGGTTCAATTTTGCAGTGGTCTAGGTTATAATTCACTTTATGGGTATTATAATACTGTACAAGATCATCATCAACTTGACACTCTAATGCATTGACAGAGTTAATGAAATGGCAATTGATAGCTTCAGCATCATTTAAGTCGGGTGGTAATGATATATCAGATTTCTTAGAATAGAACATATATTTATTACGGGTAAAAAATTTCAAATTTTGAGTAATGCAAAAAAATAATATTAGTACAATCGTTTTTATTAAAAATAAAGTGAACACAGTATAAAGTTTTACAGAATTATCTGAAATTTAAGCTCATAACTTATAAATATTAATAGTAAACAATATCAATTTTACGTGACTTAAAAATATTTCCTTCAATCGCATTTATTTTCGTATTATATAAGAAGTGTAGGTATGCGCATCGATACGTTTAATTCTAGTAAATTCATATAAACCAGAGGTTCTCAAATTTTTTTTTCTCGTGGACCACTTTCAAAGTTTTACTATTTTCGGTAGACCCCCTGATGCTACATTTTTCTACTGTATTCCCAAAACTCCTAAAAAATATCACCCTAAATTGGGGGTGGTATAAGAAAAAGAAAGTAGCACATTTTCTTGTGTCCTATTTATTAAAATAATACTTGTGTTTGTACAAAATTATAAACATTTATTATTACAAACAATTAATAATTGACAAAAAATCAACAATGAACTCTGAAATGTAATTCAACAATAAAAAATAGTCATAATTTTAATGAGACGGATGAACTTGATGAATTGACAGCGAATGATCAATATTTGGCTTCAGTTTTGTAAGAAGTAATCTCAAATCTCCCCGTTCTTTAATGTTCAATCTGGGGAACCAACAATCTTGTTCAGTTCAACGCCCAAAAAACACAAAGTGCCACGTTTTCCAAGAAAGTGAATTCCTCAAATCATCCCATCACAATGTCCGGAAATACCCTTGAACCAAGTCCCTCCATCTCGATTTTGGGAGTCACGGTGTCCAATAATATGTCTTGGCATGACCATGTTGCTAACATCGCAAAGTCGGCAAGCCAGAGGCTAGGTTTTCTGTGGAAAGCTAGAAAGTTTTTTACTCCTGATCAACTGTTGACGACGTACAAGGCTCAAATCCGACCTCTACTGGAGTATTGCTTGCATATTTGGGGTTCAGCACCAAGGCATTCTCTTCGTCTTCTAGATTCCATTTAGAAAAGAGCCATTCGCTTGATAAACAGCTCAACTCTCACAGATACCTTTCACCCTCTATAACATAGAAGAAGAGTTGCAGACCAGTCATTGCTCTACAGATATTTCCATGGCAGATGCTCCAGAGAAATAAAAACTCTTGTACCACCATTGGCCACATTCGGCCGAAGAACTCGGCACGCTGATCAGTCTCACACATTTACTCTCAAGATTGACACTACAAGGACCAATCTTCATCAAGAAACCTTTTACAGGGCTGCTACGGAATGGAATAAGCTTCTAAAATCAGTTTTTCCAGAGAACTATGACCTGCAACTTTTTAAAAAGCGTGTCCACAATCATTTCCTTTCTATAATCCCTTCCCCTTCTAATAGTCGCAGTTCGGGCCGTCCGCGGCCCACACGATAGGTCTACCCTTTTTGCGACTATTTTCATAAAAAAAAAAAAGTAAACATACATATAGTCGCATATAGGCAGAGACCACTTTCTTCCACTTGCTACGGTTCTTACACACATCTTTTGCTTCCTCTACTTTCATCAGTGCTCTCATACATGCTCGTCTGTTGTTGGTACTGTTGACCTGGCCTTTCTTCAAAACAATGTTGATCTGATCGAGATCGATGTTCGCCGAGGTCGACCTCTACCGACTTCCGTCCATTCACATTCGCCTAATAAACTTGTTTCGTCAATCTTCCTTCATCCATCCTTTCTACGTGTCCAAACCATCTAACCCAACCGGAAAAAATAAAGATAAAGAAAAAAAAATCGTAATCGATGTGTTTTAATCTGCACTTTTTATAAATGCTCATAAAAAAAATTGAAACTGAAAATATAACATTCCTATTATTTTGTTGTTCGTGTTTGTTGACCTTAAAGCACGACAAACATTTTCGATGATGCGACATCTGTTTATTCAATATGGAACTAAATTTAATGTTGCACGACATCTGATTATAAATGTAGGTACTATGCCTTCGATCCCAGCGCCATTTATTTCTCGTTAAAATTTTATACTCGTTTTGTGCTGTATGATTGGTCATCTTCACAGTCCTAATATCATTGTATAAGGACAACCTTATGGGATTTCGATTGGATCTGATGGGAGACGACATGTAGATGGCGTTAGTGCTCTGGTCTCCCAGTCACGTCGTAGATTATTGTTTTTCGAAATAATATCCGTTAGTCGTAACTCATTGTAATAAAACTACCAGCTAATAGGTGGTGATAAAATTTTAAGAGTCGATACCGTCGATAGATGACACTGGAAAGAAAATATTTATTCGGAATTTTGACCTTGGACCAGTGCAAAAAACAGGATTGTTTTCTACGCAAATTATTACTTTATATGAGATTCAAGACACTTCAGTTTATTGGGTTTGTTATTTTAACGCCCATCTTGACTTTGTCAGTGTGGTTATCTTATCCGGGTAATTACCCGAATTTCGGGTATTTTCCCACTTTGTGTGTATTTCAATTTTGCGGGTAAAATCCGGGTATTTCCTTCCGTCTTTTTCCCATTTCAATTATTTACTGTTGTGATGTTTTGTTAAAATAAGGCCACTACCACTAATTAAATAAGTTACGGCTACAGACTTCTTATTTTAAATACTGTGACTCTGTGGACTGAATTAAACTTAGTTTCCTTTGCAAATGCCTCAGTAGAAAGAGTTTTCAATTCATTGAATTTAACTGAGACTGATCATGGGAATAAAATAAAAATAATTACATTTGGAGAAAAAACATAGAGTTGTCAGTAATAGGTTCCTGGAGATTAATTTTGTACGTTTTATTAAGGAATGCTTCTTATTTTTTGACTTTTGTGTGTTGATATATGTTTTCATATAGTTTCTATACAGAGTGGGACATTGTAGGTCGGCGGAACCGAATTATATAAAAACGCTCGGACATGTCAACTACATTTTCCAGGGGGACATTGTTCGCGATGAAATACATTCCAACCCTCGGAGCTGTGACCGCCACCCCTAAATTTTTAAATGGCAACATATGAAAGATATTTTCCTTCTTAATATCAACCAACAAAATAAATTAATTCTATAGATACTTTTTCGAGATATGAAACTTGACGTTGAGAAATCACTTTTTATTCACTCAATCAATAAAGACAATATCTGTCGCAATAATTATGATTGTTAATGAACTAAATGTTCAAACTGTCTACCACCCATTTCCTTACAATAGTACGAGTTCTGTTCAAAATGAGACCTCACGTACATTTTGTAGCATTTTCGGCGTTATTCGACGGAATTCTTCAATAATTCTACGTCGTAAATCTTCCAGAATTTCTGGTTCGGTTGCATAGAATTTGTTTTTCAAGTGACCCCACAGGAAAAAGTCAAGTGAGGTTAAATATGGAAATCTGGCTGACCACTCTTTAGAGCCCCTTCTTCAAATCCAACTTCCAGGAAACATTCTATCCAAAAACGCCTGTGAGTGAAACACAAAATTTTAAGTGGGTACCATGCGGGTATTTTGAATTTCCATGTGGGTAAAATTCTGCGTCAAATTGCGGGTACTTTGTTGATTTGTGATTGGCAACCAGTGTGACCGTTTCTGGTATTTTCGGTACTAAATTGGTATATTTTGTGCTCTGCCACTCAGGGGTGTGGTGTTATTGTAATATTTTCGTTAATTTTAGTATTTTTTGGTATTTTCACATCGATCCATCATATTTCCATGTTGGTAACGTAGAACACAAATAAAATACAGAGAGAGGTATGTGAAAATGTAACATTATCAAAAAGAAAGGGGTTACACTAATCAGACTCTTTGACATTATGTTGTTTGCATCAAGAAGTCAGTTGTGAAACATTCACCAAAACGCGAAAGTCCGAAGCAGGAGTTCGAATCTTTTTTAGTAGAAGGGTTGGAAATCAATACGCTTGTGGTTTGAAAAAAAGATTAAATGCACTTCATTCAAGAAAAAACACTTCATATATAAATTGGAAAATCGTCAATAACATGTGTCAGGAACAGAAAGCGAAAATACGATCAGCGGTACCGGTTGGAGTGGGGGCAAAACCCGGAATTTGATGTCTTAAGTTTCGTTCGGTTATTCCAAAGGCTCCCTTGTTGCAATTCTTTGAACATTAACTACAATAGTGTTGGGCACATCGGATTGTCTTTTACTTTACTTTTTTTTTTAATAATAAACAAAATAAATAACTTAAAAGGTTTAAAGCCCTAAAACTGATAATATACAGTCTTCATATAAAAGTAACAGAGAGGAACATCATTTTTGACATACATTTTACTTAAAGTAACAGGCGCACGAACTTAATTTTTTTTTATTCAAAACGAATTTAGTGATAAAACTTGAACGTAAAAAAATCATACAAAAAAACATAAAATAACAAGAGAAGTATAGTTTAACATTTTTTGGCAACAAAAGCTTAAAAATTTTTAATAAAAGTATAAATCTAAAGATAAATTCAACAAATATAAAAGGTATAGGTAGATATAAGGTTTTAGGAGCAAGTCTGTTTCTTCTCGAGTAAGTTAGTTGTCCCGTTTTTGATAAAACTCTTTCTATTCTAATGGTGAAAGACGTTCTCCGCAACAAGTATGGGCAGTGACTCCGACAGATCTGGTCTTCGGAACTGTCGGGCAAGAATAAAGTCGCTGCTACTAACATGCTTGCTGTTCCGATCCTGCTCTACTCCTTTGGAGTAATGAAGTGGACTCTAGCTGAGCTGCGCCAACTTGACGTTAGTACTCGCAAGATGATGCACCTAAATAGGAGTTTGCATCCAAATTCGTCCGTTCTACGGTTATATCTTCCAAGAAAGCAGGGAGGCCGTGGAATCTTAAGTTTGGAGTATCTCCATAATTCTGGGTATCTTCCTCAGAGACCGAATACCAAATGAGATTATTCGCCAAAGAACAGGTGTTATAGATGTAATCGAAAAAATAACAACTTTAAAGTGGAACTGGGCTGGCCACATAGCTAGAAGAACTGACGGAAGATGGTCTAAAAAACTATTGGAGTGGCGTCCGAGGCACGAAGCTTATCGCAGTAGAGGGCGCCCCCCCACACGATGGACCGATGACATCAAAAGAATCTGTGGTAATTGGATACAAATGGCTCAAGATAGAGCAGAGTGGCAAAATAAACGAGAGGCTTATGTTCAGCAGTGGACTACTATAGCTGAGTGATGATGATGATGATCTCCATAACAGAATGGTTCTGAATGGCGCCTGCGAAGTCATCAGGAGTTTGAACCTCCTCCTGCAAATGGTCAAAAGCCGTGAAGTTGCAGGAGTAGGAGCATTTCTCTTCAGGGCAGCACACCGAGCAGCTGATGAATTCTCTTTGATTTTCGATTCCGAGCGGAGAGCGCTTGACTCAGTTACTGAGCTCGACCCCGCTCGGAAGAAAGCCCGCATCAAAGCTGCAGAAGTTGATAAAACTCTGCTCCACATGGATAAGCCTCTACATTTTGTCTCCTTCAACAACATCGAAGACAGGGGCTTATCAAAAAAACTGACATTTGCATTCCTAAGGTCAGGCGGGCTTAGGTCGGAAACAGACCTTACATTACCAAAGCCGAGTCATGTGTATTGAGGTCCCTGATGTAAGATGCAGTTTCGGCCTATATCCATAGACACAATGCGGCATTACGGGTGCTATACTATCATCTGAGGCACTCGTATGGTATTGATGAAACTCCAGTGCTGCCCTATGCTCCGGGGGATATTGAGTCCGTTGTGGAGAATGAGAGGTGTCAAATTTATTGGAACTTCTCATTCCCCACCCTCAGGCAGATACAAGCCAATAAGCCTGACATAATCCCCCTCATCGACCACCTAACTAAGACGATGTTCGTGATCGAATTTTCGGCACCAGCCGAATCGAACATTGCCTTAAAAGAAGAGAGAAAAGGGACAAAATATAGAGACCTGCTCTTCGAACTCCGCAGACTTTATCCAGACCACTCTGTTGAACTATGCATCCTGATAATAGGCTCCCTCAGTGGTGTACGCCACACACTGATCTCGTAACTCCCTAAAATACCAGCTTGCCAACAAATGGCACACGTTTTAGCTGGAGCAATGCAGAAGGCCGTCATCCTGGGATCTATGCGTCTGCTCAGTGCACACGATATTTGGTCCCAGTGATCACTCACCTCAAGGCATGAGAAGTAGTCACTGGTTTCTCTTCAGCTCGGCTCTGCGAGGTATCGGAACCGCAGAGTCGTGACTGGAATTTAATAAATTAAATCAATAATAATAATAAGTGTGGACTTTTTGCTTGAAAATAATTTAATATATATATATATATATATATATATATATCCAAACAGTTTAGTGACTTAGTAATAATAACAATAATATTAATAATAATAATATTCTACAACTTCGCAAAACACATCAGTACCCACAAAAACTGTCGCGTCAGCATGTGTCAGTTGTATTGGGTAGGGGAGGGGAGTCTATATCAAGAAATAAAGTGCTATGCGGTTCAGTCGCGCTGTTGGCTTCCTACGTAGCGGTCGATTGTGAAATTTTCGCTTGAAAATATTTTGAATTCGTTTAGTAGGTAATTATATTTTTTCAGCAATTACTACCTGATAATAAATATATTTATATATACATATATTGTAAATTCTTATATCCAAACAGTTTAATAATAATAATTTTCTACAACTTCGCAGAACAAATCATTTCCCACAAAAACTGTCGCGTCAGCATGTGTCAGTTTTATTGGGTAAGGGTGGGGAGTCTATATCAAGAAATAAATTACCACGCGGTTCATTCGCGGGGTTGTCTTTCTACATAGCTGTCGAGTGTGGAATTTTCGCTTAAAAATATTTTAAATTTGTTTAGTAGATAATTATAATTTTTCAGCAATTACTACCCGATAATAACTATTTTATGCTACTTTTTTTCTCATATTTCTGTTTTTATTAAAGTTAGCAAGTAATGGATATAGTTATGTTTTGGATATTTTCCAAAACCGAATTCTTTGTCCAGTTGCTGGCTGAATAAATTTTATCTTGAACTATTTTTTCTCATGCTTTACATAAAACCATGCTAAACTTTTATCAGTTGCAATCTGAATCACTGAGGTTCAAATGGGGTAGTGCATGCGCACCGTACGATGCTGCTTTCTGTTAGCGTCGCTTAGCCTCTCCTACTCAATTCCGAGTCTCACCTCCTAGTAGCCTTTATATAAATATAAATGTGGTGAGCCCCGGCAACCTGAGCAACCTCACCGGAGATCTGGTAACCAACCCAGGTGGAAAGTGAGTCAGGGCTGACGAGAGCGGGAGAAATGGCCCTCCGAATAGGGGGTTGGGCGTGGG
Organism: Agelastica alni; assembly: GCA_950111635.1. Classification (NCBI taxonomy): domain Eukaryota; kingdom Metazoa; phylum Arthropoda; class Insecta; order Coleoptera; family Chrysomelidae; genus Agelastica; species Agelastica alni. Next base: position 1,376,087 of record OX467716.1, on the reverse strand, counting down.
GTCAACAACCCCACCCCATAAAACAAAAATTGTTACGGAAGCAGAGCAGGCCAAAACCCACCCCGTGTTGTAGTTCCAGCCAAAGAAGAAGAATTTGAATCACTATCTCTACTATGTTTGGCATTATTTGTCAAATTATTTGAGTAAGCAAGGCGCTGAATGAAGTTTTAAAATATGTTTTAAATATTTTTATTTAAAATTACACAAAACTGATGAGCGAATTGAAACTAAAGACCCCCTCTAACAATTTCCTTTTTTATCCTTTTTTTGTTAATCGATTATGTAGATACTAATGTGTATGTTTTTTATACAGCAATAATATTGAAGGCACCTACAGTATTTGTAACTACACTGTTGAAATGATGTATATTTAAAAAATATAAAACCATTTCACACGAATGGCGTCATTATAAAATCGTTACCAAAATTATCACCAGAATCGTCTTTATATCCCGATGGACTAAACAGCTATAAATAATTTGGTAGCAGGACTCTTCGTATTCAAAGTATGTATAGTAATCTGTAGAGTGTCTTCTGCAGGTTATACATAGTTTGATGATTTTTTTAGCACCCCGCTACTTATCTCGGGCCTCTGTGTAGTGCCTTTGTATTTTAAGGGGGTAAAAAGCTATAAATAATTTGGTAGCAACACTTTTCGTATTCAAAATATGTAATTTTTTAAATTTGATTAAGTACCTGAGAAACGGGTAAGAGTATAATTTTAACGTTGTAAACTTTGAAATCTGAAGAGTATCTCTTACAGTGATCACCCCAGATGTGTTGAAACAGACCGTTAAAACTGGCACGTCTAGTTAACGGCTGTTTGCGATCGGTACATAGTGACATTCGACGCTTTATCGACACTGGGGGCGAAATGCTAATAAAGATCACTGTAAGTTTCTGTTAAAGAAAGCTACTGACCTCGGGCCTCTATGTAGTGCCTTTGTATTCCGAGGGGCTTAAAAGCTATAAATAATTTAGTAGCAGGACTTTTCGTATTTAAAGTATGTATCGTAATTATTTATAGTATAAGAGTATAATTTTAACGTTGTATACTTTGAAATCTGAAGAGTATCTCTTACAGTAATCACCCCAAATGTGTTGAAACAGACCGTTAAAACTGGCACGTCTAGTTAACGACTATTTGAGATCAGTACAAAGTGACATTCGACGCTCTATCGTTACTGGGGGCGAAAAGCTAATAAATATCACTGTAAGTTTCTGTTATAGAAAGCCATGTACCTCGGGTTTTTGTATTCCGAGTGACCGTAAGGCTGTAAATAACTTGGTAGATCTGTTTTAAAGCTTTCTACTAATGACCTCGGGCCTCTGTGTAGTGCAATGTATTTCGAGGGGATGAAAAGCTATAAATAATTTGGTAGCAGGACTCTTTTTATTTAAAGTATGTATGTTAATTATTTAATGTATGAGAGTATACTTTGAAGTGTCTTTCTTTAAATGTGAGTGTGCAGAATTTAAAGTGAAAATGTTTATGTGCAAACACATACACGCTGTTGCCTTATTTGAGCAGAGAAGCGAATCTGTTTCAGTTCTTTTAAATGGAACTACAACAAGTTCTGAAGAGGATGAAGATGTTTTATTAGATTATGATACTTCCACAAGCCAGAATAAGTACCAGCAGAATTTAAAACTGTTTTTAGAAGAAACCCATCAGAGTAAAAAAAATTATGTTAATTTAAAAAGAAAGCTTGAGGTATGTTATTCAGATTTTCTATATTTTTACCCAATTATTTAAGTACTAGACTGTTAAGTATCAATTTCGTTAATATTAATCTATAAATTATATCAGTAACTTGGAAGATAAAATCTTTGAAGAATTTAAGGGTTTGGTAAGGAAACATAAAAATAAAAATGACACCAATACATGTAAAAGAAGAAAAGTAGAAAGTCAGTTATTTTTTTCAAACAACAAATAAAATTGAACAGGTTTGTTTACAAAAAAAACATTTTTGGTTCTTATTTTTCTCTCTCTCTTGCAGATATTTTAATTAATCTTTTTTTTAGGTTTAGAAGCGTTTTTAACTAACATTTAGCAACATTTCTAACTAACATTCCTGATTTTAACATTCCTTATCCCAATTCCTTGGCGAAGGATAAGCTCTTACCTCCTCGTGGTCTTCGCTGGGCAGTGACGATATAAAATATTAATAATCAAGAAAGTAAGGGTTGAGAGACATTAAATGTTTCTACTCTGAAATTGTTTCATACCACTTCTTAACTAACAATAAGTAATTATTATTTTACATAATAAATATATGTTTACTCAACTCACACAATATATTTGGTAACATTAATTTTTTTTTATTTTGTCACTGGCAAAAAGAGCAACCCTTAAGGATCTCAAAAGTGCAATTTTAAATTACATACTTTTGATATATTCAAGTTTTTTTAAATTGTTTTGTTTTATTAACTTTTAAATATATTTAATATTTTGTTTATTATTTTCTTCCTTCTGCATACAAATTTCAATTTTGAAACAATGTTATCAGGTACCAAGTAAACCAATTCATTTTTTTAGTGTTACAAATCCGGTCCTGTCGACAACGAAGGATTTTGGCCGCCGGACGGTCTAGCAAAGTCGAGCATAGAAGACAATAGATAATTCGAGAAATTACTGGACCCTTCTCGTGGTTATTCGTCTAGGTATAAAAAAGGGGGACAGCGAGCGGAAAAGGACAGTATCGGCTTATGTGTTTATGAATTAATAAATGTAAATAGTTATATAGAGTTGTAAAAGTTGTATAGGCTAAGTGAATATCTAAGTGGTTAATAAAAATAGAATTTATTGTATTGAAATAAACATTGTTTTGTTACTGGATCGAGAGTTTTTAATCGCCGAACCCACAGAGGAACTAAAAAGTTGTAACAGTGATGCCAGAAGTGAAATTTTTTTATGGTGAATACAAGAAATACGCCTTACGACGACATGGAGGACGTTATAAAATTTATGAAAAATCAATTTGAGGAGTTGAAAAGCACCGTTTGGAAGACGAAAAACGACGACAAGAAGAAAAATTGGAAGAAAAAATTATGGAAGACCAAAAGAAAGAAAAGGAAGAACAAAAGAAACTCCTAGAACAACAGGAAGAGCAAGTGAAAGTAGATACCCAGAAACTTCTAGAACAGCAAGAAAAGTTCTTCGAACAAGTAGTACGGAAAACAGAAGAACAAATTGTTGAATTAAAAGAAGATGTCAAGAAGATCGACGGAGAGTTAAGAAAGGAAGTAAACACAGTACGAGATGAAGTGAAAGATATCAAGCAAGAGATCGAAATTGTTCTCCAGAAGAAAGTAGTCACGGTACGAAATGAAGTAAAGGACATCAAGAATGAAATCGACGCTGTTTTCAAAAGAGAAGTGAACACAATAAAAAAACACATACAAAACCAGATTGCCTCACTTCAAATTCAAGATCGTCGTGACAGGGTCGCCACATCAGGAATTTCAGTGAAAACACCAACTTTTGATGGACAATAATCCTGGTCTATGTATCGCAGACAGTTCGAAGCTGCAGCCTCGTCCAATGGGTGGAACGATGAAGAGAAGGCTACTGCACTCATAGTGGCCTTGAGAGGACAAGCTTTGGGAATGCTGCAGACAATCCCTGCCGACCAACAAGGCAAATATGGAGACCTAGTAGCTGCACTGGAGTTAAGGTATGGCGATCAACATCGTGAACAGCTATACCGGGCGCAGATGAAAACACGGGTGCAGAAAACTGGCGAAAGTCTGCAAGAGTTCGAGACAGATGTGGGAAGGCTGATCCAGTTAGCGTACCCACAGGCACCGGAAGACTTCAGGGAGCAACTGGTCGTCCAGCTATTTATTGATGGACTTAGGGATCCAGAGATCCAGAGGACTCTTCGACTGACGAACTTCAATAGAAGCTAATAAATGGTTTAATTTTGCCCCGAACTTCTCGAAGGTATTAGTTTGAATGTTCCCGTCAGAAATTTAAGACAATCAAATTTATTCTATATTTCTTTTCACCATACAAATTAATTATGGTATGCATTTGCCTATTGAACGTACTTTAAAAATAATTAATAACAAAAGCGTACATATTTGATGGTTCGTTAGCTTTGTTCAAGAATCGGTTAAAGAGAGTTTAAGTTGTGAAATTTTTATTTTAATGTTAGTGATTTATTTGTTTAATTTTATCTTAATTAAGTATATAAGTTGATTAATTAATTTTTAATTAAATGTATACAGAATTTGTTGTAATCGGGGTGATCCCGTATATTAATAAAATAAATAAATAATCAATTATAAGCAGCCTTCGCACATATTTCAATGTATATTTTCGAATCTCTCCGTATATATGTGAAATTATTAAAATTTTGGCAAACTGATTTCGAAAAGCAGAGTCTGTAGGAATTATACTCAAGAAAAAGAAATAAAAAAGGTTACCATTTTTGTCCACCTTAGAAGGGGATGAGAAATTATATCATTTTTAAAATATTTTACCAGTATGTTCTCTTAGGTTCCGTATAGAGTGAAAATTCATATGCAGCGAACTATTCCGCATTCAGACCCAGGTAATAATTGACAGTGACAAATTTTGTTCGACTGAAAATTCACAATAAAAAGTTGACAACAAATATATTGGGCAACTCCAACCCTGCTCATACATTGAACCATCGTTTGCGTTATTGTCTGGGAATGGAGTTAAAATAGCAGAAAAGAAAACTTTATGACGTGTTTTGTGTAAAAAAGAAACCTGTTGCAGTTTCATGTAGTTCCTCTCAATTTCCACATTCTTCAACGAGGGCGCAACAGTACGAAATCAAATTTTCCCTGTTTGACAAGTGATAACGCTAGATGACAGTCACGTAAGGTTCCAATACCGATTACATTGCCATTGACCAACTATCTATTTTTTAAGCAATGCTAATATATACCAATCAACACCCTGGCGAAAGGAATCCTCGAAATTCAAAAAAACAAACTGTACGTTCTAAGGTTGCACCTGCATGGAACTTTAGCGTTTTCTGATTGTTATGACATTTGGATAATAAACATACTAAATTTGATTTGACAGTCACTTGCGTCATTGTCATTTTAAGGTTGGAGGCTGGGTGACTGAAATTAAAATGATCAAGTGAGTAAAAAGGGCAATTAAATTTTTAAATAAATGCACAAATATTATGTCAAAATGATGTATATTTTAAATTTCTTCAAGCCTTCATCTTATTCAGTGTTGAGCTCGTATGAACAAATTATATTATTTCTTACATAAGATGTTAATTTGAATTGTTTTAGGTTTGCCATTAAAGTCGGTATTGCTACAGCGGCTGTATATTATATTAATGAACAAGGTATTTGGAAACAAAGCAATGAGAGTATAAAAACCTTTCAAAAAATCAAAGATGCGGCAAGCCCTTATCTAAACGAAGTCACTTCTCAAATTCCCTATGAGGTTAGTATCACTTTAAATAATGTTATTTACTTAATTATGTATTATTTCTTTTTAGTTACCTAAATTACCTGAGAGTGAAATAATGTCCTCGATTGTAAAAGAAGGCTGGAACAAAGGTGTATTAACTACATTCAAATTTTTATCTGATTTACCTAACACTGCTGCAAATTTAACAGCCAAAGGTCTTGATTCAGTAAAGAAAAATGAAGAAGTAAAGAAATTATTGGAATCTTTTTCATAACGACATTATTGATTTGGAAATTGTAATTAATAAATTAAATGTAAATTGTATCTACCGTTGCTCTAAAAAACCTAAAAGTATACCAAAGTACCTAGTTTTAATTTTTTAAATAAATGCAATAAAAAAATATGATAATCCCAAGAAGTATATATTTGTGAAGATAGTAAAAGGACTTAAGTTGTGGTTTTAAAGTAATTTAAATTGTATTATCACATGTAGATAGTATTTAACAAATTTGTATTATAATGGTATTTAAAAGTGTAGCGAAACTTTGAAACATTAGGACATGATTGATAATATAAAAAGTTACGAGAAAAAAATAATTATTCATATTATTGGTCTCACAGCCTCTAATAAAGTTAGCAAGTCCTTGAAACAATTTGAAAGAAAAAAAATTAAAAAAATAATGTATAAATCTGATTTTAAACAACGAACTGCAAAACATTTGCTTTGCTAATGCCCAGCGCTTTTCTGCAAGAGGTTTAAGTTTCTGGAAGGGGCCTTCCTAAAGCCATTTGATGTCAGAAACTTAGCCCCCAGGAAACTGATAAACTTTGCTCGAAGTCTCAGAATCCCGGGCCTTGAATAGATTAAGGGTTATGCACAAAAGATCTGATAGGTCGAGGTGCTTGAGAGGTTGCATAGCCTTCACGACAATCTACAATCTACCGGGTGGTGCTTGTTAAAAGGATTAAATGTCGTGACTAGCGCTCTGCGTTTGGTTCTTTATATGTACCTGGTAAAGGTGAGGATTATTGATTTGTCTCTTTGAAGGGCAAACGTACTCAAGACCTACTCTATACTGATGAGGGGCAACACCCCAGAAACCGGTCCATATAGCTGGTCACTTTGAATGGATAAAAATAATTCTTTTTCTTGTTATCTGATATATAATCGGCCCATATATGCCTATTTGTACAGGTAACATGCGGCGAAATTAGCTGGTTTATAAAAATCAGATTATATAAAAATTATAAAGCTTTCTATAATATTAATATTTTAATAACTTTTTTTTTTTTTTTTTATGTTCTGGTTCCCACGAAAAGGGATATCCTGTAATGTTCAGAGAACATCGTGGGAACCAAGGGAAAGAAGGTAGGAGTTGGTGTTCTTCTTAAATTTCTGGAGGTTGTATGCCTCGGGGAACACCTCCCTAGGCAATGAGTTCCAAAGCCTCGCAATTCGTTTGATGAATGAGTCTTTGGAAAGTGATGTTCTGCAGGTCTCCAAAGTGACCACGAAGGGGTGTGAAGACTGAACTTGACGGGTTAATCTCAAAGAGACTGCCAAAGGAGGAACGATTGTTGATATTTGGCACCAGGCATTGTTAAGTAAATTATCTGCCTACGGTCTCCCAACCAAACTGCGCCAATGGCTCTTGAGCTTCATGCAAGATCGCTCCTTACATGTGGCAGTTGACGGTATTTCTTCTGATGCTTTTAAAACTAATGCCGGGGTCCCCCAGGGTTCCATCCTGTCCCCCACCTTATTTCTTTTACACATCAACGACCTCTTGAAAACCACCACAAACCCCATTTACAGTTTCGCAGACGATAGCACACTTGTCTCAACTTTCACATCCTATCGATCACTTTCGGTAAATAATACAAATAGACTCGGGCAGGAACAGGTTGATTCCATCAATAGAGATCTTAAAGCAATCATCGAGTGGGGAAACAACAATCTTGTTCAGTTTAACGCCCAAAAAACACAAAGTGCCACGTTTTCCAAGAAAGTGAATTCCTCAAATCATCCCATCACAATGTCCGGAAATACCCTTGAACCAAGTCCCTCCATCTCGATTTTGGGAGTCACGGTGTCCAATAATATGTCTTGGCATGACCATGTTGCTAACATCGCAAAGTCGGCAAGCCAGAGGCTAGGTTTTCTGTGGAAAACCAGAAAGTTTTTTACTCCTGATCAACTGTTGACGACGTACGAGGCTCAAATCCGACCTCTACTGGAGTATTGCTCGCACATTTGGGGTTCAGCACCAAGGCATTCTCTTCGTCTTCTAGATTCCATTCAGAAAAGAGCCATTCGCTTGATAAACAGCTCAACTCTCACAGATACCCTTCACCCTCTAGAACATAGAAGAAGAGTTGCAGACCAGTCATTGCTCTACAGATATTTCCATGGCAGATGCTCCAGAGAAATAAAAACTCTTGTACCACCATTGGCCACATTCGGCCGAAGAACTCGGCACGCTGATCAGTCTCACCCATTTACTCTCAAGATTGACACTACTAGGACCAATCTTCATCAAGAATCCTTCTTTTACAGGGCTGCTACGGAATGGAATAAGCTTCCAAAATCAGTTTTTCCAGAGAACTATGACCTACAACTTTTTAAAAAGCGTGTCCACAATCATTTGCTTTCTATAATCCCTTCCCCTTCTAATAGTCGCAGTGCGGGCCGTCAGCGGCCCACACGATAGGTCTACCCTTTTTGCGACTATTTTCAAAAAAAAAAACAAGTTCAAAATCCCATTCATAATTGTTTGATGTTACAACTGCAGATAAACCTATATACATACAGAATTATCATGTAACATTAATGAAGACTAAGTTGATAAATGATTGGAGTAGTGTAGAAATATTTATCTAAAAATTATAAATATAAAATATAATAGACTTTTCGAGATTCTTAATAAATGATTCAAACATTAGTGTAGAAATATTTACCTAAAAATTATAAATATAAAATAGGATAGATTTTTCAAGAATTGCAGCTAACCATAGGGCCCTTCGCTTCCTAGACAAACCGTTTTTAATCGTTAAAAATCTGTGATTTGTAATCTTAGGAACTGAGTAGACGGCGACTTTATCCCTGTTGCTACGAGATCCACAGCCCACAAAATGCATTTAATAGGCATATTTTTTTAAACAAAGCACAAATAATCGTGTATAATAAAAAAACAAATTAAAAACGCACTGAAAATCACTAAAAGAAACAATTGTTTACTATGGTCGCTTATGGCAATATCTAATGTGTGCCCTCAGCCGCCATATTGGATTAGATTTGACAAGCCACTGGATTGCCTAATTTGGCAATTTTTAATTTTTACATTATTTAAGCTACGTTGCCAATCACTCCCCATTGAAAATCTTGAACCTGCTTTGGGCTGATTTGAATCTATCTCGTCGTATGAAAATACTCAGTCGGAACCATAACATAAGGTTACTATCTCGGAACTAATCATGTATATATTATGAGAGAATCAATAACCCATCAGCAAACTGGCATAATATTAATTTCATGATATTCAATTGTGTGTCTCCTACCGATCAATAGATAGAGACGACAACGGTGTTTTTCTAGTTTCGCTTGTCCTTGACAGCCATCGAGCGCTCTCAGTGATTGGCCAAAGCGCTTGTGACGTAAATCCCAGTCTTCTGTCGTCGTGTTTGAACGGGAGTATTTTTTTGGGATATTAAAAAAGCTACTTGGAATAAAAAATAAAAAAATTTTTTTTTCGACTTGACTCGTCGTATTGCGGGTAGTGGTGTATTGTCCAGAAATTAGGGTTCCCGCCTATTTCTGTATTTGCGGTAGCTATTTGCTGTTAATTAATAATTTGTATACGAAATGTTGAAATTTTGTGAGATTATTATAAAAAGCACATAATAATTTATTTTTTAAAACTGTTAACTTTTTCTGACTCAGTTTCTCACGCTTAAGATAATAACTTTTGTTGTGTCCTTGAACGTGGTAACTTGTGATCATTTAAAAACATACAGAGCCAAAAATGTTTATAAATACGTCACAGAAAGACGACCTCTGCTATTTGAATTATTCATTTAAAGTTAAATAGTAATAAATTAAATTGTTAAAATGTTGTCAGTTGCATTCAGAAACAATTCAACAATAAAAAGTATGGCGAAAGGAAAAATCATCAAAATTATAAAAAAACCGTCGACAAGCGGCGTACTAGTAGACATTACTGTATTTGTGTACTTCTTTTCCTCTGTGGCAACAACGCATCTAAATATAACCTTAGTTATGAACAGAAGTTTCATTTGTTATTAATAATTTATATACTAAATTAAACATAAAAATGACTGATAATATTATATCGGAATTAGAAAAAGCTGCCGAAATTATAATGGTGCGTAAAGTTTATATTACCGATACCATTAATTGGCGAATTATATTTGTTTTAGGCTCCTCCAAATATTGTATCAAATGAACAAAGACATCTCGCAGAAAGTATTTTTCTCGATTTTAGGAAAAGTAAGTCTCCGTACAGAATATGTAGAGACATATTAGAAATATCTCAAAACCATTATGTTTTATTCGAGGCAGCTGAAGTTCTAAAAGAGGCAATTATAAGAGAGTGGTCCTTTTTATTTGAAAATGACAAGGTATCCCTTAGACAATATCTGTTTCAGTACATTACCACAAAAACTTTACCGTCGTTTGTTAGGGATAGGATTTTACAAGTTATTGCTATTATGGTCAAAAGAGCAAGCATCGATGATGGAGGAAGAGAGAGAGCAAACATTTTAAAAGAGGTTGAAAATTTAATTGTCAATGCTGAACCTAATAAAGTAAGTTACATATATTCAATTATAAAAGGTGTCAATTTTTTCCCAATAATTTTTTACTCATTAACTAAATAAGGATTTTAAAGTACCATTCACTGTAGAGTTTTGATTAATAAATTAAAAAACTGTGTTTTATTATTAGATCTTTTCAAGTGTAGCTTATATATCTGGTCCCCGGAGGTTGAGGACGACACCATGTCACATTTTTGTATTTATTAGAGAGCCAATTTTCTATAACATTAAGCCATAGACCTATTATCCAGAGAAGATGCAACATCCCATTTATAAAACTGTTTGTTTTGTTGCAATGATTACACAAGAGTGGTCATGAGTATGACAAAGAATACCAATTGTTTCTCTTTATCCCGTTTTCATGCTGGCAATGCTGTAACATTATTGTGGAGTTATGGCCACGCTTGTATCAGTGTCATGCTGTTTGTTCAAAATGAGAATATATCTATCAGGTAATATTTAGTTTTTTATGAGAATATATTTATGAATAGGTGATACTCAGTTTTTTATCAAATTGAAACGTTGTAGCCTACTAAAAGTATTTTTCTAAACCCCAAAAGTTGGGCGCCAAATTGTGTTACCATAACTAAACCGTTTTTCTAAAGTTACAAAAGTGGGGTGCCAATTTTGTGTTACGTTAAAGTTTCCTGTCTAAAGTCAATTGTGTGTACAGTTACAAGTTACTTTTATAAAACTAAATTATTCCAATTCAAGAGTTGCTAATTGTGTAGCGAACAGTTTTACCAATACCCATTAAACTAAATTACTTTATCAAATTAAAGTACCTAAAAAGAATTTTAGATAATTTAACCTAACTGTCTGAAATGAAAAAATACTTAAATAATTATCATTAATATTAATTGTACAAACCTAAAGGAAAAGATTAAAATATTATACTCAGGGTTCCGTCACTCCTTGATTTCTTGTTCGGATTTAATTTGTGGTGATGTATAGATTTCTTATGAAATACTACTATAAAATGGATCAGGAAGGTATATAGTTCTTCAAATAACAACGAAGGAAGAATAATACCACTGAATCAGTGTTGCTGAATAACAGGGAAATAATGACCTTTTTTTAAAATATCTCGGAAAAGTATTAATTTCCGCATCGTTTGGTTTTCAGATTCGTGTTTTACGCCTCAAAATAATATCTGTTTATTTTGATATTAAAATCGTCATCGCTACACCACTGGATGAAAATGTAGCAAACAAAGAGATATTCCAACTTACTTGTGAAAAGAAACACTGTGGCCTAAATAATCTGGTTTTTTACACACTTGACAATGACAAATCATTTTTTTCATTAAATTTTACCAATAATATGCTGAAAATCACCGATAATACTCCAAAATCTCATTGCAACACATTCGGCAACAGTGGTACTAATAATAGCCATTAAATTTGAGGTATAGATTTCTTATGAAATACCACTATAAAATGGATCAGGAAGGTATATAGTTCTTTAAATAACAACGAAAGAAAAATGATACCGCCGAATAAGTGTTTGATATTGAAATCGTCATCGTTACACCACTGGATGGAAATATGGTAAACAATGAGATGTTCCAACTTACTTGCGAAAATAAACACTGGGGCCTAAATAGTCCGATTTTTTACACACTTGGCAATGACGAATCATTTCTTTCACTCAATTTCACTGAATTTTACCAACACTATGCTGAAAATCACCGATAATACTCCAAAATCTCGTTGCAACACCTTCGGCAACAGCGCTATTAATAATAGCCGAAACTGTCAGATTTTGTAGTATACATACATCTCGCTTATTGAGCAACACATTTCTATGATCTAACGGAATGAAATAGTTCAATGGTATAACATTCCATAAAATGGGTTGTATTATTCAGGTTGTTATAATTCACGAAATATTAATAAGAGATAGCATTATGGACACAATATTGTTGCAAATATAATTAAAAAATACTATGGACGATTCAATGCCAATCACAAATCTCTTGCCATAACTGGAGAGCAGGCAACATCACAGCACAACACATTTCAGTCGGCCGTATCAAGATGATACAGTCGACCAGAAAGTGATCGTGTTTAAATGAAATAGTTCTGTCTCCTCTGATAATAGGCCTATGCTTCAAGCTATTAAAATTTATTTTTTTGTTCTTATAGAAACAATTTAAAGAAAGTTTTTACATTGTTAATAGCATTAATAATTAATTGAAAGAGTTGATAATAGTATTTATGATAATTGACCCAAAATATTACCTAATTTGTGGACATAGCGTTGTATACTTGTAGATGTGAACGATGTTTATGAGGTTAGATTTTCTTGAAATCAGTAGGTTCTAAATTGGTAAAACCAAATATGTTAATCCTAATTCTTTCTAAGCAGGGGCATGAACATAGTCCTGTCAGGATTCGCAGGTCATTTCTACTACATTCCAGGAACTGCTTGGTTGTGTTTCTCGAGCGTTTAGATAGAAAAGCCTTCAAATGTGTCAACCCTGGTAGATCAGACCAGTGAGTGACTCTTTTTCTCTTCACCCAGTCCGAAATAATGGTTTTGGCAGCATTAGTGACTCCACAGGTTTACTCGTTGTCCTCCACTCCTGGTGCCCAGGTACCCACATCAGAATTACTCTGTTGTTCGCACCAAGGCACTCCAGGGATTCGATGCAATTCCAAGTTTAGAATTTATCTTGTTGGAGTTCATTGCTTTTAGAGCAGCCTGGCCGTCTGAGATTATACAGGGCGCGGCAGCTAAACTTCCTTTTCTTTAAATGTGTGCCATTCAGTCTTTTGATGTCGTAGCGAAGCGTTAGTGGAGTCGTTCGAGAGGCGGGACTATAAAGTTTTGTCACGACATAGTTCAGTCGCCATCATGCGTTGGAACAGTGAGGAGCGTGCTTTTGCCGTTGAGGCCTACTTTTCCGGCGGACGTTCTGTGATCCTTTCGGAATCGCTTTAATTTAGCTCCGAACCGGAAATCAATTATTACGTGGGTCACTACGTTCAGACGAACTGCAAGTACGACAAGTCAAAGAACCGGAGTCCCTCGGCCTCGGCCCATTTGATCACCTGAAAACGTTGAGAGCTTCAATATTGCGATCACCACGGCGTTCTGCGCGCAAACATGCGTCTGCCCTCGGACTTTCTGATCGTTCTGCGAGGAGAATTCTTCATGATGATCTCCATTTACACCCTTACAACAAGACGGTGCAACGGTACACACTTCAAGAGCATCGATAGCTGTCGAGCGGGTCGATTTGGAGTGGCCGGCCCCCGCTCTTCCGATTTGACCCTTTCTGTTTTTTTTCTATGGGGTTTTTTAAAATCCCGTGTTTATGTGAACCGTCCAAGGACCCTACAAGATTTGAAAACCAACATCCAGGAAGAAATTGTCAACCTAACGCCTGCTATTCTGGCAAGAGTCATGACAAACGCCATTAATCGGTTTACTCAGTGTATGGAGAATGGGGGACGTCACCTATCTGATTTAATATTTAAAACTATGTAAAATAAAACTTAAGGCATGTGCCTACATTATAAAAAATAAATAAAAATGTTCTGATTTATACAATGGGTTTTATTAAGTTTTGAAAAAATGAAGTTTAGCTGACGCACCCTGTACTAATGTTTTTGTTCACTAGAGGTCTGTTAGTCAGCTCTCTTGCACACAATTCGATAGCGAAGACTTTAGCCTGAAAGATTGTAGCATACCTACAAAGGCTAGCAGATATTTCAGTCTTTGGTTTCCTGCTGAAAACACCGGCCCCAACTCCATCTGACGTTTTTGAGACATCTGTGCATATCACAAGTGGATTGCTCCCCTCACCCATTCATCTTTGAAAGACTTTTCTACGTGTATTTTTGTGGCTGTCAGGAACCCTTCCGAGGATTTCGTTTCGCTGAGTAACCCTGAGTGATCTTCGAGTCACTCCCATTCCACTGCCTTTCCAGGGACAGGAATCTGTAGGAAACTATCCTTCTTTAAGAGAATATCTAGGGGAGGGAGATTTAGGTGTCGATGCCGTTGGTGTGCTGGACATAGCTCCAGCTATGGCCAGACTACTTACTCTTTTGAGGTTCTAGAGAGAAAATTTGGCTTTGTTTATTGTTTGAGTTAGGTTAAAATGGCGGTTAGGAGGGAACCCACTTGGGCCTTTTGGCCCGTTGTGATACCGTGATGGACGGCGGTACCTTCCCCCTCTACCGTGAGAACCAGTTGGAACAAGTGGGCGCTCCAACTGAGTCTTTTATCCAGAACAACACCCAAGTATTTCACTTCCGCCGCAAATGTAATGCTCTCTCCGTATAGGACAGGCTGGCGAACGGATTACAGTTTTTCGGGGGTTAACAGACATCTGTTCCCTCTCGCATCATCTGTATACCGTGTTGAGTGCTTCTTGGAGGACGTTTTCCCTCCAACAATCTTGCGAACCTGTTCGATTATCCATGCCGTCTCCAACGGTTTTCAATCATGCTTTCGATCCAGTTGCAGATTTGGCTGCCGATTCCTCTATCTCTAATGTTAGTGTAGCTTATATATGTTTGTTTTAAATGTTTCCCTTTTTTTTTTATAGAAAATTTTGGGTTGCAATATAATAACAAATTTGATGCAAGAATATGCGACTACAGTTAAATCGACAGACGTAGGACTTCCTTGGGAGGTTCACTTTAAAGCTAAAAAACAATTCGAAGCTACTGATTTAAAAAGAATTTTTCAGTTCTCTATATATCTTCTAGCAGAAGTTGTGAAGAATGACACTCCTTATTCTGATACTTTGCTAGAATTAACAGGACACTTATTGAAGATTACCGAAGGTGTACTAACGTGGGGTTACGTGTCGCCAATTCATATCCTTTTAATCGAAATATGATTTATAATAAAGTTACAATGAAAATATTACATTTAATTTACTTGATGTTGTTCCTTAACTCCAGTATACTTCCCAAAAGACTGATTGGAATCTACGAATCAGTTTTTGAAGCGGATGCAGCACCAGCTTTGAAATTAACGGCAGCGTGGGCCGAAATTATCTTGAATCCCGATTTGCTTCCTTTGATGTTTCAAATATATTGGAAAGTGAGAGATATCGATCAGCTAGCGCATCATTCTTTAAACTGTCTCGTCCAATTGGCATCTCTTAGCGGGGGCATTCTATCGACCGACGAACTTAAATTGAAGTATTTGCATTCTTATTTGATGGCGTTTTTTAATTTGATATCAAAGTAAGTATAAAATTCATCTAAAAATCTCTTTTGGTTTATGTTTTTCCCAAAGTATGCCACCTTTATCTCCATCCAAGCTTAAAATGTATAAAATTTACTGGAATAATCTCATTTTGAAACGAAGTTCCTTATCGCACGGTAAGGCGGATGGGGGTTGGCGAAAAAAAGTGCAAGATTTTTCCGTCAAGAAACAGCAGAGGCGCAAATAGACGTAACGTTGCTAAGTATTTCTATGCTACGCGTTTCCTCTCCTTTACAACAGAACGCGCATGTGCGGTATTTTTGCAATTGTCATTTTGACAAACACGTGGACTACACAAATAGACGTCGCGTTGCTAAGTATCTCTCCTCTACAACGTAGGGCGCACGCGCCCACATTTTCGTCTCGCTAGCTCGTGTGCCAATTAATTGACAAATTGACTAAAAAAAGCAACAATTCGGTGTTCTCCATCCTTGTCTGTCTTGAGCTGCAAGAGAAGCTTCTTGCAGACCGTGACCAATGATTTCTTCGGTTTGGCCCACCCAGCGCGTCGGAGACCTTCCTCTTGGTCGTTTACCATTGATGGTAAACTACCCTGTTAATGAGAAGATTTCTTCGAAGTAGATCGTTACATTTTTCCTTAGATAGTTTTTGATTATGCCCTCTCAAATTTGTGTTGTGACTGAAGTGGAAAATATCTCGCGAACTGGTCTCCCCTAGTCCTTCTGTCTTTTAATGTTAGGTTAGGTTTAACTGTTTTAGTCGTTCTTCATAAGATAGGTCCTTGAGTTCTTCGAGATATTTTGGTTATTCGTCTTTGCACTCTTTCACATAATATGGATTCCAAATATATTCGAGCTTTGGTCTCACAAATGTATGAAGATTTAAGATGATTCCCTTTGGAACTATTTTGATATATTTTATTTTGTATTAGGTAGTTCTTTCTATTGGCCTTTTTGATCATCTGTGCGATGTGTTTCCCATTTTAAGCCAGAAGTGATAATGATTCCCATGTTTCTTTGTTTAGTTACTGGTGATATTTGTGTTGGCCTTTTTGATCATCTGTGCGATGTGTTTCCCATTTTAAGCCAGAAGTGATAATGATTCCCCATGTTTCTTTGTTTAGTTACTGGTGATATTTGTGTCTGTATTCAGTTTTGGGTTATTTTGACCAATATGTAAGACTGTACATTTGGCATCATTTAAGGACATTCTCCATTTTTGCGTTCATCTTTTTAGGCTACTGAGGTCGTTTTGGAGGGCAAAAAAGTGGATTAGTATAAGTGTTTCCATCATGTTTTAACAACGATAGCAGAATTTTTGTCATCTAAGCATAAAATGTATAAAATTTACCATAATAATCTTCTTCAGTTTATGGTTTACCAAAGTTATGCCATCTTTTCTGCTATCCAAGAATAAAAAGTATGAAATTCACCATATTAATTTTTTTTGGTTTATGTTTTACCCAAAGCATAAAATACATTAAATTAAATCTTATAATCTCTTTCGGTTTATGTTCTACCCAAAGTATGCCATCTTAGCATAAAATACATAAAATTTACTGTAGTATATTTTACCCAAAATATGTCATCTAAACATAAATTACATAAAATTTAGTGTAGTAATCTTTTTTCTTTTATGTTTTACCAAAAATATGCCATCTAAGCATAAAATACATACATATAGTCACGCCTTATTCCCGTAGGGGTAGGCAGAGACCATCCTACCACTTGCTACGGTTCCTACAGATATCTTTTGCTTTCTCTACTTTCATTAGTGCTCTCATACATGCTCGTCGGTTGTTGGTGCTCTTGACCTGGCCTTTCTTCAAAACAATGTTGATCTGATCGAGATATGTTCGCCGAGGTCGACCTCTACCGACTTCCGTCCATTCACACTCGCCTTATAAATTTGTTTCGTCGATCTTCCTTCATCCATCCTTTCTACGTGTCCAAACCATCTAAGCATTCCTTTATCTATTATTGTATAGCTATATTTCTTAGATTACTCATCTCCACAGCATGAATCCTATTTTCATGCTTCTTCTGCCAAACCAAACATTCACTACCATACATAAGTGTAGGAACCAACACACCTCTATGCACAGCTAGACGTGCCTCTTTTGACAGTTTCTGGGTGTGCACAAAGCTATGCAGTGTCCCATTTATTTGTTTTCCTGCTAACACCCTTCGCTCAATGACACTGTCATACACAAACTCATTTACTTGTTCCACTCTTTCTGCTTTAATCAAAACTTCACAGTTTGTCATGCTTTCTTTTCTTTCAAAAACCATTAGGTACTTTCGTTTTGCTTACATTTATTTTATCCCTTTAATTTTCAGGTCATTTCATTTATAAAATTAACCAGCGCCTGCAACTCCTCTTCGGATGACGCTAATATGACTTGATCATCGGCGTAAAGAAGGCATTTGACGATCAAATTATTCATTTTCAATCCATACGCACTCTTTTTAAAATCTTTTAAACAATTCTCTTTGTAACAGCCATGGCGAAGCCACAGATCTCTGACTCACACCTTTTTCAATGTTAAACCAGTCCGTGTAAGCTCCGTTTATCCTGACACAAGCAGTGGAATCCTCGTAAAGTGATTCCAGTGCTCGAATTTAACTACCGCTCACTCCATACTTAGATAATGTCGACCACAATTCACTTCTCACCACTCTATCATAGGCCTTTTCCAAGTCTATAAAAGCGCAATAATCATATCCAAAATAAACCTTTTCGTCTATCTGCCTTGTTCACTTCATAATTTTCAAAAAGTTTATTATAAATTATGGAAATAACATTGTTAGTACCTACGCAAATAATATAATAACGTCAAATATCCCGTTGCCCGTTGGGGTTGCTAGACCCCCTAGCGGGCCCTCCCCAAGTGGCGGATAGGGGAACGCCTTCCAGATATGGGTGGTACCGGAGAAATCAAATATCCGGGGCGGACCAAAACTAGCAAAAGGATGATACCCCTTTGTCCTAGGATTAACAAGTTCGGCCCTATAAAGGCGAATGAACACGAGAGAAGTGTCAACGGCATAAGAATGCGGAAGGCATAGAGTAACCAGCGCATTAAAGATCCGTAAGGACAACAATTAGCCATCAAAATACGAAAACTCCAATACCTCGATCATGTGATGAGAAACACAGAGAGATATGGATTACTTCAAAATATCCTACTGGGCAAAGTGGATGGAAAAAGGGGTGTAGGTGGATGGAGAATCTTTTGGTTAAAGAACCTGGTTTGCAGTTACCACCACACAGTTGTTTAGAGCCGCAGTTAATAAAGTGATGATAGCTAATATAGATTAAACAATCTACGCTTTGCGGACGACATAATGCTGATAACAGATGATTTGAGGGAGGCCAATTCAATGATAAAAGAGCTAGAGCGGGCAACAAAAACGTTGGCCTATGTATAAGTCATCAAAAAACAAAAATCATGACTAATACAAAGAAGAATCTCCGTACATAGATTGGAGGTTGCTCGGAGAAAAATTGGAGAGAGCTATGCTTGGAATTCGAACCCAAGATCGCGTAAGAAATACGTACATCCGGCAAAGAACAAAGGTCCAAGACATAATACAGAGTATCACGACACTAAAATGGAAATGGGCAGGACATGTTGCGAGATTCAAAGACGACAGATGGTTTCTAAGAATAATAAAAGAAGCAGTGGAAGACCGCCAACACGTTGGAGCGACGATATAAAAAGAGTAGACTGACAATGGATTAGAACAGCTGAAGATAGAGCCGAGTGGAACAATTTAACTCACCATTCTTAACTTTATTCAACCGAGTCACTCCGGCTATACAATTCTCAGACTACTCATATCCGCAGCATTAATCCCATTTTCATGCTCTTGTGCCAAACCCAACATTCACTACCATACATAGGTGTAGGAACCAACACACCTCTATGCACAGCCAGACGTGCCTTTTTTGACACTTTCTGGCTGTTCATATAGCTATGCAGTGCCCCATTCATTTGTTTTCCTGCCAACACCCTTCGCTCAATGACACTGTAATACTTTCCATCTCTCGTAAACTTTGAACCCAAGTACACAAATTCATTTACTTGTTCCACTTTTTTTTTATCCAAAATATATCATCTAAGCATAAAATACATAAAATTTAGTGTAATAATCTTCTTTCTTTTATGCTTTACCGAAAAGTTTACCATCTCTTATGCCAGCTAAGCATAAAATATATGAAATTCCCCTTTGATTTGTTTTTTGCCATTTAAGCCTAAAATGTGTAAAATACACTTTAACAATCTTTTTTTATTTATGTATTAAAATAGTATTATTCCATTGAAAAGTTACATTTGGGGTTGCGTTTTTTAGAGGACGCAATTTTATTTTTTTGATGTGTAGGGGGGTCAGTGTAAAGCTAAAACCAAGTTTGTGGGGTCGCCACCCTTGTCCCACGGCCGCCATCTTGAACATACGGGTTGAAATGGTTTTTACGATATATCTCTTAAACTATTTATTTGATAAAAAAAATTTATTAACATTTTTTGTTGCAAATTAAATTCTCTACAACTTTGGTTCAGTAATTTTTTGTCGTAGAACTATAAATAAAAAAGTTATAAGCGAAAATCTTCAGAAATTCGAGAAAAAAATTTATATTTTTCGATATAACTTTTTTTTTATAATCATGATGATGAACCGCCGACATTAACACCGTTTCCTTCTCCAGTTCTCCCACTGGTATTTAATTCAGAAAGCCGATCAGATGTTGAGCCGCAGCCTGGTCCATCGAAACGACTGAGGACGGAGTAGTTCTAATTTAGAAAATCACCGTGGATTATGCCTATTGGGGATAACACGCAAAAAAAAACGCGCCTCTAGACTCTACCTCGTGGTTGGTGGGGAAAAGAGTCAATAATTAATTATTAATAATATTGCAAAATTTGTAATTAAAAAAGTTATAATAACAAAATAAAAAAAAAACAATAACTGATGACATATTATTAGTACGCACGTATAATATAGGTATAGTTAAGAATATTGAAAAATAGTACTCACTTCGGAGCGCTGTAAAACCTTAGCTATTGACTTAATGAAAAAATGATGCAAATAAAAGTTGTTCCTCCAAAAACGATCTACAAAAATGGTCGGATATCATTTTTTCGTAAAATGATAAAAAAAAAGTTATATCGAAAAATATAAATTTTTTTCTCGAATCTCTGAAGATTTTCGCTTATAACTTGTTTATTTATAGTTCTACGACAAAAAATTACTGGACCAAAGTTGTAGAGAATTTAGTTTGCAACAAAAAATGTTAATAAATTTTTTTTATCAAATAAATAGTTTAAGAGATATATCGTAAAAACCATTTCAACCCGTATGTTCAAGATGGCGGCCGTGGGACAAGGGTGGCGACCCCACAAACTTGGTTTTAGCTTTACACCGACCCCCCCCTACACATCAAAAAAATAAAATTGCGTCCTCTAAAAAACGCAAGGTAAGGGGCCTAAAAAATGTAACATTTCAATGGACTATATGTCATCCTTTTTGAAGATAAAATGCAAACCGAGTTTTATATTGCAAACCATTGTTTTAGCATAACTATTAAAAGCAAAGAGTCCCTGGGTATATCAAATATAGTGAAAAAGTTGATAATATTTTTTGTGCACGATATTACAAAATTACCGGACGGTATGAAGGACACTTTACTAGATGAATTTACGAGAATTACGTGCCACTTATGCGATGGAACGACGATCGAAGATGCTGTAAGTATTATTAGTGTATTAACGTGTAAATTATACAAAACGTGACGTTTATAGCAAAACGAAGAAGATAGGTATTTTACCGATGCTTTCGACAATATGTTGGAGGCTTGGACGACTTTAATACAAGAATTCTCACATTCGTATTTGGAAAACAAATATCTGGAATGTGCTAAACGAGTGTTCAATAAATATATACAATGCCATCTAGCGCCACCAGACGGATGTAGAAAGAATGGTGCAGATGTGGATGACGTAGAGGACAATGAAGACAACGACAGGACTAAATACAAAGATCAGTTGCAAGTTATTGGAATGTTTGGTAGAATCGTCCCCGGACATTCTTTGCCGGTAATATACAAGTATGTAGTACATTTTTTCGGTATTATCGTTGTTATTAATGATATCGTTTTAGGCTTCTGGAAGATCGCATCAACACATTTTTAAATCATCTTCAGGCCATGCAGAATCGAGCGATGGTCGTATCTGAAGCCGAAGCGTTGGATAATCTCTTCGAAGATATGCATTGGACAATTCTCATTTCCGGTCATATTCTTTGCATGGACAGCGACGGAGAAACGCCCATGATTCCTTCGGAGATAATGCAGTACTCGATAGGTAATGTGATTGAATTCGTTTACTACCAAGTTTTTCTCGAAACCCAAAACAATTGATAGACCAACTACGACTTTCAGTACCCTCATAAAAAATAATCCAAAGGTGTATAATAATAATGTACGTGCGAGAGAGCTTCCTACGAAAAAACAAAGAGTATTAATTGGTATTAATATTTATTGTGTTGGTACATTTATTAAAATGGTGCATTTTAAATATTTTCTTTAATTTCGGTTCATCTATCATTTGAACAGTCCAATGTGCTTCTTAAGAAATTCATATTACTGCAGGAGGAGTAGTCGAGTTTTATTCAGGAAAAAAATCAAAAAATATTTTGTCTTCGCAACAGGATTCGAACCCTGGTCCCTTTGTCGGAGTGTAGATACCTTAACCACTGAGTTAAAGTGAGAAATACAACACAATTTTCCCACATAGTTAACTTTGAAAAGGGGCGTTTCCAGGGTAAACTATGTCTAAGTATGAACTCATTGGACGGACACTATCATTATATTGTAAGGGCGTCTCATAATTTTGGTGGGCAAATATAGGAGTGTAGTCCGAATTTATATACTTCTTCTTCTTATGGTGCCGTCTTCCGTCGAAGGTTGGCGATCATCATGATTATTTGCATTTTGTTGACTGTTGATCTGAAAAGATGATTTGATGAACAATTGAACCATTCTCTCAGGTTGCGGAGCCACGACATTCGTCTTCTTCCCACGCTGCGCTTCCCTGCAATCTTTCCCTTCATCACCACTTGTAGCATTCGGTATATCTCTCCTCTCATAGTGTGGCCCAGATATTGTAATTTTCTGATTTTTATTTCGTGATTAATTTCTGTTTCTTTTGAGAGTCTTTTTAGTACTTCTTCGTTTGTAATTCTGTCCATATAAGATATTCTCAGTATTCTCCTGTATAGCCACATCTCGAATGCTTCTATTTTTCTCATCATGACTTTTGTCAATGTGGCCGCTTCTATGCCGTATAGTATGATGGTGAATATGTAGCATCTCAGCATACGTATTTTGAGATCGTTATTTAAATTTCTGTTACAGAAAAACTGTTTCATATTTATGAAGGCTCTGCGTGCGATTTCAATTCTTGCTTTCAGTTCGCTAGCATAATCATTGTTGCTGTTAATCCATGTTCCCAAATATTTATATTTATATACCCGTTCTATTATCTGGTTGTTTACTATCAGCTGTGTGTTGTTGTTTCGGGTCTTTGTGAATACAAGGAATTTTGTTTTGCTGAGATTCATGTTTAGCCCATATCGAATACTGACATTATGTACCTTTTGTACCATTCTTTGTAGGTCGATGGCATTTTCGGCTAGCAACATAGTGTCGTCCGCATACCTTATATTTGAAATAGGTATCCCATTAACTCGCACTCCAGCTTCTTCTTCAGCTAATGCTTCTTTCATGATCGCTTCTGAGTAGATGTTGAACAGCAAAGGGGAAAGCACGCATCCCTGTCTCACTCCGCGCCTGATCTCTATATCTTCCGTCTGTGTAATGTCTATTCTGATGTTTGCTGTTTGATTGTAGTACAAGTTTTCTATAATTCTTATGTCTTGAGTATCTATTTGTTTTTCACTTAGAATTTTTATGAGTTGGTCATGTCGTACTCTGTCAAACGCCTTTTCATAGTCTACTAGACATGCGTATACTTCTTTATTCACATCTAAGCATCGCTGTGTCAGTACGTTTACAACAAACAATGCCTCCCTTGTGCCCGTTCCATTCCGGAACCCAAACTGGAAATCACTTATCTCATTGTCCAGTTTCTTGTGTATCCGGTTGTGTATAACTTTTATAAATACTTTCAATGTGTGGCTCATTAAGCTAATAGTCCTGTGTTCGCAACATTTTTTCGCATTGTTTTTCTTTGGTATTGCTATAAATGTGGATGTTAGCCATTCTCTGGGTATAACTCCAGTTTTGTAAATCGTATTGAACAGTTCCGTAAGTATTGGTGTGTGTTCTTCTTCGAGTAGTTTTAGCAATTCCACCGGTAATTCATCCGCGCCAGATGCTTTCCCATTTTTTGTGTTTTTAAGTGCATATATTACTTCTTCGTTTGTTATGTCTGGATTGTCTGTTTTTACCTTTCGTGTTAGTTGGGGCCTGTTTCGTTCGTCTTCAAACAGTTTTTCGATATATTTCTTCCATGTTTTAAGTTTGTCTTCTAAATCTAGCATTATGTTTCCACCTTCATCCATTAGTATGTTGTTCTGATTCCTTCTGAAGCCGCTGGTCATTTCTTTGACCTTTTTATGTAGGTTAAAAGTGTCATGTATCTTTTGCATTCTCTCGATTTCGTTGCATTTTTCATTCATCCATTTCTCCTTCGCTTCCCTCACTTTCTTTTGTATTTGTCGGTGTAGCTCTTTGTATCTCTGTTTGTTCATACTCTTAGCCTCTCTTCTCTTTTCCATCAGTTCCAAAATCTCCTCTGTCATCCAATCCTTTTTGTTCTCTTTACTCTCCTGTTTTAGTTCTTGTTTACATGTGTTTACTATTGTGTTCTTGATGTTGCTCCATTTTACATTCACGTTCTCTTCATCCTGATTTTTCCCTTGCATTAAGTGTATTTTGTCATTTACTTCTTCTTTGACTTTGTTTCTAATTTCTTCGTTTTTTAGTTTTGAGATGTTAATCTTATTATTTTTATGGGTTTTTTTAATGCGTTTTAGGGTTAGCCTGAATGTTGCCACTACAGGATTGTGATCAGAGGCTACGTCTGCACCCGGGTAGGATTATATACTATATATATTATAGGGTATAGGTTATATACAGGTTTCCCCAAACCCGGCTAGCGTTCGTTCCTTTTGACGAACAAGGCTTAAACCTTCAAACCCGATCCTAAAGTCTTCGTAAAGGTCCCACAGCTCCTGTCGAGGTATTGTTCGGATCATCTATCATCGTGCTTCTTAAGTGACTATTAATAATCTTATGGGACGACATTCATATTAGTGCAGGAGGAGTAGTCGAGTTTTATTCAGGAAAAAAATCCAAAAATATATTTTCTTCGAAACAGGATTCGAACCCTGGTTCCTTTGTCGGAGTGTAGATTTATTTATTTATTTATTTACACTGTTCTACAGAAAAAAAGATTTCCAATTACAGAACAGGAACAAAGTAAACATTTGCACAATAGTACTAACAATAAAAAAGCTTAAGAGTAATACACAATTTACAAAATCAGACTAACATTAGTAGAAAGCTTAAGACTAACACAACATTATTACTGCTGATAATAATAGCTCTTAATTTGCCTCGCATTACAATAGAATATATCAAGCTGGTCACTTATAAGGTTATAGTTGCTACACATAGTATGAACAGGAGAGTTTTTAAGTATATTTGTTCGTGGTGTGGTAGTGTAGAATGAGTCGGTGTATCGAGATGCCTGACGGGGAATTTTAAAGTTTATCTGATGTAGTAAGCATTGACATTTAATTTCATTGTTAATTATGTTGTGTAGCATAATGACACTAGAACATTCTCGTCTTCTATCCAGAGTGAAAAAGCTATGTCTTGACAGTAAACTCTCGTGTGCCGTGCCAATTAGTGGATAAGTCCGATCTACTTTAAAACTTAGGTATTTGAGAAAGCGTCTTTGGATTGTCTCCAGTTTATAAATATGCACTTGATAATATGGGTTTCAGATAACCGATGCATATTCTAGCTTTGATCTCACAAAAGCATAGTAGAGAGTTTTAAGTGTTAAATGGTTAAAGTCGCGGCCTACTCTAATTATAAATCCATACATACG
Source organism: Agelastica alni (assembly GCA_950111635.1). NCBI lineage: Eukaryota > Metazoa > Arthropoda > Insecta > Coleoptera > Chrysomelidae > Agelastica > Agelastica alni. The sequence continues at coordinate 1,350,513 of OX467716.1, read as the reverse complement.
ATTTGCTGACGTAGTTATATTGTCTATGTGGTTTTGGAAAGATAGCTCTCGGTCGAAAGTAACTCCAAGATCCTTAAAATTACATGGTCTGTCTAGAGAATAATTGTCTATCTTATAGTCAAATATAATTGGATCAGATCTCAATGTATATGACATTACGCAACGTTTGGTAGGATTTAACGCTAAATTATTACGACTGCACCATTGGCTTATTTGATTAAGATTTTTCGATAGTTTCTCACATTCAGTCATATTAATGATAGGAGAGAAAATTTTTAGATCATCAGCATACAGTAAAAAATTAAGCTTAATTATGTCACCAATGTCATTGATAAAGATATTAAACAGTAGTGGACCGAGGTTAGATCCTTGCGGTACACCTGATTTGGCGAGGTATTTGTTAGACTTAAATCCATTTAACTGCACATACTGTGTGCGGTCGGACAGATATGATTTGAATAACGCAAGTAGGTTACTCGATAAGCCGAAATTCGAGAGTTTTTGCAGCATTAGATTATGGTTAAGTATGTCAAATGCTTTGGTCATATCCATGTAAATAACATGTGTCTGAATTCTGTTATCTATATTTTCCGCTATATGTTGTGCAATAACGGTAAGATTTGTTGTTGTTGATCGGCCTTTTATGAAACCGTGCTGCTGGTCTAGAATATAATTGTTGACGTGTTGATACAGAACTCCTTCCACCAATATTTCAAATACCTTGCAAAAATTGCATATAATTGAAATCGGCCTGTAATTTTTTACATCAGTTCGCGTTCCTTTTTTAAAGATCGGACATACCTTAGAGCACTTCCATATAGAAGGTATCGTATGTGAACGAATGCAAACATTAATAAGGGTTGTTAATGGGTGAGCTAATACTGAAGCACAGTCTCTAACAATAAATGCAGGGATATGATCCGTTCCTGTGGTGGGTTTTGCTTTAATAGACGTCAATGTAGCTAAAACTTCTTTCTCCTGAAAGCTGCTTATATTTAAATTTAAGTGGTTCGATGAATCATTATCATTATAATCATTATACCTTAACCACTGAGCTAAAGTGGGAAATACAATACAATTTTCCCACTGAGTTAACAAGGGGCTATAACTTTGAAAAGTGGCGTTTCCAGTGTAACCTATGTCATAGAATGAACTCATTAGACAGACACTATCATTATATTGTAAGGGCGTCTCATAATTTTGGTGGGCAAATATAGGGGTGTAGTCCGAATTTATATACAGTTTTCCCCAAACCTGGCTAGCGTTCGTTCCTTTTGACGAACAAGGCTTAAACCTTCAAACCCGATCCTAAAGTCTTCGTCAAGGTCCCACAGCTCCTGTCGAGGTATTGTTCGGTTCATCTATCATTGTGCTTCTTAAGAGGCCATTAATAATCTTATGGGACGAAATTCATATTAGTGCAGGAGGAGTAGTCGAGTTTTTCGGGAAAAAAATCAAAAAATATTTTGTTTTCGCAACAGGATTCGAACCATGGTTCATTTGTCGGAGTGTAGCTACCTTAACCACTGAGCTAAAGTGGGACATACAATAAAAAAATTTCACTGAGTTAACAAGTGTCTATAACTTTAAAAGGAGGCTTTCCCGAGGGAAATTTACCTTTTTAGCAAATAATAACGTCGTTTTTCAGATCAGCACAACAGACAGGAATCGAATTTGAGGGCAACGATGGCAGCGATAGCAGCACTCGGAACCAAAGTCGCAGTTTCAGAAAATTTCGAGCTGTGCGATCATATCATAAGGATCGTTTTTAATGTAATGAAGCTTTGTACCATAGAAGATTATGCGGCTTCGATAAACTTGGCGCAGTTCATGAGCCCGGAAGTGGGCTCTTCGGCTATGTGGTTTTTGAAACGGTGGTGTCTATCCTATTTACTGCCCGTAGAAAATTATTATCAAGAGGTAAGAAATCCGTTATTACAACCGAGCATAGAAATAATTAATTTAAATATTTCGAGCGTCTTATCATGAAGCGTTTATTTTTTAGTTAAGTCCCACATTGATAGGCTGTCTAGATAAGGATACGGATGGAGCTAAGATGATTGTGAGTTACGTATTATCAAAAATACAGTCGAATCTGTACCATTTTAAAACGGAACCGGTACTGTTGAGGGATACCGTTGATCTCTTTTGTGAGATTGTCTATGTAAAACAAAAGTAAGTAAGAATTTTTGAACATATTGCGCATGTTGGGTCAGTAGGTGCTTAGAAAATCCGTCAGGGGGCACTCGCAGCGTGACGTTACTTCACTTTGTGACGGGGTTTCGTTTCTGTAGACGATTAAAGCGAACAATCTTTTGGAAGGTGGAAAAAAAATTATTCTGTATGGGACGAGAGTCGAATTGAGTCTGTCGAGTTGGATGGTAAATGGGGTGTTGGGAAAAATGCAGTGTTGCAACATCTCTCTTTCTCTCTCTCTCTCTCTCTCTCTCTCTCTCCCTCTCCCTCTCCCTCTCCCTCCCTCTCTCTCCTCTCTCTCTCTCTCTCTCTCTCTCTCTCTCTCTCTCTCTCTCTCTCTCTCTCTCCCTCTATCCCTCTCTCCCCCCTCTCTCTCCCCCCTCTCTCCCGCTCGCTCCCCCTCTCTCCCTCCCTCTCCATCCCCCTTTCTCCCTCCCTCTTCCTCCCCATCTCTCCCTCTCCCCCTCTCTCCACCCCCTCTTTCTCCCTCCCTCTATCTCCCCCTCTCTCTCCCCTCCCCCCTCTCTCCCTCCCTCCCTCTCTCTTTCTCTCCCCCCCTCCCCCCTCTCTCCCCCCTCTCTCCCTCTCCCTCCCCCCTCTCTCTCCCTCTCCCTCCCCCCCTCTCTCTCTCTCCCCCCCTCTCTCTCTCTCTTTCTCTCTCTCTCTCTCCATAGTCCCTCTACCTACTGGACCCAGCCTCTCCTATCTTCCTCCTCCAAACGTCTCTGCTCATGGCTACTCCCAGTTTCTCACTCGTAGAAGTTCGGCTGCATCTTTCGCGACGTTCTCAGCCCATCGACGTCGAGGTCTTCCCTTGGTCCTCGTTCCTTCGAAATGTGCCTTATATATCCTTTTCGGCGGCCCTTTCATTTGGCATTCTAATCATATGTCTAGCCCACTTCAGTCTTAATATTTTGATGAATGTTACCACGTCTGGGGATTTATAAAGTTCTCTTAGTTCGTGGTTGTATCTTATTCTCCATCCTTCTTGTATCGCACCGAAGATTTTTCGGAGTATTTTTCTCTAAAATCTTAGGAGCCTTTTTTCGTCTCTCATTGTCAGTGTCCAGGCTTGGCTTCCATTTATCACCACTGGTCTAATCATAGTTTGGTAGATCTTTATCTTTGTGTTTCGATTAATAATTATAGTTGACTTAAACGTATTTTGGAGTGAATAGTTTGCTCTATTGCCGGCCATTATTCGTCGCTGTACTTCTTGTGTTATATCGTTTTTCTCGTTCATTTGGAATCCCAGGTAATTGAAATGGTTAGGTTTTGCCCTATTCTTTTGGTTGGTTCTTTGGCTAAGCATTTTGTTTTTTCTTCGTTTACTTCTAAGCCAATTTCTTGTGTCTTGGTCTCTAGTTTGTTGTACGCGTCTTCTAGGTCTAATACACATCTTGCCATGAGATTCAGGTCGTCTGCGTATCCCACAATTTGTTGGGACTTATTTGCTGAGGTACCATTCGTTTTGATTTTTGTTTCTTTTGTAGCTTTTTCTAGCATTATGTTGAATAGTATGGGTGCTAGACTATCTCCTTGTCGCAGGCCTTTGTTCGTATTGAAGCTCTCTGTTAGTTTGCCTTGTATCCTTACTTGGGAATTTGCTTTGTTCATGGTTATTCTGGTTAGATTAATGAATGTTTACGTCACTCCATATTCCTCCATTACGACGTTGCAACATCTCGTTGGGAAAACATGCCTTTCAAATCAATTTCTTTCAAATTTAAGACAAAAAATCCGTGTTACATTGATCTCCTTCGCTCACGATTTACTATTAATGCACCTCCATTTGCATTTTAAAAAAAATAGTGTCCGATGATCCACACTACATGCCATAAACCCTACCGAAAGGTCACTTTTGCTAGATGCAAAGGCTTCCTGCGAATCTGTTGTGGATTATTTCCACCTTCCAAATGTTCGTCTCTAGTGCAGGTGATGCCGCGATTCTTTAAAAATATATCGTCTTCAATGGGAAACCCAAAAGAAAACGAATGAAACTGAAAAGATGACATAGGATGTGCAAGCAGGATTAAGAAGAGGATGGAGATCAGTATGGATCAAGTCTTTTCATTACGACGTATATAGTCGAGAGGTATAGTCGAAAAATTCTTGGCTCTCAGTCAGAAGGCCTATTGCGCTTTTATAGACTTGGAAAAGTCCTATGACAGAGTGGTAATGGTTTTGTAAGAGAAGAAAACATGACACACTGTGAGGTTCCGATTAAGGGAGTAAATAAGTTTGTATACTTGGGTTTAAAGTTTACGAGAGATGGAAAGTATGACAGTGACATTGAGCGAAGGGTGTTGGCAGGAAGACAAATGAATGGGGCACTGCATAGCTTTATGAATAGCCAGAAAGTGTCAAAAAAGGCACGTCTGGCTGTGCATAGAGCTGTGTTGGTTCCTACACTTATGTATGGTAGTAAATATTGGGTTTGGCAGAAGAAGCATGAAAATAGGATTAATGCTGCGGAGGTGAGTAGTCTGAGAATTGTATAGCCGGAGTGACTCGGTTGGATAAAGTAAAGAATAGTGAGATAAGAGAACGCTGTGGTGTAAAAGAAGATGTGGTCACAAAGATAGATAAAGGAATGCTCAGATGGTTCGGACACGTAGAAAGGATGGATGAAGGAAGATGTATGTATTAGGGTGGGTCAAAAAATCATGTATTCTTATTCTTGGATCTGACACACGAAAACTGGTTGCTAGGTATAAAATACTTACCAAATATGAGCTCTTAATATTAATAGTTTTCCATTTTTAATTTAGTTTCATATAGAAATGGTCATATCTCATCACCAATAGATTGTTAAACCAGTTTCATCGTCAATGTTTATAGGAAATTGAACGCTCTACAAAAATTATGTCCCACACTTTTTTCATTTATATAACCATCTAAAAGATATGCAAGGTTAAAGGTTGAAGTATTTTAAGGAAAATAACTTTTTAACAATCTATTGGTGATAAGATATGACCATTTTTTTATGAAACTAAATTGAAAATGGAAAACTATGATAAGGATAATCTTCCCGTTTATATTAAGAGCTCATACTTGGTAAGATTTTTACCCACCCTAGCTAGTATGTATGGGAAAACCTTTGTGGGAATCGTTCTAACATTTATATTTTTCAGGTCGGCCCATATAGTAAAGACGGAAAGTATGCGGAACCTTATAAAGCTGTTTGGTAGTCTGGAAGCTGGTTCGTTACCTCCGAATATAATCAGGGGTCTTTGCAAGGGGTTCGTGTTGGCGGGGGTGGCTTTGCACTCTCGAACTAACTCGTCGAATTCCCAAACGAACATGAACGAGTATTACGAATTGATATTGATGCCGCTCCAGCAAAGATTCAAAAGCGTTTTGGGACAGGAGAACTTTACCAGGATGTGCCATCAAGAGAAAGTACAAAAAGTAGTCGTAGATTTATTGGAAGCATTTATAGGTATAGCGAAGGGTGCTCTGATGCCCAGTTCCTCCACGCTGTTTCACTTCTTGGCGCCGATATTGAGTGAACTACCCGTTTTTATGACCGTCTATAGTAACTATCAGGTGATTGTACAGCTTATTTTGGAGCTGTTCGGACAATGCGCCAAGTACATGCTGTGCTATTTGTCGCCGTTGGATAGTAAGAGGTTGTACGAAAGCTCATTGGCCACCGTGCAGGCTTACGCTAAATGCAACCAAGGTCGATTTACGACAGAAACGTTCGCCGAAGAGAGCAGCTTTCAAGATCTCGCTCTTATTTTGGATCTGCTCACGTTCATCCTTTCCAAAGACTGTTTCGACTTGTGCACCGACACGAACAACGAAGAAATCAACATCACCGCTTCGGATGTCTCGCTGTTCGGTTTGAATTTCATAATGCCGCTAATGACGATGGATTTACTCAAATATCCTAGCCTGTGCGCTCAATACTACAGGCTGTTGGTACTCATTAACGACATCTATCCGGAGAAGATATGCAATTTACCTGTGGAACTCCTCGACACGCTTCTCAGATCCATCGATTTGGGCCTGACGAATTTCGGTTCGGACATCGTTCAAGCTTGCTTGGACTTCGTCCAAGGTATGGCCACCTACGTCTTCAAACACAATATGACCGAAACGCCGTTCGGTCAAGCCATACGACCGTTTTTGAAGAACATCATAGACCTGACGCTGTCCCATCAAATCAACACCGATCTAACCAGCTCGGCCAGCACGTGCATCTACGCTTTGATGTGCTGCTTTCAAGAAGACTACAAACTGTTGGTGCAAAGTTTGATTAACATGCAGGCCGATCCGATGACGGCCGAAAGATTGGCGACGGCATTCAACAATTTGGTCGCGAACGTCGACATGACGTGCAACAGGCTACCCAAATTGAAATTTCGCGATAACTTCGACAAGTTCATTGCCAACGTGCACGGTTTTTTATTGGTCAAATAAAATCTCCGGCATCTTCGCGAGAAGGGGATGGAATCGCTGCTACGTTTCGCAAACGGCCGACTCGTTTCTCCCTCTCCTCTGTCAAATGATGTTCTTGAACACCTGGTTACAATTTTTTTTTGAATATTTCTTATTGTAGTCGCAATTGATATTTTTCGTGATTTACGAATGGAAAGTGAGTAAAAATTTAAGGAATTTAAATTGCGCTTAAAGTTTTCGTTGCAATGATAGACCTATCATCCAGAGGAGACGCAACGTCCCATTCATAAAACTCTGTTTGTTTTATCGCAATGATTACACGATAGTGGCCATGAGTATGACAAAGCATACCAATCGATTCTCTTTGTCCTCCCGTCCAACTCAACGGCTGCTAATTGTGTAGCGAACAGTTTTACTAATACCAGTTAAACTAAATTATTTTATCAAATTAAAGTACTGAAAAAGAATTTTAAATAATTTTACCTAACCGTCTGAAATGAAAAAAAAAACTTAAATAATTATCGTTAACGTTATTTCTTCTTCTTTAGGTGCCCTGTCCTCCTCGGACGTTGGCAATCATCAGCGCTATCTGAACCTTGTCTACAGCTCGGCGGAACAATGTGGTAGTGCTCACTCCATACCCCATTGTCTTAAGTTTTTTAGCCAGGATATCTTTCTTCTACCCGGGCCTCTTCGTCCTTCGATCTTCCCTTCTATAATAAGCTTTAAAAGTCGATACTTGTCATTTCTTAAGATGTGACCGAAATACTCCAGTTTGCGCTTTTTTAGTGTAAACAGAACTTCCAGCTGCTTGTCGAGGCGTTGAAGTACCTCGGTGTTACGCACTCTTTCTACCCAGGAGATTCTTAATAGCCTTCTGTACGTCCACATTTCAAAGGCCTCCAATTTTTTGCACATCGCATCTGTCAAAGTCCAAGCTTCCATTCCATGAAACAGTATGCTAAACACGTAACAGCGAAGCACTCGGACGCGCAGAGGCAAGCTTAAATTTCTGCTGCAAAGTACTTTACGCATTTTCAGGAACGAAGCACGAGCTTGTTCTATTCTGGCACGAATCTCCTGCATGCTGTCCCACTTCTCATTTAGTTGACACCCAAGATATTTAAAAGTTTCTACTCGCTCAATTCGTTGACCGTTAATTGTCAGGTGTCCGTCCACGTTGTTTGATTTGCTAACTGCTAGCCACTTTGTCTTTCTCACGTTCAGGCTAAGTCCGGCCTCTGAGCTTGCAGCCGTCACGCGGCTTACCAGCTCCTGCAGTCCTTCCAGTGAGTCGGCAACAAGAACCGTGTCATCCGCATACCTCAGATTGATATTGATATTAATCCCATTGACAGATATCCCCTCGTCACATTCATCCAGCGCCTCTTGAAATATCCTGTCGGAATACAAATTAAATAACAGTGGTGATAAAATGCATCCTTGACGAACGCCTCTCAGGATTTTGATCTCGTCGGACGCGGTGTTATCGATTCTTATTTGAGCACTTTGGTTCCAGTAAATGTTGGCTATTATTCTAAGGTCTCGTTGTTCCAGTCCTATTTCTTTAAGAATGTTGATCAGTTTTTCGTGCTTTACTTTATCAAAGGCTTTTTCGTAATCGATGAAACATGCGTAAACGGTCACCGATATGTCCCGGCACCTTTGGATAAGAACCTGTATGCTAAATAGTGCCTCCCTTGTTCCAAAGTCATTGCGAAAACCAAACTGAGAGTCCCCCATCATTGTCTCGCACTTCGCATATATTCTTTTGTGTATTATTTTCAAGAAGAGTTTAAGCACATGGCTCATCAGGCTAATAAGACGATAATCACCGCAGTTCTTGGCCTTCGCGTTTTTGGGGAGCGGGACAAAAGTAGATTTTAACCAATCAGAAGGTATACTGCCGTTTCGGTAAATAAGATTGAATAGCTTTACCAACGTGTTCAGTGATTCTTCGTTTTGCAGTATTTTTAGAACTTCTATATAGACGTCATCAGGACCACTAGCTTTCCCATTTTTTGAAATTGACAGCGCATACTGAACTTCTGCCTTCGTTATGTCCAAGCCTTGGCCTTGATTAAAGAATTCTTTCTGAAGTTCTGGCCGGGTATCGTGAAATAGGTGCTCGATGTAGTCGCACCATTCCGTCAGTTTTTCTGAAGTATCCAGTATCAGCCTGCCCTGTGCGTTCTGTAAAGTCGTCGCGTTTCTATTTCTGCAGATACCTGCTGCCTCCAAACGTTATTTGGACACATAAAATGTTAATGCATTTTAAATTTTAATTTTAATGTTCAAACTATATAATAGCGGCTAAGTAACCTGAAGGAAAAGATTAAAATATTATACTCAGTGTTCCGTGACTCCTTGATTTCTCGATTGGATTAAATTTGAGGTGATGTATAGATTTCTCATGAAATACTTCTATAAAATGGATCGGGAAGGTATACAGTTCTTCAAATAACAACGAAAGAAGGATAATACCACTGAATAAGTGTTGCCGAATAACAGGGAAATAGGTAATGACCTTTTTTGAGAATATCTTGAAAAGTATTGATTTCCGCATCGTTTGGTTTTCAGATTCGTGTTTTACGCCTCATTTTGATATTTAAATCGCTACACCACTGGATGAAAATGTAGCAAACAAAGAGATATTCCAACTGACTTGTGAAAAGAAACAATGTGGCTTAAATAGCCCGGTTTTTTATACACTTGGCAATGACGAATCTTTTCTTCCACTAAATTTTATCAATGATATGCTGAAAATTACCTATAAAACTCCAAAATCTCGTTGCGACACCTTCGGCAACAGCGCTACTAATAATATTTTTTTCACTAAATTTCACTGAATTTTTCCAATAATATGCTGAAAATCACCGATAATACTCCAAAATCTCGTTGCAACACTTTCGGCAACATTGCTATTAATAATAGCCGAAACTGTCAGATTTTGTAGTACACATACATCTCTGCACGTGGAACCATTCAGACAAGCCGTGCGGCGGTGTCACTTATCGAGCAACACATTTCTATGATCTAACGGAATGAAATAATTCAATGGTATAACATTCCATAAAATGGGTTGTAGTATTCAGGTTGTTATAATTCATGAAATGTTAATAAGATGGTCACAATATTGTTGCAAATATAATCAACAAATACTATGGACGTTTCAATAACAATCACAAATCTCTTGCCATAACTTGAGAGCAGGCAACATCACAGCACAACACATTCCAGTCGGCCGTATCAAGATGATACAGTCGACCAGAAAGTGGGGATGTATGATCGTGTTTAAAAGTAAATAGTTGCGTCTCCTCTGATAATAGGTCTATGGTTGCAATAATCGAACTAAAGAGACAAAAAATGTCGTGCATCAATTAATAAGGGTTCCTCAAGTGTTGTTGGAGCAGATTTGCGACCACTTACAACGCCTTTTGAGCTAGTTCAAACATGCTCGGTAGTCCATTTTTGGAGTACCATAATCTTCAAGGTACGTTGTTACTATCTTTGCGTGCATCAGCGGAAAACCATTACCAACAAACCCGGCAAATGGTCTTTAGTAAGCAGGACTCTCTCTTCTGTCCAATACCCTAAGGAGGGTCTGGTGGCATCATGCGCAGTTTGGATGACCGTTGGTCTCGATTCTGGGCATTCTAGCGAGGACGCAACGAAATGTTCAAACATGTGGGGGTGTAAATTTATGGGTGGACCGTTTTCTTTAAAGGTACTACTACTTTTTTTTTTGGGTCAAATTTTCGTCGTTGAAAACCTCATTTTCTCGATAATTACATTGAACTTATTACCGAAACTTTTTTCCCGATCAATTCAACTTTTAATATAGAATTAAAAAAAAATTCTTCGAAGAAATAATGAACGTTTTTGTGCGAGTTAAATCGATTAGTGAAAAGCAATCGACTGAATAAAATCGATTTTTTTTAATCGACGTAATAAAAAAAATTGGGTAACGATTGGAACGTGTGCGTGGGCCGGTTTTTTTTACCTCTTTGCATACTTCGAAGGAATAAAGAAAGTTTTTGCACGAGTTGATCGATTGAACGACTGAAAAATCGATTTTTACCGATATATTATTTAAAAAATATCTTTTTTTTTATTTTTTTGATGGCATAATAGTTATCTATTATAATTATTGTAGTAACATTTTCGTTTTGTACAATTTAATGTTGAAATTCCTTTTTTTTTATACCCTTTTTTTGTTATTATAATAAAATTATTTACTTCATTTTTTTTACATTGTTGTAATCACGAACTACGCGTAAGAATACTGTCTAGATTTAACGCTGTTGTATTATGCTGTAAAAATAATTTTACATTTTTATAAACCGTTGGTACCTTCATAAATTTTTTATTGTAAAAAAATGTTACTTCATTTAAACAAATGTTAGATGTGAACAAGGTACATACGCATTGGGCAAATCGTATCGTGGTATAAATAATGTTTTCCATTTCATTCTTCCAATAATTATAATTGGTCATTTTCATCTCACTTCTTCAGTTGGTTTTCGTCTTGTCTTTTGAGTATTATCGGAAACCTTCGAGCCGGATGATCGAAAGACGGTCCGGAAGCTTTGGGGCTCGCACGACACTATTTTATGAAGTTTTTGTTATCAAAAATTTCAGATCATCAGGTTTCTATAGAGTTCACGTAAAAAAGTAATTATTTATAATAATACCGATACTTTTGTTTCCACTAGTTTTATTAAAAATGTAATTTTTTTTTTAAATATACTATAAATACATTATTTTATATTTTTAAGGTATTTATTTAATTGTGTCGTTTTGGGAACTGGATATTTCAGGAATGACCGGGTAGGGATATAAAAACGGTACATAACATTTTTATTGGAAATCGCCACAAAAATGGTTTGTTGAGTAAATAAAGCTGCCTATTTTCAGAAACATTCTGCAATGTTTGATTTTTTAGATAGTAGTGAAGAACTATATCGAAAGGATTTCTTTTCCTTAACATCATTCTTCACTGACTCTCTGGACCGTACTTGTGACGTACAAATATATGCTGATGAGGGGCAACACCCCGAAACCGGTCCGTAGGTGGTCACTTCGAATGAATAAATTTAAAAAATTTTACGGGTTGCACTCTGGGAGTGCCGGCAGAAGTGAAAAGTTAAGTATTAACGCGCGTGAAAATATTATTTTTAATCTGAAAAATATTGTCTCCAGATTTCCATAGTTTATGAATAATGCATTATTTTTATTAACGCTTTATTATAAATCGTATATTAAACATCAGTACCAGATTTGAATGTTTTCGATTTCTTTCTTCCGCTTTTTGCTTGATCTTCTTTCAATATGGCGCTTTTCTTCCTACCTCGACTTTTTCGTTTTCGGCTACCTCGTTTTCGGTTTTGTCGCTTTTGGCTACGTCGTCTACGTCTTCTGCTTCTATTTTTTCTTCGTCTTCGAGCCTCCGTTATCGCAAACCAAAACCTAATTTAAACCTTCCCCCGTTCTCTTTGATCAAACCAGCTTTCAGTCCAGTTTTTAATGCTTTTTTTAACACAAATTGATGCATTTTTTAACGGCTTCTTGCACTGATAAATTATTTGATCTAAAATTTTGTCGGGGGGAGAACCATTAGAGTCATTAAGACACGCTATGGTGTCCATAACATCTGCTAAAAACGACACCTCTCCTTGGACCATTTTAATGCAGCAAAAGCAGAACTTAATCGATAAACTAATGAAAAGCACTTAAATTTTGAATTTACCTACTAAATTAATTTGTCAAAATGACATAAAAAATGTACTTGAATTTGTCAGTTTGTTGAATAAGGTTGCCAAGTTACCAGTCAAGAAAAGTCGCATTTTATATTGCTCCAGTGAAATACATCCGTCTTACGAATTTTCGATCAGGCCACGTGTCCTGACGCGAGTTTAACATTTTTTACCCATTACAAAAAAAGTTCACGGCGTGCCATAAGAAGTTATCACTTTAATAATTCTTTCTTTTACTTAACAATCATCTGCATATCACCCGAAATGAATTATGCACGATTATCTATAAGATATAATTCAATGTTCGTCGTAGGCACATAGCCAGGAAAGTAGTTGTTTTCTGATACATAATCGACCTACAAATGCCTCTATGTATAGGTAACATGCGGTGAAATTAGCTGGTTTTTAAAAATCAGATTTATACATTTTTATATAACTTGCATTACTTATCTATTTTACTCTTCAAACTGTCTGTTGACTTCCAAAAGGAAAGCTATCGAATAGAGTAAGTTTCTCGAATCTTCGAACACGTAGGTGAGTGGTTTCTTCTAGAAATTTCAATAATGCCAACCTTGTAAAGAATAGATGAGAGTTAAGGTTTCAGGATAAATATGGCATATTCATGAATGTTAATTTACTTTTAGTCTTAACCCTATTTGGATTGAGTCAAAAAAGAAAGTAAAATATAAATAATTGTACCGACATTCAGATGGCGCTGTGATGACATTTAACCATAGACATATATTTACATCACCCGCTTATATTTGAATTCAAGATCTGTGAAACAGAAGAAATGAAAAATATTTACTGACGTCAGAAATAAGTAACCCACTGATAAGATACGCGCACCGATGCTATAATTTGGAAATATTTTGCCGTTGATTCCAAAGTGAGATGCTGTAGGAAAAAATCACGTAACGCGAGGTGGCGCTGTAAAAGACAAAATGTCGAATCGAGGTGTTAACAAACATTCTGTCATTTGATCACTTATAAAACAGTTTTTATTAAAGGTAAATTTAGTTATCTCAGAGATTTGAGTTGATGTTTTGTGTTACAACAGAAAATGACTCTAAACTTTGTTGACAGGTTAACTATTGGTTCTAATACCAGTTGGTTAACCAACTGTGAGTTACAACCCGTGCACATCTTGTTCGGTTAACTTATCTCTGGTTTACGCTCCTGATAGCGCACAATTCGTGAACATCACCAATCCACATGACATATGTCAACTGTATTGACATGACATTAGTAGATGGTGTTGGTGTCTTAACTAGTAGTAAGTTTTTCAATTTTTGTGCGAGCTAATAAATTTGTACAAATAATTTTCTCCTCTAAATAGACAATAATTTTATTAAAAAAATAAAAAAATATGGGCGAGGAAGATCCTCCAGCTAAAGAGGCTTCCATTCAACGAGCCAGGTGTTTTTTCGATATTTCAATTGGAGGAATTAATCATGGAAGAATCGTTTTCGAGTTGTTTACGGATGTAGCCCCAAAAACGAGTGAAAATTTCAGAGCTTTATGTACAGGGGAAAAAGGATTGGGAGAGGAAACTCAAAAACCTTTACATTACAAGGTAAAAAAAAAATAGGCGTGCATTTTGATTTTAGCAACTAATTTTCCATTTACCATCGGGTCAATTAATCTCAATTAAATTTGCGTCACTGAATGGTGCTATTTTCTTTCTATTGCCAATTTATTTCAAATGAATTTTTTACATTGTTTATTTACACATTATTCTGAGTCGACTAATCTAAAAACTTGGGCATCATTTTGCTTAACTTAATAGCTATTAGTATAGCTTGTAGATTATTAACAATTTTAAAGTCGATAAATAATTAATTTAATTTTTAATTTATTTAATAATTTATAATTAACAATCAATCATTATAATGTTTACAATGCACATCCCATCAGTATTGTTTATGAAATATTTTAATAATTTTCTGACATATACATATATACAATCTATTGTATGCACTTTGTGTTACAACACCTGTGTGTGTCTTATTGAGTAGAATACAGTCAAAATTGAAATACTCTCATAAGCATAATTTAACATAAAACAACTATGTGACTAAAATATTAAATTTATAGCTATATATTAAGGATTTTTTACTGCTCGTTGAGAGCTATTAGAGGATATTTTTGAATGTTTCCAGATTGGTGACAATGTATCTTTTACATTGTTTCTTAAATAAGTTCAATTTGTTTATATTTCTAATAATTATGGGCATTTGATTATAAAATTTGGGAGCTAAGTAGTCAATAAATTTCAGGTTAAGCGTTTTATTGCTTTGTGGAATTTTCAGTAGTTTTTTGGTGTTCATGTTACGCATTATATGTGCAATCCATATATTTAATCGTATTAAGGATTTCCCTGTTTTTCCTAAGTACGTCCAGAATAGCGTCATTGGTGACGTGATATACATATGATGTACAATGCTTATCGAAAGATTACAAAGAACATTTCGCAGTCAGCTAAAGGCATTTCTTGCTTTCTCAATACGAGTTCTCATTTCATATGAGTGGTCCCATGTATCATCATTAATGAGCTCTCCATTCATGATTACACCATCCTTTATTGTGCTTAATGCCTTTTTAAAGAGTGTGTCATAATAGGTGTTAAATAGGGTAGGAGACAGTATGCATCCTTGTCATACACCTCTTTGTACAGCAAAGCTTTCTACATACATACTTACATACATATAATCACGCCTTTTTCCTTTAGGGGTAGGCAGAGACCACTTCCTTCCACTTGCTACGGTTCTTACACACATCTTTTGCTTTCTCTGCTTTCATCAGTGCTCTCATACATGCTTGTCGATTGTTGGTACTCTTCAACTGGCCTTTCTTCAAAACAATGTTGATCTGATCTAGTCACTCCGGCTATACTTTTCAGAATACTCTGCAGCGTTAATCCTATTTTCTTGCTTCTTCTGCCAAACCCAACATTCACTACCATACATAAGTGTAGGAATCAACACTCCTCTATGCAAAGCCAGACGTGCCTTTCTTGACACTTTCTGGCTGTTTCGTAAAGCTATGCAGTGCCCCATAAATTTTTTTCCTGCCAACACCCTTCGCTCAATGTCACTGTCATACTTTCCATCTCTTATAAACTTTGAACCCAAGTATACAAACTCTTTTACTTGTTCCATTCTTTTTTCCTTAATCAGAACTTCGCAGCTTGTTATGCTTTCCTCTCTTTCAAAAACCATTACTTTCATTTTTCTTACATTTATTTTCATCCCTTTGATTTCTAAAAGTTGATTATTTAATCTGATAGTTGCATGTTGGTAGAAATAGAGATTTGAAATTATTCCTGTCTTTACTGTCAATACTTGGTGTTTCTAAGACTTCTATAAGTAATTGTGGCATACAATCCGTTTTTGTTTAAGATTATTTCAAAGTTGTAATTTTGTATTATGTACCTGTAATGGTTTTGTGTTGTTATTCACATAAATACGACTGGCCTCAATGATATGTCCCCACTCTGTTGTTTTGATGTAAGGCGATCAGGGGTAAACAGATTTGCAAGGTTGTCAACCTTCGCATCAAATAGATTATAATGTCTAATGATTTGTGACTCTGCCTGTATATTTTCTCCTTTGATTCGATATCATTTTAGTTTATAATAAAAAAATAGTTAGATATGATTTTTAAAACAAATACCAACTTACTTAATGAAGATTAGAATTTTATTGTATAATGTTCAGTTATAGACAGATCATATATTTTTTGCTGCAGGATGTGATTTTCCATCGAGTAGTCAAAGATTTTATAATACAAGGTGGGGATTTTTCTAATGGTAATGGTACAGGAGGTGAAAGTATCTACGGGGGCACTTTTGAAGGTAAGGAAAATATTTATTGCCAGTTTTTATTTAATTTTTGTTATATATTATTTCTTTTCAATTTCACAAACCCTTTAGGTTAATATCTATGAATGATATAAAAGTATACCAGTTACTGTAGCTAAAACTTCATAAATGACACATAATTACATAAACTAATTCTTGATTCAAACAATGGATGAATTGTTTACAAAAACTAGTATGACATCAACTGTTTTATTTTATTGAAAAATTATATAAGTTTCAATCTTACATCTTTTCATTAACATATCTCAATTATCGGTTGTTTTTTGCCACTAAAAAGGTAATACCCTCTTTTTAAACCTACTTAAATTCTTTTAAAACTGCTTTAAAGTCGGCCATTGCTTTTGTTTTGAGCCCCATAGTATACACTGCGAAACATCTTGCCAGATATTCCTGTTGCAGCCAATACTCGGCGACGATAACTTTTAATTGGTATTTGCAAGCCATGTTTCGCATCGTTTTTCATAAATTTAATTACCTTTTTTATTTCCGCACTCATTTTAAATAAAAAAAATACCAAGAAAAACAAAAAACACAACTTTAATTTACAGATGAGAATTTTGTTCTCAAACATGATCAGCCGTTGCTGTTGTCAATGGCTAATAGAGGGAAAGATACTAATGGATCTCAGTTCTTTATGTAAGTATTCCAAGAAGATAACTATTTGAAAATTTTTATTAGTTTTCTTAAATGGTTTCCACCAATTCTTACAGGTAATCACAAACAAATAAGTTACCATTTTTTCTTTTTGAACATCCAGTCATGATTGGGCAGCTGTTAGCTAGCCAAGTGTGCTCTTGTGATTGGTAAGAGTCGACAAAAGGCGCGAGAATAAAGACTAAGTGCTGACGACTGTTATAGATTGTTTTTAGCTTCTTAAAATTATATTAAACCTAAAAGAGGTTTATATTAAGCTTGCCTAAAGCTTATTGTAATGTTTGCTTTACAAGTGTTTTTGATTTTAATTATATCAATACTATAAGTTTATCTTTCATGCTAGCATGAACTTTACCTCCAGTAGTTAATAGCTCTGCATCAGATTGCATCCGAATGAAAAGGGTGGATTTCAAGGAATTTTTTCCCTTTTAATTCTTTAAAAAACTTGTTAATACATAGATGAAACTTTGAATACATGTTTTGAAGCAATTTTGTAAATAATATTTTTGTACAATATACATAACCTTATTTACTTTTAATATAGTTTTAAGAAACTAAGAACAATCTATAATGCTCCCATTGTCTTACTACGGCACTAATAATTCGTATTTAAGTACACAACCAAAAACACGATATTAAATTTTGTAAATGGTAAATCGCATGAAGATTTAAATGAATTCTTAAGCTATTCCTTCTTGTGCCACAAGAGTCTTAGCTGTTTGTAATAAAAAATGCTTAGTAAACTTAATTCTACCCACAGAAGAATCTAGAAATTGGATACCAAAGAAAAAACATCTATATTCTCTATGACAGCCAGAGCGCGATAAAAGCCCTCAACTCAACACAGATAAAGTCCAAACTGGTCTGGGAATGCCTGGGAGGGACTTCTGGAGCTGGCAAAACACAACAATGTCACCCTGATGTGGGTGCCAGGTCATAAAGGAATAGCGGACAATGAAAAAGCAGTCCAGTTAGCATTCACAGGGCCAGAACCTGTGCTTGGAATCAGCAAAAACCTTGATTGACGAGTGGATGAAACCACCAACAACACTGGGAACAAATCTACATGCAAATACACAGCAAAGTCATGGTAGGGCACCAGAGTCAAATTCCGATGGCTGATCTTCTGAATCTGAACTAGGCACGTATTATAGTAGGTCTGTTGACTGGACACTGTGGGCTGAGAAAACACCTGAACACCATGGGAATACACAGACAACCCGTGGATTGCAAACTATGTGATAAAGAGGAAGAAACATCATCTTCAAATGCGACGCACTAGGAAGCAGGCGTCACAGAACCTAATAAATGGCACAAACCTGTTCATGTGAGGAACCACTGACGAAAGAGTGGTGATACAGCTGGTCGCAGTGTCACAGCTAGGTCAAGTGCTAACTTGGTCTCTAACTAACTAATTATACTCAAAAATACCCGAGCGTTGCGTTAGGTGGGACTTGGGTAGTCTATTCCTAGTCGGTAGTAAAGTAGTAGTGAAGCAGAAAGCACAATCAGTTGGTGGAAACTATGTATTTTAACGAATATTTTAAGTACTAATTTTTATTTCAGCACAATATTGTTAATACCATTTTTTTATCGGTATTTCACGAATAAATTGACATTGTCAATAAAATTCTGATCTTAAAAAAAAAATAACTGAATAAATGTTAAGTAAATGTTACAGAACGGTGTTATTTTGTCATGTATGTAGCTCTACACGTGTACCCCATAGTACGAGGCTACGCTGATCATATCTTGTCAATTTTTGTGTTATAGTACAACGCAACCGGCGCCCCATCTAGACGAGTAAGTTAAATTTATATTTTTTTATACTCATTTTGCTGCTTTCCACGTATTTATACCGATAATAATAATAATTTACAAATCAACTTCCAAATTTTTAGATTTGTATTTGTGTAGCTCGAGATCGTTCCGGTTCGATCAAATTAAGTTGTAACGTCTGTGTACTCATTACAAATTTTATCACAAACGTCGTGGAAAGCAAAATAACTAATAATATTTTGGCTATCAATAATAATCTAATTTTTAGTGTTCATGTGGTTTTCGGAAGAGTAGTGAGTGGAGTTGAATTGGTGAGGCAGATCGAGGCTCTACCAGTCGATGCTAACAGTAGACCGCTACAGGACGCGAAGATTATCAAATGCGGGGAGCTAGTGAAGCAAGTTAAAGGTTAGTAATTATCTACGAATAGTTTGAATAGGAATAATAATAAAGTACTGTGATAATATCATGTTTTGCGAAATGACAGTTCTAGGGACCTCCCCAACCGGCTTCCTTCCATTTAAGCCGAGACTGTCCCGGAGAGTGAACGCTGCGCATTGAGCCTCAGACCTCAGTCAAAAAAATAGCCTGATTGACCTCTAGAGCGCTTGTGGGAGTTGTTCTTTTTGCTTTGTACTACGTACAACATACAAACTTGCAACAAAATTTCTTTAGCACTATTGATCGACGTTATCGGTCGGCAGGTACTCTCGAACCCTCTTCAGTTATGCCTAAGAGAGAACCAAAAGACCTACGTGTTGCACCACCTTCCCTCCCATTTTATATTTCAGATGTACCTTCCTTTCCAGAGAGGATATTTAAGGGACTCAACAGGGCCTAGGAGTTGTGATGGAAAGCTATCAAAGTATTTTCGTAACATGAAGCTAAGGCTGGTTATCGTCTCCCTTCTGGGAGATTGTACGGGGGATCCAATTGAGTCTTGGTGTTGTGCTGCTTTGCTCCACCCTCGCCCTTATTTCATGTATCGGATATTTGAGTCGTGTACCGTAACAGATTTGTTAACAATTTTTTCTTCCAGCTCTGTTAAGAAGTATTTGATGGATGGTATTTAAAATGTTTCCAAGATAGTGCTTACCTATTCAAAATAAAAATGTTACTTATTTTATATTTCAGCCAAGAAAGATAAGAAAAAAGTCGAAGTCGACGATGACAATGATGAAAACGAAGATAGGAAGTTGAAGAAGAAGAACAAAAAAGAAAAGAAAAAAGAAAAAAAAGACAAGAGGCACAAGTAAGTGACATTTTAATATTTTTTCCCAAATCTGTTGAATCTTTTTTGATCAATTTAATTAATTTGGAAATATTTTAAATTTTTAGTAAAGACGATAATAAATCCAATGAAGCCGAAGAGGGGGAGGTTTTCGAACCTCATCCATTGGTAACCGTAACGAATATCAGTCCTGACGATATACCGGAAGTTCCGAAAAATAAATTTCTGATGAGAGGAGACAGCAAAAGAGACAACGATAGGAATGAAGACAACCGAAAAAATAGAAGAGGTAACTAATTTTTTTCAATTTCAGAGAGGAAATCCATTATGCCTTCCTTCTGCTTGTCGAAAACTACTCGGGAAGTCTCGCTTCCTATCAGAGTTAAAACTTACCAAACCATTAGATTGATGAGAGAACGTAAATCTCGATTGCCGTTCTTAGCTCCTGTATTTTTGCATCATGAGAAGTCTCCTTACTTCAGATCTTGCCCAGAAAAATCCTAGATCGTCAGTAGACCCGAATGACGGCTCTTCCCAGTCTTACAAAGGGTTCCGTTTCCTCTAGTATGTCTGCTATGTCTTCCCCTTAGAATGTCTCTAAGATCTCGCACCCACAGAAGGTGGAATCCAGTTCTAGGAGTCTTGTTCCACATTCTGCGTTGGTCTTTTCTAGGCGTATACACTTCTCGTCCTTCTCCAGCCACTGTATTTTATACCACGAAAGGGATTTCCTGTTCATCCCAGCCTCCGAGTTTTTGCACCAAGAGAAGGATTTTAGAGCCTCCTTATTTGAAGTCATGAGCAGGAGAACCCTAGACCGTCATTTGACTCAAATGATGCTCTTCCTAGCCTTACAAATGGTTCCGGTCTCCCCAACGCCCAAGGAGGCTTTACTATTTCATTCACTTTAGTGCCTTTATGATCTGGCACCCACAGAAGGTAGAATCCCTTTCTTGGAGTCACCTTAGACTGACCCACGTGGAACATTTTTCGAAAAAGTAAATCTTGTTGGCCCATTTTAGGAGTATACATTTCTCGTCGTCTTTCAGTCACAAATACCATGAAAGGGATTTTAGAGTCTTCTTGCTTTGGATCTTGCACAGGAGAACCGTAGACCGTCATTTGAACCGAATGATGCTCTTCTCAGCCTTAAAAAGGGTTTCGTTTCCTTTAGTGCCCAAGGAGGTTCCAGTTTGTCTGCTATTTTGTCCCCTTAGGATGACTCTCTGATCTGGCACCCACAGAAGGTTGAATCGCTTTCTGGGACTCACCTTAGACTGACCCACGCCGGACATTCTGCTAGTAAGTAAATCCTGTTGGTTCCCTCTAATTGTAAACACTTCTTGGGTATCTCCAGCCCCTGAATTTTTGCACCACGAGAATTTTGGAGTTTCCTTATTAGAAGTCATGCCGAAGAGAACCCGAGGTTGACCTATGCCGAACATTCTACGAGAAAGTAAATCTTGTGGCACTCTCGAGTCGTATACACTTCCCGACCTTTTCCAGCCACTGTATTTTATACTACGAAAGTGATTTCCTGTTCATTCCCGGCCTCTTAGTTTTTGCACCACGAGAAGGATTTTAGAGCCTCCTTATTTGAAGTCATGCGCAGGAGAACCCTAGACTGCCATTTAACTCTAATAATGTTCTTCTTAGCATTCACTATTTCGTTCACTTTACTGCCTTTATGATCTGGCACCCACAGAAGATGGAATCTAGTTCTAGGAGTCTTGCCCCACATTCTGCGAGAAAGTAAATCTTGTTGGTCCTTTCGAGGCGTATATACATTCTCGTCCTTCTCCAGCAACTGTATTTTATACCACGAATGGCATTTTAGAGTCTTTTTGCTTTGGGTCTTCCGCAGGAGAACCCTAGACTGTCATTTGACTCGAATGATGCTTTCCCAGCCTTACAAAGGGTTCCGTTTTCTTCAACGCCCAAGGAGGTTCCAGTATGTCTGCTATTTCGTCCACTTAGGATGTCTCTATGATTGAACGATGCTTTTGCCAGCGCTACGAAGAGTTCCGTCCCCTTCAACACCCAAGGAGGCTCCAGTATGTCTGCTACTCAAATGATTTTATGATATGGCACCCACAGAAGGTGGAATCCCTTTCTGGGAGTCACCTATGCCAAACATTCTGCAAGAAAGTAAATCTCTAATGTTTTATACACTTCCAGTCCTTCCCCAGTCACTATATTTTTGCACCATAAGAGGGATCTACCATTTGTCTATGTCTGCTGTTTCGACCCCACAGATGCCTCTATGATCTTGCACCCACCACAGAAAGTGAAATAGATAGCTTACTTACTGTAATTTTTTTTGTAGATTATGGAAGAGATAACAATTTTCGAGATAAAGGAAACAAAAGAGATTGGGGTGGAAATTACAACAGGAGAGGTAGACCGCTTACGTCGAAAAGCGGTAGAATTATAAAAGGGAGGGGAAAATTTGTAAGTCGGATCAGATTGATTTTTGTCGTGGTGTAAAAACATTTTTTTTTTTTTTTTGTTCATAGAGATTTCGAACGCCATCTCGTAGCCGTTCCCGTAGCGCTACTCCCATCCATTGGCGTAAAGAAGAATCGCGAGTCATCAAGATGTCCGATCTACATAAGTTGGAAGCGCAACGCAAGAAATTAGACGAAGAACAGGAAAAATCGTCGAGACGTCGAAGCGGAACTCCCGAACTACCGCACTACCAAAAGTCGTTGACGCCTCAAATGGAGTATCCGAAAGAGAAAAGCGCTTCCAAAGACAAGGGCGTCGACTACAACGCCCTCGACTACGAGGACCAGAGCGAGGACGACAACAGGGTAAATGCTAACTACAAAATTATCAATCGTTCGTTTTTACCGGAGCGATCGTGAATGGTCGGCTTTAGGCATTGTTTCTACATTGGTTTTAATAACTTTTGTTATGTCTACTAGGAAGAAGCGAAGCGTTTCAAGGCGGTACCCAGTTTGGTTCAGTATCCGCTGCCCGGTTCTTTCGGTAAGTTCAAGAGTAAGGAAGAAATGCAGAAGGAAATAACTCAAGTCGATGAGGAAGAGAGAGAAGCCGAAGCCATTAACAAGAGGTCCGACTTTTTAGCTATGGCTTTAGGTAGGTTGATTTTTTGTTTTGTTTTAACCACTACATACATACATATAGTCACGCCTTTTTCCCGTAGGGGTAAGCAGGGACCACTTCCGCTACGGTTCTTACACACATCTTTCGCTTCCTTTAATTTCATCAGTGCTCTCATACATGCTCGTCGGTTGTTGCTACTCTTGACAGCTGGCCTTTCTTCAAAACAATGTTGATCTGATCGAGATCGATGTTCGCCGAGGTCGACCTCTACCGACTTCCGTCCATTCACACTCGCCTAATAAACTTGTTTCGTCAATCTTCCTTCATCCATCCTTTCTACGTGTCCAAACCATATAAGCATTCCTTTATCTAGCACAGCGTTCTCTTATCTCACTATTTTTTACTTTATCCAACCGAGTCACTCCGGCTATACAATTCTCAGACTACTCACCTCTGCAGCATTAATTATATTTTCATGCTTCTTCTGCCAAACCAAACATTCACTACCATACATAAGTGTAGAAACCAACACTCCCCATGCACAGCCAGACGTGCCTTTTTTGACACTTTCTGGCTGTTCATAAAGCTCTGCAGTGCCCCATTCATATGTTTTCCTGCCAACACGCTTTGCTCAATGTCACTGTCATACTTTCCATCTCTCGTAAACTTTGAACCCAAGTACACAAATTCATTTACTTGTTCCACTCTTTCTCCCTCAATCGAAATTTCACAGTTTGTCATGCTTTCTTTTCTTTCAAATACCATTACTTTCGTTTTGCTTACATTATTTTTATTTCTTAGATCTTCAGGGCATCATGCATAACATTAACCATCGCCTGTAACTCCTCTTCAGATGACGCTATTATGACTTGATCATCGGCGTAAAGAAGGCATTTGACGATCAAATCATTCATCTTTAATCCATACGCACTCTCTTTTAAATATTTTAAACAATCATCTATGTATAAGTTAAACAGCCATGGCGAAGCCACACATCCCTGTCTTACACCTTTTTCGATGTTAAACCAGTCCGTGCAAGCTCCGTTTATCCTGACACAAGCAGTGGAATCCTCGTAAAGTGATTTCACTGCTCGTATTAAACTACCACTCACCCCATACATAGACAATGTCGACCACAATTCACTCCTCACCACTCTGTCATAGGCTTTTTCCAAGTCTATACAAGCGCAATAGACCTTCTGACTTCTAGCCAAGAATTTTTCGACTATACCACTAACAAGGTATGTAAGTCCCAAATTTGGGTAAAATTATCCTAATTTTTCTACGGAGTCTCCTTTTAGTCCTCTCCCAACGATGTTCAATGCAAGTAATTGGTATCCCTACTGTGAGTTTCCACGATCGATATTTTCCGCTCCGTATAAACTCCTGCCCTTTTGGACGTACCGCAAAGTCGATTGCAATGTCTTTTCAATATCTTTGCGAACATAAATGCAATTGCACAAAGGTACAGCGGTTAACAAATTACAAAATTTGGGCTAATACCCAACACCGCGAACACCTTATTTATAGATGCCCTCCTCAAAATAGCCAGACTCCGCTTCTTCATTGTCGACAAATCTTAGAACATAACCATTTTTTTGAAGTTTGGAAACTTGTAAAATGATCCAAGCGGTAAGCTAAATCCGACTATGCCCGTAGATAGAATTGGAACCGATTCTCCGTTGTTTTGACTGTTCCTTCGTCCAAGTGATGGACTCATGTTTCATTTTTGGTTATGTATCGACGCAAAACGCTTTATTGCTGTGAAACTTCAGATGAAACATCCCCACCTAGCTGTTTTTGATTTATTGTGTTCAAATCCACAGTCAATATGCGATGTACAGCAATTTTTAAAATACTCTTTCAATCGACGGTCATCCCAATACAATTTTGTAGATTTTCTTCACCATTTATAACCTCATTTGGTCGTTGTTCGCCTTGACAGCTCGTACGGCCTCCCAATATTTTCCTATTGCAGGGTAGAATCCAGCCCCGCTTTGTTATCGATTGGACTAAGGACACATGCCTTGTGGGTGAGTTGTCACATTGTTGGTGTGTTTTTTTAGGCGTTCAAATAAAAACCGGCGAAGATTCTCCGACAGGCGAGATCAAATTCAGCGGTTACTCCAGACAACAACAGCAACAACAACAACAACAACAACAACAGCAGCAACAGCGCGTTGAACGACCAGCAAAATTCGCTCAGGTTATTCCATCGAACAAGTTCAATCCAAACAACCGTTTCGGGAGAGTCAACATGCGACTGTTGCAACTAGCTGGTCACGATAACGTACAGCTACCACCTCAGTTACCAAGCAAGGTAATTCATTTACTTTAAATTAATTATTACAGTTGGTACAAAACAAAATCCGTTGCACGTCACAGCTTCCAAATCGTCAGGATTTATACAGCGACACCGACGACTATGAATTCGACAATAATATCGGCAGTTTTTGATAGTTTTTATATTTCATCCCTTTCGTAGGGGTGCTTTTGAGTAATACAAAAAATAATATTAGTCAATCTTTTTTATTAAATATAAAGTGAACACAGCATCAAGTTTTAAAGAACTATCTGACATTTAAGCTTATAAATATTATTTGTAAACAATATAAATTTTATGTGAGTTATAAATATTTCCTTCAATCACGTCATTTATTTTCGTATTATAAGAAGTGTAGGTATGCGTATCGATAGGCTTAATTCTTAATTCATGTAAACAAAAAAGAATAAATATGTAATAGAGTTTTACGTAAAACTAAATAGCAGTCACTACAGATGAAATATATTGCATTTTTGGTAACACAAAAAATAGTATGAATGTAATCTTTATATTAAATATAAATTAAACACATCATATAGTAAAACGGAAATTTTCGCTGTGAATTCACGTATCGATCTATACTGTACATTGATTCTAGAGGGGCATAAGCGACGTTGCCGGGTTAAAACTTTTAAGAGTATATGGAAGTATTAGTCTATGCATACATATGAAAACTGTATGGGTAACGCGCGTCTCCAAGGGTACAGTCTTGCATAAAACTCACTTCGCTACAAGCTTGTATACTTTTATCGCGCGTATAATCTAAAATTTGCTAACAATATTGTACCACGACAACCTCGTTAAGTTTTACGTACCTAATAGAAAAAACCAAGGTTAAAATAAAATACATACATTGTAGTGCCCTTAGCCAATAAAATAAAATTCACGGGAATTATAAACATCAACTCATTGAACTAATTCAGAATGTTTATCAAACGCACGTATTGTTTATACTTGACGTTTCTATTTTGTATATATATATATATGTATATATATATTAAGCCGGAGCTTCTAGGAGGATGAGACAGTGTTTATGTTTACGATTGTTAGTTGATGGCGCTGCACTTGTTTTAGTCAGCATTCAACCGCCGGTCAAGTTCAACGCTATATGGTAAACAATCAATAACGATGAGTCGTTTATAGAATAAATGTATTATTAGGACAACGTTCCTCTTTTATTTAACAAGAGTTTTCCCGTAACCTTAAAGTACCTACCGAGCAAGGGACCTAATCACTACATGGCGATCCAGATACATTACAATATACATATAGTCATGCCTTTTTCCCTTAGGGATAGGCAGAGACCACTTCCACTTCAGCTACGGTTCTTACACACATCTTTTGCTTCCTCTACTTTCATCAGTGCTCACATACATGCACGTCGGTTGCTGGTACTCTTGATCTGGCCTTTCTTTAAAACAATGTTGATCTGATCGAGATCGATGTTCGCCGAGGTCGACCTCTACCGACTTCAGTCCATTCAAACTCGCCTAATAAACTTGTTTTCTCAATCTTCCTTCATTCATCCTTTCTACGTGTCCAAACCATCTAAGCATTCCTTTATTTATCTTTGTAACGACATCTGTTGGGTTGTGCTTACGAATCCGCAAAACCTGAATAATAGCTTAAAATTCTACGAAAAAAAAAATTATAAATCAATAAGAAGCTGAAAATATGTTTTATCGTGCCTGGACGTATTCGTCGACGGTAAAATTTTAAACAATAAACATCAGCTTAATCGATAATTTAATTAGGTCGTATCACTGCTGTGTACGACGACGTGCATTGGATTT